>OU963906.1:13452500-14702500 GCA_902850365.2 Chilo suppressalis | reverse complement strand
TTGTCAAATTTAAGTTTAGATTTAGAGAATCGTGCCAGAATCGACACCAGTGGTACCAATTCTGGCGTGATTCTCTAAACTTAAAACTAAATTTAACATCAGTCTCTCCTTTTCATTCTGTATAGAGAATGACAAGGATATACTGCTGTCAAATTTAAGTTTAGGTTTAGAGAATCATGCTAGAATCGACACCATTATGTGGTTATAATTTTTTTATTTTTATTTATTTATTTAAGGACAACCAACAAGAATATCCACACATAGTATAATATAACAAAAGTGTATAAGTGACAATTCAAGTGGTATCTTAATTATAGGCTGCCACGGCATGCATTTGTGACAATAATGACAGAGTGTGCATTCTTAACAAAATTATAAAAGTATAATAAGAAATAATTATGCATGATATTCAAAAACATGTTGTTGTTACATTGAACATATCCAATACGACAGAACGATTGTGGAGCAAGAAATCAGGAGATACTACAATATTAATAATACAAATAATACAATGCTTATTATGCTAAGCCGGAGCAAAATTTTTTATGTTTGATTGATGACAGATGAAGCAACATTTTTTACAAATTCACCATAGTCACTAAATAGGTCTAGATTAGAGGCCTTACACATTTTATTATAATATGATTGCATACGACACAGTGACGAAAAGTGACCTAAATTAGATTTGAATATCTTGGGCATAGATAATTTGTAATTAGATGATCGCGGTAGGTTATGTGGTAAATTATATTTTATATTAGCTAACAGAAAAGGACAGTCTAAATGACTGTTCACTAATTTATAAAGAAATTTTAAATCTGCGACTTTTCTACGGTCGTCCAAACTTAATAGCTTAAAGTAATCTAAACGTTTTTTATATGAAGTGAGTTCGTTAGTTTTTTGACACTGGAAAGCTAAATGCCAGAGAAACCTTTTATTGAGTGATTCAATTCTCTTTTTGTGTATATCGTAGAACGGTGTCCAAACAGGGCTACAATATTCAACTATCGATCTAACAAGGCAATTGTATAGGCAAATTTTAGTGTGAGCAGATTTTAATTCTTTACTATTGCGTATCACAAATCCTAGTAATTTGAAGCATCGAGTAACAATATTATCAATGTGTATATTGAACCTTAATTTGTTGTCAATAATAACACCCAAATCACGAGCCTTATCAACCTCCCTCAGGTTTTGGCCATTTAATGTATAGGATGAGAAATGTGGTAATTTCTTTCTAGAAAAATGCATGAAGAAACATTTGTCAGGATTCAACTTCAATAGATTATTATCACACCATACAGCAAACCGATTGATATCTTCTTGCAACAAGTGCACGTCCACTACGTTGGATACATGCTTTACAATTTTAATATCATCTGCATATAAGTAACATTGCGAGTGATGGAAGCAAGAGATGACGTCGTTAATAAACAAATTAAAAAATAATGGTCCTAAATTTGAGCCTTGTGGGACCCCCGATGACGTCACATACACTGTAGACTCATATCTAACTAAATAAAACTAGTTTTTACGGGTTAATGCACGAAACTTTATTTATTTATTGACGTTTCGCAGCCTTTTCAGGTCTGCATCGTCAGAATAAATTTCATGTCATGTCATTTATTCTGACGATGCAGACCTGAAAAGGCTGCGAAACGTCAATAAATAAATAAAGTTTCGTGCATTAACCCGTAAAAACTAGTTTTATTTAATGAGTGATGTGCGTGAAAACCTAAGAAACAAATATGTTAATCATATCTAACTACTTTAGAACTTCGATTAGAAAGATAATAATCACACCACTGCAACAAAGGGCCAGTTATACCGAACTGTGAATTTTTTTTAATGAGGATTTTTAAATTAACGAGGTCAAAGGCCTTGCTAAAATCAGTGTATATGACGTCAGCGGAAGCCCTAGAGTCCACTGCATCAACCACATTCGTTACAAAGCTGACTAAGTTTGTTGTTGTAGATCGAGCCTTAACGAACCCGTGCTGCTGTGGTACAATCAACTGTTTCACATGCCAGTATATTACATGTTGCACCAGAGACTCCAATATCTTGCCAAATATTGGTAGAATTGATATTGGACGAAAGTTTTCGATGTTTGCACGGTCACCCACTTTATGGACAGGAACAATACGTGCTTCTTTCCATAAAGCGAGGAAGACTCCAGAAGATAATGACATGTTAAAAATTATACAAAGAGGCTCAGCAAGAACATCAGCACACTTTGCAACAAATACTGCTGGCAAATTATCTGACCCAGCTCCCTTTCTTGCGTCAATACGTTTGAGTGCATGTTTGACTTCATCAAGGGTAAAAACAATTGTTTGGAGATAATTTGATGTCATCACTGTCTCAACAACATGGCTTGGATCTTCTGTATTATTTAAATTATTTGAAGAGTATATTGACGAAAAGTGCTTAGCAAAGTTATTGCATATATCAGAGCCATTCGTTACAGAAACATTATTATAATACATCCTAGATGGATATCCGCAGCTGTTTTTATTTTTTTGTTTTATAAAGGACCAGAAAATCTTTGGATTATTCTTTATCGTAGACTCAATAGTGGATAAGTACTTTATATAACTTTTATTTATCAACATAATAGACCTTGCTTTTAGCATCTTGAAAGTTATTTTATCACGTGGATTTTTAAATTTAGAATATAATTTCCTGTATTTCGACTTCTCGTTTAAAACATGTATGATATCTCTATTGAACCAAGCAGGATAACGACTAGATCGACAAGGAGAAGATAGGGGAATATACATTTTGACCGTTTCACTAATTATATTATATAATTTCTCTACTACAACATCCACCGAAAAACAATCACGAAACTCCTCATCCCATTTTAAAGCACCCAAATGTTTAATAATGCTGTCATAATCTCCCTTGTGAACTTTATATGTGTGGTGTGAATTAGTTTGTAGATAACTTGCATTAATATTACATTTCAATTTAATTTCTAAAGGAGGATGGTACGGGTCGACTTTAGTTAAGGGTGATACGCAGCTCTGGACATTAACCATTGGGACATTAGATAAAATTAAATCAAGTATTTTGTTCTTGTTGTTTACTATATGATTGCACTGATCAAAATTATTAAAAGATATAAAATCAAGTAATAGTTGACTATAAAGTCCGTTATTAGCACAAGAAGCAATCATTGGCGAATCAGCAGTGCCGGTCCAATGTATACTACCAAGATTGAAATCGCCTAAAATAAGCGAGTGACTATTTTTTTCTAAAACTCCATTGGTGTTACTCAAGAAATGTTCGAGTATGTGCATTTGTAAAGGAGGTGGTAAATATATTCCGCAAATCCATAGTTGCTGAAACTTGTTATTAAATTTAATATCGATACCCACCCAAACATCCTCACATTTACTTTCATAACTATGCAATCTATATGAAGTAAGCCGTTTAGACACCGCAATTAATACTCCACCTCCCGACTTTGCACTGTGGAAGCCGCTCATTTCTCGATCTCGTCTGTAGACACAATAACGATTGTCAAATAATTCCATGTCTTTAATACTACTGGTGAGCCAGGTTTCACATATACACAATAACGTCATATTCGCTTGTTACCAAATTACGAAAAAAATTTAAAGTTTTTGTTCTTAAGCCCCTAACATTCTGGTAATAAATATTTAGTGTAGAAATAGACATCTTTTAAAATATTTAACACCATCTCGAGATAAAATACATAATAATTTATTGATAATTATATAAAATTAAGTTAGCCTTTTTATTGTGTCCATATTACGCACAAAGATTGCCACCGACGTATCCGACTTCCGTAGGTACACACGGCCACCACGTACCCACACATATTTATAACAAAGTTCCTTAGCGCTGATTCGGGCAGCGGCATGTAAAGATTTATTCACGGGTGACAGGTGTTCCGTTACATATACTGGAGTTTTGTTACCACCAATACCAAGGTCACCGCTGTTTAGTTTTTCATCTTTATGGTTCTTGTTGTACTGGTTAACAGACGCCAGTAAACAATCTCGCATTCGGGGAGTGGTAAACCTAACAAGGATGGATCGTGGACGCGTGCTGTTATTATCCTTTTTAGCCACTCGCGAACAAAAAGCAATATCATTCTCGTTAAAAGCATAATTCACAACGTTACATAGCTGCTTGATAATAGCTAAGACATTTTCAGATCGGTGCTCCGGTACGCATTGAATTTCGACATTGGAAGCTCGTGACATTTGATCCAAATCCGTGAGGCGACTGTGGAGACTATTGACTTCCGAGCGGAGCTGTTCATTTTCCTTGGACAGAGTAGTCACGTCGTGACTGCATTTTGAAATATCAGTCTTAAGGGACTCGAACTGATCATTTAAAAAATTAAGCGAGTCGTGAAAGGAGCTTATCTCTTTCCGGAGATCACTCAGGTTTGCATTTAAGGAACTGCTCAAATCACTCAAGTTTTCCCTCAGCGCACTGCGAAGTTCATCACGAATGATTTCTCTTATTTCATCGCGAGAAACATAGTCGGATGTGTACTTATTCGACGTCGCGACTGTGGTCGCGGTATCGGCTTTGCCTTGCGCCTTGCGCCGGGTCACGCCTTTAAACGTTAAGTCTGCGAGACCGGTTGGAGTCGACGGCCGCACTGGTATATTCTTATTATCATTTTTGGGTTGTTTGCTCAAGCAGCCAGGACACAGCCAATTGGACTTAAATGACTCAGTTGTTATGCTACTGTCGAAAGGCGATAAGCTCAGGCAGGTGTAGTCGTAGGCATCATTGCACTTAGTACACTGTAGATATTCTAAGTTGCTTATCTCTGAGCAGCAAGCAGCGCAATTCATTTTAAACAGTCACCGTCCAAAACACAACAAAATAATAAGTATTGTATTGTAGCTCCGTAGCGGCGGTGTCGTAGCAAGCTGTTATGACCGCTACGTTCGGCAGTAGTCCAATCACAGCTTGTTCAAGCAAGACAAAAAATTGCAACTGACTGTTCCCGCGGGGTTGAAGGCGGTTAGCGGGACGCTTCACTTTACACACGCGCACTTCGAGCAAACAGTTAACTATTAAAAAGTATAAATTTTTAACTTTAATGTTAAAGGTAGAATGCACTTTATAGTTCTTAGGTGGAAGGTTATTTTTCTATTGAATAGTTTACAATTTTGTCAATAAAAAAATGTGTGCACGTCTGCTCACTATGAAGTTTCGGACGAGAGAGGATAATATTTACTTTATTTTCGAAATAAATATATTTTTGCTGCTCTTTGCCTTACTAATATTATAATAACCATCTCTAATATTTTTTAAGAAAGCTTTTACTGTCAAAAATATGCTTTAAGCAAAATATAGTAATTTCTCCTACTACGTATTTTTTAGAAATATAGTATTTGATCCCCTATTAAAGTAGGATACTATATTTTATAGGATAGTTGACAACCCTACCTGCATCCGAGCGGCGCTGGTGAATTCAGAATCTGAATGACCTAAACATTCCGGTAAAGTATCTAACTCCGAAACCTGCCTGCGAGGGCCTGCTTAAACTACACTGTAGGGGTGCGGCCAGAGTGCACTCAGATTCAGAATCAGATTCAGATTCCGAAAACAAGCGCGAGAAATAAACAGTGTAGTCTAAGCAGGTTGCCTGCTTTTTCTCGCGCTTTGTTTTCTGAGTCTGAATCTGAATCAGGAGTGCACTCTGGCTGTACCCTTCGACTACACTGTTTATTTCTTGCGCTTGTTTTCGGAATCTGAATCTGAATCTGAGTGCACTCTGGCCGTACCCGTACCCTAAGAATCCCTCTGATGACTCCCATGCGTGAAATATGATATTTAGGAATTTGACAATTGTAATTCGATTCGAAGGGATTAGTTGCAACTAAAGAATTAGCGGAATCTGTAGAATTGAACTCTACTGAAATTTTATTGCGGCCTACAGGTGTAATCCCGCCATTAACTATTCCTTTTATTTTATATTTGTGCAGTATCTGAGTCAGTTTAAGGGTGCGGATTGTTAAACCAGAAGAAAAGTCCAGGTCTTTGCGTGATATTTGGACAGTAAAAGGGCCTATGTCATTTGCTGTATAGGTTAGTGGAGAATCTCCTTCGAATTCTGGGTTAATATGGGTATTTTGCATAGATTCAGATGGTTTGGTGTTCCTCTTAGGAGCTATGACTATATGATCTAGTTGTGATGCAGGGCGTTTTAATGTTGAGTGACCATCCATAGTTATTGGAGTAAATAATGGTTGAGATTCAGCACCTAACCGACTGGGACGGGAGTCTTGGCCCCCGCCCCCGTCAGGAGGCTCTTCATCGGACATTTAATTATGGAATTATGTTTAGTAAACACTTACCACAGTTAATGGTAGTAATAATAACCACTTACACAACAGTGGACAAAACAATACACAAAAGAACAAAAACTCAATTTGTCGATAGGAAATTCGTGATTCTACGCGAACACGTGCGTCAACCAACACCGAGAACAGCAGACCGCCCATTTTTCGTCACATCACTATAAATTCGATTCTTCGATTTCGCGCCTTTTCTTTGAATTGTTGTTTGAAAAAACACCATGTTTCAGCAAGATTGAAGTTGCAGATCGGTTTTTGCATGGGAAAACAACATAATTTTCCATTTTTGTGGGAGCTCTGACTCACGCTGCGGAACGATCCAAAATGGTAGCAGTCGCGCGGGAACTAGTTTTATTTATTGATCATGGCCGATGGCCATGTAACTTTGGCGGAGGGGTTCGCCCGTCCATGCCATCTGCAGTGGTATATGCTCTAAGGTTTCACGTTCTGGAAACGCTACGTCAGAAGACATCAGATACATGTTAACGTTACGCTACGCATTACATTAGAGCCCGTCTTATTATCGCAACACGCACGATAAATAAAGTTTTGCCTTGATTGTGATCTATCCTGTTCCTCCTCTGAGTACTAAAACCTACTCAGAGTGTCCCTCCTGTCTGTATTTGAGAGGAGTTTTTAGTGCGATTTCATCAAGCGCGGTTGGCGTATTTCATTCAAAAAGGATATTGTGAAATAAAATTGTTGCGATTTTGTGTTACAGCCATGTGATAGTGGAATTTAAAAAATATACGCAATCCCGATCAAATAAACGTGAGAAATTAACTATAGTGTTGAGTTGACTACCTCACAGAAACTTATCCAAAAAGATAACTCAATCCATTTCGTGCCGAACGCTACAAGAAACATTAGAATGCGTCACACCGACATTCTTATGTAAAAAAAGAAGATGAAGAAATTTTAAGACTGCAAGGGCATTGTTCTTTTTGCCTTCCTTGAAAAAGGAGAATATTAAAAAATATCTGAGTGATCTGTCATATTTATCACACGTGCGCGCCTGCATTGCTTTTTTCCACTATAAATATATTTTAGTTTCTATCTAATAATTTAATTTCAGTGTACAAGTCACACTACCTATAACACAATGCCTACACCAGACAAAATCTTAATGAGAAAAATTAAGAATAGAGAGAAGAAAAAACTTAAACTTATTGCACAGAAAGCTGGTAACGAAGATCAAGACCCCGCAGGTATTTCAGGACTATGTGTTGTTCTTGATATGATAAGCTTCATTTATGTACAGTGCTAATTAGTAGACATGACCTATAAATTTTATAAATAAATTTTGCTCTCATATTTCAGTTAGCCTACCATCAGAGGTTAGGAAAAGGCCTTTGGAAGAAAGTAAAGCCAATGAAAAAGCACACAAAAGTGAGTATACAACTAGGCAAGTTATTGACATGATAATTAATTTAATTGTTTTTACATGACTGCCCAAAAAATCTGTGTTTTATTGATAATATTAGACATACAGATATGATTTTGTTTTATATGTATATCATAGTCATTTTTAGCATTTTTGTTGCTGTCCTACCTTTAATATCAGCACATCTTTAACTCCAAATGGTATTAATGTGGTGGAATTGAAATTCAAAGCTAAGTTGACACAGTATTTGCTTTATATATTTTTTTAATTTGCCTGTAGAGAAGAAAAAAAAGCCGAGAGTTGAGGTAAAAGAAGAGGCTATGGAAGTAAATGCTGCGTATGACGAGAATAATGTTGAAAGTGAAGATGATAATGGAGACAATAATGAAATTGACAACAAAAACACATCTGATAACCAATGTAAGTTCACCTTTTAGCCATTCTTTTTATTTCAGTAAGGTTGTAAAATACTGTATCACTTGCATATTGTATAGCCTTAATCTATCTCCGTATACAGTGTTATATCACTTAGAAGTTCAGTAAAATATAGGTTGTTCCTCAGACATGTGCTCCAATTTGTGCAGAAAGGAGAATGGTCATTTTACTGTAGGATTTGGGCTAAATTTTTTTTTCATTGCATCTTATTCCAATAAGTGTTAAACAATAGGGAATCAGGTGTATATTGCGTAGGCATAATATCATTAGAAACTTAAGTGGTGGTTTAAAGAAAATATTAAATTACTTAAGCATTTTAAGGTTATGTCATATTTAGATTCAATTAAATTCGATATTTATACCATACTTAATTATTACTAGGTATACTACTTTACACTGTGTTTAATTAGGTGAAAAACTGAATGCACTTCGTAAAATCCTATCAACGGACAGAGTATATTCGTAAACTGTTGCGTTGGTGAGCTGCTACCTATTTTTATTTATTCCAAACATCTCAGATTCAATAAATGTGGCGTTGTTGAGGTGCAGTTATATGAGTGCTATTTAAACTTATTCTCTTTACGCTCAAGCTGCACCTTTGATGCTCTGTCAACCCAGCAATGGATATAATATTATTTAAGGTTTAGGAATCAAAAATAAAAAAGCACAATATTTTAATAATGATACTTAATTATTTATTGATAACACGTTTATCCAAATCAACATACATACACACTGCCATCATTTTCTTGTGTAACACCAGATGCCATTGTAAATAAAAATAATTGCAATAAATTAAGAGTCCAAATATCTCTGTCACAGAATCACTAAAGGGAGTCCAATTCTCTCTTTCCCAAAAAAACAGTTATTAACGGAAGATTACTCAACTCAACATTAGAACTATTCTGCCACAATAGATCACTGAAAACACAAATTCAATTCAAAAGTGAAAACTGTATGTAGTAAGTCACTCAGAAAAAACAAACACAACTAATACTGGAAATAGAAGTTGACAGCTATGTTCACTTGCTTATGGTATATTTCGATTCGATTCTATAGGAATCTATATCCTACACGATCGATTTATAAATGTTTTATTTTTCAATGCAAATGCTTTAAATGTTCAAACCATAAGTTATATATAAGATAACTGAGTACTGCATACAAAAGTTTATGTATGCGATCTATTTTGATGAACAAAATAGTCCGCAGACAAAAATTCCTCTTCTGCGCAGCCCATTAAGTTCCTTTTAGTTTTAGTATTTAGATGCAATGAAAGAGGGCAATCCCTGGTACAGTGAGATAGTCACAACACAGGTCTTACACATGATAACTAAAAAAAAATGTTATTTATCATGATATAATATTGGTAAAAATGCTCGTATCCATCATACAAACATTTGCCTCACCGGAATTTGAATCCAGGCCCTCTGAATAGGCGATTTGGGGAAAATAAATCCATCCACCCATCCATACAAAAATCAAACAACTCGCATTGAAGACCACAAAGTAAAAAATGACTATGAAATAACGAATGATCAGTATTTCATAGTCATTTACGGTGGTTGGTAAAAACGTTTCAGACTATTTACAATTGTTCTATGCCTCCAATTATGTATATAATAAAACGTTTTGTTTATTCCTTTTGAAGTTAAACTTCTTTACGTGCACATTTTCTTACTCTCTTCCTCTCATAGCCAAATACACTCCATATATCTAAGTACAGTGCAGGCCTATTGTCTGTATCACAGTGTAGGAGCAAGAGAGGGCAGTGCGCGCGCACATTTTCTTTCTCTCTTTCTCTTACATCTAGAATATGAAAGAAGTTTCACTTCAGTTGTGTGGTCATAAACACACTCGTTTTTTTTGTTTAGAATATATAAATAAAGAAATATAATCAATTTTTTGTCCTACAATAGTATCGACTAGGTGATACAACTTTTGTCTATGATTATATGGTCTATTCTGTGGTTGAATTTTTATTCAGATTAATAGCCATTTATTTATTATTTTAAAAATCCGCTTAATATTTAAATAATAATCACACATATGAAATTATAATTCACGAGAAGATTTTTGATACATAAATGCGTCAAGCGCAATCTAGACAGATTTGCCCATTCTCCTTTGCTGCCTGCTATCTTGTTTCATTTATAATCAAATTTCAGTGACACAAGTTTATTGTAGTGTTAGTAGATAAAAATACCATAAATAATATTTGAAATATGGTTCTAAAAATTTTTAGTAAGATTTAATTTAAGAACATAATTATGTTCTTTAACGCTTCCTAACGCAAATACAATCTTATCAAAACACCAAAACAAAAAGAACCTAAGTCTTTAAATAATATTTAGAAATCTAATTACAATTTCATTAACTTGTTTTAATATTATTTTAAGAGCTAAATATTTTTTGTTCTCTAGTGCCTGGTTCAAGTCTGTGCCTCGGAATTCTGTCAGATCAAAAATTTTCTGCTTTGGAAGGAACTGTTTGTGAGCCTACTCTGATGGGCATCAAAGACATGGGTTTTACTACAATGACAGAAATTCAAGCTAAGGCTATACCACCATTGTTGGAAGGTCGAGATTTGGTTGGTGCAGCTAAAACTGGCTCGGGAAAGACTCTTGCCTTCCTTATACCTGCTATTGAACTGATATATAAATTAAAATTTAAGCCAAGGAATGGTAAGATTTACAATGTTTTTTCTACTTTTATCATTATTAATTTTCTATTGATGAAATGATGACAAAAGGCGAATGTGAAAACATGGCTCAATATATCCATGAAGTGCATTATTTAGAATTTGCAGTGAGTTGAGTCTCCAGTTCGCTGTTGAGGCATGCTTGATGCTTATTTTAAATTTGCACATTCGGATTATGTATGGAACTGTTTCATGAACACAGAATGGATATCTGATTAAACTAATATTTGATGCCTATACTTTTGCTATTGTAATTTGTATTTTGAAAGTCTTCAATAATTTTAGGAACTGGTGTTATTATTCTGTCTCCAACAAGGGAATTGTCAATGCAAACATTTGGAGTTTTAATGGAATTGATGAAACATCATCATCACACCTATGGTCTTGTGATGGGTGGTGCTAATAGAAGCACAGAGGCCCAAAAGCTGTCAAAAGGTAGGTAATCTCTTTACCCTATCGTAATTAAGGTTATATAGGTAAGTGGGGGCAGATAGGTATAGAGATGGAGAATATCACTATGCCACTGCATAGGCAGCACAAAATACCTCACTTTACCTATGTCTTTCTGTCTTGAGAGCCGCTTACCTTCATTTGGCTAGGTTATATGCATTTTTGCCACCTTTCATTTACACAAAAATATTTAGAAGGCCCCAAAGTGTAATTAATAATTATGTAATACATCAAAATTAAAAATGTCAAGTTTTTATTATTATGTAAATTGTCTTCTGTCCTAATCATATTCATTTATAGATTTTTTAGTGGCATGTAGAACATAGGATTTAAAAACGACAATTTACCTAATGTACAAAACTTTAATTTGCCATTTTTTTTGACGACCTCCGTGGCCGAGTGGTTTGTACGCCGGGTTTCATGGTGTCGCCGACTCGAGAGGTCTCGGGTTCGAATCCCAGTGGGGGCAGATGTTTGTGTGATGAATACGAGCATTTGTACTCCAGTCATGGATGTTTAATATCTATTTCTATATAAATATACTTATATGTGTACAGTATATGTATTCTATCCGTTACCCTAGCATCCCATAACACAAGCCTTATAGTGCTTACTTTGGGGCTAGGCTAATTGGTGTGAGTGTTGGAAATATTTATTTATTATTATTTATTTATAATTATATAGGTGCTGATTAATGGCAGGTTTTAGGATACAATTTGATTAAATTATTTGGAGATAAGGAACAAAAAGTGTCATTTACAGGTTTGAACTTTTTGAGTTAATTGAGAAAATAAATATTCAAGTTCTAAGCAATTTTTATATTTTTTTATTAACCATATAAGTGTCAATTATTGTATAAAATTTAATGTACTATGGTTCTCTTGCTGGTTTTGAAACTTGGAAAAAAATACATATCTGATGACACCCTTTGATCCAATAGCTTGTAAATGTCACTATTTCATTGAATAATTTTGTAAAATGTCACCTTTTAAAACTCACTGTTTAAAAAATGTTACCTACCTTGTGAAACATTCAGTATGAAAATAAAAAAAGATTCAAACAAACCATTTTTATGTCTTATACATGTTATTCTCCACAATCAAGTTCCCAGTTTGAACTGACTAAAGACTCTTCAAACATATTTCTTAAGAATATGTCATTGTCACTTTTTGAATTTAAGTCTTTATAATCACTGATTGAAAAAATGTTACTTTTTGTTCCGGAAGCGGCAGTTCACATATTTTTTTTCTATGAACAATATCTTGGGAGTTACAGTAGTATTTAATATTTTGAGCTGATTTAAATAAAAAAGTCGAATGGAGCATAATACGTAAATGACACTTTTTGTTCCTAACCTCCTCATTTATATTTATTTGTTTTCACCAGGTATCAACATATTGGTTGCAACCCCTGGAAGGCTCTTAGATCATCTTCAAAATACACCAGATTTTCTGTATAAAAATCTTCAATGCTTGGTTATTGATGAAGCTGACAGGATCCTTGAAATTGGTTTTGAAGAAGAGGTCAAACAAATAATTAAATTGTTGCCAAGTAAGTGTACTTCCATTAACATCTTAAAATAATTTTAATAAAAAGTTATCATAGAATCCTTTTTACAGAACATCGTCAAACAATGATGTTCAGTGCCACACAAACAAAAAAAATTGAAGCACTCACAGCTTTGGCAGTAAAACATGAACCAATTTATGTTGGAGTTGATGACCATAAAGAGCAAGCAACTGTAGAGTCATTAGAACAAGGGTATGTTTACATTAAACAAATCTTTAAACTGACAGTAAAAACTATATATATATATATATATATATATGTATGTATATTAAATATCTGCAATTCTTATTCTTTATTTCAAATATTTTGAACTCCAATGTTAACAAAAGTAAATACTTTTCAATCTGCTCATTTAATTGATCTATTTATTTTGGTAAGGCTCTATCAATTTCTATGACTAATCAGTTTGTGGTCAGATTCGATTGATCTGACTAAAACCAATTTGAAAAATAAGTCATTAGTATAAAATTGGATTTTTTCTAAATGTGGGTTTGCCCAGATAAGTTTAAACTGACCAATGACATACCATACTTTTGGCTTAAATATTTAATTGAAGAGCTGTTGAGCATTCAACCTTCATCTGCACAACTTCCTCCCTCCATCCTTTATTTCCATACTAAAATTAATCTTAGTTATTTGGGATTTTGTGTGAAAGCATAACAGTTATCAAGTCAAACAGTCAAACAATCAAGAGTAAAATATAGCCAGCTATAGTCTTGATTTGAGCCAAAAGTATGCTATGTCATTGGTCACTTTAAACTTATCTGGGCAAACCCACATGCAAATGATAAATTGCTTTAAATTTTTTCATGGTTGATGGTTACTAATTAATATTACAAATACGTATTAACTGTTATGCTTTCACACAAAATCCCAAATAATTAAGATTAATTTTAGTATGGAAATAAAGGATGGAGGGAGGAAGTTGTGCAGATGAAGGTTGAATGCTCAACAGCTCTTCAATTAAATATTTGTTATGGTCGTAAAGTACAAGTACTAAAAAATCTAATTGCAATGTGTTTTCAGATATATTGTGTGTCCATCAGAAAAACGCATGATGGTGTTGTTCACATTTTTAAAGAAGAACAGGAAGAAGAAAGTTATGGTGTTCTTTTCGACCTGCATGTCTGTTAAATACCATCATGAGCTTTTCAACTACATTGATTTACCTGTTATGTCCATACATGTGAGTATTCTAGTTTGATTGTAAAATTTTATACATTTAGTTAAGTACTGAAACTTTCTAATAATGCCAGAGATTGCACCACAAGAATCAATTAAAATGGAGCTTTCTAAAAAGCTTTATATCAAATAAATAAAACTAGTTTTTAGGGGGTTAATGCACGAAACTTTATTTATTTATTGACGTTTCGCAGCCTTTTCAGCTGAGCGGCGGTTCGTTCCTCGAATGATGCGCGAGGCTATTGAGATTATAAAATATCCAAATTTCAATAGGGAAGATGGTTGGTATATACCACCAGCTTGGGAACCTATTATACAGGAGATAAAATCCCAACCCCGAGCACACACTGCAAGACCATCAGATACTATTAGTTCTTTTTGTTTGCATAATTTAACATAAGAAGGAGATAGAAAGCCTCTCTTGAGTTTGTTTCGCCGGTTCTTCTCAGGAAGGTCTCCCAATTTTGGAACCGGTGGTAGTTTACGGTAGTTAGGGTCAAATAAATAAACTCAAAATTACAAACAAGAATTTTAAATAAAATACTTTATTAAGTAAATTAAATAATAAATTCATACATAGACAATAAAAATTTTAAAAATCTTCCAATGAAATAACCGAATGCTCAATATAAGTCTTTCGAAGGTAGCTCGACAATTTTAAATAAAAAATCATTATTCTGACGATGCAGACCTGAAAAGGCTGCGAAACGTCAATAAATAAATAAAGTTTCGTGCATTAACCCGTAAAAACTAGTTTTATTTAATGAGTGATGTGCGTGAAAACCTAAGAAACAAATAAGCTTTATATCAATATTGTTTGTTTAATTAACAGGGCAAGCAGCAACAGACTAAACGAACTACAACTTTCTTCCAATTCTGCAACGCTGAATCAGGGATTTTATTATGCACAGATGTCGCTGCAAGAGGTCTTGACATTCCAGCTGTCGATTGGATAGTGCAATATGATCCGCCTGATGACCCCAAGGTTAGTTCCTGTGTTTAAGTAACCGAAATTGATAAAAACGTGTTTATTGTCTTTCATCTTAATTACCGCTTGCATTTAATTTTATGGTACGGGACTTTTGTAGGCATTATTTATTATTTATGTTAAAAGATAGATACTTGCCTGAGTATTTAGGGCGGCTAACGAAATTTTGTATAGTAAGAACTACTAACTGAAAAAGTGATTGCCTTGTTGAAGTATAATAAATCTGTCTCTTGATTAAAAATATTAGAATTGATGGCGGCCATCCAACATAATAAAATAAAAATAAAAGCCTTTTATTTCCTTGGTACAATTTGACAAAAAAAAATACATTTACTTTCTAAATTACTTAATATCTATCTTATTTACTGTCTAATATTGCTTATTTAAAATTTATTAACTAATATATTATAACTACCTAATATATTAAGACAAAGGTTACTTAATTACTAGTGAATAACCGTAAGGAACCCCTCTCAGGTAAAGGCCTCTTCCAAAGATAGCCACTTTTCCCTGTCTTGAGCTATACTCTGCCATTGTGGGCCAGTCACTCGTTTTATGTCATTGGCCCAACGTGCGTGCGTCTTCCCTTGCGTCGTTTGCCCTGAGGGCCTTTCCACTTGGTAACTGTTATGGTCCACCGCTGGTCTTTAAGTCCGGCTACGTGCCCAGCCCACTTCCATTTGAATTTTTGAGCATGAGCAAGAGCGTCTAAAGCTTTTGTCTGTGTGTTATGTTTTATCTTATGTTTGCATGTCTTAATTTTGAATTTTCAAAGTTCAGCATTGTGCGATCCATTCCCCTCTGGCACGTAGTTATTTTGTTCTTTACAATATTGTTAAATTTCCAGGTTTGGCACGCGTAAGGGCGCTTTCAATTTATGCGCAGCAGGCCGTCAAGAAACGCATAAATTGAAAGCGCCCAAGTCAAGCATGTAATAAGACAGGTGTCCATAACTTTATTTTTTAACTCTATTGGCATCTCGCTTTTAAACACTTTTTTGTAGCTCCAAAATTTTTTCCATGTATTTTTACTCTCCTTTCAACTTCTAAAATATTGTTGTCACTGTTAAATGCAACTTGTTTCCCTAAATATATGTAACTTTCTATGTATTCAAGGTTTTCATTATCTATTTTTATAATCGTTTTCTTGTGATTTGTCATGGTTTTTGTTTTCGATATGTTTATTTCGAGTTCCACGCAACGGCTGGCTTTACTGAGATCAGTGATCATGCATTGTAGCTGGGAGCTAGTTTCTGACAATAGAACTATTATCTGCGAATCGTAGATGACTTAGATATTGGATAAATACGCCATCTTTCTTCCAGTCGAGTTTTATTATGATGCTTTCTAGAACCGCAATAAAAAGTTTTGGTGATATGGGGTCACCTTGTCTTACCCCCTTTCTACTGCGAAACTTGGTCCGATGGATTCTAGCTTGACTTTGCTAGTGCATTTGTTATAAATGTTTATTAAAATCTCAATGTAATGCGACTCTACGTCCTGGGCTTTCAAAGTTTCCCATATAATTGTGTGAGAGATTATGTCGAAGGCTTTTTGGTAGTCGATGAATGCTACGTACAATGGTCTTTGGTATTCTTGACTTGGCCATCCAACATATCAAGTAGATAAATAGGTTAATTTGACTAATAGTAAAATCAGCTTTGACGACCTCCGTGGCCGAGTAGTTTGTACGCCGGGTTTCATGGTGTCGCCAACTCGAGAGGTTCGAATCCCGGGGGGGCATATGTTTATGTGATGAACATGAGCATTTGTACTCCAGTCATGGATGTTTAATATGTATTTATATATAAATATATACTTATGTACTGTATATTACCGTATTCTATCCGTTACCCTAGCATCCCATAACACAAGCCTTACAGTGCTTGCTTTGGGGCTAGGCTAATTGGTGTGAGTGATGGAAATATTTATTTAATTATATATTAGTTTATTTAACAACATTTTATTATTATTCTAGGAATACATACACAGAGTCGGCAGAACAGCTCGAGGTCTCGGCACAAGTGGTCACGCTTTGCTTTTCCTACGCCCTGAAGAGCTAGGATTCTTAAGATACTTGAAGCAGTCCAAAGTGACCCTCAACGAATTTGAGTTCTCTTGGAACAAAGTTGCCGATATACAACTACAGGTAAGCAAATCATAGTTTCAAACAGTAAAGACTACGGTCCCAGTTCTTCGAAGAATGGCGATAGTTGATTATTTTTCCTCCTGGTTACTTACTTGTAATTATGAATCCTGCACATGATTTTGGTTATTGTTACAGCTTGAAAAACTAATATCAAGGAATTATTTCCTCAACCAGTCTGCAAAGGAAGCATTCAAGAGCTACTTGCGAGCCTACGACTCTCACCATCTCAAAACTATATTCGATATTGATACTATAGACATGGCGAAGGTTTCTAAATCTTTCGGATTCACAGTACCACCTGCGGTTGAATTGAAAGTTGCTAATAAAGGTCCGCCAACGAAAAGAAAAGGCGGTGGCGGTTATGGTTATTTTAAGTCTCTGAACGCACCAACCAGCCACAAGAATAAGGCTGAGAAAACGAAAATGTATAGACAGAAAGGTGGCAACAGGAAACAACAAAATTAATTTATTCAATAAGGAATAAAACCATATATTTTAACAAAATAGTTTTATTTACAAACTCGCATCACAACATGACAATTGTATTACTTTGTTGGCTATTCTTGATAATGGGTTGATTGATAATGGTGACAATTTGATGCAATTAATTTTTCTTATCTAATTATTGTTTCAGCTACAAAAACAGTATTTCGCGAATATGTAAATAGCATTGATAAGAACTGCGCTTTAAATTGTACTAATGCTCAAAATCTTCATTCTGCAGTTGTTCAGTATTGATTATTTGGTTTTCTTTGATACTGTAGGTTATTGGGTTAAAAAATTATCTCGCGAGGTTAAAGTATGAACTTAAAATTAATGAAGTTTATAATTGACAGAACTGTCTGGACTAGAATTTTTAACGACGAAAACATTTAATTTTATTAAATACTAGTGGCCCGTCCTCGCTTCGCTTCGGTGTAGAGCTGTAGTGTAGGTAGACTATAGTTTTTGTTCTTAGGCTTGTATTAAACACAATGAATTACCTTTTATATAATTATGTTTCTCACCTTTTAAACCTTCCCTAGACCTCCACGAACATTTCAAGACCAAGATAGTGAGACTAACGAACAGCAATTGATTTTTATATATATAGATTAAAATTAGAGTACTAAGACATAAAAGCGAATTGTTTACATACACCTAATTTAAGCGGTACATTCACTTTTGAGACGCAAGTGCCGTATCTTCCATTTTTTTTATCTAATCTAAGGATTTATATAATCAGGTTATGTTACTAAATTTGGTAGATGTGCTTCTTGCATACTGCATAGTTTGCAGAAAAACTTCATGCAAATGTACCTACTAATACAAACTAAACTACTGACAGGTAAATAATTAAACAGACATGCACTTACCATCACTTGAACAGTAGTAATAACAACAAATATGTTTTTTAGAAAAGGATACTAAAATCAACATGAGGTTGTTCAAGGAAACCAAAAGCTTTGGCTGCTAATTTCAAATCTAATGATTTGATATTGAATATTTTCTTCAAAGGATGGGACTTGTAGCATCTCAAGTACGACAAATAAGCTTTGCGCGCTGATGTTTTTAGAACACCATTATTTGATATTAAATCTTCTAGCTGCAAAATGAAATGAACTTTGTATCAGGGATTACTTATACCAAACTGGACTTGGCGGTCGGTATCTCTGATCAATGTAGAACATATTCTATATTGACTGACTAAAGTTAAAATAGTTACGGTGCCTTGGTAGTTTCTGCTTTTCTAAGGCCGTATACAGAAAGAAAGCCGATCAGCGCTGATCCTTACTACATAAAGTAAGCCGATTAAAGCAGAGCAAGCAAAATGTCGGACTCAGCGGACGATGATTTGGTTTTGTTAGAAAATTTGTATTTAAAAATGCGAAAAAAGCTATACGTCCTATAAATAGAGAAAGGAAACGTTTCGGAGATTACCATCATTTATTTGTAAAAATTTGATGATCATAGATTTTAAACATATACAAGAATGACTCAAGAAACATTTTATTACATGTTTGATTTAATGAAAAATTGGTGTAATTGGCATAAACAACCAATCATTTCAGAAGAAAGACTTGTTGTCACATGTACGAAACAAATAATTTTAGCGCTTAGTTAATAAAAGACAAAGTTATTAGATTTATAAAAAAAATATAACTTAGATTGATATAATCTAAGGATAATAATTCAAATACAAATCATTTATTATTCGGACAACATAGATCATAATGACCAGCTGACCAGCGCGTGTCGGCATTTGTCGGCGCTGGTCCATAGAAAAAGGATCAGCGTCGATAAGCGCTGATCGGCTTTCGGCTTTCTTTCTGTATACGGCCTAAGAAAAATGCATATTTATTTGCCTTGATGCCAGAGTTGACGTTATAGGCATATATGTTCTATATGACATAT
This sequence comes from Chilo suppressalis, assembly GCA_902850365.2. NCBI lineage: Eukaryota > Metazoa > Arthropoda > Insecta > Lepidoptera > Crambidae > Chilo > Chilo suppressalis. Next base: position 14,682,893 of record OU963906.1, on the reverse strand, counting down.
CCTGCTACTTAGGCTTAATTTATACCACCGCGGAATGGAACGGAACGGAAGCGCGAATAGGCGCGCAAATTCGCTTCCACAGACGGCACCGACAGTCAGGCGCTTTGCAGACGACGGGGCGGAGCGGGCCGGTCAATTTCGCCGCGAATAATAGCACAAAGTGAATCCTATACTTCAAACGCACACAGAGGGCAAAAAGACCGCGCCGCAGGTGCCCGGCGGGCAGTGGCGGCGCGGCATGTCCGCGGCTGCCCGCCGTGGATCATACAAACCAGTTTATATGCAGTAATGCACACGGCGGCGCGGGGCGGTCAGCTCAGTCCGCGCCACGCGCTTGTAGAACGAACGTTCTGAACTGACCGCCTCTGCCCGTCGTGTGCATTGTGTACGCGGCGCGGGCAGACGCGGTCTTTATTGCTTCGCGGACAAAATGCCCGCCCCGCCCCGTCGTCTGCTCAACGCCTCATACGGAGAATGCGGCGAGGATTCCGCGGAACACGCGAAACCATTTTTTTTGCTCGTATTTACTTAGTATGTTATAACAATTGACATAAAGTTCATTATGTCGTTGCACCAATTAACTTTCATTCCATTCCGCGGCGGTATAATTAGCCTTAGGGTCAATTTATACTAGCGCAGAGTCGAAGCACATCGAAGCGTTAAATTCTTCACAACTATAGCGTCGTTGTACGAATACGCGTGTATTCTCGCGAATACGCTTTTATCGTGTGTTAAATGTTTGTCATTGATCTTGCTATGATATTACTTAAAACAGAATTTGAAAAAGAAGACAGAAGAAAATGAAAGCGAAATTATAGTGTTCATAAATTGTGGAAGAAAAGACGTGTGTGTGGTAAATTCACTACTTTTTGCGTTGATTTATATCGGTACTCGAGTAATTTTTACGACTATTATAAAATGGACTACGATAAATTTACAAACTTAGTCAATGTTTTGAGGCCACACATTGAGAAACAAGAAACAAATATGACGATACCCATTTCCGTTAAAGAGCTATCGATCTGCTTAAGGCGAGTTTTATGCTTTCTTACGATTGTAGCACTTCAAATAACCTATGCACAAAAAGGTATAAACATTTCTTGATTGTACAACGTAAATTATATTGTTATCTCTAAGAAAAAATAGCATAATAAAGCAATTTTGTATTGAAAGAGTTTTTCAATAACCGTTTTATCTGTTATTTTTTATAATCTAAAATAATTATTCACCATAATTAGTAAAGTAAGTAATTACTATCAGTCATAAGTAAGCTCTTCGAATTCGATTGCCGAGACGAAAGTTGTGTTTTCCTAGTACAAATTTAAAATTTTATTAAAAAAAATCTAACTCCTACTATCAGTTTCAAAGCACTGGCTCATACTTTTCGAATTGGCTATGCTACAGTTTGGATAATTGTACACGAAAGGACATTGGGCAAAAATGTATGGCCGCTGCACCCACGTCCGCCACGGCTTAAACTACATTTGTTTGAAAGGTATTATAGTCATGATCATCTGTGCCAAAGCGTATCGAATTCCATCCCGGGGGTCTTTAGTTATTTTAAGTTAAATAGGTACAAGTACTATAACGAACAATGATAAATAAAGCAAGGGAATTAATCTATTTAGTTAGTTCGACCTTACATAGGGGCTCGGGTATTATGGGAGTACTTCACAAGGTGCAAGGGTGCCACCTTATGTTATTCTGCTGCGCTAGAGCAAATCCAAAAATCCTCGTATGGGTTGGGGTTTTTTCAAACATTCTGTTCGTTATAGTTAATTGTCTTCTGTGTAAAACGGCGACCACAAATCACACAAACTTGTCCATGCTTCGGAGAAAACATGATTCCAGTTCATTCATACTAATTGACAAAACCAATAATCATGTTCCAATGTCCCAAGCGTGTTAGACAAAAATCAATCAAGTGACACAGGGAGCGCACAATCACAACGAAGTAAGATGAGTATTCGCTACTGCAAGTCCTTCAACCCCCGTAAACCGTTTTGAGGTGTCTCAGAAGTGCAAGCGCAGGATGGTCGGCAGGCTTTGTTGTATATCTGGTTGTATAGTACGATAATATTAGTAATAATAATAATATGCCATATTATTATTACTAATATCATAAGGAAGGTACTATAAAATGAATTTATTTAGCTACTTAAATATGCCCATGTGTCATAATCTTTTGACTCCCAGGATATTTTTTTACGGTGCCATAATAAAAAAGGCTAGTTTTTCATAAATCTATCGATTCATATTAATTACATTGTTGGCGTAGCTGGGTGTGTTTTGCCCATTGTCCTTTGTGCCGCAATTTGGAAATTTTTACGCCCTATAGTAATGGCAAAACCAACGACAGGGTCATGGGTTAAAATTGAGGATGAATTTAGGTTTATGTTATGGAATTTTCCTAATGGTAGAGGAGCAAAGGCGCCCTGGAACAGTGGAAGTCTCTACTACAATTATAAAAAGTTTTTCAGCAGTGTATTGTTAGCAACGGGACTTAAGCAACTTTCGCAGTGGTCGGTCATTGGATGGGTGACCAAAAATTGCTATCTCGAGCTCCTCCGTGCTTCGGAAGGCACGTTAAGCCGTTGGTCCCGGCCGCATCTGCAGTCGTTAGCACCCATCAATCCGCACTGGGCCCGCGTGGTGGGTCATGGCCCAATCTCCCTATTCCATCAATAGGGAAGGCCTGTGCCTCAGCAGTGAGGACATTAATAGGCTGGTGATGATGATGATGATGCTTTTCTGGTTTTATTTACGTATTTTTGCTATTTTTACCTCAAACTAAAAATGTACCCTCTGCTACCATAACTGTTATTTGGTCAATGTTTTGCCAATTTAATAGCAAGTGTTATACCTTTTTGAATAGCTAAAGAGACGTAGAAGTTTTTAAAATTATTTGCAGAATAAGTTCCATACATTTTTTTTTAGAAAAGTGCTTCAAAGTTAAGAACACTTGGTGAAAATTCTTTAGTTATAACCGTTATCGAGCAGTTTTTTTAAGCCGTTAGAAGTAAGTTCAGTTTTTATTCATTACTAGCTGACCCGGCGAACTTCGTACCGCCTTAGTGTAGCTTTGATGCACTACTTTATTTTGTATAGCTGACCTATCTTATGTATGAGTACCTATTCAATTTGAACTGGAATCTATAATATCCTCCATATAAAAATGAATCCTTATTTCCCTGGTCACGCCATACCTGAGGACTTGACTATTTTTTATTAAATAAAAAAATTATAAAAAAATTAAAAATTAAAAAAAAAAAATCCGTAAGAACCTTGTACAGAGTATTAGAAAACTACAAAAAAAAATCAGCCAAATCGGTCAAGCCGTTTTCATGTTATGTCGTGACAACGGAAAACGGGTTTCATTTTTATATATATAGATCTTTATTGCTTGACATGTCTTCTAACTAGATTCATTAAAAAATCGGACCTTTGGAGCTCTAGTTTCAAAAAAATATAGGATTTTTTTAAAAAATCTTTAATATCCAATATCTCCATAACGGTTAAGTTTCGAACACCATATTATAGGACCAAATCCATCAGAAATGACCTGAATAATAACGTTCTTTAATATTCAGTACGACTTTCCCTGTAACCCTGTATATATCACTGAACATATATTTAATATCGAAAGAATTACCATTAACTTTATCGCCGTAATTATCGCTGCTATAAACAATTGACACCACATTCACTTTTCACTGCACTTCATACTTGACGAAAACATGTAAATGTATTATTGTATAGCAGCTGTCCACGCGGACGCATCGCTCACTCAAGTTAGAGAGAGACAGATGTCGAATGCTGCCGAACGGGGAGGCCGATTGTGCCTCTTTGTCGCTCATTGCGCGCTCTCGCTTGCACTTCAAGCCTTAAATGGAATGCCTCAGAGCGAGGTAACGCCGTATGAGTCATGTTTTTTCGTGCGTGCAGCCGGCTCCATCGAATTATAAAACGTTGTCATGTCGAAAGGGAAGATATGGCACTCGCGGCTAAAAAGTGATCCGCTTAAATTGTGGTGCACGATCACAATTCGCTGTAGTCACAATTGGATATTCAACAAATACGCTGCATGTACACTCAATAATATTGCGTATATTCTGTGTTATAAAGATAAATCAATGCCATCGATGCTTTTATAACGAACACAAATAGTTCAAAATCAAATAACAAATGCCTCAGCAACACTTCTCATTCGTAAAACTGTAAAATCATCTCACAAATCACGGTTTGTCGTGCATGTTATTTACGTAATCGCCATTTTGTTATCACGAAAAGGACAACAATACAGCTCAGCCATTCGCACTCGGAAGCTGATTCGCCGTTTCGCTCGCTCTGCGTTAAAGCGTACAGTTCTGTCTCGCTCGCTCGATTGAATGTTATTTACTGACGTGTGAGAGTTGCTTATGTAGTTGAGACGGATCATATTTTATTTGATGCTAGTATGAGCGTACCGTATCTTCCCTTTTTGTTTTAATCGCAGTTTTCACTATAATATTCAGCCTTCGGAATAAATAGGCATTCATATTTTTGCACCAGGTAAAATAATTTCTGGTCCGAATCCATCGTGACGAACACCGGCGCAGTAAATTTTCCGTCTGATGAATCTTATGTTCGTTAGTGAGTGCGCGGATTCGTGAGAATGCGTATAAATTGACCCTTACTACAACTAATACAAACAGTTTTTTTTTTCAATTTTGCGCTCCTTGACACTTTGCGCAACGAGACACGGTATTCTAATTTCTTTAGTACCTAAATAATATACCATTTCTTTTATAATAAATACTCAAATCAAGGTGAAATTACAATTTAGTTATTGTATGCGAATTTCATATCTAGGTACTTACCTATCTACCAAATGATTTATCGCAAATCATCTCTGACCTCTTGATTACTTCCTGTTTGTAGATTATGATGATCTTTAAATTATCTATTAATCCCTTCATTAACATCGTATTGCTTGCATGTGATAAGCAAAAATAACAATTAATAACATACCATCATTTGTACTTCTCCAGGTGGATTATCAAAGCTGTATTTGTCCAAATACACCTTTTCTCTTTTGAGAAATTCTACAAACTGTTCTTCTTCGGGTCTCAAGAGTATAACGGCATTGCCATTTGTATTAAATCCTCTTGCTGTCCTGCCTACCCTGTGGATGTATTCCTGTAAACACCAGTAAAATGACGTATTTATTTTGAATTAATAAGTAAAATGAACAGATTTATTGAATCACTTACCTTTGGGTCTGTGGGAGGATCATACTGTATAATCCAGTCTACACTAGGTATATCTAGCCCTCGTGCAGCGACATCTGTACAGAACAATACACCACTTTCAGCTTCGACAAAAATTTGGTACGCTTCTTTTCTTTTTGATTGGCTTAGTCGACCCTGTTCAAAAGGTTACGTACAGTCAGTAATAGTTTGGCTATAAAAAGATGACACTGGAACTCATCTGAATGCAATTCATTTTCCGAATATGCTCTAGTTTCTAAACTTACTATGCTATACTATGCGCGGACCAAAATAGCCTAATGGAGCACCACAATTTTCTTAGTTTGCACTTAATTCTCTGGACGAATAAAGCGCATTGTAACGTGTTAAAAACGTCACATGGATCTCCCTCGCTCGAAGAGCGAGATAGAAGATTTTTTTTGGTTGTCTCTCTGGTCGTTTTTATCTCGCGCCCATTTTCTGTAATCTGTCCACTTTTGAATAATTATGTTGCTAACTTTATCAAGCAGTAGGCTGAATGGACGTTGTTCTCTTTGCCTACCGGCAAGAGAAAACAAACTTAAGAAAAAACTGTCACTTCACTTCACGACGTAATTTTTAGACCAAAGGATGGTCATTTCATATCCCATTTTTTTTAATGGATAATCCCTTATATTATTGATTGTTTTTAATGATGAAACATTTTACATCATTCATACAAAATGGCGATGAACATACTTTAAACTTAATTTGATTGAAAAAACGGTAAGAACCTTAGAGATTTCCTTAGATTTACATTTTTTCCTTTGTTGTGAGCCATGTGCTAATCTGAGGAATGTTGTTTTCAGCGAAAAGCGTTTTTTTTATATGGATTTTTCATTTGGATATCTTATTCAAATTACGATGTTTCCCGTGATGTGGAGGTGAACCCACGGGACCTAAAAACGGCCATCCCTTAAACATTTGCAACACCAGACATATACACTTCCCAGATCAGATGCAGCAAAGTTGGTAATGTCCAAATTCATTGTCGTACCCGAACCCTAATATAAGGTAAATTTACATTTTATTTTTGGTAGCATCTCAGCCTTAGTTTCAAAATTTAGATTTAACCCTTTTGGACTTAAAATTTGAATAAAATTGACAACCCAAAATGAACATGGATTTGCGTTAAACTCCCTTGCTATTAATAGTCCAATGTTCTCCCGGCTAATCATATGGTTTTTTATTTTTTATTTTTTAATATTACAATTTTCATGTCCCTGTTCGGGCGCCAATTGTAATATTAAAAAATAAAAAAATTTGAGATGGACAGGCCGAAATCAATTAAAAAAGAATATTCGGGCGCCTGAACTGTACCATATGATTAGCCGGGAGAACATTGGACTATTAATAGCAAGGGAGTTTAACGCAAATCCATGTTCATTTTGGGTTGTCAATTTTATTCAAATTTTAAGTCCAAAAGGGTTAAATCTAAATTTTGAAACTAAGGCTGAGATGCTACCAAAAATAAAATGTAAATTTACCTTATATTAGGGTTCGGGTACGACAATGAATTTGGACATTACCAACTTTGCTGCATCTGATCTGGGAAGTGTATATGTCTGGTGTTGCAAATGTTTAAGGGATGGCCGTTTTTAGGTCCCGTGGGTTCACCTCCACATCACGGGAAACATCGTAATTTGAATAAGATATCCAAATGAAAAATCCATATAAAAAAAAACGCTTTTCGCTGAAAACAACATTCCTCAGATTAGCACATGGCTCACAACAAAGGAAAAAATGTAAATCTAAGGAAATCTCTAAGGTTCTTACCGTTTTTTCAATCAAATTAAGTTTAAAGTATGTTCATCGCCATTTTGTATGAATGATGTAAAATGTTTCATCATTAAAAACAATCAATAATATAAGGGATTATCCATTAAAAAAATGGGATATGAAATGACCATCCTTTGGTCTAAAAATTACGTCGTGAAGTGAAGTGACAGTTTTTTCTTAAGTTTGTTTTCTCTTGCCGGTAGACAAAGAGAACAACGTCCATTCAGCCTACTGCTTGATAAAGTTAGCAACATAATTATTCAAAAGTGGACAGATTACAGAAAATGGGCGCGAGATAAAAACGACCAGAGAGACCACCAAAAAAAATCTTCTATCTCGCTCTTCGAGCGAAGGAGATCCATGTGACGTTTTTAACACGTTACAGCATATTTGAAGAAAATTTAAGAATTCCTCCTTTTAATGAGTGACATGAAATTATATCTAAAACAGCTCAGGCTGTACCGTCATACTTACATGTATACTTATTACAGGGGCTTTACAATGCGTTTTAAAAAAATCATAGTGAAAATCTACAGATTTGCAAGAAGAAAAAAACACCATTGTTTTTAACTTCTTAACCTTTTTAAGCATTTTGTATAACCACGGCACCCTTTCTTCCACAGGGCAAATGTAATACCTGCAAGTAAACATAAAATATAAACTCTTGGAGCACAAAACCTAAATACTTATATTTATTAAGTAATAATGTCTTTATAATAAGTTATTATAAAGATAACTGTAAAGATACATATAACTGTGTAGTACTGATTAAACGGATAATAGTGAAATTATTTATGTTATGAATACTAATGAGATCAACTCTTAATGTGAAACTAAAATATCTTCCTCAACTTTAATCTCTCATACTGATTAAGCAATTTGAACATAAACCTATTAGGGTTTTACACTATTTTTTTAAGAATTTAATTATGATGTTATTAATTATGGTTAATATATTATTATTATTTTTTTTTTGAGGAGCTCGATGGCGCAAGTGGTTAGCGCGTTCCGCAGCGATCGTTGAATTTAAGCAACTTTCGCAGTGGTCGGTCATTGGATGGGTGACCGAAAATTTACTATCTCGAGCTCCTTCGTGCTTCGGAAGGCACGTTAAGCCGTTGGTCCCGGCTGCATCTGCAGTCGTTAGCACCCACCAACCCGCACTGGGCCCGCGTGGTGGGTCATGGCCCAATCTCCCTATTCCATCCATAGGGAAGCCTGTGCCCCAGCAGTGGGGACATTAATAGGCTGATGATGATGATGATGATGATATCATTTTTTTAAACAAAATTTTGCAAAGACTATCTTTATATTTTTAAGCGTTTAACTGTTGGATGTTTAAATCTAAAGAATATTTTACCAGGCAGCAGACAGGACTCGAAAGATTTCATTTGTTTGGTTGGATTGCTTAAGATTTAAAAACAAGAAACTTTAATATTCATAAGAAAGTAGTTCCTAAAACGTTTACATATCAAAATCTAAGGCTCAAGTTTTGCAATTGGTTTGTATGTTAAACAAAGCAACTTTTGCAATGGCCGCTCACTGGATGGGTGACCAAAAAGTTATTACATTGAGCCCCGCCGTGTTTCGGAAGGCACGTGAAATGGTTGATCCTGACTGTATCTGCTGTCGTTAGCACCCACCAATTCGCATTGGGCCCATGAGGTGAGTCAATCTCCCTATTTCATCCATAGAGAAAGCCTATGCAGTGGATTCATTAATAGGCTGATGATGACTGTACTTTAAAGTAGTTCTATGTTTAATGTAACTATATTTTTTTAACTCTCCCATGATGGATATTTACCTTCGAAAGATTCATATGTAAATAGCTAGCATGAGAGAGTTAATAAGTCATTAACAAACACTATAAAATACAAATTATAGCTTAATACCCTTGTTGAAGAGAAGTAACTGTAGATTGTTTCTCATCATTAGTAGAAACCACAATTGGATTGCTCTTCAGTGCTAGTTTTGCAAGATTTTTTACTTTTGAATCAATAGTTGCACTAAATAATATAGTCTGCCTTTTATCTAAAAACAAACATTATGATTAACTTTCCTTAATTAAGTGTGAATCTATAGTTTCTGGACCCAGGAGCCCAGAAAGTACACTTTAACATCATTAAGCATTTTATTTATTAAGCCTTCTTTGACAGTTTTCTTGAAATTTAAAATAAAAGAAACTCTTACATTCAATGTGCCTTCTGGCAAAGGCCTCCTCTAGCTCTTTCTAGTGTGTTCTATCAAGTACTATCTGATAGAACAGTAAGCATTAAGAACACCTTAATGAAACAGTTATTTTGCATACAAAACATACCTGGCAATAAATTTAGTATTTGTGTGATGTGTTTTTCGAACCCAGTTTCTAACAACTTATCAGCTTCATCCAGTACAAGACATTTAAGATTATTACAGGTGAGAATTTCAGGGTTTTCAAGGTGATCCAATAAACGACCCGGTGTACTTATTATTACATTGATACCTGTGAAGAAACATAATTTTTGATATAGCAGTGCAATAGGTAAACAAACTTACTGTCATTGAACTATTCAGCAGTCAAATTTATACAAAGTTAAATAATGAAACTTTCTTTTAATAATAAATACCATTTTTCTATCAACAATTACCTTTCTTTAACTTCATAATATCCTTTGCTTTCTTTTCTCCTCCGACAATTAGAGCACATGATAAATCAATATGAGTAAGCAGTTTCTTTGATACTTGGAAAGTTTGTAATGCTAATTCTCTAGTTGGTGACAAAACTACACACCCAGTACCTAAAACAGTAGGAAGTAAATGTAAAAAATGCATTTATTCAAGCTTCCTAATCAACAATGAAAACTACACTAATATAATTAGTAAACCTCAAATTAGATAGCAAGTGGAAAAACAAAAAATCTAATGTTTGATTATACTGTTACAGGGATATGATTTAAATTTAACCTGAACTGCAATATACTTCTTATGTATTGTGTGCAACAGTGAAAATTAGGTAGGTAACAGTGTTTTTATTTAGTACTTCTGCATATATTCTATAATGTTCCTATAAAATAATAGGTTTTCTACATTTATACATAAAAACGAATGTGAACCTTGATATGAAATATCTCTCGGATTCTGTTGAAATATTGATAATTTATTAAATAACAACAGATTATTTTTTACCATGTTTTCTTGTAAAACCATACTTTATCAGATTTTCTATGACAGGTACAAGAAAGGCCAGTGTTTTGCCACTGCCTGTTTTTGCAGCTCCTATAATATCTTTACCCATTAACAAGTATGGCAAAGATTTAGCTTGAATTCGCGTTGGTTTCTCGTAATTCATAGCGTTTAAGGATTCCAATAGTTTAGGATTAATTTTGCCTTCTAACATTGAGAAAGACGACTTTGATATTATTTCTTTCACATCCATATTGACCCTCATATATTTGAAATATCTTCTCGACTGAATTTTCTTTTAACTTACTGAGCTAGATAATTTGATGTAAATATTAAAAATAATAAATAAACCAACTTAACCTCAAATTGATACTATTTTTTGTATTCCCTTTTCAGGGAAGGCAAAGGGAACTATGCCCATACAGCCAAGTCTTCAGTTGCACTAATTTATTTTTATTACATTACAATATCCATGTGACGCATTCTAATGTTTTTTGGAGTGTTTGGCACGAAATGTATCGAGTTAGCTTTTTCGTTAAGCTTCTGTGAGGTAGTCAACACTACAATAAAGTTCTCACGACCACTTGACCGCAATAGCGTATATTTTAAATATTCTATATATTCTAATGGTGTTGATTCTGGCATGACTCTCTAAACCTAAACTTAAATTTGACAACAGTGCATCCTTGTCATTCTCTATACAGAATGAAAAGGAGAGACTGATGTTAAATTTAGTTTTAAGTTTAGAGAATCATGCCAGAATCGACGCCATTATATATATAGTGATTGATATCTTTGGTTTTGCAACAAACATTACTTATTCTTAACATTAAGGTTAGATTCTATCAATAATCTATGGATACTTCGCCTGAAGTCGCCGCCCAAGCTGTGACACTTATTCAGGCCGGACATAGCCAAAGAAACGTGAGTGCTCAACTTAATTTAAGTCGATCTGCGGCCCGAAATGTTTATCGGAGGTACCTAGAGACTGGCGGCTTTGTTCGTCGCCAAGGAAGGCCACGATCTCGGGTCACAACTGAAAGGCAGGATCGATTCATCGTGACGACCAGCTTGAGAAATCGTCACCTTACCTCCATTGAGATACAAAAACAAATTCGCGACATTCACGGAGTATCTGTGAGCGCTCGAACTGTTCGGAGAAGGTTAAAAGAACGCGATATGGTACCACACAAGCCAGCTAATGGGCCCAAACTAACGCGAGCCCACCGAACAGCGCGCCTTCATTTCGCACGCAGTCATTTAAATTGGACACAGCAAGATTGGAGCCGTGTACTCTTTTCTGATGAGTCTGAAATTGTGTTACATGGCAAATTGGCAATGATGGAAGGAAGAAGGTCTACCGACGTAAGGGAGAGCGTTTCGCACAATGCTGATTTGAAGAGAGGGTTGCTTATGGCGGTGGCTCATGGACTGTCTGGGGCGGTATATCCGCGAGCGGCAAAACTCAACTTGAGGTTGTTACAGGACCACGGCTGCCAACATTAAATGCTGAAAGGTACATTCGTGAGTGCTTAGAACCTCACGTGATACCATACGCAGACTATGTGGGCCCAAGTTTCCTTTTTATGCATGATAATGCAAGAGCCCATGCGGCCGGCATCGTCAGGGAATATCTTCGGGATGTGAACATCACAGTTATGGACTGGCCAGCCAGAAGCCCAGACATGAACCCCATTGAGCACATGTGGGACGAGCTAAAAAGACGTGTTAGGGCTCGTCAGCCAGTTGCCCAGACGATGCAGGAGTTGAAAACTGCCATAGAAGAGGAATGGGAGATGATCCCTCAAAATTTCATAGAGCGGTTGATAAACTCTATGCCTAATCGTATGAGAGCTGTGGTAGATGCCCATGGAGGCAACACGCGTTATTAAATTAAACCTTTATTTGATAAAACATGTTTTTTATTCAAAAATCAATTGCCTTTAACAAGGCGCATATCCGACTTGTTAGGCGTAGATCCATGTCGTATGGTATTCTGAATTCAAATTTAAAACAATACGATCGAAAAGATGGTAAAATGTATCAGGTTTAAAACTGCATCAACAGGTTTTGTTCAATCTAGCAATCATATTTCGGTAGGGGCCCTCTAAGGTGGGCTAATAGATGTGTCCAGAAGTGTATAAATGTAAAAGTTTGTATGTTTGATTTTACTCAATCATGCTAAACCGACTGAATGGATGAAATTTCGCACACACAGTTTATTACCCATTATAGGGACCTCTGTGAAGTTAGAAGAAGCCCCCCACTTTTTGAATTTTATTATTATCTAGGTTGTTCTATGTTTGTTCTACATTGTTCCAAAGTATTATTTGAAAAAACTAAAATTTGAAGCTGCCAGACAAGAAAAACCGTTTTTCTATGGTAGCCCCCCATGTTTGGAAATTCAATATTTTTTTAGTTGTTCCAAGTTGTTCTAGTTGTTCCGAACTTTGTTCCAAAGTATTATTTGAAAATATTCAAATTTGAAGCTGCCAGACAAAAAAAACGTTTTTATGGTAGCCCCCATGTTTGGAAATTCAATATTTTTTTAGTTGTTCCAAGTTGTTCTAGTTGTTCCTAACATTGTTCCAAAGTATTATTTGAAAATATTCAAATTTGAAGCTGCCAGACAAAAAAAAAACGTTTTTATGGTAGCCCCCCATGTTTGGAAATTCAATATTTTTTTAGTTGTTCCAAGTTGTTCTAGTTGTTCCGAACATTGTTCCAAAGTATTATTTGAAAATATTCAAATTTGAAGCTGCCAGACAAAAAAAGACGTTTTTATGGTAGCCCCCCATGTTTTGAAATTCAATACTTTTTTAGTTGTTCTAAGTTGTTCTAGTTGTTCCTAACATTGTTCCAAAGTATTATTTGAAAAAACTCAAATTTGAAGCTGTCAGGCAAAAAAAACCGTTTTTGAGATAGCCCCCCATGTTTGGAAATTCGTTATTTTTAAAGTTGTTCCAAGTTGTTCTAGTTGTTCCTAACATTGTTCCAAAGTATTATTTGATAAAAATAAAATTTGAAGCTGTAAGACAAAAAAAACTTTTATTTATAAAATAAAATCAATCGTACCTACCAGAGACAATAAATATATCAAAAATCAATTTAAACAATGACGATTGTACAACAACAGTACAACCGTGGGCTATATCGTTCCAATTTCATTGAATCATTTTGAATTAAATTAATAGAAAAGAAAACATTAGAATATAGGGTAAACTCCCTAATTGTTGGCACTCTAAGAGTAGGTAGCATGTCAGACATTTAATTACCATAAAATCACATCTAAATGAGTTAGTACACAACACACGTTACACATGTAACAGTATCAAAGAAAGTAGTTTAATCTTTGTTTTCATAATGGTATAGTCAATGAAGGCAAAAATCAGCTGCAACCTCCGATTTCGTTGAACCGCCATCGATTTTCATGAAAATTGGTAAGTAGGTGGGGGATACCATAAGAAACAAAAGTGACATAGTGCCAACTTGCGCTTTTGCCCTGAGGGTAGATACCACCCCTTCTCGGGGGTGAAAATTATTTTAATAAAAATAACTCCAGGAATCGATAGAAAGACAAATTCTAAGTAAAATTTGTTATATTAAGTTTTCGGAATAAATCAATACTTTCTGAGTTATTAAAGATTAAATATTGTGATTTTGCGTGATAAAAATACATGTTTAAGCGGTTTTTCATAAATAACTCAAAAACTATGAGCTTTACAAAAAAACATTAGTACCAAAATTGAAGCTAATATGAAAACAAACAAACGCCTACTTTGAAAAACCTTCTAATTTCAATTCAAAGTGAGCTATAGGTAATTGTATGTACATATATTTTTTTCGGCAAGTACTTAATCTAAGTATTCAAACCTAAATAACGGGAAACCGATGAATTTATGACATACACTTCCGGAGCACTTTTTAAATTCCTCAGAAATACCTTTATAATGAGCACTGTAAAAAGTTAATAGCTTCAAAATTGAAAAAGTTATGATAAATATAAGATAACACTTATTTTTTTTAGGAAAAACGAAAAATAATTCCAACCATTCATCAAAATGCATAGGTTTCCCGTCATTTAGTGTTGGAAACTTAGATTTAAGTACTCGTCGAAAAAATATATACATACAATTACCTATAGCTCACTTTGAATTCATATAAGAAGGTTTTTCAAAGAAGGTGTTTGTTTTTTTTATTAGCTTCAATTTTGGTAATAATTAGACTTGCAACGAATAGTATATTCGGCAGTATACCGAATATTCGGCGAGGCCCCTGACCGAATAGCTGAATATTAGGCAAAAGTATTCGGCTGGATTTTAGCGCCAAAAACTTGTACAAACGTGATTGTTTCGCGCCCCTTTGTTTGCAGTGCAATTGAGTCAAACGCAGTTTCAACAGAAATGGATCTTTTCTTAAATATTAGTAATATATCACGTCATGACAACCCTTATACATGGTGGCAGCAAGGAAAATTGAATTTCCGTGTTTGATTAAGATTGCAACAAAATATTTGTCGGCGCCAGGAAGTAGTGTTTATTCAGAGCGCCTTTACTCTGAAGCTGGGATGGTGTACGAGAAAAAAAGAATTTCTACTACTTCCTAAAAATGCAGAAAATTTAGTCTTTCTGCACCATAACCTTCCCCTTCTAAATTTTTATTATGAAAATAATTCAAATGCATAGAAAAATTCTTAACTTGTTTAATACAGAAAATGATTAAAATATGTTCCTGTTTTATGTACCAATGACTACTTAAAAAATGATTATAAAAGAAATGAGAACCTTTTAAATTTTAAAACCTATTTTAAACCCTTTTAAATTTTGATTACCACAATAATTCAAATACATAGAATCCTCCATTTTTCCAATTCAGAAGATGATTATGTACCAATGGCTACTTCAATGATTATATATAACAGAAATGAAAATATGAATATATACCTACGTAATCAATCGATATTAATTTTCATTTTACCAATTATTTCTCTATGACAAAATATATTATTTAAGTATTCGGTATTCGGTATTCGGCCGAATATAATAAAAGCAGCCGAATAGGCCGAATACCGAATAGTAACCGAATATTCGTTGCGTCTAGTAATAATATATTTTTCTTTAAACTCATAGCTTTTGAAATATTTATGAAAAACCGCTTAAAACATGAATTTTTTGACGCAAAATCACAATCTTTGATCATTATTAACTCAGAAAGTATTGATTTATTTCGAAAACTTAATATAACAACTTTTGCTTAGAGTTTGTCTTTCTATCGATTCCTGGAGTTATTTTTATTAAAATAATTTTTACCCCCGAGAAGGGGTGGTATCTACCCCTAGGGAAAAAGCGCAAGTTGGCACTATGTTACATTTGTTTCATATGGTATCCCCCACCTCATCACCATTTTTCATGAAAATCGATGGAGGTTCATCGAAATCGGAGGTTATAGCTGATTTTTGCCTTCATTGACTGTACTATTATGAAAACAAAGATTGAACTATATTTCCTTGATACTGTTACATGTGTTGTGTACTAACTCATTTAGATGTGATTTTATGGTAATTTAATGTCTGACTGACATGGAACCTACTCTTAAAGTGCCAACAATTAGGGAGTTTACCCTATAGTGTAATGTTTTCTTGTCTTATAACTATTAATTTTATTCAAAATGATTAAGTGAAATTGGAACGATATAGCCCACGGTTGTACTGATACAATCGTCATAGTTTAAAATTATGTTGATTTATTTATTGTCTCTAGTACGACTTGACTTGGCGGGCTATCTGAAAAACGGTTTTTTTTGTCTGACAGCTTCAAATTTGAGTTTTTTCAAATAATACTTTGGAACAATGTTAGGAACAACTAGAACAACTTGGAACAACTAAAAAAATATTGAATTTCCAAACATGGGGGGCTACCATAAAAACGTTTTTTTTGTCTGGCAGCTTCAAATTTGAATATTTTCAAATAATACTTTGGAACAATGTTCGGAACAACTAGAACAACTTGGAACAACTAAAAAAATATTGAATTTCCAAATATGGGGGGCTACCATAGAAAAACGGTTTTTCTTGTCTGGCAGCTTCAAATTTTAGTTTTTTCAAATAATACTTTGGAACAATGTAGAACAAACATAGAACAACCCAGAACAACCTAGATAATAATAAAATTCAAAAAGTGGGGGGCTAACTTCACAGAGGTATTATAGGGGGAGAAAGTTTGTATGAGAAACCAACTTTACCACGCAGGCGAATTAACCGGCACCCTCTATCATAGGTAATCTATACATATAATAAAATGGTAGAAAAGTCAAAACTGTTCATTGTATTTTGTTTTAAAAGAATACTTGGGGTGTGATTTACAATCGATACCAAAGCCAAAAATATAGTTTTTAGAATTTTTGTGTTTGTATGTCCGGGATAAACTAAAAAAGTACTGCATGGATTTACTTCAAATTTGGCACGAATATTATTATGAAGTAAAGTCAACATATTATAGGCTACATATTATCATATCATCTATCGCTATCACCTACGGGGAACGAGCAGTAACAGAGCAGAACACCACGCGTAGGGGAGAGTGGGTAACAGTGGATCACGGGTCACAGCGGATTATTCGCTATAATTCTTACGTCTGATGCTTTACGCACACAAGCAAACGCGTGGCTACTGCTGGTCGATACCCCCCTCTCACGCGCCGGTCGCCGCCGCGCTCGCCGAGCGGAATCACGTGCTGTCACACGCAGACCAATAGGTAAGTACGAAAGTATTTTTTTACGTAATTTAAAAATTTGTCGTATTCCCAACCCTTTAATAAATATAAATGATAGTCGTATGTTTTGAACTTGTTATTTGATAAATCCGTTATGGGTAATCTAATTTTGGCTTGAGTATAAGTAGTTATTTATTGAATATTTTTTTTGTGTCGTACCGGCCTATGGGTCACAGTGAATAATTTTCATTTGGGTCACAGCGGACTGTAGCTGCACGGTAGCGCTGCATGATATTAAGATGATTTTACCAAAACCTACGTTTTCTGGGACTACAAAGAGGAAGCAAGGCATGTACAACTTTAACGTTGATCTTTCTAACATTAATTTACGCTAATCTAATTTAATTTGACCTCAATCCGAATCTCAGACAATTTTGAGATATCAGAAAATGAAAATATTTGTTTTTATAGTTTATTTTTAATAGTTGATAAATCAACAATGTTCTTATTAAAGTTTACATTAATGATTACTCGAGGAGTAAATATATTTATATTTAATAGTTGAGTTAGCATTTAACAAAATTCTTATTAAAATGTTTGTTAATAATTACTGAAGAAGTAAATATGTTTATTTGAATACAGAAGAGAACTTTGTGGAAATGAAAGGAGAAGAAGTGTTGTTTATTTAAACAAAGTGTTGATTAGTTTAGGTCTCTTTATACCAGCATAATTTGAAAGACTTGTTAATTTTTGATAAGACTGTGATAGAAGGCTGTCTTAGAATATAAATAAATAAATAATTATGAAGAAAATTGGTATTCTATTGAACTTTTTTTTAAAAGATCCAGTGTACCCCAAGCGATTCCCTGTCACCCATGAAAAGATCCAAAGTGACCCATCCACGGGTCACAGTGGATCATTTCCCATTTTTTAAAAAACTTGTTATAACTTGTTAATTTATGCCGTTTTTACCAATAATTGCACCTGGTTTTGTAGATTAGGGACATATCTTGTGGTTAATTATCATAGATTAATTATTTACGCATAAACTTGGGATTTGTGGAGCTTGAAAAAAAAAGTGATCCATTGTTACCCACTCTCCCCTACGAAGTCGCGGGCGGCTGCTAGTATATGATGACTAGTATTTAACTACAAATCAAAAAAATGATATTGTATATAAAAAATAATTCCCAATCCTAAGCAAAAATACTTATTGCACAGCAAAATAGTCACCTCAAAATATTCTTATAATAATAATAAATCTTTATTGTGTATGGAACAAGGTAATATGAAAATACAGGTGTTAATGCTAATGTACAGTGCCATTTAAACCTAACTTTTCAGGCGAATACACATTTATATTGTACGTATAGGAACTATTTGAATATTCCTACTTATATTCTAAATACTCTTGGATTCTATAAAAACATTTTTGGCTAAGCCAATCCTTAAGTATTTTTTTAAATAACAATTTCAGTTCGTGATGCATCGCTATTTATTTAAAACTAAAGCTTTTTTACGAATGCATAGCTAATAATAACCACCTCACAACAAATATATTACATCATTTTTTAAAACAAAGCTGCCATTTTTATCTCATGCAGCAGTTTACCTTTAGTTTTTAGCAGTGAAACACCATTTTAATTGACATAAAAATCTAATTATTGAAGTAAAACTTCTTTAGGCACGCTTGACTTGGGGGGTAAGCTGGCGAATGTGTTACGATTAGTGTCATTGGTGACTCTCGGTAAACAATGAACAATACCCTTCACAAAACGTGATAACGGACCCAATGCGGATTGGTGGGTGATAATTTACCCAGCGCGGATTGGTGGATGATAACGGACTCAGTGCGGATTGGTGAGTGATACCGGACCCAGCGCGGATTGGTGGGTGATAATGGACCTGGTGCGGATAGGAAGGCAATAACGGACCCAGCGCGGATTGGTTGGTGACAATGGACCCAGTGCGGATTGGTGGGTGATAATGGACCCAGCGCGGATGGCGGGTGATAACGGATTCAGTGCGGATTGGTGGATGATAACGGACCCAGTGCGGATTGGGGGGTGATAACCTTAGATTAAAACAAAAAGGGTAGATACGGCACTGGCCTCACAAAAATGATCCGCGTGAATTGTGGTCCACGACCCTAATCGCTTTAGTCACAACTTGACATGCAAACGACGTACATGTGAATTCCAAAAAGAAATATTGCTAATATTTTGTGTTTATATGATAAAACAATGCTTAAGTGTGTTTTTAAAAAGTGCTCAAATTGCTCAAGAACTGAAAATAAAACCCACGGCATCACTTTTCATTCGCAAGAACTATAAAATATATTTTTTCATAAAAATTGCTGTTTGTTTCACAGACATATAATACTATAGGTTTGTTTTGAATCTTATTCGGTAGTGACGTCGAGTACTGGTCGCGTGATTGGTCGGTAGTGCAGTGACGCGGATCTCGCCGTCCCGTTCACGCTGCCGTGGGATGTTTTTATTTGATGCAAGTATGAGCGTACCGTATCTACCCTTTTTGTTTTAAACTAAGGTGATAACGGACTCAGCGCGGATTGGTGGGTGATAATGGACCCAGTGCTGATTGGGGGGTAATAAGAAGGATAACAGACGTAGCGCGGATAGGTGTTTTTTTTTCTATCAACAAATCTTCAGGTTAAGTTTATGATTTTCAGATCATTGGAGTTAAAGAAGTTTCACTTCAGGTGTTATTTTTATAACCATCAAAAGTGTCCCAATGTTGAGCAAGTTTTGAAATGCTTTGGGACACCTGTTGCAAAAATAGTTGTTTTGTTATGAGTGTGAGTATTTTGCGTCGAAGCCCTGGGTAATTTTCTATGCAACAAAATTTTGCTGTGCAATCAGTATATTTGCTGTGCAAGCAATCAGTATATTTGATAAGAAAATCATATATCTGTAAAATTAAACAAGTTTTTTGTTACTACAGATTAGATGTTTATTTTTGAATAATTTTCAGCACTAGTTTTGTTTGCAGTAAAATAATTATTTTGATGTAAAAAGTATTTAAATGCTGTAAATCACTTAATGGGGTAATAAGTTATTTGTTGTGTATTTAAAAATATCCCGTATATAATAAATGAGAAAGTAAGTTTGAGTATCAAATGGATGGGGACAGTAAATTTCTGTCCTGAAAATAAAAATAAAACTTGGGAGTAAATAAATCTATACATATAATAAAATGGTAGGAAAGTCAAAACTGTACATTGCATATTTTTTTTATATTTATATTTTTACCCGTTTTTGCAATATTTTTCATCAATGCTCTGCTGCTACCGAGTTATAGCCTGATGTTATATAGCATATAGCCTTCCTTGAGAAATGCACTATCTAATAGAAAAATAAATTTTCAAATCAGAACAGAGGAGCAATGGTGATTTCGGTACAATGGGTCCTAAACTAAACAACATTTTTGTTTCTTGGAATGGAAGGTTTATAATTATTATGAAGAAAGTCGTTGTGTATAATACAAGCCTTTGAACAAAAACTATAGTCTACACTACAGCTCTACACCGAAGCGAAGCGAGGGCAGGCCACTCCTTACTTATAAACACGAAAGTACAACATTTTTGATCAGTATGACTGTAGTGTATACTGGAGCAGCTGAAATGAAAGATGGATGAACTCACTTTAGATTCTGATATGGGGGTGAACAGTTGTCTCCCACAATTGTATGTAAAATAAGAATTTTAGTACAGGATTTACATAAATTGTTCTGAACTCTGAACACAGGCAAATCTTTGACAAAGCTAGTAAGTAATACAATAATTTTAAATCAAAAACTTTTATTTTTATCACTCACAATGTTTTGTTCATATTAATTAACATTTCTACTTCAACTAAACAGCCTTGCAATTATGAGGAATGCATGAAAAAAATATACTAACCACATCTATTACACCTCAGCCTTCACTTCAAAATCACTGTCAAAATATGATAACTTGCTGTGTAAAAGAGAGAGAAAATAAATTTCCAAAAAGTTGTTGATATATAAATAAATTAATTCCTTTCATTACCACATTATCTACATAAGCTACTGTGGATTTCTTTTACTTGAAAAATAGTGTAGTATAAAAATGCTAGCTCCACCACAACATTATATTCTTAATAATGTGTGTAGAAACCTTACTGGTATTGATTTTGACATATCTTACACATTAACACATCACATATAAGTGAATCTGTAATAATTTAAAGTTCATCATGTGAAGACTGATTTTGTGTTGCATTAGAGTCATCACATGCAGCTGGAGTTTCAAGTTCAATTTTATATTCACAGCGGAATGGTTCAGTGACAGATAAAAGTTTAGTTTCTAGACCACAGTTTATATTGACTATAGTCATTCTATTGGGTCCATTCCAACAGCCCATGCCATTTGTGTATTTCATTGCTGAATATTTATTATCACTACCAGCCCATTCTCCCCAGCTACCAAGAGATACTTCTGAACCACCATTCTTTGACTTTTGAGTCACCTTCTGGAATAGACAGAGCTTATAAATATACTCTTTGTCTTCATATTCTAAACATTGGCCATCTAAAGTAGCCCATTCTTGAAGTAAACCATAATCTTTTTCTAAATTTTCTTTAATGTTTCTAATGTTTGATTCTATTTCCCTCACTGTACGTTCAGCATCAGTAAGCTGACGACGAGCTTCAGTTGCATCATCAACTAATTTTTGAGTGTCATCATCATAAGTTTTATGTTGTTCCTGCTCTACTTCTTGTTCCTCATGGTCATCTTGTGGAAGATCTATATCAAGACTATCATCTTCTATTCCTAAATCTTCAGCATCATGGTCCTCTTTTGGGTCAACAGCTTCAATGTCTTGATCCACCTCCCCTTCAGCTTGAGCAGGACGGAACATACCCTGTTCCATCATCAACAATGGTTTAAGTAGGGGCCATGTTATAGAAATGAAAGTATCTTGATCAACTGATTCATTTTCACCAAAGAAATATTTTGTTTCCTCTTCATCAACCTGCCCATCCTTATCTTTATCAAAAGCATTAACTACTTTTATTTCATCTATTGTAAGAATAGCATCACTATTTGCATCAAATCTAATGAAATGCTCTGTAGCCTCTTTAACCAATTTCTCCTTTTCCTCTTCAGCCTTTAGCTGCCTCTCTTTTTCTTCTGCATCTCTATAAACTTTAAGTGCTTCATTTTCTTTGGATTCCAATTCATTTTTTAGCACTTCCTTTTCAGATTTGATTTTTTCAGCTTCAGCCTTATCACTCTCAAGTTGTGAGAGTTGTTCTGCCATCTCATTTCGTCTCTTATTACCCTTTTCAATTAATTCTAATCTCACATGGCTACCTGCTTTATGAATTTCAGCTAACCTCTGAGCTTCTGCTCTGGCTTCCCTACCGAGTTCTTCACAAATATTGGAACATATATTAGGGAATGCATACTCATCAGTGCCATCACAGCAGTCACAGACACCATCGTTGACTCGGGAGCTAGGTATGTTCTGAGCTCTGTGCCCGGCATTTGTACAATGGAACACGCCGTTCAAACACGCAGAAGTCCCAGGTTCATCGCTACCGTCGAAACAGTCACAATAATCGTCATTTACGTAGCTAAATGGTATAGTAACAGTACCGTCGAAACACGTAAAATCTTTTGTCGGCGAATACAGCGATGCTTTAGATAAAGACACACCGCGAGGTCTTGGCACGTCCGATTGAACAAAAATAACTGTAGAACTTATGATTAAAACAAACGAATAGAATCTGTTGATCCATGTTGAACATATCATGATTTTACAGTTGTATCAAATACCCTGATCACGAAACTGATGCGAAGAAATCACTGTAGTGTAGATTTTATATTGACTTGATAAATGACAACATAGACGTCGTCTGACAGATGACAGCGCTGACGTTTACCAATCAGCGTTTGGTATAGAGTACACCATTCTCGGCAAAGTTCTATAAGGCTGACTAAACACATCGCGTTTAATAATAATAATAATAACATTTATTTCAGATTATTCATCCATAATGGTTAGTAACAATTATGCTTACAAATCTAGTGTTAGTAAATTGAATCCATAAAATAAAATTAAATAAAAACAAAAAGAAACATATTAATAATAAATAAAAATACAAATAAAATAAACGACTAAGGAGCTGCTTATGCACTGGATTCATCTGCATACAGCGGCGGTGAATCCCAGCGTTCGGACAGCGCGTGCACAATACTGTTTGGGCTGGCGCGCACGCGCGATAGCAGCGACCCACTACGCTTGCGCATTATTGCATAAAATTAATCCATTCGGTTAAAAATTTAATGGTATCGATTCTGGCATGATTATATATATCTTGATTTAAACTTGACAACAGTAGTGGTGGACACAATGGTGTCCCGGCATGATTCTCCTATCCTAAATTTCAATTTGACAGCAGCGTATCCTTACCATTCTACATACAGAATGAAAAGGAAAGCCTGATGTTAAATTTAGTTTTAAGTTAAGAAAATCATAAATTGAGCTTGTCTTTTCACAGAAAAAACTTACTCTTAATTTTTGATTAATTTCAAATCATTATATTCGATATACCTAAAAACTTTTTTAAAAACAAGCTTTTCTTTATATGAGCTAGAAAGAAGAAAATGAGATTTTCCTTTAAACTTTTACTATGAACTTATAACGCCATTACACAATTTATTACAGGGTGGCCGGGGAGTTGACGTTCAAGCGTAAAATTTAGATACTTTAATATGAGGAGTATCAGAATCACCCCCATGTATGTTCTACGATTTTGCGTAGTTTTCGAGTTATAATTTTTTTCGTAATTTTCACCTAACATCAGTTTTCGATTTATTTTCTCATTCTGTTGGACGTTTCTGGTTCAGTTTTTTTGTGATAACTGACTAACATAGTCTAACCTAGCACCCTAAAACTTATGGTTTATCTAGGCATTGCAGAATTTACTTAGAATTTGTTTGAAAGTTCAAAATTACGATTTGAGCTCAGTACACACAAATTTTCAAAGTATCAAAAATGTAAATGGAAACATTAAATTTAAAACAAGGCTAAATAAAGATAAGGTTACTGCGGGTTTTGGAGTTTACTCCTTAAGAATCTATTTCCATATATAAGGTGCCCGGTATGAGAAAAATGTGAGGAGTAAAATCTATCGATGAATGACCTCGTTACATTTTTGGTGCGCATCCTATGTCGCGCAACTTTGACAAACAAAGATGACGGATTGACATTAATATTTTTTGAAGTTATACTTCTTTAGGCGCGTTATGAAAAAATGATGAGAGTGAAATTTTAAGATGCGCGCGCATCACTGTAACACAAAATTTTAACAGCATGAAGTTGGTCGCTTTAGCGACCAACTTCATGCGTTACTTTTTTGTTTACCGCACATTAAGAAAATCTACCAACAAAATAGAAATAGAATCTCTATTTAGTGGGTGCTAACGACTGCATTGAGAAGGCCTATCAAAAGTATTTATTAATCTGGAACAACGGAACCAAAGCGCGATTCAGGAGACTACAGCGCCATCTCTTGACCATTGGTGTAGTAGAACCAAAAACCACATCTTTATTTTTTGTAATAAAGTAACAGTTATAGGTATTCATATTTATAATATTTATCCACATGTTTCTAGTTTGTATATTCGGAATACGTGTTTGAGTTTCATACAAGTGCAAATCACATATATTCTAATAAATTATATTCAGTAGCGATTTTAATTGAATATTTTGATTATTTATTTATTTTTTCAAATTAAAACTGAACTTTATTGACTGTGTCCTTTTCCAGACTTTTTATTAATTTATTGTAATTAATTATTTGCATGCAATTAAAAACTAATTTTAAACGATGCCAAAGAAGGATAACTTCTCACGCGCCTACATAAGTACACGCACCCATTTTTTTAAAATCTGAACTGAATTTAGATATTGTTTCTGATAGAGCAATGGGGACAACGAGGTATGGTACAACCATTGATGCGGTATTTTCAAGATTCGTGAACCACGTATCTACGAACGTCCATGTGTCTTATTTTAGTTACCATAAATCACTTGTCACTGTAATTAATAATGCAGACAATGTTGATTTAATTAATATTTAAAAAAATGATAATAGTCTGATAGTAATAATTACATAATTTATCAACATTCCTAATGATATATTTATGCACATCTGAAATTGACTATTGTAAAAAGTTTAATGTAAAATATTTAGTCGATTATAATAAATGTATATGAAATGAATAAATATATATTTATATATGTATTTTATATTCATTAAATTTGTTAATTTACCATTTCGTACAGTATCAATCTTTTTTAAGTTAAATAAACTCTTTTTGCGTCTGGTTAGACTTTCGAACTTAAGGAGTAAACTCCAGTCGTGCGTCGGAGCAGACACACACATTTTTTTTTCTGTAACTGGCCTTCAAAGTAAATTAAGGCATTTTTCAAGGAAAAAAATTATTATTTTCTTTTATTTAAATCTTTGCCTATCACTCAGTTATGATGGATTTGAGTAAAACACAGTTGTTAATGACCTAAATTCTATGTACTACTACTTACTTACTCGTCTTGTTCTGCCGTTTTTTCTCGACCACTATTTGCCTACTGATATCGCCGCTGCTTACTTGTTTGACCGCTGCTTGTTACTGGATTCCGTAGTGCCTAACGATTTGGACTGTAGTTACTTGGAAGTGTTAGTGTTGCCCTACACTCTGAGTGAATATGCAGAAATGCATTATTTCTACGGGGATCAACTTCAATGCCGAGGCGGAGCGCAACCTGATCATTACCCTGACTATCGTGTGTTCATTAATACTCACAATACGTTAACGGCAGGCCGCATTCCTGGCCAACGTGGCGGTGAAGGCATTCAGAGGGTTCATCAGGAACGCAGGGAAATCGTACTGGAAGAAGTGCAACGCAATAGTAGTACAAGTACGAGAGCATTAGCTCGTAACCTTGGCATACCAAGATCTTCAATACAGGATATTTTGCGTGAAGAATCATTTCACGCTGACCACATACAAAAAGTACAAGCGTTGCGGCCTTCAGATTATCAATTGAGAGTCGAGTTCTGTAGAACTATGTTGCAGAAAGAGGAAGAAGATCCCGGATACTCTAATAAAATCTTGTGGACCGACGAGTCAAGTTTTGAGCGAACTGGGGTTTTCAATATCCTCAATTTTCACATTTGTGCCGTTGAAAATCCACATGCCGCCAGACCATCATCATTATAACATTGTTTTAGCGTTGACATGTGGTCTGGTGTTTAGAACGACGAATTAATAGGCGCATTTGAACTGCCATCGAGATTAGACGGCGACACATACAAAAGTTTTTTAGAAGACAATCTACCCATATCACTGGAAGATGTAAATCTTGAATTAAGAAGAACGATGGTATTCCAGAACGACGGGTGCCATGTCATTACGCGACACAAGTGCGTTGCCATTTAGACTAGACCTACCCCAACAGGTGGATAGGGCCAATTGCCTGGCCACCACGCTCGCCTGACCTCCACCATATTGATTTTTTTATCTGGGGCTACTTTAAAGAAATTGCGTACGCCAGAGAAGCTTCGAGTGAAGAAGAACTGAGAGCAAAAATTCGCGAAGCTGAAACCACTGTGAAAAATAACCGTAAAGCTTTTAGGCACCTAAAACATATTTTTTTGCGCAGATGTAGATTGTGTATTTCTGTGGTTGGGCAAAATTTTGAAATTTGCTTAAATAAATGTATTTTGTTAACAATTAACTGCGTTTTACTCAAATCCATCATAACTCATAGAAAGTCAAAGGTTTAAATAAAATAAAATAATTCCTTTGAAAATGCCTTAATTTACTTTGAAGGTCAGTTACAGAAAATAAACTCCCATTAACCCTTTCTTTATTTGGCCTTGTTTGAAAGTTTAATATCTCAGAAAGTTTCTAAAAGCACTTTGCACCCCCCCCCCCCCCCCCCCATTTACATTTTTTTTGATACTTTGAAAATTTGTGTGTACTGAGCTCAAATAGTAATTTTGAACTTTCGAACAAATTCTAAGTGAATTCTGCAATGCCTAGATAAACCCTAAGTTTTAAGGTGATAGGTTAGACTATGTTAGTCAGTTATTACAAAAAAACTGAACCAGAAACGTCCAACAGAATGCGACAAAATCGAAAACGGATGTTAGGTGAAAATTACGAAAAATATCATTAAAAAAATTATAACTCGAAAACTACGCAAAATCGTAGAACATGGGGGTGATTTGGTTACTCCTCATCATAAAGTATCTAAATTTTACGCTTGAACGTCAACTCCTCGGCCACCCTGTATAAAAGCTTGTCGCGAGATTTACCTGTGTAGGTAAACAAAATTTGATCAGATTGATTTTAACGTTTTAAATTTTCATATTATAACTACCGGTACCTACTTAAATATGGTGACAAGCTTTTATATTATGAAAATTGTCTAATGACGTTATAAGTTTCATAGTAAAAGTTTTAAAGGAAAAACAGTTTTCGAGTTATTCTCTTCAAGTCCTTTCATTTGATACCCATATTGTAGGAATACATAAAAAAAATAGTCTGCCATGTTTTAAGACCACCATATTAGATGTAAGGTAACGTCACTTTATTTTACGAGTTATTTTCAGCCAAAGACTTTTTTGTTTTCAGCAAGCCCTTTCATTTGATACCCATATTGTAGGAATGCATCAAAAACAAGCAGTCCACCATCTTGTACGTTCCGACATATTGGATTTAGAATGACGTCACACAGCTCACCAAGCATTGCCATCCAAGCTAAACGTGTATAAAAAAAATCAGGTCAATTGAATGAAAGCATCTGCTTTAAAATTGAGTTGCAAGATTTCACCCTAACAAGCATACATACATTGCAAGTTAAATAAAAGCTTTTAATTAAATGTTTTTCAGATGGTACCTCGCGAAGTAAGTGTTATAAGTAAAGTCCTCTACGCACTATCTATCTTGCTGGATCCAGCGTCATGACAGGGTAGCTATACATATAAAAAAAGTGGATATATACGATATTATTTAAGTGTATAGCGCTGTGTCGCACATTGAATCCAGCAAGATGGATAACGCGTAGAGGACTTAACGGATTTGTGCTGTATGATTTTGAGTTTCACTTGCACCTTAGTTTCATAAAACAATATTTTGCATATCAGTCTCTTGAATCAATAAAACAATCGTTAATTTAAATGTCGTGAATCGCTTTTCAAAAAATATCGATTCACGTTGGTCACTCATGTTGGTTGGATTTGATTGATTGTGATGTTGTTAGGGATATTCGATATCGATTCAATTAATCGATTAATCGTTTGTAAAATTTTGCCCATTAATCGATTAATCTATAATATAAAATAATCGATGTAATCGATATAATGTATAATGTATAATCGATGTAATCGATTATTTTACATCGATTAATCGATTCGTAATGACCTTCATTATGGTCTTGTCAATTCATACATTAACAATGCCTAAATATGAAACACGTCTCAAAAATCATCATAACTAACTTCGACAGCCGACAGACAGCTTTGTCCATATAATACCCACTGTTACTTTAGTCTTTAAAACCATCTCTGTCTATATGTAATAATGTATAACGTTTATGCAGTTGAAGCTACGTATGTTTCTTCTAGATGTCAAACTGGAAGAAAACGTTCATGGTGGCAAAAGACCATAGGCATTAGTCATTTATTCCATAAAAACAATATTACATTGTTTCGGAAATTATGTTAACCTCTTACCGCATACGAAGCCATTGGTGGCTCTAAAACTTTGGCATTTTTTTTTAGAATTCTATTTTATTTTTATTTCAAAACAATTGTTATAAATATCTTATAAATATTTTCGTGTAACGGAACGTATTTTTTATTGGTCTATGGTTGGTGACATTTGTCAAAATATTAGAGGTTATGTGCAGCGCGGCCCACCGTTCGGATGTAGAAATATAATGTTAATTTTATTTGTGATAAGAAAGTAATAAATCGGTAAGTTAAAAATCCTAGAATTTTATATTGTGATATATATATGTGCTATAACATGAAACGGGTGCTTTTTTGGTATTTTATTTTGTTTTACTTGACTTATGGATCCTTTTTTGAAATTGCCATTTTTGGCTTCGTATGCATTCACGTTAACATTTCTAACGCTCATAAATGGCTTTGTGTGTGTTCATTTGCCTTTTTTCTTTCTTTGCAGCAATGAATCCTTCTCGCTTTTATGGTACTTCCAAGCATGTTAACCCTATTCCTTGCGATGGCTTTATGAGTGACGATGAGCTTTCATCTGACAATTTTGACCACTTTCCCGAATGGAAACAAAATCGACAATTATGTCAGGGATGTTCAAAATATCGATCATTCACTATGTGTGATTTGTGTTACAATGATAAACGTAACTGTTTTAAATATTTTCATAAGATTTAAGTTTCTATAATGTTCCTAATGCATACGAAGCCATATATGGATATCTATTATTTCACTAGACTTCATACGAATCCATATATGGCTTTGTGGGCTAAATTCTAAATAAGTAAAAAACATTTTTTTTATTATTATTAATTTCTTAATAAAGACTAATAAAAGATACAATCGCTAATATTTTTGTTTTATTTCATCCGTTTTATAATTCATGCAATAAGGGGTTAAGTACCTACATAGAAATAAATCCCAAAAACAAAACCCTAACATAGCTTGGGATACTATTAAAAACCAATATCCAAAAATTTATAGTGGCAATCAGACATTTATCAATCATTTCCACGTCTTTGCCTTTTGAAAGACTATTTTCAGAAGCTGGGCAAATCGCCATCGACATGAGAAACAGATTGACTGGTTCTCATCCTTCGGTGTTAATTTTTCTGTCATCCATAGATGAATCTCAATGGAAATGTTAGTGACTAAATAAACATTCTTATTTTAAAATTGTAATTATTTTATTTGTAATTAGTGATGTCGATTCTGGCATGATTCTCTAAAGCTAAACTTAAATTTGACAACGGTGTATCCTTGTCGTTCTCTATACAGAATGAAAAGGAGAGACTGATGTTAAATTTAGTTTTAAGTTTAGAGAATCACGCCAGAATCGACACCAATGGTATCAATTCTGACATGATTCTCTAAACCTAAACTTAAATTTGACAACAGTGTATCCTTGTTATTCTCTATACAGCATGAAAAGGAGAGACTGATGTTAAATTTAGATTTAAGTTTAGAGAATCACGCCAGAATTGGCACCAATGTCTATGTATTTTTTTTTTGTATTTCGGCGTAACATTTATTTTCTTACAGTCTGGAATTTTTCTTCGATTAATCGATTAATTGATATCATAAATGCAATTAATCGATTAATTGTAATCGACACCGATCGATGTCTGTCGATTATCGATTACTTTGCTCCGATTATCGTCCCTAGATGTTGTGCCGGCAATTCACTTAACTGTTCGTGGTTGCTATTTGTGAACTTAACATCAGTCTATCCCCTTCATTCCTTATAAAGCATGATAAGGACAGACTGTTGTCTCTTAACAAACTGCCAACACGAATAGCCAAGTTAAGTATTGTAATGTATTCTCTGTACTCTGTGAGTGATTTATGATTGTGTGTGTATGTAGGTTATATTCTCTTTTTGATTGTGTGATGTTGATGGATTCAACTAAAGACGAGGCTGTATGGGCTTTAGTTCCCCTTGCCTTCCCTAAAAAGGGAGAATATTAAAAAAAAATGTTGATGGATTCAATGAGGTCGGATTGGATGATTGGATGTTGGATTAGATAAATTTGCTAATAAAACGTGAGTTTATCTAGTTACAGCTTTATTTCTCTATTTAGTTTATTCTTAAATAAGGATACCTTTCTATTGTTTACAATATTTAAAATAGCATGGTTTAACAGTAAAGTTTTGGTCTACTTTAGAGAGTCATCACTCATAGGTTTTTGGTGGTTTATAAAAGCCGAAAATGGAGACAATTTTAGAACAGCAAAGAAGTTATCATGAAGAGAGAGAAAGAACTATGGATGCTATGGTCAAGGAAATATTGCATAAAAAAACTGGTGTAAGTGATCACATCTATATTCTATTACAATTGCATTTTGAATGGAACATATTGCTGCTTTTAAAGTTGTCCTTATCTACAAATACAGTGCCACTAAAGCAACCTATATTTCTGTTTTTAGCATCGAGAAACTATCAATGGAGATCATCGTTTAAAAAATTTACATGATGTAAGTTAAACATTGGGGTGGGTAAGCCCAACTAATTGCTTGAACAGTAACATATTTTTGCTATTTGTTTTATAGAGAAGACAACAACTAGAAACTAATAAAAACGACATAATGACAAGAAGTGTTGTTTTAAAACAAATATTTATGAATATTGTGTTTTTTTTTTACTTTAAATGGTTGATTATGTTCAAGTACATGATGATGACACAATGCCCTATAAACATTTGCAATAGCTTAATCCTATTCATATTCCCTGTGGAGCTCTAATAGCCTTGTTCACTAATTCTTATAGTTAAATGCAATTTACAGTCTAATAATCTGTTATTTTTAAAAAGACATTTTTAGTTAATTCATTTATGTAGATAACTATGTTAATTTTAATACAATTTTTAGAGATTCATTGAATCTACAATCAGACTTAAAGAATTGTATGAAGATAAAGATGGTTTGCGCAAAGAAGAGATTGCAGCATTGTCAGGACCAAATGAATTTCAAGAGTTTTATGCCAGACTAAAGCAGATAAAAGAATTTCACAGGAAACATCCCAATGAGGCAAGTTATATTGTTATTTTAAAGCTGCAAACTACATTCTCTGTTATTCAACATCCCTACAATGTTGAATTGAGAAAGGAGATAAATTAGACAATTAGCCCCAGAAGTTAAATTGATTATTATTGTTTTCTAATCTCAATAAATTAGATACTGTGCTATATTGATTAATATGGAGTAAAATTTTATGATTTTGTAATCACTGGTAATGTAAAAAATTAAAATAATCATATTTTTTTTAGATTTGTGTTCCAATGTCAGTAGAATTTGAAGAGTTGGCGAAAATAAGAGAAAATCCTGCTGAAGATTTTACCAGTAAGTATTCAATAACATACCATGGTAACTCTTATTGTTATGCAATATATAAATATTGAAATGAGTTTTTTGTTGATATTATTATAGCACCTGTTGAATTCACTGATGAAGAAGGATATGGAAAATATCTGGACTTACATGAATGTTATGAAAAGTATATTAACTTGAAAGGCATTGAGGTAAGTATCAGCATACTTTTTGATTCTTTTTTTGTATTACCTATAGTCAAATTCAATACTAAAAAGATTTCATTTTCAGAAAGTGGATTACATCACATATTTGAGTATTTTTGATCATCTCTTTGATATACCCCGTGAACGCAAGAACAGTGAATACAGGAAGTATATTCGAGCTTTACTGACATATTTAAAGGATTTTGTGAATAGGGTAAAACCTCTTTTAGATCAAGTACAAGAAATGGCACTAGCCCATCAAGAGTTCTTAAAACAATGGGAGGCTGGTAGTTTCCCTGGGTGGCCGGTATGTTATATTTAAAATTGATTTGGAAAATCAAAATATAATTACATAAGAACTATGGTATGCGAAGTTATTGACTAATTTGTTATTAAATTAGTTTGCAAGATCTTTTACCAAAAATTAAAAAAACATTTTCCCTTAATTTTCAGGTTTTTTTTCCAATTTATCATAAATTCCTAAAGCAGTATTGACTTCTTTGCAGAAAGAAACAGGCGGTGCTTTAACAAATGTGGGTGCTCATTTGGACCTTTCTGCATTTTCTTCCTGGGAAGAGTTGGCTTCACTTGGTTTAGATAGATTGAAGTCAGCATTGATGGCTCTTGGACTTAAATGTGGAGGAACCTTGGAAGAAAGGGCACAAAGGTAAGAACAGTTATTTAATTATAGATTTTACAACTTATTCAATAATACTTTTTACAGAACGACTTGAAATATGTACCTACTCACAAAAATATTAACCTTTTAGATTGTTCATTACTAAAGGACAAACTGCACTGGACAAGTCACTGGTTGCCAAAAAAGGAAATAAAGCAAAAGCTTCTACTCAACAAAGGCATAAAGATATAGCAGCAATTGAAGCTCAAGTCTATAGGTATTTTTTGAATTCTTTATTAATAAAATAAAATTATTGATCTCGTATTGTTTATATGCAACATATTGTAATGTTATGAATATTCTGATGTTGTAGTTCTTCATTATAATCATTACCCTTAATGGAACTCAACAATGAAGATCCAAAAAACACATATTATAAAGATATTTTCTTCCTTGGATATATACAAATACCATAGTCATAAAGAATGGACTTAGTGATGCTCATGAAAATGACAGCCCACTAGAAAGAGACAAAAAGCATCCAATAAATACATAGATAAACTATGGTTCGCCTTATTGCTTTGTTTCCATCTCACTTTATTTCCCGTTTGTTTAGGGAACTCACAGACCTTTCAAACCAATGAAGATATTTAGTATGGTAAAGATGTCATTGATAAAGGTTAAATAATTAAAACCTTTAGGCATAAAAAAATCCCCGAATGCGACTATAATAAAAAAAAACGAGCGAGCCTTACAGTAGTCGCGTATGATGCGTAACATTTGAAACCTCACCTTATATTAGTAAAAAAAGAAATAAAACCTACTACCAAAGGAATTAGCCATTTGAACATTATGTTATAAAATCAAATCAAACCTGTTAATTCCTGTTACACACTTCCGTTCCACTTCACGTAATCACTCCCACAAATTGCACGAAAGCGAGAGGAAAGATGCTACCCATAAAAAAGTGATTTAATAAAAACATTTTACTCAGATTTGCGGGCGTAGTTAGCAGTACCAGGGCTTCCACTATAGAGAACGTGACCCGTCGAGCGGCACGTGCCGCCGGCGAGCGACGCGACGATAGCGGCGACGAGAGCGACGCCTCCGCCGCGCCCGATGTGGACTCCGACGACGACGAGGTGCCATACAACCCCAAGAACTTGCCGCTCGGATGGGACGGGAAGGTATGTATCACAGCGACGCCGAGAGCGACGCCTCCGCCGCGCCCGACGTCGACTCCGACGACGACGAGGAGCCATACAACACCAAGAACTTGCCGCTCGGATGGGACGGGAAGGTATGTATCACAGCGACGACGAGAGCGACGCCTCCGCCGCGCCCGACATCGACTCCGACGACGACGAGGTGCTATACAACCCCAAGAACTTGCCGTTCGGACTATCGCTGCTGAAACACTGTTTTGTCAGCTAAATTTAAATTATGACTTACAACAAAACGGACTATTTAGTCCAGTGTCATTATCTCTTCATAGACAGCCTTTTGCTGTTTACATGGAAGCGTCGAAAAACAACTGCCATATTATATATTTTTAGCAGTTGGTATTGATTTTTCATACAAATATACTCAATTTGGTCGTGTGGTAAATAAGATTTCGAAATACATAATATGTTATGTGTTTATTGATAATCTTTTTTCTTTTCAGCCTATCCCATACTGGCTTTACAAGCTCCATGGTTTGAATATCAGTTACACTTGCGAAATCTGCGGCAACTACACCTATAAAGGTCCGAAAGCATTCCAACGTCATTTCGCGGAGTGGCGTCACGCTCACGGGATGCGTTGTTTGGGCATACCGAACACTGCCCATTTTGCCAATGTCACTCAAATCGAAGACGCTCTTGCATGTAAGTAAAAATTGTATTAAATTTTTAACTACACACTTACAAGTGGAATTTATGGAGCTCTTAGCATTATTATCGCTACTGTCTGAGTGAAGTCCTTGTTGTAAACTTTAAAGGATATTAGAAGTTCAGAGTTCAGATTTCTGAGTGAGTGAAAGTACTAATGACTGCTAATACAGCTTGGAGCAATTCAACATTGCTTTAAAATTTTGTTTCCTCCACCAAACAGTTTCTTAAGTTAGTGATTTCTCCACTAATCACTTACTTTCTAGTATCTCTGGCTTAGATTAAAACAAAAAGGGAAGATGTGGCACTCGCGGCTCAAAAGTGTACCACTCAAATTGTGGTGCATGAACACAATTTGCTTTAGTCACAATTTGACAACCAAACACGCTGCATGTGCACTCAATATAACAATATTGCGTATATTCTATATTATAAAGATAAAACAACGCCTTCGATGCTTTAAAAAAGAACACAAATAGTTCAAGATCAAATAACAAATTCCACGGGAACTCTTCTTTCTAAAAACTATAAAATACATTTTTTTTCAAAAATCACGTTTTGTAATGAATTTTATTCACTTCTTCACCATTTGTTATCAAAAAAAGGACAACAATAGAGCTCTACCGTTTATAGAGAGAGAAAATAAAATACAGTCGGTTGTCAAGCGACGCAGACTCGCTGTTTCACTCGCGTTGCTTTGAAGCGTACAGTACCTCTAGCACGAATCATTATCGAATTCGAATAGTTTGCGAGTGCGAAATGTCAATGTCAAATTTTAAATGGAAACTTGAACAGCAGCACTTTGTGGTACGTAACGAGAACTAAAAATCAGAATAACATTTCGCACTCGCTTACGTTACGAATTCGATATTGGTTCGTGCTTTCGCTCGCTTGAATATTTATTCATAGAAATGCGCGTGTGTCAGAGTTGCTTATGTATTTGAGTTGAGCCGGCGTATATTTTATTTGATGCTAGTATGAGCGTACCGTATCTTCCCTTTTTGTTTTAATCTAAGATCTCCGGTTTTCTGTCCATCTCCCTGTCTTCCAGTTTGTAGCCTAAAAGTACATTCATTGTAGTAACCCCTAATCCAAATAAGCCAAATTTGATCGCATGATTTTTGGCGCAGACAGGAACGCTGTTTTTGCTCCTGCCCGTTCTTAGAGTTGCTGTATTTAAGGATGATTAACAACCCGCGCCATATTCGGGTTTCATATGAAATACTACTGTAACTACTAGTAAACTTATTTAGGTTCCTGGCACGTGTAGTATTTAGAGTTCAATTTGTGATGCCAGCACTTTACATGGCTATTCGTATTTGCTATTTGTTAACTTGACACCAGTGTCTTCTTTTCACTCCTTACTATAAAGTATGATAAATAATGTCCTTATCATGTTAAAATTTCCTTGTCAAAATGACACAGCAAACTTCAGTAAATGTAACTCTATTTTGTGATGTTAGTAGCGTAATTACACATCACAAAAAGGACACGCTATATGAACGGGGCTTGGATACGACATGGTCCAGTGCAATTCATGGTAAACGTTTTTTTCACTTATATTTAATATTTTAGTGTGGGAAAAAATCAAACACCAGAAAGAGAATGAAAGGTTTGTGGCCGAAAATGATGAAGAATTTGAAGATTCGCAAGGAAATGTTGTTAATCGTAAGACCTATGAAGATTTGAAACGTCAAGGACTTCTGTAAATTGTAAAGTTATTTTTTCTGTAGTGAAAATAAACAGTATAAGCTATATGAAATGTGTTTTTTTTAAATCCTTTTGTTAAAATATTGAAGTGCGTATGCTCGCTTTTTTATGTTAAAAGACTGCCAAATAAGCATATGATGGTAAGTTGCGGCCAAAGGGTGCGGCCAGAGTGCACTCAGATTCAGATTCAGATTCTGAAAACAAGCGCGAGAAATAAACAGTGTAGTCTAAGCAGGTTGCCTGCTTTTTCTCGCGCTTTGTTTTCTGAGTCTGAATCAGGAGTGCACTCTGGCCGTACCCTTCGACTACACTGTTTATTTCTCGCGCTTGTTTTCGAAATCTGAATCTGAGTACACTCTGGCCGCACCCATAGGCTAAACAAAGCGCGAGAAAAAGCAGGCAACCTGCTTAGACTACACTGTTTATTTCTCGCGCTTGTTTTCAGAATCTGAATCTGAATCTGAGTGCACTCTGGCCGCACCCTATAGATATAGTCAGAGAGCCGGCTGTATAAAAGTCCTATGGATCAGAGTGGGATCAGATCACGGAGCACCCCCACTAGAGTCCGCATACAAGGGCAAGCGCTTACGCCAAGCTTAAGTAGTATTTTACCTATGCGTGAGGCACGCCTACAGACGTCGCGATACATCGTTTCATTCGGTAACCGAGCGTTGGTCGAACTGCTTCTCTCGTTTTCGTGTTAAAAAACTGTAAAAAATGCCGTACTGTGCAATTAAATTGTGTGGAAAGTCGAGTACAACTTCCAGTCTTAAAAAAATGGTATTACTTTTCACTGGTTAGTTTAAATGCATTACAAAAAGACAAAAATACTGTTATATTAAATTGGTCTTAATTCTATTTATTTTTTGGTGAACGCGTTGATGTCTTTTTACACTATCTTTTTCTCGCATGGGCTACATCATATATGCTATCTCGCTCTCACACCGGCACGTGTATTGCTAATGACTCAGACGCAGCTCATGTCTCAACGCGTAAGTTTATCGATAAGTTTGTCAGCTATGGAAATCGAAAAAATAAATAAAAACTATTTATTTCATCGTATACAATAATAGATGTCATGAGTATACAACCAACAGTTTTTATTTGACTTCAAACATATCCTAATAAAATTGAAAAAACGCGAAAATTTGTATGCATATTTGTTACTCTTTCACGCTAAAACGGTTAAATGGATTTGTATGAAATTAAGTGCGCATAGTTTATGACCTAGATAAAGACATAGAATTAACGATATTAAATACCCTAGAAACACCACGAGCGCTCAAAATGTATCCCCATCAAGCAGTACTTGAACTCCACTCAATCGCGGACCGTTGAAAAGTCAAGATGCCAAAGAGTTCCGTGAAAAAATCACAGACATATAACTAGTAGCAGACGGAACATTCAGTTTTAAACAGCGTGGCAAATACACACACATTGAAACTCACCAAAGCATGGGCCGCATTTAGTATAGTAGAATAATGGATTTCATTATTGTTTCATTAAATACCTATCCGAATAGATAGATCCTAATGTGACGTCCATGCTAATAATATTATAAACGTAAATTGCGAATTTAGCCAGGCGAAATCGCTGAACCGATAATGATGAAATTGAGCACGGAGATAGAAAGGACATAGGTACAATTAGGAAAATTGAAATAAAAATTTAAGGCATAGTTTTTATTTATTTATTTTGAAATAATACAAGATTTTTAAAAAAATTCTCTGAGATACATTTGTTTCTTTACATTGATGTTTACATCTAAGATCAAAATAAAATTTGACAACAACTTTAATAAGCAAGTGGACATGGTTTATGTCATGATCTGATTGTTCGAGTCAAATATTGAATAATCGACATAATCACATATGAATTTAATCAAACTATTAAAAATCATTACTTTAGTTTATTTTAAAACAAAAAACACTTAAAATACTAAGTTGGTTGCCAATCCTGACGTTTCATATATTTTAACCATGCATTCCAAGTACTTTCATCCTTTGAAAACCTAGAACAAAATTGTTTATGTGGTTATTTGGGTTATATACCTACCGATGCCAATGTTCCAAGAAATATGAATAGCTAGTCTATAATAGGTACCTATCTATTTACGTTCTCGATTGCATTCACATTCAAAATACAATGCAATGAAAACAAAATTAATGCCGAGAAACTTTTTGTCTTTCATACCGAGTCCATCCTCTGTTATGGCAACAGTACTTCAGTTGTCAGAATTGGAATTTCCTATCATGATTTATCCTGATTACTTCTATTTCTTTACTTTTAGGATATTAGTTTTCACCGGTAGTATCTTAGATAATTAATCCTACGTAAAAAATGTTACATGTTACGATAATATTTAAATAAACTTCGAAAAGACTCAAAGACTTTTCAGTACACAACAAAGACACATAAAAACTTACTGATGAAAGGTAATCCTGGTGTTCTATTGTAGGTAGCACTTTCACATCGATACGCACTGTACTTCACCATAGTAATTGAATAATCTCGTTTTGTAATATAGTTTCATCAAAGCTATATTCTTAATAAACACCGAAAAGTCGCATGTCCGATAAGTCATGTATAAAATGGCGGCGAGGAATAACAATGACACGCGTTGACATTTGTTGATGTGTGAGTCAGTATTGCAATAGATGGAAGAATGAGATGCCACTATCGAGTTGTAGCTGAGTACAAAAAGGATAAAAGATCATGCTTTGATTCATAAATATAACTAGGTTTTATGTTCCGTCTGCTATAGTATTATATGTCTGTGGAAAAAATACAGAAAAATACTAATAGTACGTAAAGTGTCGTTTTTGCGACAGGTAGCTAATTAATGTTTTTTAATTAACGCCTTTAAAGCAAATTTTATTGTTGTAATACTTACTATAAACTGATTTAATAT
Source organism: Chilo suppressalis (assembly GCA_902850365.2). Taxonomy (NCBI): domain Eukaryota; kingdom Metazoa; phylum Arthropoda; class Insecta; order Lepidoptera; family Crambidae; genus Chilo; species Chilo suppressalis. Next base: position 14,643,557 of record OU963906.1, on the reverse strand, counting down.
AAAATATTTGTGATATTCAAATGCATGGTCGGTTATACGTCGCCCTTAGCCATCTCTTTTCTTCGCGATCTGTACCTGCTATATTGCTAACAGCGCATTCAGAATTGCGCGCGCTAAGTCAAAAAAAATAAGGTCTATATTCTTTCACACATAACAATAAATCGTAAAATTTTACGAACTTGACGCATGCATTTTATTAAGACCTTATGCCGTATGCATTAAAGGTGACTTTCAATGTTTAAATAAGGCATTACATTGTTTTTGACCACGCGATCATCTTACGGACCTCCGTGGATCGTCCAATGCACCTTTTGGACAGGTTTCGGCCATGATTTTGTTCGTGTTGTTGTATTTAGGGTAGTTATTGGTGTCGATTCTAGCATGATTCTCTAAACCTAAACTTAAATTTGATAGTAGTATATCCTTGTCATTCTCTATACAGAATGAAAAGGAGAGACTGATGTTAAATTTAGTTTTAAGTTTAGAGAATCACGCCAGAATTGGCACCAATATCGTTGCATTAATACTTCTTGTCCTGGGCGTGTTTTTTTTTGTGTTGCTTATATATAATTTAGTATGTAGTTACTCGCGTCATGTAATTAGAACGCTGGAAGAAAGTGGAGAGGGTATGATTACGCATTTGCTTACACTCGCGCACCAAAGTACTAGGCCTCTATTCTAAATTGTTTATCGATAGAAAATATCGATATTTTCTTAAATCGATCTTACCCTCATCACTTCGCTGGACTGAGTATATGATCTGACCTTGACGCGTCCAATCACAGCGGGGCTGACCTCCCTGCACCCCACCGACTTTGGCGATTTTGATTCCAAACAAAATTTGTGTGATGCGGACTCTAGTGGGGGTGCTCCATGGATCAGATACATAAATAATTTTCTAGGCATGATCATGAACAATAAAGCCATAGTTCTAGAAGTCGACCCCTGAAGTTGCTTGATTTTGCCCGCATGCAAACGACGTCACTACCGGTTTTTATTTTAGATGTAATTGTAATTTATCAAAAACATCCAAGAAAATGAGGAAAATGTATGTCAAACGAAAGTTTTTGATGAGTAATATAGAAATGTCAAGGTTCGACAAGCTCTATTTATTCGCTGCCCTAAGTCAACCACCATTAAAAATACATTTGATTAAATTTAGCTTAAGTCATCGAATAAATGAATTGGTTTAAGATTTTCTGAAACTAGAACCTCTCAAATTAATGAAAAGAAATGGTCGACACCTTTTATTTCAACGGATCTGACTGTCGACTTCGTCTGAAGAATCAAAAAGTCTATGCTTATATATTTCTTCACGATTAAAAAACTGATCGATTATGATGCTTTTTGGTAGAGTTTGTGCCCCAAAGGAAAGGACAAAGGATAGTTTTATCCCAGAAATCTTCCTTTAAGGGGTTGGAAGTATGTATAAGAAACCAATTCAATCATGCAGATGCATTCGCGGGCACTAACTAGTATGGCATACATAGGTTCATTTCTTTCCGAAATACGAAATGAAAGATTATGGAAAAAGTAAAAGTTATTCTACCGCTAATTGATATAAGGGTCCATGATCATAGTAACCATAGCGTTATTTTAGGAAAATTATAACAACATGTGGTTGCCATGGTGTTTGTTTTGTTGGTTAGTGCATAGTGTTGCAAGACTATCATTAGTCTGTCTATCGATAGTTGACAGTGGCAAATAAGAGTATCACGATATTGATTAATTATGTCATGATCAAATAGTAGACATGGGCGTTTTTGGTTTTGTACGCAAACGGATATTTATCGGATTTCAGATTTCAAAATCGATTTTAAAATCCGTTTTTAGATATCCGATTTCAGATATGCCGAACTTAGCCAATTCACTAGTTTGTGTTATGATTTGGTTTTATTAGCTAACGACAATCACAAACAATTAATTGTACAAAGCAAGGATACTCGTAGATTTGCGCGATTTTCCTTTATGCTTTAAATCTAGGCTTAGGCAAGAGTATATATTCTGTGGCTTAGGACTAGCAGAAAAGTTATCTTTACGGTTAAGAGTAAAACTTTAGTGGCGCATTTAAAAATCGGCTTATATACAATGAATTCTTTTTACATATTTTTTTTTGTTTTTCTGTTTGTTTTTATTATTTTTCAAACCATTTACAAAATCAAACCTAATTACTTCAGGTAAGCGTTCAAAAAATATCAGTTGCTCGACTTTTGATGTTTTTAGACGACATCTTTTTCAGTAATAAATAATCCCGCCTTAGAGAAGAACAATATATTTCCGTAAACAGCAAACCGAAATCGGACTTCCGAGCACGAAAGCACGAATTTCGAATCCGATTTACATTTGGATACTTGTGGTGGTATTAGATCCTTAGCGTTTTGGTTCGGTTAGATTTCTGAAATCGGATTTTCTTGTTGAGAAATCGTTCGGTATCGATTTGTGTTTGAAATCGGTTTTTACATTCGTTTTGATATATCGGACGCATGCCTATCAAATAGGCAATGCGTCTTTGATATTTATTTGAAAAATGTCAATAGGTAGTTTGCGAAATATATTTTTCTCAAATGAAGTCACACAGTAGGTGAACCAATCCCAGCCAGACTATTCAGCATTGCTTTGATGTTTTTTGGATTCGATACTATGTCAAGACTTACCGATTTTGTGAACATTTTTCATGGCTACATTGTCACAACCACAATATAAAATATTATCGATAGTACTACCGATAGTGTATACTAAACTAATACCTCCTGCAACACTACTAATGTCAATGACTTGTCAATGTCATGTTCATGTGATGCGGTGTGCTGTTTATTGCTTGATTTGATTGTGATTAAATTAATATTTATGTGCGTATGATGAATTTAACATTACATTTACTCTTTCAAAGAAAACAGTAAGATATTTGGGCACACTTGTACATAATGGCAGAGAAATCAAGCAGTCGAATATTCACTGGGAGTAGAGTTTTAGGTTATGTGAGTACACATGTGCCTTTTGTACCTCGATTTATCAAAAGACGCGGAGAAACTCTTCTTTGCACTAGCGTAGGCAAATGGTTCCATACGTATGGTTGCAATAATTTTCGACTTTTGAGCATCAGTGGTGAACATCCTGGTCCAATAACATGCATGAGTGGCGATAACTTTCATGTTTATACGGCTAGTGAAAACGATATTTTTGCTTGGCGACGTGGTTGTGAGCTGAAACATGTCTATAAAGGTCATAACGCACCAGTGCATATATTGATGCCATTTGGAGCGCACTTGATTTCAATAGACAAGGAAAATGTTCTTAAAATATTTGACATAAAGGATGAAACTGAATTTTTAGAGTTGTTATTTGATGCTAAACAATTTCAAATAACAACTTTGTGCCATCCGCCTACATATTTAAATAAGATTCTCTTGGGAAGTGAGCAAGGCCAGTTGCAGTTGTGGAATATTCGTACTTCTAAACTAGTGTACACATTCCAAGGATGGAAGTCACGCATAAATGCTGTGGAGTCTGCTCCTGCTATAGATGTCGTGGCGATTGCTTTGGCTAATGGGAAAGTCAAATTACACAACTTACGTTATGACAAGACTATTGTAGAATTTGTTCATGATTGGGGGCAAGTGAGTAGTTTGTCATTTAGGTTAGATGGGGCACCTGTTATGGTAACAGGGAGTACTGAAGGCCACATAGTGATGTGGGATCTAGAAGAGAAAAGAGTGATGTCACAAGTACAGTCAGCCCATTCTGCTTCTATAGCTGGGTTGCAGTGTTTGATGTCTGAACCCTTAATGGTTACAAATTCTAAAGATAATTCTTTAAAGTTGTGGATATTTGACATGCCTGATGGAGGAGCCAGGCTTCTCAGAAGAAGGTATGATAAGAATACTTAATTTTTTTAACCATATTATCAATATAATATTTTTATATAAAAATACAGTATTGCAGATCTTACTTTTTGATACCAAATTAAAATTACTTTATGTATTAAATTATTTTTTAGGGAAGGGCATGCTTTGCCTCCGAACCTAGTTATGCATTGTGAACCCACTGGGCGTAATTTGTTGACAGCTGGCCAAGACCGAAGTCTTCACATAATGAATACTGTCACTGAAACATTTAACAAAAGCATGGGAAAAGCTTCTTACAATAGGAAACAAGCAAAGAAAAAAAGTAAGTAATATATTTAACTGAAATGCAAATTATTAGTTTAGTTCTATTTAACTGTTTGTGTTTATGGTTCCAACAAGCAGATTAACTCATAAGTCTAAAAAGACAAATGTGGCCTAAAAAATTTCTCTGATCTGTCCCACCAGGACATGCTGTATATCCCAAAATTAGTAGATAATCTTTTGTCTAGTTATTTTATTTCTGTGAATTTGTTAATGTATATATTTGTTTTAATTATTTCAGAAAGGTTTCAAAAGGATAAACATGCCATGCCACCTATAACAAAACTTAGTTCTTGTATGCAAAGAGATAAACAATGGGACAGTATTGCCTCAATTCACAGAGGAAAATACTTGGTGACCACTTGGTCCTATAATAAGATTCGAATGGGTGAACATAAATTGCAACCACCAAAAATTGGAAAAGGCATTGAAGCAACATGTCTGACAGTTACACATTGTGGAAATTTTGTTCTTATTGGTGAGTAAGTTTTATTTATATATATTTTTTACCAAGATCTTTTTCTCAGAAAATGATGAGATATCAAGTACAAATTAACATTAAATGGGTAACTCCATCAGTTCTTATATCCCATGGAGCTTCAAAAATAAAAATAAAAACTGCTGCTTGTTTTTAACACTTGCAAGGGTACTTACTCCCCACCAACTTAAAATCATGAAATACAGCAACAAATTAATATTAAGTTGGGTTATTAACAATATATTTTAGGATACAGCGATGGGCAGGTGCACAAATTTAATATGCAATCTGGAATACATAGAGGATGTTATGGTAAAGATCAAACATTTGCACACAAAGGAGCTGTTAGAGGTGTAGAAACCGATATTTGTAATCAGAGAGTAGTAACTGCAGGTGCTGATGACAAATTAAAGTTTTGGCGCTTTAAGACAGGTAAGGGAACAACAAGAATATTTTTGTCAAAAAAACCAAGGCGTTGTTTCATTGATAGTAAAATTTGACAATAGATAGATAAATAAATTTGTCACATTCACTATGTATTACAAATATATAGTAAATGTGACAAATTTGGACAAATGTTTTTTTTTTATATGGTGTTTAACTATAGGGTCAGTCTGCGGTAATCGATACCAGATAACCAAATAAATTATTTACTCAAACAATCACTAATACATAAAATATCTGGGCTATTAATCATCAATTTTCATAAACCGAAAGAAAAATCCGATTTATTTACCAAATTTTCATGATATTTTCGTTCAAACATAGACAACTTAAAGCTGGAACTGGTAGTAAAAAATAATACGAAAATGGCGACACTTTTTTATATGTCACTTAAACTGACAGCCCGCCGTTTTCTGTTGTCACTGATTGCAAGAGAAGTTATTTGTTTGCTGCGAAAAATTGGATTCTTCAGGTAATTACCAATAATTTTACTTTACAATTAATGTTGAGCAAGTATTTGTGTCACACCCGACACAAAATACATAGAAAAGTTATGATTGCATGAGCTATACCAGCTAAAATGTTGTACCGTTTTGTGAAAGTAAGGTTATTTGAGGGGGCAAAGGGTGGAAATAGTTTTGATGTTTACAAAATGGCTTCACTTTGATATATAAGCTTTTATTTATTAGTCACGCCCGTCACACGTCACAACCGTCACAAACTTGGGCAAAATGTCTCAAAGACAAAGATGAGGAAGAATGAAAATTTTAAACAGAGAGACACAGCCAATAAAACGTGCCATTACAATATAGAGAATGAACAAGAGGATGAGGAGGAAAAGACAAATCAGGAAGACATAAATAGGGACGACACTGACCCAGGAGAAGGAAGCAGTGTTGCACTTAAAGCCCAGTACAACAGTGGTGACTTTGTCTTGGTAAAAATTCCTGGATTTTTTTTTAATACAGTTATGTGGGTATTGTGGACAATATAGATGACGAAGAAGGTGAAATTAGAATCACTTACTTAAGATTACATGACGATCATGGCAAACTATTTAAAGTAGCTGAAAATGACATATCAGATGTCACATTTGACCAAATTAAAAATAAGTTACCCACACCCACATTAGTAACTAAAGGTGATTACTTCAAATTTAATGAGTCTGTTGATGTTTTTGAACAATAGTTGTTATAAGTGGTTTATGTTACCAACAAACAATAAAAGAAGTTGATTTATTTAAATTTTGTCCTTTTTATTCAACTTGTCACACCCGTCACAGTCTCATGTCACGCCCGTCACAATGTTGGTAGAGTAACAACTAAATAAATTAATTAAGTATTTACCAGATTCAAGTGTAATACAAAAGCGAATTTATTGAGCATCTTAAAAATTTTATTGATTTTTTAATAAGCTCAAAAATTTTGCTAAACCATCGACATTTCTAACAGAGCTGTCAAGTCACGCAATAGTTGGGGTCACCCCCGACACAGGTCTTTAAATAACTATATCTATATTTCTAATAGCCCTAAAAAATTTTTTCTGGCAATATATTTAAATTACATTAAGTCTACGGGTTAATGGTATAACTCTAGGTAAAAAGTAGTTTTATTCAAAAGTTATTTCTTAAAACAAAAGTTGAAATGTCACACCCGTCACCGCGGACTGACCCTATAGTAAAATTTTACCATCAGTGAAACAATGCGGCCTATATGTTTTCCTTTATTTTGCTCATATCTTTTTACTTGCAAGAGGTAAGTAAAGATAGAAAATAACTGCCATACAACTAAAATTAGTATCTTAAAAGACCTTTCATTTGCATTAGGGTCCAACATGTTACATCACTTGGGATAATAACAGGCATCCTCCTTTACTAACTTTTGTTTTAGATATAACTCCTTATCATGTATTAAGATTAGAAGAATCTGTTACAATGACAAAATTGAACAGAGACAGTGGATTGTTGGCCCTTGCTAATGAAGATTTCACTATTACTCTTGTTGATATTGACACTATGACTGTAGTTAGAAACTTTGAGGGACATCTTGGTAAAATCAACAGCATTGACTTTGACTCCCAGAGCAGGTATGACTTTTTATTTATTTATTTATTAAGTAAGTAAGTATAAGTTAATTAAGAGCTTTGATTATATACACGCCCATGTACGATACTGTCTAATTCCACGGAAGCAGCCCAAATATCTACTAAATATGGTAGATATGCTTGTCGCTACAGACGAACACATTGACTACTTTCAAACATTCCGAGATTAAGGCGGCGGTTCGCGCTGCGACCGCGACCAGAAACCGAGACGAGAGACAGAGATAGGAGACCCCCACCGGCACTTGTATTTTTAGATTTGTACGGGCGACAGTTCGCGCGTGCGACAGAGACGCGAGACCGTCGCCGTCCCGGACCAGTAGTGTCTCTTGTCGCGCCTGAAATGCTCGTGTTTATTTTATTAAAAATGACTGGTTTTTCTTCACTAATGGCGAAAATGAACCTTGTTGGCCTCTAGTTAAATATATAATTTGTTAATACATAATCTATTTTTAGTTTTGTAGTAATAATATAACAGCAAATCATCGTCTTCTTCATCCTCCAATAATAACTCTACGTGGCGTTCCATAACAGTATTTAATGATACACTAAAACACAATTCACTCCATCAAGAGACTACGATACTGAGGTGTTTGCGGTCTCGCGGTCTCGTCTGTATTTTCGGTCTCGCTCCGCTGTACATACAGAAGAGACCGAGACTCTTGGTTTGTCATCTCATCTCGGTTTCCTGTCGCGGTCGCGGCGCGAACCGCCACCTTTAGAGTCATGCACACATAGCACGTAACATGAGCCGATTTCTTTGCGTGGTCTTTTTGGATTGCTCTATCTAGGCGTGTATAGAATCGAAGAATAAAAATAAAGTATAAAAATCTGTTTTCTGGATTCTAATCGAGATATTATTATGATAAGTTTTCCAAAAACATCTTTTAATTTGTATCCAACGATATTAAACACCATTGATACAACAACACGAACAAAATCGTGGGCGAAACCTGTCCAAAAGGTACATTGGACGATCCACGGAGCTCCGTAAGATGATCGCGTAGTCAAAAGCAATATAAGGCATTATTTAAACACTGAAAGTCATCTTTAATGCCTACTGTATAAGGTCTTAATTAAAACACTAAAGAGTTATGACAGGACGAAATGTAAGCTCGTAAAATTTACGACTTATTGCTATACGTGGATGAATATAGAGCTTATTTCTTTTACTCTATGCGCAATTCTGAATGCGCTGTTAGCAATATAGTAGCATTTGAATATAACTAATATTTTCTATTAAATCAGTAGAAAATAGTGCGTTATATTTACAAACATTGATAAGATACCTGTCAAAAACGACACCTTACGTACTATACGTATTCTTTTCGCATTTTTCCACAGAGCTCTGTGGCATTTTGACTTTTCAATGGTCCGCGCGTGATTGAATCAAAAAGTGCTTGAGTGGTGTTCAAGCAATTCTTGATTGGGACACATTTTGAACGCACATAGTGTATCTAGGGTATTTAATATCGTTGTTTGTATCATTCATTATTTAAGGAACCTTTAAACTAGAGCCTTTAAGAGAGCCTTATTTTATATTATATTTTATTTGTCTCATATTTTATTTGGGCTTCTTTCATATAATATGTCTTGGTGTACTGTTGCTGTATTAACGTGTTTAACTATTATATTATGCAACTATTACATATATCTACATAGGATTATTTTATAAATAATAATTGGTAATGAGTTGTGCAATTTGCAAAAAAGACTGTCAGAAAATTAAACCTTGTGTGCCGCTACAGCACAGGTTCAAGCAAACTAGTGTAAAATCGATTCTCAGTTAACACTCATACAATGCCATAACGCTCGTTTCCCACTCGCTTCTGTCTTTGTTTAATAGTACACTCATTATTATGTATACTTACTTGAAAATATTAATAGACAACCAATTGTACCACATTAATTTCCACCGCACATTAAAATGAAATTATATTTTAACCTCATTTTATCATCTCATTTGTTGACTAGTGATGTAAAGATGGATAGATGTTATAAACTGGATTTAGCTTTAATTTTATTAAGAATGATTATGTCAGTAGCCCCTAATTTGTACATTGGTAATTTCAAATTCAAAGAACAGAAGTGTTGGCATTTTTTCTGGTTTATTTTCATTATTTACCTAATGTGTATGAATTTCATTAAATGTATTGAGTAGCAGTTCTTTCTTATACTACTGTTATACCAATGATTATTAGCCTTGTCTGTTTTAATTTTTATTATTAGGTATATATATAGTGCCTCACTCAATTATAATTTATCCACATTCTCTCGTAGTGTTGTTAAGCAAAGTGTAACGAAACACCTTATTAACTCACACCGAGTGCAATCGTGCGCGCCCTTCGGCCTACGTGTACGAAATAAGACCGAGACGAGACTAGTCCTAAGTCAATAATGCCGAGTTTAGGTAAGAATAGTAGGTGCGTTCAGACTACTCTATACTATAAAGCTTATGGAAATACGCGCTATACTATACAGTGCAACTGAACGCACTTGAGATTCAGGCAAAGTAGTCTTAGGCCCGTATTACAGAATGACAACTAAGTGTTGATCTTTACTTGAGTACAGTTAGAAAGGGATGTCGTCAACACTTAGTTGTCATTCTGTAATACGGGCCTAGTTTTCAGATAGCCAAAGTTTGCTGTAACCCCATTTAAAACAGAAGTTGCGGGATCTTCGGCATAGCGCGATTTAGTTCAATGAGTTTATTGAACGCGAAAATTTTGTTTTTCGAAGAATGTAAGATTTTAGATTTTTAATATTATACATTTTTATTCGAAAAATATTTTGAAACTTTTAATTTCAAAATTGAAGCTAGGAAATGCTAAGGTCGCTACTCCGATTAATGCAGCCCCCTTTCTCGTTTGACGTAGTTTTCCGTCTGTATCTTTTGTAAGCGTTTGAGTGATAAAAAGAGCGCTCTACAAACTCTTTTCCTAGAACAGAGTATAGACAGAGGGCAGCTATCGTCTTCTGATTAGCATACATTTTCTTAGCCTCATGACATCATAGATACTTTGATAATATACACGCCTACATAGAGCAATCCAAATAAACCACGAAAAGAAAACAGTTCATTTTACGCGCAATATGTGCGTGATTCTAATGTCAGATTTTTTGAAAGCAACGTGTTTCTCAATAGATAAATGATGAGTAGGTAGCTGATCACTAAATATGTGTTACCATATTTAGCGATCCATTACATACTCTTATTTTCATTGATCATAGAAAAAAATATCGATTCATTGATGCCACTATCTAACATCATTTGCAAGAGCACAAATTCAAATTTAAGGTTGGAAGTATCTATCAATTTCGCACATTGAAATAATGTTTTATTTTTTTTAGGTGGCTTATTAGCACATCTATGGATTGCACTGTTTGTACTTGGGATATACCAAGTGCTCAATTAGTAGATATTTTTTCTGTAAGTATTATTTTTATTACTTTGCAAAGATAATTATATAATAATAAATCTTTTTTGTGTAAAGAACAAGGTAACATAAAAATACAGGTCTTAATGCTAATGTACAGTACCACTTGATCCTACCTTTTCAGGTGTATACACATTTGTACTATATGTATAGGAATCATTTGAATTTATTTACAAGTTAAATTCCTACCTATATTCTAAGTACTCTTGGATACCGTAAAAACTTTTTTTATTTAAAAAGTTTTATTTCTTTGAACTTGTCTGGTAATTTATTGTAAATTTTATTAACAATGTCATAAAATTTAATGTCATAAAATAAAGTTTCTTAATCCTTAGGTGGAAAAACCGTGCACGTCGCTTAGTATGTCGCCTACTGGAGACTATTTGGCGACGACTCACATTAGCGAACTGGGTGTTTTCCTGTGGGCTAACAGATTATTATATGATCGAGTGTTCCTTAAACCTATTGATAGAAAAACAATTGAAGTACCTCAATTAAGTAAGTATATAGTTGTCACTCGTAGTTTTTGATTTTTAGGGTTCCGTACCCAAAGCGTAAAAACGGGACCCTAATACTAAGACACCGCTGTCCGTCTGTCTGTCAGTCACCAGGCTGTATCTCATGAACTGTGATAGCTAGACAGTTGAAATTTTCACAAATATTGTATTTCTGTTGCCGCTATAACAAAAAAATGTTTTAGAGGGACAAATGGCAAAAAACACGTTTGTTGTAATCCCATACAACAAACGTGTTTTGCCATTTTTTGCTCTATATTTACAACGGCAACAGGTAGACGCTTGAACTATGTGAAAGAAATAAATAAAACTATTTACAGAATATTTATTTGTATATTCACCTTAAAAATAAATAAATAAATCAAAATAAAATAAATATTTAAAGGACATCACACATACATAAGACGTGATGTTTTTGCCGTTTTGCGCTCAATGTTATAATATAGTGTCTAATTTTTCTATAGAAATGCTATAGAACCCTTCGTGCGCGAGACAAACTCGCACTTGAGTGTTATTATTTTTTATTGTTATAGGATTTATTTTTATAGGATTTTGTATAACTAGTGACTCTTTGATCTTTACCTTTTTCTGATTTTTCCTACTCGAATCGTTTTTACCTACTATTTTTTATATTATTATCAACGTTATTAAAAACCTATTTTTATTATCGTTGGTTATTATTTAATCATATAGATTCTTAGTTCGTATTTTATTAAAGCATTTTATAATTAATTCATAATTGTTACAGAATTGCCAAGTAGCGTTACCGAAAAACCAGACTTAGAAGACATAGGCACCATCGACCTCGGAGAAGAACCCGAATATAAGTCCCCTGAGCAAATTAGTAGTGAATTAATTACGTTATCAAACCAACCAACCTCGAGATGGCTTAACTTATTACATTTAGATGTCGTCAAACGGAGAAATAAACCGAAAACACAACTAACCGTTCCGAAATCAGCACCGTTCTTTTTACCCACAATACCGAGTCTCGAATTAGAATTTGATTTAGAGAAAGACAAAGATAACAGAGAAACTAAACTGTTAATACCCGATTCACTATCAACTTTATCAGTGTTTGCAAAGAAATTAGTGAATTGTGAAGATCAAGAAGATTACAATGGATGTATAGAAAAGTTAACATCACTAGCACCAGCAGCTATAGAAGCTGAAGTATCTAGTATGGCACCTGACGTTGGTGGGTCCATAGATCTTATGAGGCGTTTCTTAGAGATGTTAGTCGTCATGCTTGAAAGTAATAAAGATTTTGAATTGGCGCAATCGTATCTGAGTTTATTTTTGAAATCTCATGCTAAAGTTATTTCTGCCAGTGGTGAATTGAGAAATACGCTACAGTCAATAGAAGAAACAGCAGCAAGAGCGTGGTCGAGATTGCAGAGCCATTTGTTGTACAATATTTGTGTTGTAAAGGCTTTAAAAGATATGTAAAATAAAAAAAATAATAACCATCTCCGTTTATTTTTTATTCTATTTAAATTATCTTAATACCTACTTATTTACAACTAGCGGCCGCCCGTGACTTCGTACGCGTGGTGTAGTTAGAAATAAAGGTTCACTGCTCGTTTCCCGTAGGTAATAGCGTGATAATATGTAGCCTATATGTTGACCCGACTTTTTAATAATATTCGTGCCAAATTTGAAGTAAACCCGTGCAGTACTTTTTGAGTTTATCCCGGACATACATACAGACAAACAGACAAAAATTCTAAAAACTATATTTTTGACTTCGGTATCGATTGTTGATCACACCCCAAGTATTCTTTTAAAGAAATATTCAATGTACTGTTTGGACTTTCCTACCATTTTATTATATGTATAGATTAACACAGTTTATACAGGTGCCAAAGTCTGTAGAGACTTGCGATTCACGAATATAACTGGCGTGTTGTCTACCCTAACTGCATCGCCCTCCTGTAGCCCTGGAAACCGTCCTTATAAACAGAATCACAACACCACCAAAGGGAAGGAAGTGTTATTTCATTGTTAGCTTTCCGTAAGGTAGAGGGTTCTTCAATTGCAAATACTTGTATGATCGAACCAATTAATTCCTGACCCATTTGGCAGATATGTAACTTAGGTCCTTCTAATGACAAGAAAACTATGTTAATATTGATAAAATTTATTTAATATTTGACCATTATTTAAACTAATAGGGAAATCATAAGTCAATGGGCCAAACTCCAAATAATTTAACGTCAAAATTATGCCACAGGTTGGCGGCAAAATCTCTTGTCATATATGAATATTCAGAAAATAACAAGTTTGTTTCCAGGAATACGCAAAGCAAAATCATTTAAGCAAATATCTACCATATAGTTTTGGTTGTAGCAAAATAAGCTTATAGTGGGTCAGGAATCAAATTGACTGGTTGTACTTCTCTTGTACTTCAAATGCTTTTGCAAAAATAATTGAGTGCTTTAATTTTTTCAACAGGTAGGTACAGTCAGGTTCCTTAATTGGATCCACCTTCGGTTGAATATGCAACAGTAAACATACACTATAAGAGCATATCTTTTGACCGAATACGTTGCTTTATCAACGTATTAAGCTGCTCCCAACCTTACGGACCCGTGAAACGTACGGAAAAATATACAACCAATCAACTTGGGTACTATTTAACTGTCCTACTATTCTTTCTGATGATGTTATATTGTATCATTTATAAAAAATATTTATATAATAAAGGAATAAAGCTAAAATTAATTCGTAAAAAAATTGATAAGGATTTCATAAAGATATTGAATTTGATGACATTTTCTTAGAAAAAAATTGAAACGAAAACATACGCTTAAGTATAACTACTTTAAAAGCGTTAATATTCATAAATGACAATAAATTCGAAAAGATTTTAACTTGACATTTCAACACCATATACTTATTCGTCTGGATATTTCGTACTTATTGCAAAGCGAATGTGCAAGCCGCATTTCCCAAATGAAATCATGTGACTGTACCTTACCTGACTAAAAAGTAAAAGTATGTCGGTTGTAGATTTTAAAGAGATATAATTTCTTACCTAAAGTACCTACTATAATATCCCCTTTTTCGAATACCTACCTCAATTATTTAAGCTAATTCTTTCCCAAATGTGCCGTTTGCAATAAACGGTTTCCACTTTGCAATATTTCTCATTCACTGGCTGGTTCTGTAGACGATTCGGTATCTTCACGGGACGGGTTTATTGAATATTTTTCGAAGGGAAATAAATCGCGACGAGCAGTTCACAGGATCCGCCGGCGTTCATTAATGGTTTGCTTCATTTTCGCAATAAGTATTCATTTCGCCGTCCCTCGTTGCGGCGAGGGCCTTCAATGAAAATCTGATTGTGCCTTCCTTTGCATTATGAATATCTATCAAACGCCTTATCTTCAGCTTTTATTGAGCTTCGATTGAACGTTAAGCAAATAGCGCGAAGAAAATCGTTTTATTAATGTGTACAATTTTTTTCTTCGGGTGTCGCTAGAAGTTGACGTTAACAATCGACTTTCAAAACGCAGGTAGATGTGTAGTGCCTTCTTTTGCAAGTGCTATGGAAAATGTTAATTTCCGGAGGGTGTTGTAGGGGTCGCACATAGTTACTTACTTTACTTCGTGGTTACCTGAATTCAGTTAATAGGTAGGTACGTGTTGAGGTTTTCTTACCTGTTACTGTTAGGCGCATACAAAATTAGTCTACGTTGCATTCTACCTAAAAACTGAATCGATTTTGATTCCTGCTTATTCGCTCATCTGAAACCTACCTACCTACTTAGGTACCTAAGTTTCAGAAAATATTTTCAGGCGAGGTAAATACGCTTACATGATTTTAAGTAAGTAAATAAGTAAGTATTTAAGCTAATGTCCTGACACGAAGTGATTACTTGTTTAGTGATGCTGACTTCCGGTTAATTCAAACTGATTCATTTTAATTAAATAAACAAGTATATATTTTATACTCAATATATGCAGCATTAAGCTGATATTAAATAAAGTCCTCCTAAGAAGTTATTGATACGTTTATTATTGATGTCAACGTTAAAATCTCAAAGAAAATATTGAAAAATTTGACACAGGGTTGGTTGCAGTTAAGTTATTGAAATCTTGTCACTTTGTAACGTTTGTTATCAAACTCCTTCGAAACGGTTTCATCATATTTTATTGTATTTTTTGTGTATTTTTGGTGGGTCAGAAAATAGGTCGGAGAATATTTTTTGGGCCTCCGATTAGTTAAGACCTATTCCTTTAATGTAGTGATCTCATAATGAACAAATATTAAAATCCTATTTTCCCAAAATGACTGATTGTCTAAATGTCTTTGCTTTAAAATGTCGGAAATAAAACTGCTAATTCATGTACAGTCGCTTACACTTTATTATAATAACGAAAATATTTACTTAAATTCTACATCTCTTCCATACAGTATAAAAATCTTCGTCGAAAAAATAGTATGGTGTCTAAAAAAAATTTAAAAATAGCCACTTTGCACGGGCAGCTTAAACTATTTTCGAACGCTTTGATGTGACCTTACAAGATACTGACCTTTTGCAAAATTTTACAATATTTATTTGTTACTTACATCTTGAATAAATAATACGCTTAATCTAACCTTATTTAGTAATAAATATATAATTTATATATTTAATGTTAAGTATTTATTTGCTCTATTTGTTTTATATGGTTGATATTGTTTGCTTTTCTCTTCAATATGACAATTGTAGTTTTCCATTTATTAAATCATTATATTGAAAAGAGCACCAGGAGCAGGAGAGCATACATGACTTAGGCCCGTATTACAGAAATACAAGTAAGTGTTGATCTTTACTTGAGTGCAGTAAGAAAGGGATGTCGCTATGTGCTATATAATAATAATAATAATATATAGCGACATCCCGTTCTAACTATGCTCAAGACTAGAGCAGTCACTGAGAATCTTTCTTAAATACGGGCCTAAGAGGTACTGAGTATAATAAATCTCTTCTTTTATTATTTATTTTAAAAAAAGCTCACGATGTTTTTCCATCATAGATCTGGCCAATGGATCTTCTGATATTGATCCGTTTACAAACTAAATCTAGAATTTCCACTTTTGTAAGAAAAAGATAGCCTAAAATTTATTCTGACGAAAGCGAAATTTGATTTAAAATGCATTTTGGTCAGAAAAAAAAGCAGTCTATAATTTATTCTGACTAAAAAGGAATCTGGCGAATATGTCGAATATGTAAATCATATTAAAAGATTTGAAAAAACAGTTCGCTTTTTCTCAAACATTATTTTTGATTTAATATCAATATTCTGGCAGACAATAAGAATTTACTATATTTTAAAAGAAATATCTACGTTTAGAATATCAGTCATTTTGGGAAAAGGTAATTTTGATATTTGTTCACTATGAGATAAGCGCAATATAGGAATTGTTCCAAATAGACCGGAGAGATTAACCGCTACATGGGACCCTCTTTAGTTTCTTTCAGACAATAATTTATTTTTATGATTTAGGTATCAATGATATGAAATAAATAATTTTAATCATTAATTTTCATTCTTCTATCACCAACGCTAATTTTAATGGCGGAACGAAGTTTCACAGCTTCTTTAAATAACAATGCATGGGTAGCATTTACATATATACGACTTTTAAAATCTAGGTATTAATAATAATTTACAACTTGCACATTGCATAACTATAGACATATATACAAAGAAACCTACTTTCTCAGAATTAATTCATGATAAATGGTTCGCAGTCCATCTTTGGTCAGCCAGGAGGGGGGTACTTAGCTGATTTTAATCAACCGCATGCAGCATTGCGCTACGATCTAGTTGCGTAGTCCTTTGTTTGAAGTCACGACTCTATATTAAGAAAGTATCCATTAATCGCTGAACGTATATAAAATTGGTAGGGATACTTGGACAAGAACACAAATTTCTTAAAAAAAAATCTTCATTCGGCGTCTTAAATTTTTATTTCCTCACTTTTGTTTTCACATTTCTATCAAGTATTTTTACTTTTACCCTAATCATTTTTCACCATTTCATCAATTATTTTTCCTTTTTTTAAATTTTTTCTCTTCCTTCCAGTCTATTGCCTCTACCTTCTATC
Organism: Chilo suppressalis; assembly: GCA_902850365.2. Taxonomy (NCBI): domain Eukaryota; kingdom Metazoa; phylum Arthropoda; class Insecta; order Lepidoptera; family Crambidae; genus Chilo; species Chilo suppressalis. The sequence goes on along the minus strand of OU963906.1, from coordinate 14,626,317 downwards.
TCAATCCCCTGATTGCATTCGGAGAAAAACAATTGAATTTAATTAAAGACCTTTTGTCCATAAATGCTATTGGTTATTATGATGAATATTTATCTACATTGTTATCACAAAATAGAGGAGTCAAAACAGCAGCAGCCTTATTTTTAACGAAACGCTTTTCCTAAAACTGGGTGTACAAATAACTAATATATAAAGATGAATTGAATACTGCAATCAGTGAATGGACCTGTTTAAGCAGGTAATTGCTTTACATTATGAATGAGTGCAGACCCAATAGATACTAAATATGTCACGTCGCGTCGCCGATATCGGGTATTTGGTGCGAATATCGGAGAAGGAAATGAAGAGTGCCGTCCATTTTCTATTACCGGGCGCTTTATTCCGGGCCATTTAACTTTTTCAGTATAAAGTTGAATCTTAGAGAGCGAGCGAATGCGGCTGCGCTCGGGAGCGGCACTCCGCGGTTGTTGTCCACTTGGGGATTAGAGTTCTATATCAAATGAACGGTAATTGAGATAGGATTGGAGTACCGAACCGTTGAAATAAGTCTGAACGTCTGAACCTAGTTTCGCTCTTCATCCACTGAGATGCTCAATTACAGATTGCTGCTGGCATGATTTTATATTTAAGTAAATAGGCCCTTTGTATATTGCGGTTGCGGACGTTTGGACAGGATGCGTGTCGAAAATGAACAATGCGATGTGCTGTGCTCTTGTTTGTTGCAGAGAGAGCTCCTTACCTAGTTAGGTCGTCTGTTGCAGACAGCTTTATAAGAATACTTACAAACAGAATGTTTACAATGTTAAAATGGCAGGTTTGTAGGTACTATCTGCCCAGGTGGAATCTACGTAATAAGTACCTACTAGTGGTATTAATTTAACCTATTTTATCACCGCATCAGGAGTGAAGGAAAAATATAAAATGTAATTAGAAAAAAATCGGTAAATTGACAGGCGAATTAAGCATTGACAGGCGAATTAAGCATTGACAGAATTTGAACACATCAATTACCAAATTTAGATTTTCATTTGCAATTTCCATACATACCTATTTAGCACACGGATTGACATTTCATATTCAAATGCAAAATAGGGCAAAATTATGGCGTTTGACGGTAGTTTGCCGAATAGAATTCATCAAACAATCTGTATTATTAATGACGGAAAACACGCTTAAGTTAATTGCAATTTACTAGCAGGTTCCCGGCACTACAAAATAACTGATTTTCCATACAAGGTTAGACATATATGTATTACATATCCTTCAAGTTTTAATTTCGCGACAAAAAGTATATCTACAGTGGTTTGTTTCTGGCATTATTCTCTCAACTTTAAACTAAATTAAACATTAGGCTCTCCATTCTGTATAGAAAATGACCAGGATACACTGTTGTCAAAGGACAGTGGCGAACTCCCATACAAATTATTGTTAATTTTTTTTTTGCGTCCATAAATGAATTGCATGTTAAATTATAGAGTTTCGATTCTCAATTTGATTCGTCTTATTTCTTTTATTATAGGAAGTCTGGATTTATAGATATTTTACTTTGAAGTTTTAGAGGTTATGTCATACCAAGTAATACAAAAACGAATTATTAAAGTATTTTCAAGAGTATTTTTATATCAAAATAAAAAATACGTGAACGGATCTATAAAAGTATACGGGTCCCGTAGATTAGTGACGAAAAAAAATGTTTTTATAATGCATGATCAGTGGGCGTAGGTCAGTACCTACCGCGTCAAAATACTTAATAATACTAAACAGACCAGGGTTATTTAGTTCGAATACAATGTCTGTGATGTAAGAAGTACTTAACAATTTGAAAATGACCACAACAATAATAAAGTATAAAAAACGATTTCTAATAGTGTACTGATGGGATATTAATTAAATATGAAACACTATTTATATATTTTTTATTCCATATCTTTGATCACAATATCGTAGATAGTAGATACAATGAAATAAAATTCACAGTATGGGACAGAATCGTGTCCAAAATCCACAGCAAGAAATCGTCCGAAATATTAGATTCGGAAGTCTTAGACAAGCACTACTCAACAGTCGCAGGGAAGATTTCGAGATTCCAAATGCAGTCCAAGTCACATAAAAACACAAATCACAAAAAAAAAACACAATGCGCCGATTTAAATCGTTGCAATACGCATACAATTAGCACAACAACGATAATGTTAACAATAACAACAACAATTCGATGACAAGCATGACAGTGACAGTAATAGATTTTTTGCGTTAGATTGTCGCCACACTCTTTTTGTATTGTGGAGATTATTTATTATGGTTTCAGGATAATATTGAAAAATAATGTTTCCCGATATTTTTGATAGATAATTAAATACAGTTTAAGCGTAAAGCGATGCAAAACATACGAACAACATATTTAAAGTTGATTTTATCACTAAAATCACTTCAAATAAATGGCGCAAACGCCATGATGCCAAGCCACAATAAAAATATGGGTGCGTGTACTTAAGTACGCGCGTGAGAAGTTATACTTCTTTTTGGAATTATTAAAAAATAGTTTTTAATTGCATGCAGATAATTAATTACAATAAGATAATAAAAGGATTGGAAAAGGATAGTCAACGCAGTCAATAAAGTTCAGTTTTAATTTGAAAAATTTAATAAATAATCAAAATATTCAATTTAAATCACTACTGAATAAAATTTATTAGCACATATAAATTTCGCATTTGTATAACATTATAACACGTGTTAAGAATATAGAAACTAGAAACATGTGAATAAATATTATAAATATGAAAACAGTGATCAGAGGCGACGAGCGTCCCAACATGTGCGACTAAGAGATCCTATTACTATTTTGTTGGAAGCATTTTTTCGAGACTTACGAGTAATGTGCGGTTTAGCGGCCGACTTCATGTTACTTTTCTGTTACAGTGTTCCGCGCGCATCTTAAAATTTCACTCTCACCATTTTTTCATAACGCGCCCGCGGCTAACTTCATTATGTTACTTTTGTGTTACAGTGATGCGCGCGCATCTTAAAATTTCACTCTCATAATTTTTTCATAACGCGGCTAAAGAAGTATAACTTCAATAAAAAATAAATAGTCAATTGTGTTTCCCTTTTTTAAGTTTTTAATTCCAGACTTAGACAACCCTCCTGAATTGTTTAATAAATCTTTTGAGATTATTTTATTAACATTTCTGATAATGACAGCTATAGACGCTGAAGATTTACTTCAACAAATATTTCGCCATTGTCCTTTAATTTTAGGTTTAATCATACCCGAATCTACACCAGCATCCACACCCTAAAGTTGATACATACTTATCTAAATCCATCAAAATCAGTTCAGACAAAAGTTAAGCCGTGATATCTGTTAGTTTCGACTTTATCGTATTGTTTATACCGTTTCGATTTTAATTTTGGATTTGGTTTTCCACTTTTCCACTCATATTATGACGACTGTTTCTGCATAGTTGAATTGGTTTCCAATAAAAGAATAATTCTCTCGTTTATTCCTTTTGCGATTAATTTTCTCAACACATTTAAGTAACTTTAGCCCTACTCTGAGGTCCTCCTTATCTTGATTCCAAAACATAGATTGACCATTTATTATAAGATTCCAAAAATAAACCAAATATATGAATTACTTGAATGGATTACCTATCTAAAGTAAATAACTAATACAAAAGCCATTATAGGAATAGGCGAAGCTGTTTAGACTTACTCCGAAATACCACGTGAAAAAAACAATGTGCCTTTCCACTACTGTGGCAACTTCTTTTAGGTCTGTGCATAGTAATCATGTGTCTGTCTTATATTTGGCATTTGCGTTTCGAATAGCCAACTTAGTACGGAATTCTAGATTGCGCATGGCCTGACCTCGACAGGCACTGGGTGAGGAACGACTTTTCGTTTTTAGGTCTTTAATCTGTGGTGGTATCTATTTATTTATATGTACAATGGTACAGCTTCATCTAAAATATAATACAACGTATAAAAAAAAAACATTAACAAAATCAAAAAATATCAACAGAATGTAGGCAAAACAGGTTTAAGTTTCTACCGTAGGCAACAAATTTATTTGAGTCGGTAGGTAAGAGGTAATTTAATACCTTTGTAACGTTGAAATACCTACCTCTTGGAAATTAGGAGAGCTTTATACTGATTTCCCCGCTAACATTAAGCGGGATCAGTTAAAAGTACATTAAGCAATTACATTAGTATGCTAAGAATAGGTAGGCGAATTCACAGCAGAATCAATTTATCATTCGGTATACACACAGACCAGATTGAAAGCGCAATTATTATTGTCCATCAAGACGATGTTCTGCCACATCATCAGCACCCACCATTGATTCGCACAATAATCGTATCGATTTGATCCCAATCAAATATTTTCCCGTTGAGTATAAAACAAACACAGACACATGCTTGTATAAAGTGATGTAGAATCGCTACATGAAAAGTGTATGGGACGTTGCTGGTTGTTGACCATGGGTTAATTAAAAACAAACATTTGGAAATTTACCTTGGCAGTTCGTCCGCTTTCCCGGTAGCCATATCAGTTCACCTGTGACACACGATCGTACCAATTTTAGGGCATAAAAGTTGATTGAATTTGCTATTTTTGCGTATGCATTTGTTCGGCTTTAAATTATTTCTTCGGGTTTGATCTTTGTTTGTTCCGCGTTTGTTTGTCTTCCGTGATCCCATTAAATTATATTTTCACAGTTCGGTAATATGATCTGCTTAGATAAATTTACCTTTTCACAATATAAATCTTTGTTAATATTCATTTTTAGGCTTTGTTTCTGTTATTCTTTTAAAAAATATCCAACATAGGCTGTACATACATGTGTAGGTAGTTGAGGAGGTATTCCTATATGTGCATACTTTGCTGTGGAAAAGTAACATACTTTAGTTATAGTACATAGTATTATTTTTGCTCATTAGTAGTCGTGCACGTGTGGAAAACCCATTCAGATCCCCTTTGAGTTAAATTAGACGACGCGATGATGCGAAAAGCTACGAGAAAATCCCATTTGCCGTATGATCACATTACCATATAATCACTATTGGACAGTGCTTTCGTCGTTCGATTCTCCCAGCTGTTACAATCTTCCCATTGCCTAGCGGAATCTTAAAGGATATTATGATAACCTATAGTAGGTTAGTAGAATATCGAGTGTTGCTTCTTCTGAAGGAATTTGTTGGTTCAAGTTGGCTACCTATTTGTTAATAGATAAAATAGATAAGAGAGAGATATGTGAAACAGTTAATTAATGTTAGTTATGGTTTAATTAATAATCTTATTAAATAAAACTAGTTTTTACGGGTTAATGCACGAAAACTTTAATTATTTATTGACGTTTCGTAGTCTTTACAGGCTACGTCGTCAGAATAAAACTTTTATTTAATTTGTCGAGCTACCTTCGAAAGACTTTTATTGAGCGTTTGGTTATTTCATTGTTCGATTTTTAAGTTTTATTGTCTATGTATGAATTTATTATTTAATTTACTTAATAAAGTATTTTATTTAAAATTCTTGTTTGTAATTTTGAGTTTATTTATTTGACCCTAACTACCGTAAACTACCACCGGTTCCAAAATTGGGAGACCTTCCTGAGAAGAACCGGCGAAACAAACTCAAGAGAGGCTTTCTATCTCCTTCTTATGTTAAATTATGCATAATTTTTAAGAACCGGCGAAACAAACTCAAGATAGGCTTTCTATCTCCTTCTTATGTTAAATTATGCATAATTTCTCTTGAGTTTGTTTCGCCGGTTCTTCTCAGGAAGGTCTCCCAATTTTGGAACCGGTGGTAGTTTACGGTAGTTAGGGTCAAATAAATAAACTCAAAATTACAAACAAGAATTTTAAATAAAATACTTTATTAAGTAAATTAAATAATAAATTCATACATAGACAATAAAACTCAAAAATCGAACAATGAAATAACCAAACGCTCAATAAAAGTCTTTCGAAGGTAGCTCGACAAATTAAATAAAAGTTTTATTCTGACGACGTAGCCTGTAAAGACTACGAAACGTCAATAAATAAATAAAGTTTTCGTGCATTAACCCGTAAAAACTAGTTTTATTTAATGAGTGATGTGCGTGAAAACCTAAGAAACAAATAATAATCTTATTATCTTATTATTAGGTGAAGTTCATTATATCAGTGCACTTTCAGATGCGATCGGAAACATTTTAACCGACTTCTAAAAGGCGGAGGTTTGTTTACCGATTATGATGATTCTTTTTTTGTTTGCAAGTGTTTGCTAGCGAGATGGCTCCATATTAATCTTATAAAGATCTGATAAATAATTTCGGAGATAAACAACGGATCTTCTCAAATACGAAGAGTACACGTATCGTGTTTGTTTATTTTACGAAATATGAAAGAGAGATCGCAGGTCAGATATCTCAAATTAAGTAAGTTGATGTTACTCTGGCTTAGTAAATGTGAAAAATAAAAACTTTTTAAATAAAATTAAAAACCGCCGAAACAAAATCATTAAAAAGTGAGAAATAATGCATATTCTTTACTTATATCTACAAATAAAGTCAAATTAACATTTGGATTCGGTGGCATGCCGACCCAAGCAGTAAATGGCAACTCAGATCTATCAATATGCAACAACTCTAAACGATAATTTGACTTTGAATGTGATATAAGTAAAGAATATACATTATTTCGTACTTTTTAGTTGTTTTGTTTACAAGAAGTCGGGTTTTATTTTTTGTTAAAATTTTTTTTTGAACTAGTTTCACTGTCACTAGTTAGAATGTCGATAGAGATAATTGCCATCGAAACCGTTGCAGATCGTTTCAGAATAAATGGATATAATATCGTAACACAGCCCAATCTTAAACTTATTGTAGTTAGCTTATACTTAGAAGGGAAAAAACTAAATTTCAGACCCAAAGAGTTAAATTTTCGGATATAGGAAGTTTTTAATAATAATAATTGTATCATAAATGGTAAAATTCTCATAATTTATTTGTATTTACATAGAAATATTTAACATTACAAAAGCTTAAAACTACTTAATGTCTAAAAACTTAAAAACCAGAAATAACTAAGTAAAATAAACTATGTATATCTGTATTATTTAAACCCTACGATTTTAAGTTACATTTTTAGTAAAATGTTCATGAGTCGTGCTTTAACAGAAACGCCTCAGGTATTGCAGATTCGGGCTCTCTTTTTTGTACAAATACAATACTCGTCCAAATATACTCGAATTTGAAATGCTTTTTTGCGTGACAGATTTATTTTTATTATGTTTTGTTCAGAGATACCTTTGTAAAAATTCTTGTAGGTATACCATTCATATTTATATTTTCTTGTTTTTTTACTGATTGATTTACATTCATTCATTTTATATTTATTAATGGGAGAATCTTGTCATTGAATTCAATCAGGCTTTGGCTTTGGATCACATTTCCGATTGGGGAACCAGGAACTTGGTTGAGTTCAATGCTTAGATAACCCAGGTTTGTGCTTTCACCGCAAAAACGTCATCATTCCATCCCCTTCCCTCTCTTCAGAACAAAACATTGGCGCTAAAGAGAAACATACCCGTGCTCGGTTTCGAATGGTATCGAAGTTGGCTCAGATCTGAATTCCAAGACTGGCTGATTGACGACCTCCGTGGCCCAGTGGTTTATACGCCGGGTTTCATGGTGTCGCCGACTCGAGAGGTCCCGGGTTCGAATCCCGGTGGGGGCACATGTTTGTACCGACTTACTGTAGCCACTGTTCAAACGTGAAAATAAATTTAGTGACTCATTTCTTTGTTACACTATCCGCAAGTGGAATGCTTTGCTCGCTTTCGTGGTCCCTCTCTCCGACAAACTGGGATCCTTTAAAACAGCTATACTCTAAGTGTGTTCCGCGGAACCCTAGGGTTCCGTGATACCTCTGTCGGGGTTCCGCAAGAATTTAGAAATAAAAAAATCAAAACACCTCTCTCTGGTCGCTCCGCGGCTGTGCGGACTCCGCGGCCGCGCGGAGACAAAACGCTATGAATGTTATTTATTTATTTATTTGTATTTGTATAAGCTTGTGTTACATTAGCTGGTACAATATCTCATAAGTTTGGTCTCAACAATTTTATACTTGTACAACGCGTTCGCTCTAAGTTTGCCGGTCTGTGGAATGCGCGTACCCTCCCCCACGTGACAACAAAACTTATAATGTGTCATAGTTTTACCCAAATATCTAACGTACACAATTTTTATTGTTACAATTAAATAAAAAATTTCGAACGTCATACACTCATACCTATCGCCAGCGGCAAACTTAAAACGAGCGGGTAGGTATACTTGTAAGCGCTCAGTCTCTTTGATAAAAGCCGCCTCTGAATTAGACGCTATAGTTGTCAACTAGCGACTTTCGTCTCTAACTTCAAAGGATAAAGTCGATATTGTTTACAACGCTATTTTTAAATTTCTGTTTTTATTTTTGCTTTTTGTTTATCAAAGGTGCCGACTCGAGTATTTTCGAGAATATTTGAGATCGAGTCTAGGACTAAGTATAAAAGCGGCGATCGCGCGTTGGCGTCGTCAGTTGATGATTAGCGTTCGGAGCGATAAGTTACTACCTACTTACAAGCTCGCTAGCGAGAAACTGGTGTTCATTGTTTTACTGCCTGCTGTATTCTGTTGTCTCAGTTTTATACATTTCTTCCCTGTAGGTTCTAAATTTAGTCTCTTATACGCAGTAACGATTGTGCATTATTTAAACCCCACTATCCTGACTTGTAACATTATAAATAAAGAAGAATGGAACGTTGGCTTAAAGGTGTTAAACGTGTTCCAACAACATCTTCTAATGACGCTGAATGTTCAAAAGCAATGCGCGCGGAGAATTTAGCAATCACCGATCCAGAAGATGATGCCACGAGTGCCACGACGTCAAGCTCGACGGTTTCAAAGACGAAAAAAAGGAAGTATGATGAATCTTATATCAGTTTCGGATTTGTTGATTCCAACGGCTCACCTCTCTGCATGCTCTGTAGTAAACTGCTTCCTAATAGTTCCATGGCACCTGCCAAATTGCGTCGACATTTAGAAACCGTACACCCCGAGACTAAAGACAAGAATAAAGAATTTTTTGTTCGCAAAAAAGATCAGTTATTAGAAAGTCAAAAAAATATGATGCATGTAACACAAACTACCAACGAAAAGGCCACGGAGGCATCATACTTAGTTAGCTATCGCATTGCACAAGCAGGTGAAGCGCACACTATCGCTGAGAAATTAATAAAACCATGTGTATTAGACATAACAAAATGTATGCTTGATGAAAAATCTGCAAAGCATCTTTCTACTGTTCCGCTATCAAACGATACTGTTTCACGACGAATCCATGATCTGGCAAGCTACGTCAAACAAGAACTAGTTACACGTCTACAAAATACACGATTCGCTTTGCAAATGGACGAGTCGACTGATGTCGCTGGTTTGGCTATCCTGCTGGTTATTGTGAGATATCCATATAAAAGTTCTTTTGAAGAAGACATGCTTATGTGTTCATCGCTGCTTACAAACACTACCGGGGAAGAAATTTTTAATAAAATAAATATATTTTTTGAAGAACATAATCTCAGTTGGAACAATTGCATTGACATTTGTACAGATGGGGCCAAGGCGATGACAGGTAAAACAGCAGGAGCAGTGTCACGAATGAAAAATAAAGCGCCTAATTGTAGTTCCAGTCATTGTATTCTGCATAGACAAGCACTTGCGATGAAGCAAATGCCGTCTAATCTAAAATTAGTTATGGATGAAGCGGTAAAAATAATTAATTTTATCAAATCACGACCACTACAATCCCGATTGTTCTCATTATTGTGTGAAGATTATGGCAGCAAACATAAAACACTGCTGCTCCATACAGAAGTGCGATGGCTGTCTCGGGGAAAAACTTTAACAAGGCTATTTGAACTTAGAGCCGAGTTACAAATGTTTCTTTCAGCAGATACTTCTTTTAATTTGAAGGACCGTTTGTATGATAAAACTTGGTTGTTCCGATTGTCTTTTATGGCGGATATCTTTCAAAAACTTAACGAATTAAATTTATCATTGCAAGGTAAACAGACAACAGTGTTTCAGGCCTATAATAAAATAACTACTTTTAAAAGAAAATTAGATTTTTGGATCATTTGCATTGGTAAGAAAGAAATAGAAAGTTTTACGTTACTCACTGAGTTTGTTAGCGAAAACGACTCAGAAATGTTTGAAGATAATGTGTTTGAAGAATTGGTCCAATATCTCAGTTCGATGCGCGCATCTTTTGAAAAGTATTTTCCCGAAGAACACAATACAAAAATTAAAGTGAACTCCTGGATTCATAATCCTTTTTTACCCAACTTGGAAAAGCCTGAAAACATGTCAAATGAGATATATGAATCTCTTTTAGAAATGTCATCAGACACAAGTATGGAGTCATTGTTCAAAACGACGCCTCTTAATGATTTTTGGTGCAGAATCCAAGATGAATATGCAATGCTTGGCCAAATGGCTCTGGATATTCTTCTCCCGTTCCCAACTACATATTTGTGCGAAACAGGATTCTCTACCTACGCAGCCACGAAAACAAAATATCGCAATAGACTGGACGCCGAAGCTGATATGAGACTCCAACTTTCTTCCATCAAACCTGATATCAAGCAATTGATGAAAAATAAAAAACAGTTTCATACCTCCCACTAGTTAGATTTTTTCTTTTTTAATGTTTTCTATTATTGTCCTTACCAAGTGGTGAAGTAAATAATAATTAGTAACGGATACATTGTACTTTTATTATGCTGATTAATATAGAATACACTTATAAAAATAATTGTTTTATTGTAGGGTTCCATCAAGTATTTTGCTTCCCAAAAGGGTTCCGTCATTTAAAAAGTTTGAGAACCACTGCTTTAAAAGAAGCGTGAAGAAGCAAGGCCGAAAAGATGAGGATGGCTGTTGTGGCAGGTACCAGAAATCTTCGCGTATGGACTCCACTGTTATTTAACATCAGGGGTGGTGATTGAATTTATTTTTCGGTCCTATTTATATACATGTATATTAAAAAAACTACTTTGTTTTTTTTAATGGATATGACAATTTCAAAGACTAAATATGTGGGTAATATAAACTTAACCTACTGTTATCTTTAACTGGTTTATAAAATTGTTTCAATGCCCGTTGCATTTTAGGTATTCAGTATAATTATAAATAATTATCATTATCCATAATCCATTTACAAGATCAAATTCCAATTTAAGTTAGGAAATTAAGGAGGGCATGGGTCCAATGGTAAAAGAAGTAATAAATAGGTAGTCATTTTGACTTCCGCTCACCATTATCATGTCAAATACGCAAATGATATGGATATCTATATAATGTCATACATAGGAATATTTATTACAATAACTGCTAACGCACCTGCGGCCGCTCGTTATCTTGGATAACATGTTCTGAATTGAGCGTTTTCTTTATGCTAATGTTTTTTAGAATTTTTAATAGAAATATTTATTATTAGCTACTTAATACTCTTTGTGCTAGCTATAAAAATATTACTCATTATAAGTGCTTACTTCTTCTTAGGTATTTAGTAGATAACAAATTTTCAACTACTTTGTAGGACCTACTTGTATGCGCGTATACATGTATATATTCCAGACTTGGTTGGCGACGGCTGACTTGTTTATTAATATGATTATTTTTTTATTTCCGAACTAGCTTCCGCTAGCGACTTTGGCCCCTCCATCCTTCGTTCATTTTAGTTGGGCGCATCTTTCATTTTAATTGTCCCGTAAGAACCTTCTGCAATGTAAGATATGATAACTCTATTATAACACGAATTAAGTAACAATATAAAGAAGTAGAGTGCCACAAATGCCGCTTTAAGCGATTTCTTCCAGACAACCGTGGAAAGTTTGACAGGAACTGAAAGATTGAGGTGTTAAATACTTATAAACTGAAAAATAGAACTATTAAAATTACATTGAAAAACGAAACATAAATTTAATACTTTAAAGAAACACACAAGAAACAGCATCATAAATACATAGCTGAAAATGATATTGCTGGTCTTTAAACTTATTTAGGGTCTGAGCTCGTCTGACAGCTACAGGCAATGAGTTCCAAAGCAGTACATCTTATACGGGAAATGAGTTATCATAAAAAGTTGTGCGATGGGTGGGCATAGAAAGAATCAGATTTTCTAACGACCGAAGCGAAAGTGATAACGCATTTTGTGGGAACTTAAAAAGTTCCTTGAGATAACGCGGGGAAAAGGGATTGAACAAAATATTGTAAAGGAATGAGAGTATGTGAGTATTGCGGCGAATTCTGATAGGACTTGAGTTTGGAGCGGAAATTAGAGACATGATCATATTTGTGCAAGCCAATATAAATCTGATGCAGAAATTTTACAGTCGCTGAAGTTTGTTTAGCTGATCCTCCGTTAGATCTAAATAACAGGAGTCGGCGTAATGAAGACTCAAGTATAGAAACAACTAGGAAACTAGTAGGAATGAAATATGTAACGCCTGAGACGCAACCGATGCATATAACTTGTAACTTACCTCCTGCATCTGAGGGCCCCAACTTAAAGTGTTATCAAAGGTCACACCAAAATTCTTTACAGACGTAATAAAAGGAATATCAACGTTATCAAAGGAGATTGCTGAAATTGGCCCAAACGCACAAAAAATAATGACATACACGGTAATTCTTGGCGTAATTTATAATTTAATTTACAGTCATTAGATTTCAACGTACATCTTTGTATAATATATTTACTTTAAAAAGGACTTTTAATTTTACCGGTTTGGAAAACATACGAATCATTAATGGCTATGGGTGTAGTAACATTCAGCCAAAGACTGATCGAAGTTGTTTATATAACATAAAAACAAATCTATTTTGTAAAGATCGATAAAATAAATCTTTTTTTTTATTACACTATGGTATTAATATCCACAACTATATTATCATTTTCACTTCATGCAAATGTGCTCAGACAATTATTATAGATGGTAGGCGACATCATAAAGTCTATTGCCATACATTTTTCGCCAAACACCTCCATAAACACATTATAATCTGTATATATGTTAGACTTTAAGGTGACTATGGGCCTACGTTGCCTGACTATAAATTAATAAATAAATAAAATTATAAGGTGTGATACATTAAAATCTAAGTTATGGTTATATTAAAAACATAACAAAAATAATGAAGCTACTGAATATATGGCTATAAAACCTAAATCTCTCTAATCTCTAATTCTCTCTAATTTGTGGCTCATTCACAATCATCACACAGTTTCTGTCACAGAGTACCTTATTATAACCGGAAATGCATAGATGACACCTGATTTTATAAGTTACTCTTATGCATTAACTTTAAAAATAGGCAACTATCTGTTAATCTTCATGCTCTATATACCTGAATCTAATCCATAATTTAGGTACTTGGCTTGATTTCTCTAGTTTACTATATTACTTATTTGTTTTTTATTATTTTAATATGTTCAGTGTATATGGTTTATAGAAGTCCTCAGGGGTGTCCGTCAATACTATTAGTTTCTACAGTAATTTATATATAATTTCGAATCTAGGAAACAATTTTTCATAATTATTGGTCTTTAGGCCAAACATGTATGGAAGCTGAGCAATCTCCTTTTTATGTCATCAAATGTCATAGGGATAGTAGTTATGGTAATCTACGCCATCTGTTTGGAACTACCAATTACGATCGCTTGACATTTGGCTGGATTCACTATTAGTGATGTATTATAAAACTAAGCAAAAAAGATGGATGAATTATGTAAAGTCATTATCAAGTAATGGCGTCACTCGCTATGCCTATGGGCAAGGGAAATAGGGATTCATTTTCGTACAACAGATACGTTTAGAATTTATGACGCCTTGACTTTGGTCCAAGACCATTGCTATCTTTTATTCATTTATAGGACATATGGTCTGTTTGATGGTAAGCAAGCGGGCATCACAGCCTATAGACGCTTGCAAGTCCGTTCAGAATCATATTTTGTCTCGACTCAGATTTACTGACAGAAACACAACACAAAGTAGTGCTATTTCAATGTGGTATTCTTTAAGGTGGAAATTACTTCTCCAGACGGCTAATACTAGTATCATATACAGTTTATATAATGATGTATTTCATGTTATAAAGCCGTTAAATGTTTTTTAGTTATGTAAATAGGAAAATGTGTTGCGCTTCAAAAGTAGAAAATTTCTAGTAAAAATACCACGTAATTCTTATTTCAACTGCATAACATGAAGTGGGTTGGTAGGTAAGTTATATTTTCTGTGCATTTGTTTCGTGATTAAATAAGTTTGAATAGAGTTAGTCGCATGCCGACCAACGCTATAATACAGATAACTATTCAAATGAACTTGCATTGGAGATAGCCAAGTGGCCCCCTCACTCTATCGTCCTTGATATATGGATACAGAGTATTTTCAATTAAGACTCAAAGAAGTCTTTACTTTTTTACTAAAGCAAACCTGATGTATTTTTTTAAACAAAATTAGTGTACTCCTTTTCTTTTTAATTTCTTTGCATTATTAAATATTATAAATGTAAAAGTTTGTGTGATTGTATGTTTATTACTCAATCACGCAAAAATTACTGAATGGATTGGGATGACATTCGGTACGCATATAGTTTATGACCTGAATTCAGTCATATGATACTTTTATCCCGGAAATATGTTAATTTCCTGTGGGATTTTCAAAAACTAAAGTAAACGCGGGCAATATATATATATATATATATATATATATATATATATATATATATATATATATTATATAAAGAAAGAAAAGCATAGAATGACAGACTGACTGACACTCATCAACGCACAGCTGAAACGGCTGGACCCAGAATGATGGAATTTGGACAGAAGGCTCCTATTATTGCCTTGATAGTACCTATTGTATTTATAGTAGTTATTATAGTTTATTATTATTCATAGTTTTGGTCGTAGAGACATGATATTTAATAAATAGTTTTTAAATGACGTAGGCATCAAGCGGGAAACGATTTTTGAATATTCCACCGTCAATTGGGTGATATAGCTTCAAAATTTGTATGGGAAAACGAGTTTGGCTAGCTGGACAGCTTTGAAACTTGGCTTAGATAAACTAAATTAAAACTTAAAAAAACGTGTTTCATATATTTTTTTAAATTCGATTCCTATGGCGAGAAATGAGGATAGCAAGTTATCTATAAATATATTCAGCAAATTTGCTCTAATATGTTATTAATAGCTGCGCCCCGCGCTTTTACCCGCGAAGTTCCCGTTCCCTTGGGAATTCCGGGATAAAAAGATATTCAACCTATATGCCTAAAATAAACTCTTTGCTGAACAGAAAAATCAGGATGGCCATGCCCATGGCCAAATAGATTTAATATACCTACTCGACCCATTTACTTAGAAACTTTATGCTTAGCTGAAAAATCAGGGTGGCCATGCCCCTGACAAAGTAAGTAGATTTCAGATATTCGAACTGTTTCAGATTTGCTCTAATTTGTTATTAATTAAATACTCTTAAAGCTTAAACTTCATAATTTGACATGTAAATGACAACTGGGCATAATGTTGGAGCAGTCTTTAGTTTACCAAATATACCAGGCCACTCCGAAAGTTTAGTGAAAAAAAGTTTTTATGTATAAGACACTGGCCACTTGTATTTATTTTGAAAACTGTTCGATTTTCAAATTTCCCTTCGAAGTTTTTGGAGAGCCTATTAAATTTTTCTTGTTTCATTAAAAAATGGATCTATCTGCATCTAGAACATTTTCGTGCTATGATTTTTTACGATTTTATATGTGACATAAAACATGATGAGGCATTTGATGGATTTCGAACTGCTTTTATGGATGAAGGACCTTCAAAGTAACCATCTACCGCTGGTGGAGCGAATTCAAATGCGGTCGTTTTACTTTGGGGGATTAACAAAAAAGTGGTCGTCCTACGATGCTGTCACCGAAGAAAGTGTGCTGGCAGTAAAAAAAATAATTCAAGAAAACAGAGATTCAGTATACTCTGTAGATTAGTTCAGGAATTGTTCACAAGATTTTGCACGAGCACCTTTGCGTAAGGAGGATGGGTTCCGCTGGGTGCCGCACAACCTCACCGAAGCTCAGAAGCAGGCCCGTGTGGATTGGTGTAGTGATATGATACAAAAATTTGATGCAGGCTCGTCACGGCGTGTTTACGATATTGTGACAGGTGACGAATCCTGGATTTATCAATACGATCCAGAAACAAAGTGTCATTTTTTTCATAGATATTAGTTTTTTAGTGTCTCAAAACTTTCTGAATGTCCCACGTATATCTATCTTCTTCTATATCTGTACTTCTATATCTATTCTATACTATCTATACTACTACGTGTATACAGGGCGTCCCACGGCTACCTCACACGGAGGGAAAGTAAATTAAATATTGAAGATAGGATATTCTACGGGAATGAGACTGCGGGTGTCAAACCCTGTTTCTTAAACCACTTGATTGAACTGATTTTTAAAAAAAAATCTTCAATGTTTGAAATTGTAGAAGAATTAGCACAACTTTTATTTGTTCTATTAATTCCACGGACACGGGATCTCCAGGGGTAAAATTCTATTTTTCAACCATTTCATCGATTTCGAAACCATTTTTACCAGATCGTACCTACGTATATACCTATTATTTCCGGATGCTGATTCGTGTCTACTTAATACAATACTCCCGTGCGTAGCCGGGACGAGTCATTATTTCTTCTATAAACTTCTTCTGTTAAGAAAATTGACATATTGATTGATTAGCTGTCAGTCAGTTGTGATCGGTAAAAGAGTAATACCCTCTGTCAGTCAGTTGTAATTTGTCAAAGAGTCAAAACTCTATCAGTCAGTTGTGATCCGTCAAAGAATCAAAAACTATGTCAGTCAGTTGTGATTTGCCAAAAAGTCAAAAACTCTGTCAATCTGTTGTGATCTGACAAATAGTCAAAAAATCTTTCAGTTTGTTGTGATCCATTAAAGAGTAAAAATCTCTGTCAGTAAATTTTTGATCCGTCAAAGAATCAAAACCTCTGTCAGTCAGTTGTGATCTGTCAAATAGTCAAAAAGTCAGTCAGTCTGCTGTGTTTCGTCAGAGTCAAAAAGTCTGTCTGTATGTCGTGACGTGATTACGAGGTTTCCAAAAGGCAATGGAAAAGAATTACATAAGAAACTCGGCTACATTCAAAATCTGTATTATTTTTTCATGTTCTTTTTTCGGATGCTGATTCATTATGTTTCCATAGTATTTAATACACCCGTGTGAAGGGTCGCTAGTTATAAATAATTTAGATAATAGACTATTTGGTATAGTAGGAACTGAATACTTAGTTCAATTCAGTTTATTCTTATAAGTTCTGTAGTGTCGGCAAGTGAGAAGGTAGATACTTGAGAACTATTTGTGTAAAACACATTTAAATACGTTATCTATTATTATCATTAATATCAATAAGTACTTTACGCAGTTATGAGCAACTCGCTCAAAATTAATAAAACATACTTACTTACCGTGCAAAAATGGACACGCTAAAAGGGTTAGTATTCTGGTTTTTGTAATTATCATAACTCCGATAAAAACACCTTTTCGATGTACAAGGGTCGTATGAGTAAAGTATTGGGGCAAATTCATATGAAAGTGTGTCAAAGATTAGCTTTTTTTTAAATATTAGTAATATATGTATATTTCTTTGTATTAACATCACATTATTGCTAGAAAAATGTAATAGATAGATAGATTAGGGTGTTTCAAGAGCGCACTAAATTTTGCTAACTTAGAAATAATATTATTTTTTTTCAAATAAAAGCGAGTTACACTTTCTTCATTGCTTTTGCTGTCAAGTGCGTGTTGTGCCACGCGCAGTGTAGGGTTCCGTAGTTGCCTGTCGTTACCGCAATATATTTGAGTAGTAGTCTTTATTTTCTGTAGCGGAAATTAAAAAATCAATTAATATCAAACTATGCATCTCAACTAAAATATCTACATCAAGGTAAAATTGCGTCTCAAACTCTAAACCAATTCAATATTTTTTTAAATACGAATGATAACCGCCGATCTTTTCAAGTACTTAAATATGGCACCTGAATGTGTATAACAAACACATTGCGTAAAGATAGCGCGATTCAGAAGCCGTTGTCGTAGGTACTCGCGTCGCAGTAGCTTAGTACACTAATGATATTCTATTGTGGTTTCTAAATATTTTTTTTTAAGATTTTTGTTTTTCAATGTATCGATTTACGCTACAATAACTTCATCTTTGTCACTATTGATGTTTTCTTGTAAGGAATTTTCAAAAGGTAAGAAATTTTCTTATATATAGTTATAATTTTCTTTAAAGTACAAGAAAAGCATATCATGATTTTTTCCAGGTTTTTTAAGCTAGTATTTAATAGTTTAGCTTTTAGAGGGGGACGGAGGGACGATTAACACTTTAAAGTTCAATATTTCACAAACCCATCCCTAAATCAAAAAAATGTCTTAAAAACTCCTAAATAATTTTAAGGACATATTTAAAGATATCACACGATATGATAGACAATGAAAAAAAATCATCCTCAGGTTACATGTGCAGGGAAGCTAGCCTAAAAAATATTTTTCAATTTTACGGCGTTACTGATATACATATCTCCACAAAATTACAGCTCTCTAGTGCTAACAGTCTTCAAGCAAAACCGGGGACGGACAGATTGACATGACTAAATTATAAGGGTTCCTTGTCAGGACTACGGAACCCTAAAAAAGGGGTATAATACACTTATATAATGGTATATTTTTTTTCAGAATTAAAATATTTTTAACATGTTATTCCATTTTAATTAACAAATAATAATAGCTTGTTTTTGTTTTAATTTATATTTAATTTTATAGTACCTATATTTATGATTCTAAATTTATTACGGCGTAGTTCGTAGCGCGTAGCGGCGTTTTTCGGTAGTCCGTAGGGTGAGCATTGGATCATCCATATTTTTACAAATCTGGTGTGGTTGCATATGGATATTATCTAGGACCAGAGTATTCGTCAAGTAGAATTAAACGAGCCCAAAATCGATGGGATTTTGTCGTCAAATTACAGAGTTCTCATATTCACCTTCCAAGGCCATCATAAGACCAGCTCTTAATTTTCGAAAACACGGAATCGATCAATAGTAATATTGCATTTCCACGCGATACATACAGGGTGTAAAAAATCCTTTAACGAAGTCAAAGATCACGTATTTTCCACATCATGACGATCATTTTTTTCTTCTGGACCATACCTGGGAAATTTATGGTTATGGAGATATTGAAGGTCAAAGTTATAATTTGTTTTTAAAATATTTTGTAATATTACTTGATTTGGTGTAAAGAATGCATAGTTTAAGTCTTTGTCATAGGGTTTTTTACACCCTGTATAAGCGTGGAAAATTTCAGCTCAATCGAAAACAAGGAATTGTGTCAAATTTAGTTTGCAAGATTTGATTACAAACCCAAAAAGGGGACAAGTCAATATGAAAACGGTAAAGCAAGGTACACTATTATGCCTCGCCCGCCTTTCATACTTTGTGATTATGGAATATTACAACGATATCGAGTGAAATATAAAAAAAATATTCAATTGTTTAGTTCACGGTTGATGTAGGTACTACTTTTTCAAAAAAAAAAAATAATTTAGCATAGATGTTGATTTACCTTTTCGTAAATTGTGGCCCGATTGTGACTTACCAACTTCATTTAACTCGCAGCTTTCACTGAAAAAGAATAAGCAAAGCGGAGTTATCTTAGTGGGATGCAAAAATTATTTCCAGTTGTTTCCCGCTTATTTTCAGTGGAAGGCGGATAATTTCAAGCGGGTGGTGTATACCTATTACCGCTCACTTTGGAGTGTTTGGGAAACTGACCTCAATCTTACAGAAAATCACAGTAATGTAAAACTACAATTTGATGGTTAGTCATTACTGAAAAAAGCCTTGATTTAATAATACATAACATGTGCAACGTGAAAATAAAAAAAACATGTTGGTCCTTTTAAGTATTGCTCTTCGTTATACTGTAACATCCATTTAAAATACTGAACTGAATATATCGTCCGTGTTGAATTCGGAACCGAAAACCAGATCTGGTGCTGATATTTATAATTTATGCATTCGCTAACAGTACAAAAAGGAATTTAATCCACTTGAAGTCTGAAACCGGGACCAAGAAGAAATTTTTCTTGAAATTTTTTATTTACATTTATAATTTAAACAGTTTAATAGTCAAAATAAGAATATAGAACTTACACTTTATTAAGCAGGTGTAAAATATTTATAAGGAACATTCCGAAAGAAAAAGCTACTATTTATATAAATGCGTAAGTAATTGTGTTTGTCTTTCATTTATCCGCCATTATCAGCGTTGAGTTAATAAAATAAGAGTTGTTTTTTTTAAGCATTTAACTCCTAGATGTTTAAATCTAAAGAAAAGTTTTACTAGAAAAAAAAACCAGGCGGACTAGGCAGCGGACGGGACTCGATTTTCAATTGATAGTGCATTCGCCCGGATTGCGAAGGGTGCGGGTTCGAGTCCCGTCCGCTGCCTGGTCCGCCTGGATTTTTTCTAGTAAAATAAGAGTTTTCAAATTTTAGAACTAAAAGGCACTTTTAAAAAGTAAACATTATTGTAGCAGAAAAAGTAAACAATTTTGCTTTTAATTTATTTAAGAATGTTGTATGTTCCCATAATAAAAAATCAGGATTATCTACAGAACTTGACCTCCATTTAAAACGCAATTCTTTTGTCGATGACGTCCACAACCACGTTAATGAAGTTGGCTCCCATTTTTGTGTTTTATTAGGTGTATATATTCATTTATGTCTAATATTCACAAAATCCTGATGCCAAAACCAAGTACCTAATAACTTTATTGCATGACCGACTCGAATTACTTTCATCAGTTAAAGATGATCATGGTTAATTTCATTATCTTTAAAACAAACCCTATATCTTTCGCAAAATCAAGTTTCATAATGTCATCAAACAATATTTTTTACTACGTAACTGATGAACGATTTGATGAACGTCGGAAACAGTCAGATAGATAATGTATGACTTTCCAATTCCATCGTTTCGCATTGTAGGTATAAGACAAGGGTTGTATTTATAGGTTGGGTTGATATAAGACGAGTATGTATGTCCGTGTCCACGGCGTATGCCGGACGGAAGAGTAATTTGCATGAAACGGTGGGCAATAAATTACCGAAGATGACCGAACACTCCGCTTATCATCCGGTCGCTTACAAATTAGGTGCGAAACAGTTGCTTTCACAAACATACGCTACGCCAAAGCGATAATAATTATTGCGAAATATATGGGTTTTGATGATACCATCCTTTATTGATAGTGAGGAACGAAAAGTTAACGTAAATATCTTGCGGTTTTCTTTTAAAAAAAGATAAAAATGTACCTTAGCATTAAGGCACTTATTTCACAACTGAGATAGACTCAAAGATTTTTTTAAGTAGAAAATTTAGGAGTTTTACCTCCCGACAAAGAATTTTTAGGCCCTCCTCGCCAAAGGCATTGATGGACTTTTTCTTCCATGAACTGCGTACAGACAGTGCGTTCCAGGGCAACGCTATATCCATACTTGTAGCTACGCGTACAGTCTTGGGAAACGAGTGCCGCGCGAGTAGATTCGCCAGCGAGCCACCGTCAGTGGGTTTATGGTCGAGCGTCAAAGGAAACACACACGCCCGGGTACGTTGTATTTGGACGGCAAAATGGACGCATAGAGTTTCGTGGGGCTCGCGTAGCGCTGTGAACCGCGTATCAAATGTACGCGTGGAAAGCGTCCCCCGACTACACGTAGCAAAAGTAGCGAATTCCTTTGTTTAAACTGAAAGATGAGTACCTGCCTCTACTAAGGAATTGCCTGCTCGTTTTTATTAGGGTTCCGTACCCAAAATACTAAAAGTATTTTTGTTTATTTTTAACCAACGCTGACGTTAGAAAGGAAACGTAACACTTATTAATTGGTTGCCGGTGGAAGTCTTTGGTGTTATGTTCATGTTTTACGAGTTCTAACAAGAGTAGGTGGTACCTACGTGCAATATTCTTGAACTTTTCGCTGGGCTTTTTATGCCGCTACCGTTGGATGTTGTTATGTTCAAACAGCTAAGGGTCTCTTTAGCGGCAATTTCCAGGTTGCCTTTATATTTAACCTACTCTCCGAATTCTGAATAGTTTCGTGCATAGTAAGTTATGTACTTACTTACTGTTAGATACCTCTTCATAAAAAAGTTACTCTTAGGCAAGCTGTTTACATAATGGACAATTATTTTTATAATGATTAAAAATACTAATGCCTCATAATTTAGACAGTTAACCAAAAAATTACCAACCAACCAACACGTTTTTATCACGCTCAATTGTCAAATTACTATGGAGTTTGACAGTAAGACACGATAAAAAACGTGATATAATATAAATTGTGGTCCTCATGCTACGGGGACTGGAATGTTTAGATTATGAGAAAAAAGAAAAAATACGTGTCCAATATTTTTTAATAATCTACCTGATAGTTGAAGAAAACAATATTAGTCATCATCCCTATTCTATAATAATAATAAATATTTCCAACTCTCACACCAATTAGCCTAGCCCCAAAGTAAGCACTGTAAGGCTTGTGTTATGGGATACTAGGGTAACGGATAGAATAATTATATAGTACATAAATATATAAATAGAAATACATACTAAACATCCATGACTGGAGTACAAATGCACGTATTAATCATAAAAACATGTGCCCCCACCGGGATTAGAAACCCGGGACCTCTCGAGTCGGCGATACCATGAAACCCGGCGTACAAACCACTCGGCCACGGAGGTCGTCAAATTCTATGAATACGTGAAGAAATAACTTTCGTTCCTCTTGTAAGTATTATATATAAGTACATTTTGCTCATAAAGGAGTGTGAGATTTGGAATAATAGAAGTTCGTAATAGAGAAGGGAAGAAGTGCAGAAAGCACAGTAGTTAAACTTCGTATGTGTTAAAGGACGAAAATAACGAACACTAAATTTCTCACGGAACAGTCAGCAGTAAACAGAACAAGAACTGTTCACTGTAAATATTGAATTACACAAATGGACATTTTCAGAAAGTTGTATTATCGTTTGTTCTGAATGTTCTAAAGCTCAGTATAGGTTACGTGTGAACGGGGATAGTTCTGAAACGATCGGGAGCCGTGGAAATAGTTGAACAGTTTACAGAGAGGCGAAATGTGATCCCGATAAAGTTTATTATCCTGTATTTGAACAATAACTGTTAATAGTGGGATTTGACATGTCTCAGGCGTTTTATTATATTGATTTAATATTCAAATTTCTCGAAATTTAAAAACGTTGTACAGAGGGATAATTTTTTGATTTCTTATTTTTGCCGTGATCCCCTTTAAAGTTCAAGAAGTGTCAATATAACAAATACAAAATGAAAGATCGATTAATATTTTTTAATTACCCATCTAAACTTTTTTATGGTTTCATCAAAATTAGAGCATGTAGGATATATTACTAATTACATCTTTTCTAAAATATTTAAGCGCCTAATTAACAAAGACGGAAGTCTGCTCGAAAGGTCTCGAGGTTCCATCTTCCTCATCATTTCATTACTTTTATGATGAGCACATTTTGTTTTCGAGTTATGATTTCAATTTGATTCTTTCCTTCGTAATTTTGAATAAAGGCAGTTTGTTACACATTCATTATAATATAAGGCTTTGTCCTGTTTAAATGAAAGTGTGAATGTAATAATTATTATTCTTTTGTTTTGAGAATTAACACAAAATTATTATTTCAATGAAAACAGAGTAGCTTTAGAATACATTTCTCACTTATGATAATGTAATTCGAACGCAGCAATTGATCCACAAGATTTTTTATCTACACCCACACCCATGCTTCAAAACCAATATAAAAGGGTTCTGAAACAGTTAGCTTATTGCCAACATTAAAACATCCAATGTCCTAGTAACCATAATAATAATATCATCCGAACGGACATAATGATGTTGTACTAAATTTCATAATAAAGGTCATAGCCCACTTACACGACTCAATGCCGATCCAATGCCGTTCCCACCCCCATCGCCTTGGTGTAAGCGAAGTGTCAACTACCGAGCAGTCTGACGGCGCGATAACTCGCTGACAGCGTCTGTTTGTTTGTTAATTTATATTGCGAATGTAAAGTATATCGAA
Organism: Chilo suppressalis; assembly: GCA_902850365.2. Taxonomy (NCBI): domain Eukaryota; kingdom Metazoa; phylum Arthropoda; class Insecta; order Lepidoptera; family Crambidae; genus Chilo; species Chilo suppressalis. The sequence continues at coordinate 14,602,038 of OU963906.1, read as the reverse complement.
AATACCAATTCTTAAAGCCCACATTTAATTTATATCTTTTTGCCGGGTGAGAGCAATGTCGTGTAAGTGGGCTAACAACACCTTAACACTCCTTCGTTTTTTTGATCCCTTCCGTGCAAAGGGTTTACTTATCAGACAGTCAAATTATTTGTGCTCGAAGCGTGTGGTATCTGTATGAATTTCAAAAAAAGAACATTATCATTCACATATGTTTCACACTACTACAGCGCCGAAACTATTCATATCATGGGTTAAAGTGTTGTACTTATGCAGCTGTTTATAATATACAGGTATTAAAACACTCATGAACAACATGAAATCATTATTAGCACGACGATATATATACAGTCGTGTTTTAATATCCTATGTTATATACAACAATTACATAAATAACTATTAATTATTGATATTTATGTACAAGGTAGAACGTTATGCACACATCATTATTATCTCCGTTAGTGTTAAACTGAATTGTTTGGGCGGTAAAATTCTGCGAAGCTATGTACAGTTTTGTTTGGTTTTCTATTTCATATTATCAAATTTGAAAAAAAATGTATAATGTGCTTAGTTGTATGTGCTGTTATGTTTATAATTTACAGACACGCTATCTGTGAACTAGCATTTTAAGAATTTTATATGTATGAAACATTAAACAAGTAATGGCTCAAGTACACTTGGTCGTTACCCGTATTCGGGTGCACGAAAGACATTACTCTAATTACGGCAACCGAAGCAATATTTACACTGGAATACGTGCTGGAAGACAGTGTCGGGTAACCAAAACGAAAACTACCCGAATACGGGCGTACTCGACTCCGTTCATTTACACTTAGTTCTTTAACCGAATTCCATTAGCACTTGTATTCCGGTTAACGGCCAAGCGCCATAAGTATACTTAGTATATTTATATTTTCTCATCTCTGACATGGAACTGTCGATGAACCGCTTCTTAATTTGTTACACGGTTGATGTTTTTTAAGCAAATATTGAAACACATGAATATGAGGATATTCATGTGTTTCAATATTTGTTTCGTTTGTGGTTAAACGATACGATTATGATCTCATTAAGTTAACAAATGCACGTGGGTAATAACCTCGTCTATACATCCAGATCGGAGATTGCGATCGCTCGTGCCGGCGCACGGAACATGGATTTACGGTGGCAGTGCTTCCGTACGGCCGGCGGCGCGGCGCGCTCTCAAACTATTTTCACGAGCTTTTTGTGCTTTAAACAGGAATTGTTCAATGCGAAGAGTTAATTCCATCGAAATTTAACACTTAGTGACTACGTTAGCTCTTTTATATTAGTGCAAGGTACCTACGCTCGTGGCAACAGTTACGTGGAATAACATTATCCTGGAAAATATTAACCAATTCTTTGAAAATACTTAGTTACCTTTATATATACCAATAATATGTACAACTTCAAACGCCAAAATCTCTAAATAATGTTCAATAAATAAGATCAAATTAATTACTACGACAACAGAAATATGTTTTTGTTGTAACATCTTTATATATATAATTCTTCTGTGAGTGTGTATGTCACTGAACTTCTCTTAAACGACTGGACCGATTTTGATGAAATTTTTTGTGTGTGTTCAAGGGGATCTGAGAATGGTTTAGATTCACAAAGACGTGTAGACAGGACAACGTCTGTCGGGTCCGCTAGTAATGTATAAGAATTTTGATTTTCCATCTCATTAATTATCAAAAAAAAAATCTAACTTTCGTGAGTTTTCCCAAAAAATAATGCAGGTTTACCTCGTATTTTGATATTGAATTAAATAGAATTACTATCAAAAAAAATCATAAAACTAATCTACCAACATTGAACTACTGAAATATGTATATCTATATATATAAAAACTCAAAGGTGACTGACTGACATAGTGATCTATCAACGCACAGCCCAAACCACTGGATGGATCGGGCTGAAATTTGGCATGCAGGTAGATGTTATGACGTAGGTATCCGCTAAGAAAGGATTTTGATCAATTCTACCCTCAAGGGGATAAAATAGGGAATGAAACTTTGTATGAAACTTTGTCAATTTTAAATAGATCGGGCTAAGACTTTGCATGCAGGCATAAGAAGAATCATAGATGAATGTCATTGTGTATAATACAAGCCTGAGAACAAAAACTGTAGTCTACACTTCAGCTCTACACCGAAGCGAAGCGAGGGCGGGCCGCTAGTATTTTTATAATTAGTCATAATTATTTTATAAGATTCGAAACATCACCCGTAAAATGCAATATATACTAGAACAAAACCCACGCGCCGATCAGTACGGCAGCGGCGCAATTTTGTAAAAGGACTCTTAATAAGGCGTTTGCACTTTTCGCAGTTTGCCGTCTACCGCCATCTTTACTAAGACTGTCTGTCCATTTGACGGCAGGTCTACCCATAGAACTAACCCCTTAGATTAAAACAAAAAGAGAAGATACGGTACGCTCATACTAGTATCAAATAAAATATGCTCCAACTCAACTACATATGTAAGGGCGCGTTTATATGACACAGAATGTCACAGTGGTGGCCCCGCCACTGCTAACTCGATTCATTGGCAGTTGATCTTGGTCTTTCTTAAAATTCACACGTATTCGTTATGGGCTATTTGACTAAGAAGAAGGAAATTATGATTGGATATCACTTGTACCGACAAAGCAAAAAAGAAAAAAAAATTTGAAGATTTTGGTTTCATCCTATTGCGAGAAGAGTTTGGTGAATTTCATATGCTATACAACTAACTGCGAGAATATGAAAAACAAATCGCAGATTATTTCCGAATGGATGTTAAAACATTTGATACATCATTTGATTTACATCACACGAAACATTTGATGTTAAAACATTCGAGTGATTCGAGCGATATTACTTGTACCAACAAAGCAAAAAAGAAGAAAAAAAGAAATGTAGAAGATTTTGGTTTCATCCTATTGTAGCACGGCGAGAAGAGTTTGTTGAATTTCATATGCTATATTTAGTATTCACTTAATTCGACACGGCCCTCAGGGCCGCGGTAGCATAACGTTCAGTGTATTCGCCGGGATTGCGAAGAGTGCGGGTTCGAGTCAAGGCTGCTGCCTGGTCTGCGTGGAATTTTTTCAAGTAATATTTTCTTTAGATTTAGATAGTAATAGGTTGTTAAGAGAATAATTATATTTATTAAGGCTTTTTCAAAACGGATTAAGTAAGAATTCTAAAATGCTAAAGACTATTTACTCTTTCGACTGACTAAATCACAACAAGTCATAAACAATACTAAGCAATCATAGGCAGAGGACTCAATTCTTTGAGTTTCAATCATTTGTCGTCTTAAATAATATTTGATTCTGTTTGGATGAACACCGCCGTTCGGCTATTGAATCGACTTTGTGCCTCTTTTAACAACATTCATTAGCAAACTTCTGAGACCAATTTATGCAAAATGCAAAGAGCGAAACAAGTCAACAAAAAAAAATAAGCTTCCCAGTGAACTGAGCTGTGGTCTTTGTTCTTCTAATCCCGACTTTCCTTTCAGATAGCATTCAGTCAGCTCTTAAATTAAGAATTTATTTCAGAACTTCATACTTTTCTGTTCTCCTTTGTGTTGCATCACAATGGAAATTATTATCAATTGGAAAAGTTTCCGTATCCACAACTTCTATAAAGCTTGACTTTTTATTTTCGCACCTTGGTTTTCTTTTGTTTCAAAGATTTCTCAAGTCTAAATTAATGTCTCTCCATCAACAGATAAGACTCTTCTTAACTTCGTTGTGACGGAACAAATATTTAACATACTTTGCAGATCCGCTCGCGTATTCATTATTAGTGAATATTTTTAAAGCATTTTGTATAACCTTGCCTGTTAAAAGGGTTTTCCAATGGAATATTCATGATTACCCCGAGTAACATTAATGGTTGTTCCGAATTCCCTCGTGTGAGAAGAAACAAGAGAACTTTTGGAATGCTCAGAAATGTGAATTATGACTGATATTATCCTGGGAAAAGTTTTAAACGATATTTTAATCACAGATTTTATTAATAAATATTTGAGCCTTCAAGTGTATTATAAATACAAGATAACTTTCTTTTTAATTACTTGGATATATGAGTCAAGTATTAAATAAATAAGTATCTACTGTTTTACATAATAAAGACGAATTTTGAATAGAGTAATTATAATTATCATTCATTATAATTAAGAGGAAACTCATATACTTAGCCAGAAAATTCTTTGCAACGTCTTTAATTTATTATATACTTTATCGCAGTAAGGAAACGCCTGTTTTCATCGTAAATAAAGTTTGATGTCATAATGAAGTTTAAATAGAAAGCTTGCGTGGATTTCATGAAAGAGAGGTTTTCTGGTTTAGTGTTTTTTCCTGATTATTATGCCTCAACGTTTTTTTTGACGGACATAATAGCTGCAACTTTGTAAAGAGGAAAGCAATTCGCCACATGCAAATATGTCTTTTACCATTGGTTTTTTCAGTTAATTTCAGTTAGTAAATGATTGTTTTAAATTTTTGTATCTTAGTACCCAGTTAAATCTTATATACATCGCTACGCCCATAAAAAATTGTTAGATACGGTCACTCAATCGATTAAATATTTAGGAGTCAAAGTTAAAAGCAAAATAAAGTCTAATATTATTTTTACCACTCCAGCGAGCGGCAACTGTCCGGGAAATTGAATTAAATCCAATCAAAGTTAGCTACAGAAATAATCTCTGCGCCAATATAATGTGGTCATCAGTTGTTTGTTAGGAAGTTTTAAGTGCTAGAGGCATCGGTGTGGCTGAATGACTCTGGAGTTTGCGTAATGTAAAAGTTATTTGATTTGCAGCGCCGACCACGTAGGCCATTGGTTTAATTTTCACGGAAACATTTTTTATTTTGGCTGTTTAAATGTAAGTAAGTATGACGAATGTATTCTCTGTATAGCTCAGGGATAGTGTAAGACATCAAACAGATCCATGACCGTGATTAAGGATAGAGGTGGAATTCAATATCATAATTTTTTGGTCACCCATGCATTGGCTCTGTTTGAATTCAACTGTATTTGTTTCTTTATATGTTTCGGCACATTAAATTATTATTAAAAGTAATACATGTTCACATTTTTGTCATACTTAACAATATCTTATCAAAATAAGAATCCTCAACTATGGCAGTAGAAGGAACAAACCACTTTACCAACTTTTTGTCGGTCAGGCGGTCTTATACGTTAACGTTTATATGTAACAAAAGTTAACGTAGTCGGTACATTGCGATATAAATTTTTACCGATGACGGAAGTGAACAGAGTTTAATTTTTAAAATTCTCTTCGGCTACGTACTTATACTGTCTCTTCGGTAAGTATTAAAGAGAGCTGATATATAAGTTATAGTAATATATCGATGGACGGTCACCGCCGCCTTCGGTGCTCTCCCAAAGGAGCCGTGCTTCAGGGTTCCACATAAAACCTCCCACGTTCCGGAAATTCGGCTCGGCTTAAAATTTACTAATATTGTCGGCATCTTGTACAGTGCCTCATTTGATATGAGTACGTAATGTATGTTCTATTTATGGAAACAAAGAAGCCTTACCGCATTCGAGGAAAGTGTATTTTCTAATGTAATGGCTCGTACAAATTCATTAATTTTAACGTGCAATCACTTATTCATATATAACTTTTTAGACCTTTGATCTTTTACGATGTGGGTTGGTACTTTTTTATTATAAATACAACTAAAACTAAACTGGATTTTGAACAAACACCCAGAGAGCAATATAAAATATGAGAGATTTGAAAAATAAAGGAAATTTCCGTTAATTTGCATTTCATCAAAAATTTTTGTTAAAATATTTTTATAAAGCCATGCTAAATGATGTATTAATATAACTTCAATATTGTAACCGGAAAACAGCCGATAAAAGCTCTCGGTGCAGCAAACTGCTTCAGGAAGTGTTTATTATTTTCCACGATCTAGGTCACAGTGGTTCCATGGCTGATATAGGGTTACCAGAAACATAATTTGTATATGAAAGCGTCGTATTGGGAGAAATATAAAATCGGTGTTATTAAAATAAACTATTAATCTCAGTTGATAGCGATTTCCATGTACCTACTGTATATAACACGAAAAAATAGTAATAAGTAATTTGAAATATTTTCATTTATACTTTAGACATTTTTTTGTATATTAAAATAAAATAAGCAAATCATACTCAAGCATTTTGTTCTACTGTAGTAAGGCTAATTATATAGTGATAGTGAAAATAATAAACATAACACATAGAAATCTCAGAGCCAGCGTTTTGAAATATTTAGCACAATTTTGGAAGCAATCCAGGAGTTCCGTTGATGTATGATATCGGTATTTCCAATTCTGGCACATAAACATTCTTTTCTCAATTTTTGTTCTAACTGGAGGTATCGCTTATACCGGATTTATTGTACTGACTCATCTTCCTTAATACGTTATGTATTTAGGAGAAGTATTATAAGAATAATGCATGTTGGATAATTAAAGTGATTTTGTTATCGTCACACTCATAATTTGAAACTTCATGTACATAGCTACTTACCAAAAGCTGATACTTAGGAAATAATATTCAAAACTTCTACGTCGATGCTGCGCTCACAACTTAGTTTTACTGTTAGCGCCATGTTAATGACCACTCACGAATGACAGCCCTGAACTGCAACCAAGCCACAGCTGGGTCGGAAATATCAGTCTCAGTTGCACGGCCGCTATAGACGAGCTGTTTTGTTAAAATAACATGCTTGCATATTATATTGCATACAATACGTTGTGCTATGGTTAAGTTACACTATTATTTTGATATCGGTACATTTGCGACAGCGAATTTTTATACGATAGGCATCATCACCATACACTATGGATGGAATGGAGGGAAAGGGCCTCATCATTTATCCGATGGCCTATAATACCTTGTTTTACTGCCAATCGTTATATTTACTGATCTTCGTTAGCCAAGTTCACTGTGGATCCTGTGGCAAAAGCGCTAAATATTGCTCTATTTTAAAGTCAGTAGCTAAAGCACTAATCTTAAAGTAATCAGAAACAACGAAGGATAATGTTATGTACCTAGGAGTGTCAACGACACAAACATATTGTTTTTTTATACTACGGAAAATAAAATAGAACAACTATTACTTCCAAGTTGTACCCCTCATTTAAAAGCAATAGATAATTTTAAATTCTAATTAAAAAATATTGTTCCTTTTTTTAAATTATTGTAGGGTCTTCTTCATTGCAGCGTATTATTACTTACATCAGTACAACTTGAACATTTTAAAAGCTCTGCTCCCCTGTCTTTTGAAATCTGTGAAAGGTATCAAGATGTACTAAGGTACTCAAAAGGCCGCTATCTCAGAAAAAAATGGTGTTGTTGATGTTTCTTTAAAATAACAGCCGGGGGCGGGGGTCGCCGTCGGATGCTGTCACGGCACAAGAGTATCTGCTTTTGTTTCTTGTCCGACTATTGAACCAGTGAAAGATAAAAATTACGAACTGCGCGGTGCTCCGGGGGTTTTTGTCAAAGTTGAAAACAAAGGCTTATTAAATGACGGTATTAGTGGAAAGTTCACGATAAATTTGGAGTCGTTAGACGCCCTTTGTTAAGGTGTATTGTACCCGGAGAGTCAGTTCCCACGAATCGTTTCATTGGACAATTCTAATTCAATGTAGTTGTAATTTATACAAAGATAGCTCTTTGGGAGATTAATCACAAGTATTTTATGTCAGAAATATTAACAAAAGGTTTTGAAACTATCATTTCAAATATACCTTAGATATTTTTTTTTGTAATACGTGTTTGATATGACATTATCAAAATTATTTACAGCAGTAAGTTGCGAGTTTACATTAAATATGGATTTAAGGTACTGGTAATAAAAACGTGATGAGCAATACAATTTATTAGTAAAAGGTCTCAAAGCTTTATCTCTAAAGCTTTTAGCTGACGAATTTTGCATTATACGTATGTCAAGATTTGTATTGAAAATATAATAATTTATCAATTGAAATTTTACGATTTCGCATCGATTTTAGCCCAGGATGTTAGCGTTTTCGGTAATGTAAGGTAATGTGTAAGATCTAACAATGTAAGGTAGGTCATAATTCCTTCACAATCACATGATTTTCGCTACTTACTGAGATATGCCACCCTTAAAGCACAGACTCACACCCTTGAAATACAAGAATACTGGCGAAATAGTTTGAAGTGATGCATATAACTTATATGTGTATAAAAAAAGGTTTAAAAAAAACACCCATTTACATATATAAGTTATCCTCAAAAGAAGATGAAAAAAGTGTATATTAGGTATTTAAATATGTTAAGATGTTTATGGTACTTTCGCCATCTATGCATATCTTGTTAGGGAATCTAGAAATCGAGAGGGTCGTATGTAGAAGGAGTCAAAAATAAAGCTAATGTCTACACGAGGAGGATAGCCAGAGCCGTCTCTAGGGGATTCGACATGAATATTATCAGGCAAATACCCCTAATACATTACATATTGCACGCACAATAGAATACAGACTCATTTCTACTTAAGTCGTAGAGACAAAAGCTTGCGCCAACAGATCTAAAGTATTCAATTCATTACATGAAAATATCACTGGAGTTTCAATAACATCTAATGGTCTACAAAATTGACATAGTTTGCAAAAAAATGATAACGTATGTCCGTGGTCCGTACGTATCTCAACGTTGACAAGTAATAATAAATAGGTCATTCCATGCAAAAAAATATCGTTTTATTCTAATGATTTTCTTTTTGAAGTGAAAACTTCTTTAGCGGCGTTGTACACTTTTTTTGTATGTGTAAAAATGTTAAACTCGCGTCACGTGGGCTGATCGCATCATGACACACAATAAAATTGGAAAGGTTGTTGACTTTCAATATATTGGACTAAACATATTAATATTTTATTTTATCGTATTATAATAATAAGTCTCTATCTAGGACATCCACGTGGCAGCTTCATTGCGAAGAAAATACATTTTTTTACAATAGATGTCGATAGGTGCGCTTAAATGTGATTCATGTAAGTTGATTTCTTTACAATAGATGTCGCTAAGTGCGCTTAAACGTGATTCATATAGGTTGATTTTTCTGAGAGATAAACTTTTTAAATGTAATATATATTGTCATGTCTGTGTACGATAGCGCAATAAATAAATATTGTATTCTATCACATACATGATAGTACTTTAATACTGATAATTAAAGCAATTCGTGCTAAATTATTCCCTAACCATTCCAAAATATCAAAAATGCACAACGTTAATATTCAAGTTTTCACTTCTGCTGGCACTCCCGGAGTGCAACCCGTAATTTTTTTTTTGCATACGAGAGCGTGCGGTATATAAATTAATGAACATGTGATAATGACATATACATTATAAACTATATAAAAATGATATTTCATTGAATACAGACAACACAAATGGTAATGAGGTATCCAACTGTACCCTTTCCTGATGTTCTCCATTATGTGTAAGCAACACTTTCAAGAGATTAATCCACGTTAGCCCCAAATAAATAAAAGCTTTCCAGTTTGAATCACCGGTACGTATTTAAATATTTCTGTTAGATTAAGTGTTGGGCAGCTTCTCCAAAAGATATCGTAGACCTTTAGACCTGTGGCAAAATTCTGTTGACTAAAATCTCACCGTCAATTTCGATAACGTTAATTTTAGATATAAGTTGGCTATGATAAAAACAATGTTGCAATTACTGTTGAAGCCATTGTTGAAATAGTAAAAGACATTTCACAATTTACAATTTTTTTATTATCGAAATTGAAAAGTGAGATCATATGTTGCATAATCAATGTAATATGTATATACGTGTTTTTTTGGTTTCTCCAATACATCGATGCGCTTCTTTAACCTAGCTCTTGATACTCGAAGTGGTTTCAAGGTTTGTGGCTAGGGACAAACTTCGATTTGTATCGTACAGTTATCAAAACTGTCTTGCGCTGAAAAGTCAGAAGCAAAAATTGTTTTCCTTGCTCTATTAATGAATAAAAAATTCCTATTAATACCACACATCAAAAAAGTCTAAGCAGCACGCATTATTTACAGAAACTTGTATGTGCTAATAATTGATATCTTTTTTTTCTTAGTAGATATATTGGTAGTAAATCTTCATTGTTCTCGAAAACATATTTGGCTGATTTTAAAAATAGAAACCTATCGATTGTGTTTATAATAGTACTAGCGGGCGCCCGCGACTTCGTCCGCGTAACTTTAGCTTTTTGAAAATCCCTCAGGAACCTGAAACTTTTCTTTGAGACATATGATACGTTTTAGGATAAAAAGTATGCTATGTCTTCATTTAGGTCACAAACTATACATATATGCACCACATCTAAATCCGTTCAGTAGTTGTATGCGACATGATTTTATTGATGCAGAGTTATTTTAAAACTATGATATCTCTTAAGATAATTATTGAAATTTACTGAAGTTACGAAAATTTTCGATCAAAATTAAATACTTGTGATGAATAATGTGGTAATTTTGATGAGGAATAATAATTATTTGGTACTTACTACATACATATTATCAATTATTCAAATCGTGTTTATTTAATATAAGCTCAATAAATCGTTCAAATCAAAGCAGCCACTCGTTACATTAAAGTCCCTGAGTGCGTCCTTTTATGTAGAATGGCGTACAATCCATTAGCACAGGCTGTTATTACTTTGCGGCGTCCGACACAAGACTGACATTTGCACCCGACACACACCACAATTCCCCTAAAAACCCTTCTGGGATCCTGCTTCTTTATCCCATTTGGGATGCCTTTAAAACTGCGAATCGAATTATGTGACACAGTGAAAATTTCAAGTAAAGATTACGAGCACTGAAAAGACCCCGACATCACTTCCATTTTACATTTAAGAATATTTCTATAGGTATATAATTATGTAAAGATATAGATAAAAAACCATACAGTGATTTACATTTGATATAATAAAATGAGTTATACGTAAGTGCATTTTATGGAAGTCTGGTTTTCATCTCGAACTAAATGTGTGTATATGTAGGTAAGTATTTGTTTATTCCATCATAACTTCTAAATGCCTTAGAAAGTTGGGATGAATAGGGCATCGCTAGAATCGTTACGTCATGACGTATGTATTTAATAAAATTTAAGAGATAAGATAACGGGGGTAAATCAGCAATATAAAAAGTGAAAATCTTTTTTTATCGATCCGTATGATAAAAGTAAGTATATTCGATTGAAGGCCTTGGATGAGCATGTTTTAAAACCATATAATTTTTATGTATAAACAAGCGGCCGCCTGCCACTTCGTCCGCGTTTACTTTAGTTTTTGGAGAATCCTTATCCTTTTTTTCGTTACTAAAAATATGTCTTAAATATGACTCAATTCAGGCAATAAACAATATGTGTCACGAATTTGATCCAAATCAGTTCAGCCGCTTTTGCGTGATTGAGCAACAAACATTCACATTTATAATTTTAGTTGGAAGTTTTACATAGGAATTAGGTACCCAAAAAATCTTTAACTGCAAAACCATAACGAGTACCTGGCAATAAAATGCATAAAATACTCGTAAAAACACGATTTCTTAGATCGTTTTATTGGAAAGGCAAAAATAGTTTTGGTGGTTTTCAATTTCTTATTATTTTATATATGAGGAGCTGGCGAAGAAAACGGTATATTTACGCATCTGGTCAAACTACATTTTTTTTACAGTCCGGAGGTTTCGGGCCAGTTGAATTTTAATCTCAAATAATTTTTAATCAAAACCGCCTGAAACAGTGTTAAAATTACTAATTTACAAATTAAAAACCATGCCAACAGCTCATTGTAGGTATGTCATTCAGTTTCATACAGCTCCAGTAATTTTTTTTAATTTATTAATTGATTTTTGTAAGTTCTCTGCAACATTACTTAGTAGGTAACTTTTGCTTGATTTGCGTATTAAGAGCTCCGTAATTATTTAATTTGTAGCAACATTAGTTTTTAAATATTTTTCTTATTAATTTAATCATACCTTAAAAGGAGGTTAAGGCTCTTAGTGGATACTTTGTTAAGGCGAGCAATATTGCAGGTTATAGGGTTACTCCAAAATTACCTTAAATTCCAACTTGAAGCTTTAAGACGGCTTAACTTAGCAGCATGCGGCTGCATGAATAACACAGGGCTTATGAGTTAAAATTACCGTTTTAAAGAAGGAAAACCTCTAAAGTTATAGGTTCCTTTATAAATACACATAGGTAAGCTAGAAAAGATCTTTAATTTAAAAATAAACATGAGACAGGAACAAATATTTGTACTCATCACACAATTTTATGTCTAGAGCCTTTTGGACCAAGCAAAACTGTCAACTATAATGATATTTCATTGCAGTTGGCAGTTTTGCATGTTAATAAGTAAAAACAAGTTCAGATTTAAACATATAGCAGTTAAATGCTTTAAAAATAATAATAAATTCTGTTCTTAATTACATTAGTTATCACAAAAATTCATGAATATTATTAACGCTAAAGTTCGTATAGATGTTTGTTGCTATTTCACGTTAAAACGGCTGAACGGCTTTGGATGAAATTTGGCATACAAATCCCCAAAAAAAAAAACAATTAATACGCGGAAGAAGTCGCAGGCGGAAGCTAGTGTTTTATAAAAATAAAATGTTATATTTTTTAGTATGTAACTGCTGGATGTTTAAATCCAAAGAAAATATTACTAGAAAAAAATCCACGCGGACCCTTCGCTATTTGGGCGAATGCACTGACCTAGCAGTTACATGCTTAAAAAATAAAAATTATAACTATAATGACTATTTCTTTTTTCAAATGTTTAATACTTGTAATGGTATTTATTTGACATTGTGGGTTACCTACAATGCGAGAGATGGCGCTGCCTTGCAGCTTAAGAGAGCCTAGAAAGAATTCGACACGGCCGTCAGGGCCGCGGTAGCATAATGATCAGCGCATTCGCCAGGATAGCGAAGGGTGCGGGTTTGAGTCCCGTCTGCTGCCTGGTCCGAGTGAATTTTTTTCCAGTAATATTTTCTTTGGATTTAAAAATAAAATGTCTCAAATTGATTTCTTAGTACCTATTATTTTTTAAAAGTTTAACTAGCGCTACAGCGGTCAAACAAAAAAAAAACTGTCCCACTCAGGCAAGGTTTTCAATAGGCAAAGTTTGACAAATTGTTTGCTACTTGACAAGTTGCGTATAAACGGTATAAGTATAAAACAAGTCTTGCATGTAACTGACAGTAAGGGCTAATAAAGTTTTCGGGCAGTATATCTCGTGGGTTATGTCAAGGTATTATTCCGGAACTCCCGAAGGCTTTAAGTTACAGTTCAACTCATCAAAGTCACTGACTTGCTTCCACGGTGTAGTGAACCAATGAACATTGTTACACTGTACATTTCTTGTAATATTGTACGGCAGTTGCCAAGAAACATGATGTTGCATTAGTTAGCACGTTAGGTCTACCATCGTGGAAGTAAGCCAGTTTCACAATCACCTGTCATTGAATGGATGACCAGCAGTGCTATTCACTAATAAACTCAATTTACTACGCGGAATTCGTGGTTTGATTTAGAGCCTACGCTGCGTCAAGTGGGAGCACGGAGCGGGCGTCCGCTCCGCGTTTTATGTCATTTCATAGAAGAGCGCTGCGCGAAAGACCCGCCTCACACAGCGCTACTCTATCAAATAACATGAAACAAACACGCGAAGCGGACGCCCGCTCCATAATCTCGCTTAACGTAGCGCAGGCTCTTTAAATTAGAACACGAATTTCAAATCGCGACGGCGATATCCGCTGTGAAAAGTGAGTTTGTTCGTAAAGAATAGGACGGCAGAAATTTATTATCTCGAGTTCTAAAGTACCTTAGAAGAAGTGCTAATCTTTGGTCCCTGCTGCATCTGCAGAAGTAAGCACCGACCCAACCACACGTGCTCCTTATGTTGGGTCCTTATTGCATCCGTGTATGGAAGTGCCCCAGCAGTGGGGACATTAATTGGCTTAGGATGACGTACGCAAATGAAAATATCATTTTGGCGAAACGAAGACGAAGGATTATCGTAGTTTAAACTTAAAAATGTTTGATGGCAGCATATGGGGATATTAATTCATGTATGCTGATTTCGTTAATGTAGGCGTCAAGAGGATTTTTAATCGCTAATTCACAAATTTTAGGAAAATAATAAGCAAGATAGTTATGAATAAGTGATCAGACCTGTTCACGAGCATGATACAGTAAAGTACCATTTTTCTCAGTTGCAACTGTCAACAAAGGGTTTTAACAGCTAATGGACATTTTGTAAGTACTATGGTAGCAAATTAAGTGATATTAACATACACTTTTCTTTGGCATTTTTCTTTGAATAGGTAATTAATTTTCATTTCTTAAGAACATCTCCAAAATTAAGTGATCCTATAATAGAAATATTAATCACATCACACACAAAATAAATAGAGGGTACAACGCTTAGTTTATTAACATTAGAAGAATATGATTAAAAATGGCCAAACTTTACCCAAACTACAGTAAAGCCTGGTGCTATATCCGAGATCTAAAGACACAGTTACAAAGCGGAAAAGCGATAAACCATGACTAACTGAGAGATAACGAGCAATGACTACGGAGTTCAATATTATTTATATAGGTAGGTAGCAACGCAACCAGATTCCATGAAATGCCTCTCAATCTCCTGGATTATGAATCTTATATTAAAGATTTTAAAGCTCTAGGTCAGTTGCAAAAATATGTAAATTTTGTATTACATGACCTGCGGCTCTCCGTATATACAATACATTTTGCTAATTAGACTGTATTGATTGTAAAGCATTTTAACCCCTTAAAGATGAATTTGAAAAAGAACTGTAGGTATTAGTAAACTTTTATTGATAACACTAAACTATTTCAGCTCTTCACGTTTCTATTTTCTAACTTGAAACTTTCATCTTTGATTATAACTCCTAGTTAGCAAATTCGTAGTCATAGACTTTACTCATAAAGATGACGATTATTATACTCGTAAGATTATCTATACATCTAATAAAATGGTAGGAAAGTCAAAACTGTACATTGAATATTTTTTAAAAAGAATACTTGGGGTGTGATCTACAATCGATACAGAAGCCAAAAATATAGTTTTTAGAATTTTTGTCTGTTTTTCTGTATGTATGTCCGGGATAAACTCAAAAAGTACTGCATGGGTTTACTTCAAATTTAGCACGAATATTATTAAGAAGTCGGGTCAACATATAGGCTACATATTATCACGCTATTACCTACGGGGAACGAGCAGTGAACCTTTATTACTAAGTAACTCCACGCGTACGAAGTCGCGGGCGGCCGCTAGGTTTATAATAATGATGCTTAAAACCAGATAAAGACTCGAAACACATTCAAACAATACTACAATACAAATGGTTATCGTTCAATTTATTTATTTTTATTTACGTTAAGTGTTCAGCCTTATCAGTTTATCATGAAAAATTAAAATGATGTTCGGTTGATTGATCAACTAGAATCGATTCAATAGAATACAGCTTTTGATTCTAAGTTATTTGTATTTTTTGACTAGTAGTTATAGTAATCGTAAAAAAAGATGCGAATGGAATATACTTAATTTTTCTTTAAAGTTTGATGTAGAAATGAAAACCTTCATTTCATTTGAAACCCTTGAGCTCCGAAGATACTTTAAAAACCATATAGCAACACGGAAAGAAGTCATAGTGAAATAATACTGATGTGATATATCCTGTGATGTTATATATCCTTCAGCCTTCCTCAATTAATGTTCTATCTAAACACAAACATATTTTTTAAAATCGGATCATTCATTCCTGAGATTTGCGAGTTCAACCAAAAAAATGGTGCTTTCGGTACAACGGGTTCTAAAGTACGCAACAAAATTGTCGCTATCAGTTAAATAAATTTTCACGGAAGGTTTAAAATTATTTAAAGAAATTCATTGTGTGTAATATAAGCCTGAGAACATGCATGGGCCACTAGTATATAATAAAACTGTAACTACGACTGTACTGCACATAGACAATGACACATTACATTGCCAAATCCTGCACCCATGAATTGTTTGTATGCCCAATTCGACAGAGGGGAAAGCTGTGTATGCCTTATCCCCTTCTGGCGTAGGTACACTGTATATTACAACTTCACTTCGGATGTTGTCGTTGATAGTCATAAACTCATAATATACCAACTTTCACATTCTATTTATTTGAACAACGTTTCATCACCTGTTTTTAACCCTTCTGAACGGTCGAAACGGAACTTCTTCAGAGGTGAACTTCCGAAAATTCTTTAGGATGTACAAAACCCTATTCTGCCTACAAAACATTGGGATAGCTGATTAAATGGGATATTATATAACGAATATACAACAGATTTACAATGCAATGGCCGGTCATAGAATAGGTGACCAAAAATGTATGCATCTGCAGGCGTTAACACCTACCAACTTACCCTGTCCTCCAGTTTGTGTTGACAGGAAAGAACTGTGCACAGCAATGAGGATATTAATAAACTTATGATGACAGGATGGTATCTCTTTTTATCCTACTTCCTCCTAATATTATAAATGTGAAAGTTTGTATATTTCTGTGTTTGTATGTATTCTTACTCAATCACGCAGAAACTACTGAATGGATTTGGAGAAATTTGTTAAGCATACATTATATGACCTGGATTGACACAGGATACTTTTTGGCCCGGAAAGTGTTAGGTTCCTGAAGGATTTTCAAAAAACTAAAGATAGTGTGGACGAAGTCGCGGGCGGCCGCTAGTATTTATTATATTTTGAAAAGTCGGACGAGAAGTTGTAATTTCTTTGTGAGAAATCGAACCAGTGCCGACTGTTTAAGTGGCACGCACTAGATGAAGTCAGCTGCGCTACGAATCTGCCCGTAACGACACCCCAGAGGCAGCTCGTGTCTCGCCAAATAAACGTAACCTTAATTTGATAGCTCCAAAAATGGATACTACCTGAGATCATAGAAACACTTCGTCGCCGTTGGAAATTGAGATTGCTGATCTTTTCGTTTTCAATCGCGTTTATTGTTACTAGACTGGAGTTATTTATATTTGTCTACTTTCTGTGCGCGACTGGTATACGACTAACGTTTCCATCCACGACGGCAATAGTACTATAAATGGGTAAACTTTGTGAGTTTGTTTCACACATCATAGAATTACTTTTATAATATTTATTTTACTGTGATAGTATTTGGTAACGCCTACCAGACTCGTAGCAGCAATGTCGCCGCACTCAGAAATCTTGCTTGATATTTTACTGTTCTTTCATTACATCTCACACGTCTCTTGTGGCAACATCAAAATTCTGTTAATAATTAAATACATCAAAATTCAATGTGAGTTTATTTCTAAAAGTAAATTCCATCACGCTCCACCATTCCAAAAAGGCGTGAACATATGGCGCCCGAACAAAAACATTCGAAAAAGCAAGGAAAGAACTGAGGAACTAAGGATACGAAAATTGCCTGCCGAACAGTGATTCAGCAAAAGACTCACTTCGAAGACAAGATTCAGATAAGTGCCCTGTTTATTCCTTTCCTAAAACCTTTTTATTTACTTTTAATCATTACCAAATTCGCAAAATCCATTATTTAAAATCCATTTTGATATAATTTTACACTTGTGCAAAGTACGACTACCCTACAACAAAAAATTAAAATATAAATTTTCTTAATATTCTCATAATCTGGTTAAATAAATACAAAATCATTAAATTAATATAATTAAATATTGTCCCCCATCCATATCGCGCTAGTTATTACTGGTTATTTAGCAAAATTTGCCGACTATTTCAGCTGTGCAAGTGATAACGGCCGGCTTCTCGAGGGCCTATAAAAAGGGCCTAAGGCATAATTCAACGGGACAGCAGCAATCAGCTGCCTCTCGTAGACAACCAGTTCACGAGTGTCGCCGCAGTGTGGGAGTGTGAGATACGTACAAAATTTTACTATTTAAATAGATTTTATGTCTTTCAACTTACGGCGTTCCTTATAATTTTTGTCCTTAATTACAAATAAAACATACCAAATTAGTGAAAGTTCATACATCGTAGTAGCTTAATAGAATATTCAACTTTCTACTTGTTTTATTTATTTTCTTTACAACATAAAATGACTACGCCATTACCAGCAACTACATTATCGGTTTCAAAGCCAATCGATCAAAATCTGAAAGAATTAATAACTAGGCGTAGTTCAGTTAAAGGCCAAATCACACGATTTAAAAAATACTTGGACAAAATTACAAGGAAACCTGCCCTGACAACTATTGAAGTTGCTGAGTTATCTTTAAAACTCAGCAGGTTCGAAAGTCAGTCTGTTAAATATGACGAGCTGCAAACTCAGATCGAATTAATTAATGCAGATAATTTAGAATCGGAATTTGATGAGAGAGAGCGCATTGAGCAAGATTTTATTTTATGTATTGCAATGGCCAAAACTTGCTTAGACGAACAAAATGAAATAAAGACAAATGACCAAGACAAAAAGAGACGTGAATCTTTGTTTCATGAAGCTCAATGCGGTTTCAATCATTCTGATCCTGGTGTACGTTTGCCTCAAATACAGATTGCGAGATTTGACGGATCATTCTTTCGTTGGTTAGAATTCCGCGATACGTTTACTAACTTAATCCATAACAATGAACACATTTCTAGTATTCAAAAATTTCATTACCTAATTTCTTATCTAGAAGGTGATGCAGCTCGTGTCATATCTAATATTGAAGTCTCATCCGCTAATTACAATGATGCATGGCAATTACTTTATGCGCGATATAATAACAAATGTTTACTTATAAATCATCACCTTAAATCTATATTTAACATACAGCCATTGACGCGTGAAACTGAGGGTTCTTTACGTTACTTGGTGGACCATATCACCAAAAACTTACGCGCCCTAGCTAATCTAGGTCAACCCATTCAACACTGGGACACGCTTATTATTTATTTGGTTTCTTCTAAGCTTGATAACCATACCCTTGTAAAATGGGAAGAACAGCGTAACAGCTTAGACGACTTTCCTAGCTTAGAACAATTTAAATCATTTTTAATTGATAGGGCATACATTATTGAGTCTACAAATCGTAACAAATTTATGAATTATAATTTAAATAAAGGTAATATTGCAAAACTTTCTCAGTATACGCAGTCACACAATAATAAACACATATTTCAAACAAAATCATATGCTACAACACAACAAAAAAGCAATCATAGTGTAAGTGTATGTTAGTGTATAATTTGCGACCAAAATCATAAAATATACGACTGTCCAAATTTTAAATCTAAATCCATAGAGCAAAAATTATCCGATGTTTCTAAATACAAATTATGTTCAACCTGTCTACGTCAAGGTCACCCGGTTAGCGAATGTCGCATGGGCCCTTGTAGGCAGTGCAATGAGCGTCACAATACATTACTGCATTCAGTTGAAGCAACTAAAGCCAACAATGCCCAAATTCAGGAATTTAATTCCATTGTAAATTTCTCTAAAGAAAATAATTCTAAACATGTTATTTTATCTACCGCATTAATCGAAGTTTTGAATCCAATAACTAAAGAGGCAATTACAGTTCGTGCCTTATTGGATTCAGGCAGCCAGTCATCTTTCATTACAAAATCATTGCAACAAAAATTATCATTACAAACAAAACCCACTTCAATTAACGTTGTTGGAATTGGAAATAATGCTGTAAATAAAATTAGCGAAAGTTGTGTTATCCAATTAAAATCAAAACATCATAATTATTCCAAAAATCTACATTGCTTTGTTCTAGATAAACTTACAGGAGATCTGCCAAAGGCTCCAATAAGTCTATCTGAGTTAAACATACCTTTAAAATATAAATTAGCAGATCCCAACTTTGACCAACTCTGCCATATTGATTTACTGATAGGCGCAGACCTCTTTTGGAATATTTTATTATGTGAACAAAAACCACAGGGTAAAAATAAACCCATACTTCAAAATTCTAAATTAGGCTTATAACTGGCATTTTGACCGCCGAAGTATTAAAAGAATTTTTATATTTTCTATGTAGTATGGCTCAGCAGCAATGTTTTCCGGCTGAGTATAAATTATTACTTGAGTAAAACAATTAAGTGCAAAAACAAAAATTTTATCTTTATCTCCATTTATGGACGAAAATAGCTTGATTCGCGTGGGTGGTCTTATAGAAAAATCAGATTGTACTTATGAGCAAAAGCACCAAATTTTACTAAATTCATCATTATCATTCATGCAAAAGTGCATTTCTTTTGGCACTATACAAATACGTATCACGTCGAGGCCGACCATCGAGTGTGTTTTCCGGCAATGTTCGCAATTTTGTAGCTAAAGAGCTTGATCTGTTTCTAAATAAACAGACCGAAATATTGTCTGAGTTTGTCGCTCACGAAGGCATAAAATTTTCATTTACACCCTCTTACGCTCCCCACTTTGGTGGGACTTGGGAATCTCTAATTAAAAGTTCCAAAAGAATTTTAAGACGTGTTATGGGCACGACCCATTTAACTTTTGAGGAGATCTCTACTCTCTTTGCACAGGTGGAAGCTATATTAAACAGTCGTCCCTTGTGTCCCTTATCATCATCTCCCGACGATCTCCTTTTCCTCTCCCCAGGGCACTTCCTCATCGGAAGACCACTAAACTCAATTGCATCACCTAATCTGGAAGCTGAAAACGAAAGTCGACTGAATCGCTTTGCTCGCCTGGAAAAGCTACGCCAGCACTTTTGGACAAGGTGGCACATGGAGTACTTGTCAGAATTGCAAGTCCGAAGAAAATGGAAGCAAAATACAACTCAATTAAAGATTGGAGACTTGGTCTTGCTCTGTGAAGACTCTCTTCCACCTCTATGTTGGCGCACTGGACGAGTTACCAATTTGTACCCAGGAGCTGACGGAATATCCCGCGTCGCGGACGTGAAGACAAAGATGGGAACCTATCGACGGCCCCTGGTTCGCCTCTGTCCTCTTTTGAACGTTGATGAAGCGTAAGAAGTTGAAGATCTTCTTCAACGGGGGGGAGTATGGTAACGCCTACCAGACTCGTAGCAGCAATGTCGCCGCACTCAGAAATCTTGCTTGATATTTTACTGTTCTTTCATTACATCTCACACGTCTCTTGTGGCAACATCAAAATTCTGTTAATAATTAAATACATCAAAATTCAATGTGAGTTTATTTCTAAAAGTAAATTCCATCACGCTAAAGCGTGAACAGTATTTAATTTGTAGACCAAATAAGTTCCAACTTGTATTCTTTCACCTCATTGCAGAATCTCACACACTCACTCACATTATCAGTTTAGTATGCCACTTAAGGAAAAAATGATGTCTATTGTGGCAGCGGTATCTGTTAAACTATATTTTGTACTTACGTCGCTTTGTCTGTGTCTTGTCGAGCTGTTGCATTCAATCTGTCCCTTCACTCGCCATATGCGCGCGCAGAGAGGCGCGAGATATTAAGCTATGCTCTTGTTAGTAAACGGCTATTGTCTACACATCGTTTTCAGCTAAAATCTATACTAATATTATAAAGAGGAAAGATTTGTATGTATGTTTGTAACGAATTGGCTCAAAAAGTAGTGGACCGATTTTAAAAATTCTTTACAATATGTCTAACTATTACAGTTATGTCACAACTAGAGGTCCCCTAGGGTTACACCCGCGTTAATTAAAAAAAAAAAGTTTATACTGATTCAAACTTAAAATATGGACATAGGCTGTCGTGGACTTTTTTTGCAGAACTTTTAAAGGGAAAGAATTCCGTCATTAATTTTTTTTGTGTAACTTTAACCGTTTAACCAGTGCACGCAACGGAATCTCAGAAATGAAATATTTTTTCCCGTTTTTGCAATATTTTTCATTGATGCTCCGCTGCTACTGGTCGTAGCCTGGTAATATAGCCTATAACCTACCTCGATAAATGCACTGTCCAATACAAAAAGATTTTTGAAGTTATACTTCTTTAGGCGCGTTATGGAAAAATGATGAGAGTGAAATTTTAAGATGCGCGCGCATCACTGTAACACAAAAAATTAACAGCATGAAGTTGGTCGCTTTAGCGACCAACTTCATGCTGTTACTTTTGTATTTACCGCACATTAAGAAAATTTACCAACAAAATAGTAGAATCTCTATTTTGTGGGTGCCAACGACTGCATTGTGAAGGCCTATCAAAAGTATTTATTAATCTGGAACAACGGAACCAAAGCGCGATTCAGGAGACTACAGCGCCATCTCTTGACCATTGGTGTAGTAGAACCAAAAATCACATCTTTATTTTTTGTAATAAAGTAACAGTTATAGGTATTCATATTTATAATATTTATCCACATGTTTCTAGTTTGTATATTCGGAATACGTGTTTGAGTTTCATACAAGTGCAAATCACATATGTTCTAATAAATTATATTCAGTAGCGATTTTAATTGAATATTTTGATTATTTATTTATTTTTTCAAATTAAAACTGAACTTTATTGACTATGTCCTTTTCCAGACTTTTTATTAATTTATTGTAATTAATTATTTGCATGCAATTAAAAACTATTTTAATTTAATAAAGAAGGATAACTTCTCACACGCCTACATAAGTACACGCACCCATTTTTTTTAAATCGGAACAGCAGAGCAATGTTGCATTCGGTACAACCGGTCCTAAACTACGCAACGAATTTTTTACTTGGAATAGGTTTACTTGGTTTATAATTATTATGAAGAAAGTCATTGTGTATAATACAAGCCTTTGAACAAAAACTATAGTCTACACTACAGCTCAACACCAAAGCAAAGCGAGGGCGGGCCACTAGTATATAATTAAGGAAACATTTGTAAGTACTGTATGTATGAGTAGCTTCAAGAGATTGTGATACGAATTGTGACGGAGTTGTAAAGGAAATACTTGTGATTGTAAGTGAAGCTTGTTTACATTGAACAAAAAACTACCAAGGCACTCTTCAACTATACATTTTAGTTTTCAATAAAATGTATAGTTGAAGTAAAAAGTAAAATGAAGATAACAGGGTATTTGACAAGTTTCAGAAAACGATCTCACGTTATTGACTAATGTTTCTGGAGTCCGTAAAAAGTGGATATTCATCATTCTGTTGTGTATTTCAGTAAAAATAACCAAATCAAAAACTCCATTTTCAAGTTACCGCCAAAACGTGTCTCTGGACAATATGGCGTCTTACTAGTGTGTGACGTCACACGACTGTTATTAAATCGTCAAACGTACATTGTAATGTCACTTTAACCGGAAGTTTAAGACATTTTAGGCTCCGCCAATCCCAAGCGTTTTGGGTCACGTGACAATAGATAAGAAAACTATTATCTTTTTCGTGGGTTCTTAGTAAAATTATGAATATTTTTTTTGTAATATATTAAAATCCCCTGCCAATATTCATTCTAAACACAGATGCTAACAATCGGCACTTTATTTTTAATACTGTCAAATACCCTATTATCAAAGCTACATCTGTTGTCAATACTAATGTGCTTACGGTATTGCCAGTATTACGTCGGCACGGTTTTGGCGCAGCGTAACGACACTTGAGAGACAAATCGTCGTTCATCTATAAAATATTAGCTCCGCGTAATTGCTCCAGTTAGGGTGTTATCCGCCCAACTAGCAATTACTGTTCTGTTTAATAAAATATTACTTACCATCTCTTTGTTCCCCAATATCGGTACTCATAATTATTGCGCTTTTATTTACTTTTATCATATACTGACGATTAAATACATTTTTGTTTAGTTAGTTAACCAAATATCGATTTTATTTATTGTTATGGAAATACCGATTTTGTCTATTCTCAATGTCAGCTTCGCTATTTTCGTAATTATATTAAATAGTAACGCAATAATATATATTTACGACCTGTGGGCCAATCGCCTAACCAGATTGCTTTGGAAAACGCTATCGCTTACGATTTCATTTTGTTATTTCTGACCGCCGAAGGTTTTCAAATACCTCACGCTCATTTTCTTTAACATTGTTATTACCAATGCAAAAGAAAAAAAAAGAGCGCGAGGCATTTGAAAACCTCAGGCGGCTAGAAATAACAAAATGAAATCGTAAGCGATAGCGTTTTCCAAAGCAATCCAGTTGGCGATTGGCCCCCTGGGGATCAATCGCCTATCGAGATTACTACGGCTATCGCTATCGCTTACGATTTCATTTGGTTATTTCTGACCACCGAATGTTTTCAAATGCCTTACGCTCATTTTATTTAATATTTTTATTATTAATGCAAAAGAAAAATAAGAGTGTGAGGCATTTGAAAACCTTCGGTGGTCAGAAATAACAAAATGAAATCGTAAGCGAAAGCGATTACCATAGCAACCCCTTTAGGCGATTGGTCCCCTGAAACCTTCCAAAACACAGCGTACTCTTTCCTTAAAGGCCGGCATCATATTTGTGATACTCCTGGTGTTGCAGGTGTCTAGAGGCGACAATGATCATTTACCACCAGGGGAGCGATCAGCTCGTATGCCTCCTCTAAAAAAAATTACTTACACCATTTACTTAAACTAAACTACGGATCAGTGCTGAAATAAGCCACATATTTAAATGATCATTATAAGATTACTACAATTTGGTAATTTAACCTAAACTTTAGTTACCATTTGTATATTTTACGTGATCATTTATAATATTTTTTCAGTTTCATTTAAACATTTTCCCATGAATAAAAACTTGCACGTTGAATGATCGTAAAGGCCTCTATAACAAAAAATATAGTATGGAAGAAAATCTACCTACAAAAAGTGCGCTCGAGCAATGCACATATAGACAACGCTCACGGACACGACATCTCGGACCGCTTGGGACCAGCTAGTTTCATTCGCTTGATACAAGCAAGCATCTGGGAACTTTTTCTGCAGAACGATTTTTACTTATTTGTGTATTACATTATTCTCAAGTATATTATACTATAACTAAATACGGAAAAGGTCAAGTGTCGTTATACCCGTTTACAAGTATTTTATTCGATTGTCTGACTTTAACGATGCGGAATTGAGATACCCTGTTTTTGCATATAGGTACACTTACATATACTTCTTATGAGCGCTCTTGTCTATCCATATTATCTTAATCTATACATACAGGTGTAAAAACACCGACGACAAAGACTACGCATTCTGTACACCCAAACAAGTAATATTACAAAATATTATACGTGAGAATCATTTGTATTTTTAAAAGTTATTTTTTTTCCAGTACGCAATGTATAGCGCGGCGCGCTACTGTGACACGCTACGCAAAGAATGTGCCTGTGTGTGTAAGAGCGTCGATAAAAAAGTTTCTAAATAACGTTTTGAAAACATAGATCTTGAAAAAAAACTATTGTGACTTTGACCTTCAATATCTCCATAACCAAAAATTTCCCAGGTATGGTCCAGAGGAAAAAAAATGATCGTCATGATGTGGATAATACGTGGCCTTCAACTTCGTTAAAGGTTTTTTTACAACCTGTATACATACATCTGCAGTAGGAATATCGCCTTTATGGCGATGTAATATCTAGTCTTCTTCTAAATCTTTATGATATCATATTGTAATGAAGACCATTGAATTATGATCTTCAACTACGACAGTGAAAAAATATTTCTTAATCAACGGCTTTTCAAGCTATCTAATAAATATTGTGTTTTTGCTATTTTATCATTTTCTGTCCACCAAATATACCTAGATATGTAGAGTTTTTATAAAGTAAAATTGCTCTTGGTAAACATGAATTGTTTCCCCGCCTTTATCCGGTTTTATCTTTTTCTAGTACCATTTGCTATCAAAGGTCGGCAATCAACACAGATCATTTAATTTTGAAAGCAGCCCAGGGTGGATAAGTCTTCTTATTTACAAATACCGTCACTGCCACTCGCTTGGAAATAGACTGCGATAAAATACTAAAATTAGCATCCTTTTCATTTGACGGAATGAATATGGACTGCTTCATTCCCGACTAAATAGAGGTGATGAGAGAAAGATTCCAGAATTTATAAAAAAATATGTTTTCTGGCAAGGTCCTAGGTAAACTTAATACGCATTTGTTAGGTTTTATGCATCTATTTAATCACACTTTACATCATTTTAACTTTACACCGATTAAACATTGTATACCCATAATAATAACAATAAGTCTTAAAAGCCGACTTGTAGACAGTACTTTAAAAATCATCATCATCAGCCCTTTAGTGTCGTCACTGCTGGCAGAGGCCTTCCCTATGAATATGAAAAAAAAATTACAAACGTCCTCACTCTATATTTACAGTGAGCTGGTGCGTGTCCGTTTAAATTTGTTGTATTAATATAATTTTTGGCAGCCTGATATGATTACGACTTTTCTAAGGATGTTAATAACGTCGTCGCTAATTCTCATTTCTCTTTGTAATCATATTCCTGCATAGTCTTCTTTCATGTTTTTGCGTGCCCCTTAAAAAAGGTCCGCGTAATAATTTAATTTTGTAGTGAAAAGTGGTAGTTTTTTTTAATAAATGTTGAATAAGCTGCTTAAGAAGATGAATGACATTACACAAAAGTCGTAAAAGATATCTACGTACAGATAAATTAAGTCTCTTGTTGACCAGAGTTAATGAAATGCAAACTATCCTAGAGTAAATTCAACGATGCAACTCGGCGACTGAGCTGTATCTTCTACCTAAAGGATGAACTGTTCCTGTCTATTTAAAAAGAGACAAGCCTATCTTTTAGTTTATTCTTTCTCTTCTTACATTTAATAAAAACTAGGATTTGGAAGTACAGTGTTGCGATGCACAAAATAATAAAATATAAAATAAAAGTATTTTGACGTGTATTTTTTTAAAACGAAATAGCAATATGTCTCATAAGAAAATATTCTTCCTACAGAACATTTACGTATTTGCTTTAGTGCCACACTCACCGAATGTTGTAACGAGTGACCAAAATTTCATTCAAAATTCAGTAACGAACTATGACGAATGGCATGTTTTTAGCCTTTATCAACCTAACGGTTGTGATGACATAACTGGTTGAACAATTTTAGTGGCCGATGGCGGGCAACACAAATTCGTTTCTGCAATCACGGACGTGGACGAACAGAATCTGATTTACCTCTGATTTGTGGGTGGCAGGTGTACCAACACGTGGCCACCTATTATTATCCTGGTTGAAACGTTACACGTTGTCATTTTGGACGCCATTTTAACATCTGTTGTGCGAGTGTAACTATTCGAAATGGGATCATTTAGCGAAAACGCTAATTAGAATCAAGCCTAACGGTTCGGATGCATTATTTTTCTAGTAAAAAAACCTTTATTTCTTTCTTTTATATACTGAAACTCTATAATTATTATTGTTTACATGACTCGACTTTCAAATCATACTAGGATCCGCCCCATTTCCTGTGAACCGGATATTATTTTTTAATTTTTAGTGACATTTTATGAAACCAGTTAAAAATAGCATGAAATAATCGTCAAAAGACTGCTAATAATACAATCGGCGTCAAAAAATTCGCTCCTCCGCGAAAATAACTTTCAAGCATTATTATGACACACGCATTTCGCCCACCAATATCGGTGTCATTTGAAAGGCCATTAAATAAATTAAAAAAAAAGCAATTCAATTATTTTTTACTTTATTATTAAGCAAACGCCCTTTTCTGAAATCATATTGTATATTACAGATTTTACCAGCAAACATGTTTAATATTATACTTATAATTCATGTTTCATCCGTTATAACAATCCGGTTTATCCGGCATTATAAGAAAAATAGACCAAAATCCGACTCCATCTATTGCTAAACATAATGCTTTTCATAAGGTAAATATCTTTAATTATTACATACTATTACTTGATACCAATTTATGTCTTAAATCATAGTTTGACTATAAACTATAGTAAATATAACATTATAATAATAATAATAATAAGTTTAGCTGGCCCCAAGTATTTAAACAGCTTTCTGCTTTACTTATAAATTCTTTATAATTGAAACTTTATATGTATAACATTTACGTATCTAACTACCTTAATTAAGGAAAGATGAATGCATTAATTACATTAGGTTTAAGTAAACCCGTCCATTTTATTTTAATTTTAGTCACAATATTAAATTTTAATTAGATCAGATGGTTCAGTCTCGATAACAAGTCCTTTAAATAAACGGTTAATAGTTATGAATAGATTTGTATCCATTTAGTGTTTTTTTTAAAAGAAAATACACAAATCCAACACTTATTAGTAAATCATTAATTAATTTATACAGGGTGGCAAAAGGTGACATCAGATTCCTTGGCCTGCACGTTCACCAGAGATCAGATCTCCACCATCACAATCCATCGACTTTTTCTCTGGGGATGTTATTAAAAGATGGTTTACGCTCGCGAAACAAACACGGAAGAAGAGCTGCGTGAAAAATTAAGGCAGGCCGAAGCAAAAAACACTGGTAGTTTTAGGAGACTGAAACAGTTTTTATTCCGACGTTGTAGATTGTGTAAGCGGAAAGCAGCACTTTGAAAATTTGTTGTGAATAAAAAACAGTTATAAGTGTTTTAATTGTTTTATTTATTTGACGACCGCCATGGCCGAGTGGTATGAATGCCGGGTTTCAAGGTGTCGCTTACTAGAGAGGTCCTGAGTTCGAGTCCCAGTGGGGGCAGATCTTTGTGTGATGAATGCGAGCATTTGTACTCCAGTCATGGATGTAAAATATGTATTTGTATATAAATATATTTATATATGTATAAGTGTATGTATTCTATCCGTTACTGTAGTATCCCATAACACAAGCCTTACAGTGCTTAATTTGGGGCTAGGCTAATTGATGGGAGTGTTGGAAATATTTATTATTTATTTTATTGTTTATTTATTTATTATGAATAGTTACTATTTCGTACTATAGCCAATCTAATTTGGCAATAGACATTTTTCATTTATTTAAAAAACTGATCTCTTTACTTGTTGACAGATCTATTATTTTCTATATCAATGTATAAAAGCTGTACGTGAGTTACTTTTTAAAGAATATACCTTATATTCACGCTGTTGTAAATAGTGGCCAGTCTTTAATTAAAGATATAAATTATTATTTATTTAATGATAATAGATAGTGATTAATCCAAATAAAGGTGACAGAAAATATTGTTACATTTCTTTTCTATATTAAATGTTTAAATATAATAAAATGAATTGGAAATACCTCTTTGGTTTATCGAAATACAATAACACTTTTTTTTCTGTAAAACGTGATTAATACTACAAATAACTTGGATTAATTCAAGCACATAAAATTTATGGGGCACTTAAAACGCTTAAAATACAATAGAAAACACTACTGCCGTTTCAAAAAAAAAAGTAAAAAATAGCTACTCTTTTCTAACAGGAGTAAATTTTTTTTTAATGCCTTTGGGGACTTATTGGGGCAATGTTTTCTAATAAGAAGATGTCCTTAAAAGTATCACAAATACATTGAAAAAATATACCAACTTTCCTTCCCATTTGGAAAATAATACTAATTCTTTACTTTTTAGTTCATTTGTGTGTATTTTTTTTTTATTAGGTTAATTGATGCTGCTGTTGCCCCTTGATTTTACCTGCGTGTAATTTATTTATAGAAGGACTTATAGGTGCTCACGTGGCGTGGTAAATAAAATAAACACATATTCATTCAAATGCGTCGTATAGCAGTAGAGGTAACAAACATATACAAACTTTCGCATTTACAACATGATATGTAATGTGTGATATCCCACCAATATTAGAAAAATCTCAATGTCAAAAATCACTTTTATAGAATATCTAAATATCGTCATAAAAACTTGTGTTTCAAAATTTATCGATATATAATAGGACAGCCTTGGGGCAGCACTATGTAAAGGCGTCATTTTCGTTTCCGTTTAACTTTAGGTATACACGTTTTTTTCGTACGTATGCCATCTCCATAGGTTACAGAACTCACAGAATATACCCCGTATTGTAACCTATACGAGTATATTATGCTTTTATTGGTTATTTCATTTCCGTCAAAGAATAATATGATGTACGGTAATTATCGAATAAGCTTAATCATATTATTACGTTCATTAAGATCACTTATTGGTAAGCGTGTAATCAACTAAGTCTTATTGCCATCGTATTAATTTCTACTTATGTGCTCGCATACAAACAACCTTGGTAGCTAATCTTGGTAATTTTTCTTATAAATGTTACATTGAAATTAATTCAGCGACAACTAAACAAATACTTGTGTGTTTCAATTTATTTATTAATGGTCACTTTACTGTTACTTATTTGGGAAATTCATCTGCTAAAAGATTAAAATGGGGATGAATGTTTGTATGAAATTTTGTCATATAAGTTATAAGAAATACATTTTTAAAGTGACACAATCAATTTTTCCTTATTAGTATGAGGTAAATTAAATGTTTTTGGCAGTTTCTTTTTTCAAAAATTGTGTACGCAAGCATAGCTGGCAAAATATTATTTCATAAATAACTGAATCTTATTGTGGTAGCACTGCGGATTATTTCATGTCAACTGTATAAGTTTGAATTTAATCTTTTTTCTCTCTTTTTACCATTGAATGGTATCACAACATGCTTTTGTGTTTTAATGAAAATTATTACACAATATTTCCTATTAAATTTTCTTTACTTTGATGTTTAAAATTAATGTTGCACTATTTACATACATATTTATAATATTTATATAATAGGTATTTCAGCATGTATATTTAGCTCCTGCTCTCTGCTTCTGTAATAATGTAGGTCTACTCGGTTTACGGTTTAGTCCAAATAATTAGTAAGAGGGTTGTGAACTTTGTTGTTTACTGTCATTATGAGGAGATTGCTTCGACTGGACATAATAAAATTAATTGGATAACATTTTATCTCTAGCGAGACCGCACCAGAAACTCCCCGGTTATCCATTACGAAGTCACAAAGTTGCAAGGATGTTACGCTTTACGGCTACAGCCGTGACTGTGGCTCGTATAAAACCAGTAAATTGAACTTTAAACTGGCGAACAATGAAGCAAGGGAAAGAATGAGTTGGTAAGTTACAGCAACTGTTATTGGCAAGGATCAAATTTGTATTTTTTTTGGGAATATTATAAGTTTTTATATTATATTGTGATATTTATACATTTTTATATATAATATTATGTTAAGTTTCAATAGTATGAGTAATTGATCATGCTGTATCTGTAAATATTTGCACGTCGATAAAAGCGACAGGTCATGTTGGAATTTCGTTAAATGTTTTAAAAGCCATTATAATTTACCATGTCCCCGAGCAAAAAAAGAAATACTATTATTATTAAAATGCGCAACTTATGTAGAATTCGACGACCTCCGTGGTCGAGTGGTTTGTACGCCGGGTTTCATGGTGTCGCCGACTCGAGGTTCAAATCCCGGTGGGGGCAGACGTTTGTGTGATGAATGCGAGCATTTGTTGTACTCCAGTCATGGATGTTTAATATGTATTTCTATATAAATATACTTATATATGTACAGTATATGTATTCTATCCGTTACCCTTTTTTTTTTTTTTTGGGGAAGGTGAAAATGCATTTACGCACTTTCCATGACCGTGCCCCTGCGTGGGGGTATGTGGGACTCCACGGGGCATACTTCACGCCGCGCCGCGACTACCCACTAAAAACACCTCCTGCGGTTCCATCTTCACACGATGGGGGAAGGGTATCAGCAAGCCTTTGCCCCAGACCCCAACCGTGAAAGCGCCCTCTCGGACTCTCCTCTTTGCACTAACTCCCCTTGTGTGCATTGGCACGAACCGCGGGACCTTCTGGACTCGACTCGTTGAGGAATCCGTCCGTCTCTCTCTGGGACTCAGGCAGATTGGCCTGGATAGTATGCCCTAACTCGATGGGAAGCCATTTATAATGCGGGGCTAGTTCTTCCCTCCCGCGGTCTATCCGTTACCCTAGTATCCCATAACACAAGCCTTACAGTGCTTACTTTGGGGCTAGGCTAATTAGTGTGAGTGTTGGAAATATTTATTTATTATTATTTATTTATAATTTATTCTGCACGTTGATTCTGTAAAATGCAGTCTCACATTCCAATGTTTGTCAGTTAAAAATCTATAATTGCCAAACTTAACAGTGAGTTTACAGTAATTGCCACATTTTGTCGTAAAATGAAGTTACATTAAATTGGAGCTGTCGAACTCAGAAGTGAGATTTTATTTAACAGAAATGTACTAGTGTTAAGCACTCAAAATGCGGGACGAGTTTGGACATGTGAAATTTTTTCTATGTATTTGTTTTTCATAAATCGTTGAGAAATAAGAAGATGTACATTTAAAAAGTTAGCAGTTAAATGCTTAAATAGTATAACATTACTAGCGACCCGCCCCGGCTTCGCACGGGTGCAATGCTGATACTAAATATACTACAGATGTCTTTATAAGATAAATCTTTATTATAACACCAACTAAACTCAAACTCATTATTCAGTCTAGGCTGTTACAAATATTTAAAACTGTCTTTATCAGTTATTAATAAAAAGTAAAAAAATAATTATTGCACTGGAGATTAATAATAAATTCACGATGAGAGTAAAATAACCGTAATAAGTCACTGCTACGATCGAATGAAATCAAAAAAAAATGGCCGAAAACTGTATATTGAGGAAGACAGGAGACCGGCTTCCTTCTCATCCCTACTCCGTGATGTTTGCTGGATGAGAGGTGACCCAGGTAGACATCTAGTGGGGATAACTGATCGATTGATCGTTGATCGGTTATCGACCGGCGAAGGCGGAAGATCAAATTGAATTGTGAAAAAAAAAAAGAAATTATTAATAATAAAAATCGCTATGGTAAAATAGGGGTTGATTGTAAAGGGTTGAAAATTCAGGGTTATATGTATTTACTAATGCTGTATCATAAAAAAATAATAAAAAAAAAATCTTAAGTTGAAAAAAAAAATTACTGGTAGATTACCCTTAACATTTAGGGGGATGAAAAATAGATGTTGTCCGATTCTCAGACCTACCCAATATGCACACAAAATTTCATGAGAATCGGGAAAGCCGTTTCGGAGGAGTTTAACCACAAACACCGCGACACGAGAATTTTATATATTAGATTATTCTTTACAAGTTTAGTAGCAGTATATTTTTTTTATGCTAAATACACACAAATGTTATGTATAAATTTTCACATTGCGTCTTTTCATGAAAGAGGTTTCAGATTGCAAGTGAAATAAGATCAGATAACCAGGTCATAAACTAAAAACTTGGGAGTTATATGAAGTTGAGGGATATCGAGTAGTAATGTTCATGTTTCGAGAAAACGCCGTAAAGATCGGTTAAGTAAACTTCCAATAAACTTCGCAAGAGCGAACAGAATGTCTATTGGTTCAAAGCAACGTTTACTCAAATTATTGCCCAGGTACAATTTGTTTATTTTTTGGATATTATAGGTATTATTTCACCGTTATATTATTACAATATCTATAGGTATAAAGAACACGTATGATATGTACAGGTATATTGTTCTAAAAAGAATTTCTTTGTAGGCACATCATTTGCTGGGACAATGAAATGAGCTAGAATAAATAAGATTCATTATTTTTACCTGAAATAAATTAAAGAGCTCTCGAACGTGGAAGTGAGACTTCATTTAACAGAAATGTACTAGTCTTAAGCATTCTGAGAAAAAAGCGGGACAAAGTTAATTCAAATAAATCAATTCACTTAACAATATTTTTATATTTAGAAACCACTCAGATTTCGAATTGTTACTCTAGAGTTTCGTAAATTTGTAACCTCTCGTTACTAACAGACATTGGAGTATGGCATTTTATTGTCATAAGGGCAATAAAAATAAACGAGCTAACTTCATGTAATCATTTACGGAACGATTATCGGTTATCGAACAAGTTTTCTTCGTTAACTGTAGCAATTTAATAAAGTAATGTACAACTCGTGAGATTGTGTTGCGAGTTTAATTTGAACCCTTCATACATCTTGGGAACTTCGTCTTACTAAAGAAGTGATTATGTTCAACAACACACTAATAAATAAGTAGGTACACATAGTTTTTGGGTCTACAAGAGAATATAAAAAACGAGTGAGCCTTTTAGTCGCGTATGATGTGTAACATTTGAAACCTCACCTTATATTAGTAAAAAAAGAAATAAAACCTACTACAAAAGGAATAAGCCATTTGAACATTATGTTCTATAATCAAATCAAATAGCGTGCGCTTTCGCGACTTCCTGTTACACACTTCCGTCCCATTTCACGAAATCACTCCCCCAAATTGCAGAAAAGCGAAAGGAAAGATGTTACACATTAATAAACAAGAAAGGATAGTTGAGATGTCGATGAGTATCCAGGGGTCCATGGGGTAGGGTAGGGTAGAGTGGTAGATAGGTAACGGCATGAGTGATACCACAAGTATCACAACCGTTTACAGGATATAGTGGCCGCTTACCATGGTGGATCATATAATTTTTATGCCTTCCTTTTAACATATTATATGTAAAAGCGACATTCAAATAAAAGAAATGTTTTCAAAAAGCATCTTACGAAAAACTATAAAAATGTCGGTGTAATATTTTTTATAAGAGAAAATATCACATTATATTGTCTTGACTATATCCTCACGCTCGTATAAATGGAATAAAAGCAAATCTGTATATCCTTTATTGAAAGTAAGTTAACATCATAAATAGATCATGTATCGATAGCTGAGTGGCAATAAATTGTTGAGAGATTTCATGAAAAAAGTTTCATATTTGCGGTAACTATAGGTACTTCTACATCGAAAGAGTAGTGCAGCGCCCGGGGCGTTAAATACATGACAACTTCGGATTTTAGTTACAGTGAATGAAATTAAAAAAATCCAAATGGAATGTTCAGCTAATATATATATATATATTAATACATATAAAAAACGTTTACCAATTAAAAAATTGTGATCTTGTTTATTTTTTAATGAGTATGCCTTGCGGTAGTGTCATATGATTTGTTTCTACTTGGTGTATAATTTTCGTCACTTTAATTTCACTAGCCGCTTTTAATATATGAAACTCCTTTTCTTTTTAGGGTTTCGAAGGAGAAAACTTCACTAATGTCCGTCTGTCTGTCTGTCACCAGGCTGTTTATTTAAAGCTGTTAATAAAATACGGAATATCCTACAATAAAGTTACCCAAGGCCGTTTAATTTACATTCCCAACTAGCAACATCGCAATCATCGCATGACATCGCATTCAAAGGTCAACTTTTTTATATGTATTATTAGCTGAACATTCCATTTAGAATTTTTTAATTTCATTCACTGTTGCAAAAATCCGAAGCATAAACCCCCAGGCGCTCCACTAGAGGTTTAATAAAGAAGTTTATTAAAGTGCTTAACCTGGTTCATAGTTATGCTTAACTAGATTATAATACTTAAAATCTGCTTCCCATTTCCCATCGTTCGATTTGGCTACTTGTTTGGCATTAGTTTAGAAGCAAAAATTCAACATATGTACCGTCGGGTAGTGCTTCAGAAGTGCCGCGGGAATATCCCTGTAGGAAATCGGAGTTGCCCGTCAAAGTGGTGCTGGTACACAACAAAGCCATTACCGTTAGACACTCGGCCCAATCTTATTTCCAAGTTTAGGAATCGAAAAGTTGTCCGCCCAAAACGTGGAAACTTTGTTAGCAGTGTGTATAAGTACCTTGATTTATCTCTAATTTATTAAGACGCGTCTGGGGGCCCATTGCGTCGCTATTAATAAATGTTTTCCAAATGCTTTTGTCCACTTTGTTTTGCGTTTGTAGAATACATCAGTAAGCGTTCCAAAATAATGATGGACATTAATAGGTAAAATAATACCGAAATAAAAATATATAGCTTGATGTTGACAAAAAGATAAAGAGAAATAAAGGTTTATTTAATTTACCAAGTGCCAAGAGTTTAACGCCTTGGAATGTTACATTAACTATTTGTGATTTTATAAAACTTAGGCATTTTTTTAAAATGAAACTGAGATATGAATGATTATAATTAATGATCTCCACACAGTTTAGTCGCATATTTTACAATACCATAATATATATTATTACTTCATTGATGTAGCAATAGATTTTTTTTTCCTAATTCCTCAATAGTGAAATCACGATAGATTTGAATAGAAACCTATCTTATTATAACAATGAGATTTGGTGATTTGAAAAGTATTCACGATTTACTAACTTTTTCGTGGTTTTTATATTTTAATTTATATTTCCTAAACCTGCGCGACGAAGCTTTGACTAGGTACTTATTGCGCTAAAAAACTATAATAGGAAGACCACGAAATAAGTTGGAAAGACTTGAATAATTGTTAGGTACATTAGTAATCCATAATAATAGTGTGATTTTTCTTCTCGTAATCATTCAAAATACAAAAGCCCCTTTTTGAATTTCGAACACAGAATTTAAAGAAACAAAAGACAATTTCGAGCCTGTTTGTTGATATCAAACAATCGAATACTAAGAAAACTTGGTTTTATTGGTTTACTTGGATTTAATTCTTGAAAAAGTGATTGATATCTTTGGTTTTGCAACAAACATTACTTATTCTTAACATTAAGGTGAGGTTCTATCAATAATCTATGGATACTTCACCTGAAGTGGCCGCCCAAGCTGTGGCGCACTTATTCAGGCCGCACACAGTCAAAGAAACGTGAGTGCTCAACTTAATTTAAGTCGATCTGCGGTCCGAAATGTTTATCGGAGGTACCTAGAGACTGGCGGCTTTGTTCGTCGCCAATGAAGGCCACGATCTCGGGTCACAACTGAAAGGCAGGATCGATTCATCGTGACGACCAGCTTGAGAAATCGTCACCTTACCTCCATTGAGATACAAAAACAAATTCGCGACTTCCACGGAGTATCTGTGAGCGCTCGAACTGTTCGGAGCCAGCTAATGGGCCCAAACTAACGCGAGCCCACCGAACAGCGCGCCTTCATTTCGCACGCAGTCATTTAAATTGGACACAGCAAGATTGGAGCCGTGTACTCTTTTCTGATGAGTCTAAAATTGTGTTACATGGCAATGATGGAAGGAAGAAGGTCTACCGACGTAAGGGAGAGCGTTTCGCACAATGCTGCTTTGAAGAGAGGGTTGCTAATGGCGGTGGCTCATGGACTGTCTGGGGCGGTATATCCGCGAGCGGCAAAACTCAACTTGAGGTTGTTACAGGACCACGGCTGCCAACATTAAATGCTGAAAGGTACATTCGTGAGTGCTTAGAACCTCACGTGATACCATACGCGGACTATGTGGGCCCAAATTTCCTTTTTATTCATGATAATGCAAGAGCCCACGTGGCCGGCATCGTCAGGGAATATCTTCGGGATGTGAACATCACAGTTATTATATCTGGCCAGCCAGAAGCCCAGACATGAACCCCATTGAGCACATGTGGGACGAGCTAAAAAGACGTGTTAGGGCTCGTCAGCCAGTTGCCCAGACGATGCAGGAGTTGAAAACTGCCATAGAAGAGGAATGGGAGATGATCCCTCAAAATTTCATAGAACGGTTGATAAACTCTATGCCTAATAGTATGAGAGCTGTGGTAGATGCTCATGGAGGCAACACGCGTTATTAAATTAAACCTTTATTTGATAAAACATGTTTTTTATTCAAAAATCAATTGCCTTTAGCAAGGCGCATATCCGACTTGTTAGGCGTAGCTGCATGTCGTATGGTATTCTGAATTCAAATTTAAAACAATACGATCGAAAAAGATGGTAAAATGTATCAGGTTTAAAACTGCATCAACAGTTTTTGTTCAATCTAGCAATCATATTTCGGTAGGGGCCATCGAAACCTAAACTCTAAGGTGGGCCAATAGATGTGTCCAGAAGTGTATATATTTACAAGAAATAAAGTATTTACAATTAACAATATAAAAAAAAAATAGGGGTATGGTGTGTGTGTGTGAAGTGTGGGGTGTGAAGTGGAAGTGGTGATATGGGCGTGGGTCGTCGGCGATCTTCTCCGTTCCGGCGTCTCTCGATACTTGGCCTGCCCTGGTGGTGGCTGGTGGGCGCTGCTGGTAGGTTTGCCGGCGGATATCGGCCGGTGGCAGGAGCTGGTGGAACGGCAGGTGTCGATGGAAAGCGGGCCGAAGCAGTTGGAGGCTGGCCGAGGTAGCTGGAGTTCGGGCGGCAGTCCCCCCGTTGAAGTTGCGAGTATGGTGAAGAGGACGAGAAGAGTAGTTTAGAGTTAAGTAGTTTAGTATAGAGAGCCAATAGGTGATGTACAGCTCTGAGGTCTTTCTTGAGTCCCGGGGCAGTCGTCCCCGGGACAAGGCCTTTTATTAATTTAGAGCTCGGTAGCGAGCTTACAAGTTATTATGGCAAATTTTGCCGAAGAAATGAATGAAAAATCAGGGAGGCTCGGCCTTTTTAAGTCCGGAACCATTTAAATTTAGTCACGGTTCGAATCGAACTAAAACGAATCAA
Source organism: Chilo suppressalis (assembly GCA_902850365.2). Taxonomy (NCBI): domain Eukaryota; kingdom Metazoa; phylum Arthropoda; class Insecta; order Lepidoptera; family Crambidae; genus Chilo; species Chilo suppressalis. Next base: position 14,563,506 of record OU963906.1, on the reverse strand, counting down.
AGTAGGTGTTCTGTGGAGGTTGAATAGGCATAGACGTAGTTGGAGAGAGTATCCGTGTCATGGGTACCCTGGCAACGGATAAAAAACATTAAGTTGTCACAAATTTCAAGAAAATAAATAAACTGAAAATAGATAAAACAGTGTGACCAGATTAAATTTTACGAAAATACCGAGACACCTCAAAAAATTACTGAAATATACCGACTTACATAGGACAGATATACCAATAAAAATACTGATTTTCTTAACACATTTTATTTATTCATACGTACTCACAATAAATGTTAGAGTTATATTTTAACATCCTTTTCGAAGGATTAAAATTGACACAACCTCCTTCATTTCTTCACGCTCTATCTAATAGTGCAAACCCCATTAAAATCGGTCCAGCAGTTGTAAAGTTTTAGGCGAACATACATTCTGCAAGTCTGATTAATACTATGTATTGATTGATAATTGTATAAAATATGTAGTATTACAATACTACAACTCCGACAACGGCCGTCTTTCTTGTCATATCTGTAAGGCCGTATACAGAAAGAAAGCCGAAAGCCGATCGGCGCTTATCGGCGCCGATCCTTACTACATAAAGGAAGCCGATTAAAGCAGATCAAGCAAAATGTCGGACTCATCGGACGATGATTTGGTTTTGTTAGAAAATGTGTATTTAAAAATGCGAAAAAAGCTATACATCCTATAAATAGAGAAAGGAAACGTTTCTAAGAATACCATCATTTATTTGTAAAAAAATTTAAATTTGATGATCAAAGATTTTATACATATACAAGAATGACTCAAGAAACATTTTATTACATTTTGGATTTAGTGAAAAACCGTTTGATGAAAAATTGGTGCAATTGGCATAAACAACCAATCCTTCCAGAAGAAAGACTTGTTGTCACCATTGGGTAAGTATGAAACAAATAATTTTAATAAAAGATAAAGTTATTAGATTTATAAAAAGATTATAACTTAGATTGATTTAATGTGAGGATAATAATTCAAATACAAATTATTTATTATTCGGACAACATAGATCATAATGACCAGCGCTGATCGGCGCCGATCGGCTTTCAGCTTTCTTTCTGTATACGGCCTAACTTACTCATAGATAACATGTTATTATGATTTAGTTTACCTATACTTATACATGTATAAGTATAGGTAAACTAAATCCGGGCCAGTCCCCAATGTTCGCGTTCCGGGGAATTCCGCAAACATTGTCGCAAAGACGATCACTCACTACGGTGTTGCCGTAACTTTTACCAAAATATACCCAAAAATACTGACTGCCAGCAATATGCCTGAAAATATACTGAAGTTCGGAAAAATCGATGAAATATACTGAAAAAGTATTAAAATACTGAATCTGGTCACACTGAGATAAAATCGGAGAAAAAGTAATAAAAATAAATAAATAACAGAATAAAGAGAAATGGCGGTAAGTGTCCAGCACTCTGGAATAGTGATTTTCAGTACAGATGGAATTATTATACGTATTTACAAAATGATGTGTGTAATATTTTTGAAATTGTGTGTTTCCAGAAATACATATTAAAATATATGTTTATGCCTGATGAATATCGATGATGTTAGATGATAAAATGTGTGAAATGGAACCTATGATAGTCGAAACCATGGGACGATTCCTGAGGTACGTTACACCGTTAGAGTTAATACGTGAATCGAGATGCACATTTGGACATGCTATGATTAGTGTTATTTTTAGGTACTCCGAGCGTAATAAAGCCGATGGCCCCGCTGGATGGATGAGGCGATTTATTGTAACTTCTATTAAAACGGTTCAGGTACCTACATTGAGCTTTTTTAGTAAATTCATGAAGTATATTAAACAAGCAATATTTTAAGTCTAGCTCGAGTGGCCCCGCTAGACAGAAACACATGGTTTGGTGTGATATATGCTTTTCGGGATGGCAGAAAAAAAAATTAAAGGCGTATATTTTCAATTTAACGTTACTTACCGTTTTTAAATTTCGCTCACATTTCGCCAGCTGTTCATATAGGCTGATTTTTTTTAGAAAACCAGAGTGATAGTGTAATCACTCAAAAGAGTAAATAGTTTTATTTACTCTTTTGCGCATTTTTTACTCGTCACATAAAATCATTGTAGTCACACTTTAAACGAAATTTTCATTGTGAACTCACAATGTGTCAATGGCTAAACCGAAACCGCTAATTTGCGGTGAAGCTGGTCAAACACCGATTTATATTTACATATGTAAAATAGAAAACTGGAAATTAAGAGATATCATGTTTATTTATTTAATCTAGAAATAACAACAGTTGATATTATTTTATAAGTTCCAAAAAAATTGCAGAAAACCCTTACAAGGTCCTCACCAATGAAAATATAAATCTAAAATTCAAATGTGCTTGTAAAACCCTAAACTGAATAAATGATTTTTGAATTTAAAAGGTAGTAATTTGCAAAAACATGTTATGACTATGAGTTGTTAGGTAGCGCAAAAAGCCATAAAGATTAATTTGCATACTAAATACTCATGTCATACATGCCAGCATAACATACATTTCAAAGTAGATTAAAACTAATAAAAATCATGCTAGCAAATAAGCTGCTTTATTGGTGCTAAGTAAAAGTGATAAAACGGAAAAGACAGAACAATTTAAATACTTAGTTCAGGCCAAATATGTAGAACCTAAATTGGACAACTTCCCACCTGATCTACCCACTCATTATTCAAGTTTATGAAATCAAATTTAAATAAATAAGTAATTAAAGAATAATTACAATAATACCTAAGGATTTCACAACTAAATTTATTTTGTTCCCGGTTAAAGCCGTATGAAATGTAGAAATAAGGAAAACTTAGCTAGTGCGGTGTGAAAGTTATTCGTGTACCAGCTATATCTGCTTACAGAGGCTTCAGTTATACTTAAAATCAAGTAAAGTGAGATCATTAATTTGACCTCCTTACTTATATGCAAGTAGCTACATAATCTCATTTGAAATGCAAAATCAGGAACAACACTGATTGCACATTCAGATAGTTACATTAAGACATAAGACTTATGGCTAAAGCTGTTTAAAAGTCTCAGGTAGTTTTTCGTATTTGGTGCATATTTCGGATTTTAAAGCAGCAAATGAATGACACCAATTAAATCCATCATGACGTGAACAATTGCTATTCCAGACATGAATAGTGCTCCCAGGCATCGATATACAACGTCTATGAGAGGTAGAGCATAGCGGATTTTCCGTTCGAATTGGAACGCCCATCTGGGGGAGGTGACTTCTTCCTTGCAGGATATCACATTAAAATAGTATTACCTTTTGATGGTGGTGTTGTGTCTGTCGATGTGTATACTTCCAGGGCTCCACGAGGTAGGGGATCAGAGGGGCTTTACGATTTTTTACCACCCTTTTAACATAAAATTGTAATAATAGTGCCCTTGTACATATCTCTTTTTATATTAATATTTTGCTGTGTGTGTACAAAATAAATAAAAAACCCATCATAATATTTTAATGTAATAAACAAATGAGTAAATAAAAAAAACAGGGCTTTTATATCATAGGCGGGAACGCTACCATTGTTGTATCAAGCACTCGCCAAAAAGTATTGATATGATAATCCTCTAATTGCTGTCACGATTGAAATGTTCGATTTTTACAATTAATAAAGTACTTGTTTCATATCTCATATCATATTGATGTTATAATTAGTAACCTTGGTTGCTTCAATATTTTACGCGCGTGGAAATCTTTTGATAGATAAAGAGTTACACTCGTTCAAAACTTTTTATTGTAGTTTTCATTTGTTTACAATTAGGTAGTCATTTTGTTAGTGTCCACTCGTTGTGCGGTCACGTGTCGTACGCCATTTTCATTGCGATCACAAATGCGGCGCTGGACGGCCAAATCTGATTTACCGTTGATTTGCGGTCGGTGGAGTTGGAACACCAAACAACGGCAACGAAGCTATCTTGGTATGTAGTTAGTGAACGAATGTGGAATAGCGATGTCACGGGACGGGGAGATATAAGAAACGTAAGCTTCACGCTTGACTTTCGACCCCGTTTAGAGTTCAGAGGTTTGGGGATAAACATAAAATCTCGAATGTGTGTGTGGTACGATATATAGTTTCTTAACTAGGCTCTTTTAAAACACTTTTTATAATGGATATAAAGGGAGATTTATTTCTGAACATGCCGGTTCCTTTTTAGATTAAATAGATACTTACATAAATTATTATTTCAGAAAATTAAATTATTATCCAAGCAGAGACCCAAAACTTCGCGCAGAATATACATAAATATTGCCATTTGGTGACGCAACGTCTTATGAAATAATCACCTTGATCTAAGTCTACCATGATGGAGTGTGAGCGAAACCAAAACATTGAATGCACCAGCTACAATATAGTAAAAACCTATATCGATAAACAGTATTTTTTGAAGGTGATGGACTGGCAAAAACGTCTTAAATCCATCCAATGCCAAAAGTAGCATCGTTGTGATGCGGTTAAGTACGATAGTGCTAAGTTATAAGAAGTTACTTATATTGTATGAATGTATGTATAGCTCTTTTTTAGTACAGTTTTGTACTGTACTTTCATTTGTTTAAAAGAAGCGCAGAACCAATTGACATTTTAGATAATAAAAGCAAAACTTACGTAATTGCATAAATAACCGAACGCGTTTAATATTTAACTAGTGGTAATGCATGTGATTGATGATATTTTGATTGCGACGTAATTGTGTAGCCGGCAGCACATAAGTCGATCATTCCGCGCGTGCAAACTTACTCTACAAAGGATTGCTATAATTACATTGGTATAGCAGCATGTTCCAATTTAATTTCTGAAAAGGAACAAATACATCCCGGTTGAATATCGCACCGCTAAACGAACCGAGGAAAGTAATGATCACATGAAATCCCAGATCAAGAATTAGGAGCACTTTTGTTATAGTAAACCGACCGGAATAATAGCTGAAGTTTCCCGTCGCCATGCCGACAGATGATTTGATGGGCTTCATCAGAACTCCAAAAGCGGCCGGATAATGTTTCGCAAATGAAAAAGTTGAAATGCGTACGCTGTAAGCAATTGAAACTGCCCTACATATACTGTTTTTGTGAGTCAAGCCAGTTACACAGGGCTGCAATCTTCTTATTCCCTTTATGAGTTACATTTTGTCGGGTGAAGCCCTGAATAGGCGGGCAGTCTCTTTGATGGTATTGAAAGAGAAAATGCTTATCGCACCATCGGCCGTAAATAGCGGAGTGGGTGTCGAATTTCTCTACACATGCTACGAAAACACACTTATCCTTTCTACTTAAACTGTTTTCACATCCCTTCTCAATACATTAGAACTATTCGTTTGAGTTCTGGCCTTTTGAGCCTACACGCACGTACGTACATAAAGGTTCACCTATATGATTAATTAGTTACTAGATTTAAGTAAAGGTGATCCATCAGTTACTTACTCAATATTAATCTTAATTTATCGGCTCGCTCCGACTTCGAACCGGTGGAGTTTAATAATAAAGAAAATAAGAAGTGCTAGAATAAGAAATCCAAAAAAAACATTTAAATTTCCGATTTTCTGAAAAAAATAATCATATAAAGTCTACATGTTTTTAGGGTTCCGTAGCCGAATGGCAAAAAACGGAACCCTTATTAAGATTGTAAGATTCATCATGTCCGTCCGTCCATCCGTATGTCACAGCCACTTTTTTCCGAAACAATAAGAAATATACTGTTGAAACTTGGTAAGCAGGTGTATTCTGTGAACCGTCTTTAGATTTTCATTCAAAAATAGAAAAAAAAACAATAAAATTTGTGGGTTCCCCATACTTACTTAGAACTGAAACTAAAAAAAATATTCATCAAATCCATACGTGTGGTCTATCCATGTATTTTTTTTTATAAACTTAATAGTAGAAGAAACTGAATAGGACTTTTTTGGAGATTAATGTTCTCTATAAAACTTTACTACATCACATTTCTGTATTGCCAATGACTTCCACAGCGTACGCGATATAAGGTTATGTTTTGGTATTTTTTTCACACATTGGGTTACATTATCAAAGTTTTCATACCTAACCCTAACTTTTTTGGAAACACCCTATAGCCTTTGTTCATCAGGGATAATGTAGGATTCTAAATGTGAAAGAATTTTTCAAATTCGTACAGTAGTTTCGGAGCTTATTCATTACAAACAAACAATCAAATCTTTCCTTTTTATTATATTAGTATAGATAACAATTATGATAATATAGAAGGAAACAGCAAAATTTACTTTTTTAAATTATGATGATTAATGCCCTGAATAGTTCTTATAGTTGATTATCATTTTCCTATTATAATTATAAATTTACATAATATTCATGCCTCTGTGACGCAAAACTTTTGTTTTACAATCTTGTAAACTTTATGAGTTTTATTGGTATATATAATATAATTTTATTGGTGTAATCCTTTGTACACTTAACTATGAAATAAAAGCAAGTCATTCGGTCAAAATTACTATCCTTTTTTTGATCTATGACCTATGATTCTATGACCCAGTAAATAACTATTTACTATAGCTAAAAGAAAAATAGAAACAAACCGTAAACTTATTTTGAACTAGTTATATTTTTATTTTAAGCATCTAACTGTTAGATGTGTAAATCTAAAGAAAATTTTAATAAAAAAATCCACCCTGTGTTTGGATGCTTTTTCCAGTACTTTCTTGAGATTTAATTTAGACCTTTTGATTTTATTAATTTAAGTATCGATATCAGTTTTCAGGTTTTGTACAGAAACACAAAAAAATGTTAAGATAAAACAGTTTAAGATATATGTATACTCAGAGCATACGATGGAAGATCTAAAAGTTCGCGGAATGATGGGAAAGATTCTTTTTATCTTATCTTAAAGGCTTCAGCCACTGACTATATTAGCCTACAGTGTTCACAATGTAGCCCTTTGGGATTCAACTGTACTCACCTCCCAGCCTAGATATCGTTATCAGTAATATACGCACTAGGATAGAACCGTATGTTTTTCCTGTCGCACAATGCTCGAGATGAAGGGGGAGATGGCAGACATTAAACATGAAATTATTTATCCTATTTCCCTTTAGCCATACACATTTTTCAGATCTTCAAATCAAGCCCCTGAAAACAGGTAGAAATTGCAGACTTCACTTGTTCGTCATCAGTATTTTTTTTATTTAAGCCCTTTCTTGATTTTTGGAACTCCATATTTACTTTTGATTACCCCGTAGGTAGGTACTTCCTTTTTTTGGGAAATTTTGTAATGAGACACTGACATCACTTTGAAAATGTCAAGATGTAGTCGTTATTTTTTTAACTAATATAATGTTTTTATTTTATTTTTTTAAGGTGAATAACGAGTTACTTATCCATGTTAAGTGACTTTGTTGTTTGTTTTTATGCGTTCTTTATAATTTCGGCAAACTTTTCTCGCGTAACTCGGAATTTAAACACGATACTCGGTAATGGACGTGCGTATCACTCAGCGTTGCATTGATCACTAAGTGACGGGAAACGACTTAAACCCCACCAGGTGGGAGATAATTTTTTAACGCATCTGTGCTGCCATGTTCTATCTAGGGATTAAATAACTAAAGGGTGCAAAGGTGATAAAATCGTATGATACACTACTCTGTGTATCGTGTATATTTGCAGAAAAAAAGTTTGAGTGGCGGGCAGGTGCTAGTAATAATATAAATGTGAAAGTTTGTTTATTGAGCAGATCTTTACCGCAGCAGTTTTTTTCATTATATCATTCACTCAATAAGTGAATGAAAATGAAAAAAATTATGTTTACTCGTATTTTCACCTTTTGCCATTTAAATAGCAAAATATTTACATATAAGGACGAAAATACAAATTGGGGAAAAAATAAACTACTCAAATCACTAATTCTGTGCGGACTTCGTCCGCGTTGCTCGGTTTGGGGTTTCTTACTATTTACCGGGAATGTCTGCTACAAATGCTTGCTGCAGCGGGATACAATAAGATAAGTGTAAATAGCACAAAATAGGATCTAAATAATATGAATAAATTAGGTGCAAGAATACTACACAGATAACACTTTTCCACTTTTTACCTAAACATAAATATTTGAAGAAAATAAAAAATAACGACTATTTAACTTTGATTTTTTAATTCAGACTCGGCGAATTCTATCGATCTTGTAACTTTTACAAACACAAACCTAAATACTTACGATGTTGAAAACAATGAGCGCCATTATCTGTATTAAAAGTTACATTTTGTGTGAAATCACATTACCGAACTTCTGCGTAGCTTGAAATGGTAATAACAATAACTTTTGAAAGAGTACATCAATTTAAATGAAATACAGGAAAAGCGTTAGATAAAAGTCCTAAAAAAAAAAAAACACATTTCTATCTTTTTAAGGTTTTCATCTCATTCTTATCCCATCAAACCGTTTTTTAGCAAATATACACTCTGTACAGTGTAGTGTTTTATACGATTTTATCACCTTTGCGCCATATTAAGTTTTGTAAAAATCCCTGAGAAACCTAAAACTTTTTCAGGATGAAAAGTATATATGTGCCTATGTCTCATTCCACGTCATAAACATCAATAGTTTTGGCATGATTGAGTAACAAACATACAAACATACGAACTTTCACATGTATAATATTAGTAGAATGTGATTATAGTCGTAGTCAACAGGTAAAGGTCTTATAGAAATTTTGTTACTGGTACAAAATTAGCTTTCATATTTTTTTTATAAACGAAGTATTTATTCTGATAAAATTTTACTTAAGTAAGCTTGTACATCGTACACATCAAGTTCATTAAGGACGATAACTTTACTCATATTTCATCGAGATACACAATAACAGGAATCACATTTTTAGGTTTTATAAGGAATCATTATTTTCAATTTTAAACTTTTCTATACTTAACAGACTATCGGTAAACCGTATCAATATTTTTTAGAAAATTTTACATTATTAAAATTTTATGGGTACGGAAAGACTAATATGTCTCCATATACTCACTTTCCTATTCACTTTAACGTAAATATAATAATAATAATAATAATTATCTGATATCACCACAGAACAAAGAAATACCTCTTTCTGTGTTTTTGTAGATATCAATAAGTTTACCACTAATAGAAGAAGAAAAATGAAACCCATGAAAATTGTTAGTTACGTCATTGATAGTAGGGATAAGATTTTAAATATTTCATCAGAATTATGAACCCTTCAGTTTTATGTTAAAACTTTTCAGTGATGAGGCGCCTCATTCTCCTCCAAGATAATACCGCCTCTGCGGGTTCCGTCATCATTACCACTTTATACCCATCTCTGGATTGAAAAAGCTAATGGCTTGGAACGAACCGAGTGGTTAAAATAAATCGACGACATTCCATTTCCTACGGTGACATGGCCTTATGAATCCGTTTAAAAATTGAATTTGCCTTATCTAGTTCATCAATATCTTTATTAGCGCCGATATTGAAAAGCTTTTAGCGAACTTTCTAATTATCTTCTATTTATTTTCGTGTGCATACCAAAAGGAACCATTAAAAGAGTCTCTACTAATTAATGAATTAGAATAAAGTTATTGACTGTAATTTTGCTTTGCGTAGGTACTTATTATTGCTATATTATAAATGCTTCCCTATTTCATATTAACGTTATTATTAAATCTCTTCATTCACAGAATGTGTGTTAGTATGGTCGCTACAGGGTCGCTATCATAATAAAAATAAAATTGTAAATATAGTACTTTTAAAACAGAAACGTGTTTTTGACTTGTTATGCCCAATCTTTAAATATTTGTTTTATGGTAAGGAACTCCTCGTCTGCGGGTCTGACCCGTACGTGGACGCTTTTTTAATATAACATGCTATTACCCTATAATAATTCATCTCAATTAAAGATCACCTATCGAGTTTTTTTATATTATCTATCTGTTCATGGTAGATCGCCGCATTGTATTAAATAATATGCGGCGATCTACCCTGAAGGGATAGATCCTGGGAGCGTAGTTTTATCAAATGGAAAACAACTTATATGTTGAATTCTTTTATTTTATTAGAAATCTGGCGAATATAATAATTGAGCTTAATCTATCAACGTATGGTTTGGTGCCTGAAGTCTATCTCTTGGAATCTTTTATCAAACGACAGACGATTCCTAATTTCAAATATTAAAATCATGACATTACCTTTTTAATATAACTGCCAGCCGTAGGCATTACATGAACAAAGAGTTTACCCAAACAAGGAGGCTGTAACGCAACGGACGTTACAGTACCTTATTAGGTGTGTATTAAAAATCCTACCTAAACGTTCATAACCAATGTCTGAAAAACAATGTGGCACAAATAACGTCTTACTGTATTTTATTCCATTAAACTAGGATAAACGTTTTTATGCTTCAGTTACGAAGTTAAATACATAATATATATCTTCCTTATATTATTTCAATTTAAGTGCGCTCTATAAATCAAAGATAGACTTCAGAGATCGTGCGTGACGCAACGTGAGCCGAATAAATAGTACAAGGGAATGCTTAATATTTTGACTGCTTTAGGTATTTGTAGGCAAAATGCGTGTGTTCAGAAGTATATCAAATAAGTTTCCCTGATATGCCGTAAATTTTCAAGTCTACTTTTTTGCGTATCGTTACTTTACATTACGAAACTTTTATAAGAATACGTAATATCCAAGTTTGTGACTTTTAAATGAAATTTATTGAATATGTAGCGTATGTACGTCTATTCGTGTTAAATTTAAAGTAATCGAGTATCACCATTAGGATATATCGCGCACAATCCTAGATAGTCATTTCGAAATATTCTTCGAGTTATAATATATTCCGTTTGATAACAATTAACATTTAACAAGCGAAGTTGGGCGGTAAGTTTAAATCTCGTGTTTCGGCGTTATTTGGCAAATTAATTCAGAAACTTTATCTTTAAACATGCGAGTGAAAGATGCTTGCTCCAACTTGAGTTTTGTTACTTAATAATTCGTTAATTATAGCTGGAATGTGTACGTTATGGAATTTCTTTTCTTTGAGTATAAATAGAATATAAGTACATGTCTTTAGACAGACCATTAAAGAATATTTGAACTGGAATAGGAAAAAATATATTTAATCTGTGTTAAAGTCGCCGTTAGCGGTGACTATTGCCTGATACAGAGCAAAAAAAAAGAGGATTATGAAAATTTACTTAAAATTAAATGAAATGGTATATTAATGGTAGAAATAAAACAACTGTAACAAAACACGTAGCTTAAACAAGTTAGTCGAGTAGATTAACAGTAAAAGAGACAGGCGCGGTCCGAAGGGGGGGGGGGGGTCACAGGGGACATGACCCCCCCCAAAATCTAAGGTCAAATTGAAAAATCTCTAAAATTTACCAAATAATAAAAGGAAATTGCTAGTTATATCTCCTAACAGCGATAAAATAGTTTGCTGACATCTAGTGATGTTTTTACGAACTACGTACGATGGCCAAAATAACTTGAAAATGTACTAGTTTAGAAACTAATATATGTACTAGTTTAGAAACAAGGAACCGAACTACGTAGTTTTGGTAATTCTAGCAAAATTGATATGCGTCGTTATGATTAACATTGTATAACAATATTCTAATAATGTAATTTGTCGGTTTATTGTAAAGATTCAAGATAAAGGTTGTCTACTTAGTTAAAAACGTGATTGAGAGCTAACATGTTAGAAGAGCGATTAAAAGATTTAGCTCTTCTAAACATTCACCCGGAAATAGTACCAGACGTCTCAAATATTATGACCCGATTCGCAAATACAAAATGACGACTTCCACTTTGTTTTATAAGTGCAATAATGTTTATTTTATTCCAGATACCTATTTTTAGGGTTCCGTACCTCAAAAGGAAAAAACGGAACCCTTATAGGATCACTTTGTTGTCCGTCCGTCCGTCCGTCTGTAAAGACCGTTTTTCTCAGGAACGCGTGGAGGTATCAAACTGTAATTCATATCTAATACTCAGGTCTACTGTCCCTTGGAGCTGTGAAAAAAATCAAACTTCTAAGCTAAAGCAATCAAAAGATACAGCCGTTTATGCCGCAAATTTTCGAATCTCGCACGGGAATCAAAACCTACAGGGTACTCTCCGTGAACTTAGAATCTTGAAATTTGGTACAAAGTAACGTCTTATAGTACAGATAAAGGAAAAATTGCGAAAACCGTAAATTTTTTGTTACATCATATAATAAAAAATATTTTTGAAAATTTAGGTGTATACGGAACGGTGCGCGAGTTCGACTCGCACTTGGCCGGTTTTTTTTATTAGTGTAGTGAGTGACCCCCTCCAAAAATTTAGGCTGCGACCGCGCCTGAAAAGAGAGCAACCACTTTGTATGGGTGGTTGGTAAAGATACCAAGTTTTTTGTACAGAAGCAAAATTTATACCATTATAAAGCTTATTGTTAATGCATACTGCCATTCTTTAATTGAATTCGATAGCTCGTCGGCTTAATGAGATATTTCGATTTAGAATTAATTAGAAATAAAATATATTCAAAGTATAAAAAGGGTTTTCCTAGTGTAATGTACTTAAAAGCATCATTTTTCAACTAATTTAGAATAACTAAATATCTACAAAGACATAGCAGTCAAATATATTCAATAATAGCAAGCACGCTACTATGCTGATACATATACCTACAATTAACATTAGGATGGTTGACCAGAGTGAAGCTTATTTGTTTCTTAGGTTTTCACGCACATCACTCATTAAAATAAAACTAGTTTTAACGGTGTAATGCACATGTTAAGGAGGAATGACTTCTATGTACAAATGGAGGGCGTTGCGATGGGTTCCCCTGTCTCACCTGTTGACGCCGATAATCTCATGGAAGACTTCGAGAAGTCCATCTCCTCAGCGTGGCACCTGTCACGCCCAGGCTATACAAGCTAGTACGTAGATGATACTTTCACAATCCTCCCAACAGATCAAATTTCTGCCTGTTTAAATCACCTTAACTCTATACACCCCAACATCCTATTCACTATGGAGTTAAAGGCAGATAGTAAACTAGCTTTTCTCGATATTTTATTAATCAGGAATCCTGACCAAAGTCTAAGCCATACTGTGTATCGAACTTTCTAATACCTCAATGGTGACTCACACCATCACCCAAAACAATTAATTGCCGTAGGAAACTCTTTGTTTCAGAGAGCACGGGGGATCTGTGACAAACAACACCTGCCAGCTTAACTTCAGCATGTCGAGTGAGTACTGAAGGAAAATAATATGAATGTACCACGTCGCCGTCACAATCGCACCAAACTTAGCACAGTCGACCGACAACTTGCTATACTACCTTCCATGAAAGGAGTCACTGACAAAATTGGGAGGATTCTGAAGCGTGCTTCGATCAATACTTACTTTAAGCCGCCAAAGAAGATTAACCAGTTTCTACGACCTGTCAAGTGCAGTAGGGTATACTGATTCAAGTTGCTGGTATCTACAAACTTGAATGCGACTGTGGGCTCTCCCATCGGACAAAGAAAGAGGAGTATAGGGACTCGGGTTAAAGAACATATCGCAGATATGAAACATAGGCGCGAAAATAAGTCTGCAGTGTGTGAACCCTTTTTGTTTTAATCTAAGGTGTGAACATGCATTAGGGGGACCAAACCATTACATTAGATTTGATTAACCACGGATCCCTGCAGCTGAGCAGCGACTCGTTCCTAGAATGATGCGCGAAGCTATTGAGATTAAAAAACATCCAAATTTCAATAGGGAAGATGGTTGGTATGTACCACCAGCTTGGGAACCCATTATACAAGAGATAAAATCCCTACCCTGAGCACACTCTGCAAGACCAACATACTATTAGTTCTTTTTGTTTGCATAATTTAACATAAGAAGGAGATAGAAAGCCTCTCTAGTTTGTTTCACCGGTTCTTCTCAGAAAGGTCTCCCAATTTTGGAACCGGTGGTAGTTTACGGTAGTTAGGATCAAACAAATGGACTCAAAATTACAAAAAAGAATTTAAAATAAAGTACTTTATTAACTACATTAACTAATAAATTCATACATAGACAATAAAGTTTCAAAAATCTTCCAATGAAATATCCGAAGGCTCAATAAAAGTCTTTAGAAGGTAGCTCGACAAAGTAAATAAAAAATCATTATTCTGACGATGCAGACTTGAAAAGGTTGCGAAACGTCAATAAATAAATAAAGTTCGTACATTAACCCGTTAAAACTTGTTTTATTTTACAGAGTGAACCTGTTTATATTTTTAACAATTCACCAGAAATTTTTACAAAAATAAGCTGAGGGCCAATAAAAGAAACATAATTACTTTAATCACTTTATTAATTAATTTCTTCCTTTTTTATGTTTTCTCACACAAGTGTATCGTTTAAAAATGTGGCTGGAGCAATCACATTTTGGTGCGCATCACAAAAATGATTTTACGGTCACCCGAATTGTGTTAGCATTTGGTAAGCATATAACAACGTTGTCTATGTGATGAACTGATGACAACACATACCTACGAAATACGGTACTCTTGCCTTTTTTTATAGCGAGGTAGGCAAATGACTCTACCCCAACTGATGTTAAGTGGTGATAAAGTCCAAACGCGACAAAGCTAGTACATCAGCTATAAACTGCTACATCAACCATCCTCACCTTGCCGGCCTGCAAAAATGCTTCTTCACGTCTCTCTTAAAGAACCCAAGATTTTAGGAAGGTGGGAACACGTGTGCGGGCAAAGAATTCCACTTACGAATAGAACGTCTAAGAAATGAGTCACCTAATTTCTTTGTTCGTGTAGGAATAGTGGCCATCTGCAAGTTAAAGAGATATTCGTTAGCAAAACCCACCTTCACTGTTATTATGTTTAATTAATATTTAAAAATACAGTCTCATTATAGTATGGTGATATTTATCACGCCATTGTTAGTAACAGAATCCATAATACAAACAATTGATTGAAATCAGTGTCGTGTTTTATCGAAAATCTAGTCTTATCTAACTAAATCGTCGATAAATAGCACAAATCACAAAATCAAAGAAAGCATCGGTAAAACACAATAAAACAAAAAATATTCGCTTCGTAAGCGAAATGACGATTGCAATTGCTAATATCATTTTGCCAGATCACTGACTGATACTGTCATTATAAGTTGCCATGTGCTGTTAGTTAGTTCCTTTATAAATAAAAGATTTTATACTGTGAAACTCAAACTCAAAAAACACTGGCTATAAATACTTTTTATCTTATATTTACTTTTATTTTTTTTATCTTATATACTTTTTATCTTTTATTTACTTTTAAATGCTTGACATAATATCAAAATATTATATTTGTACAAGATCAGTACCGAAATGGTTGTTCTCCTTTATAAAATATATATGTACAATGCTTTGAAACAACAATACAATTACCCCGTGTTGGGTTTGAAATTTAATTATTAAAAGTACTTTTTAATGCTTAACATAATATCAAAATACTATGTTTGTACAAGATCAGTCTCGAAATGGTTGTTCTCCTTTATAAAATATATACAATGCTTAGTAACAACAATGCAATTACGCCGAATCGGGTTAGAAACTTAATTATTTAAAAAAAAATGAATTGTGCCCAATAAAATTAAATATCACGAAGTCCGGCAGAAATCTCGTTAAAGAAAATACTATACTTTCTTAAACGAGATTTCTGCCAGACTGACAATAAAATTATTTTTTGACAGCCTTGACGGAATAAAAGGGTTTAGCCGGATACGTATGACGAGTCGGCCCCCAAATAGGAATCGATATCGAAACTTATGTTTTAATATTGTCTTGATGTTCAAACACGATTTATGTACTTTTTGCGACCGACTTCCGTTTTGACCTTGAGATAGAGAGCAAAATATCCGTATGCTTGACTATTACTGAATGTGATGTATCTCTGAAGCTAATTAAGATAAAGAAGTGAAACCAACGCGAGGTGTTAGGTTACATTACAGAGTATATTACATATATTTTTTTATAATTTTTAGAATAAAAAATTACATTAAAAAAATAAAAAATAAAAAAATCATATTTTTTTTTCTGAGTTCTCTGTGACTTACAATCACGAAATTTATATATGTTATGCTCCTTTGTGTGCTCTATTACCCATAAAAATTGCGTGAAAAAAAAGTTGGTGCAACACAACGAAAAAAAATTATATGTGATTTCTGTCTTATGGTATATCCCTGTATTATAAAGTGTACATTACATCATTGTTTTTTTTCGCACATCAGCTCGTTTTAAAACATAAGTAAATAGTCTTAAGAGATGGTTTAATAGTTAAACAAAAAAATTTTTAAAAAACAGCCAGTGTTCAATATTAATTATTATTACTTTTTCTTGTCAATCAAAATACAAGAAACAAAATATTAATCATCGTCACTGTTGTAATTAATTACAATCGGAACACTTTCAGTCGCAAATAACTTAGTTAGGACCTCAGCAGGACGTACGATTCTGGACAAATATCGTCCATATGATAGATAATAAATAATAGCTGCTACATGAGAACAGCATCCCACTGTACGTTCGCCATTGGGGCAATCACAGCAATAACGTAGAATACTATTGTAGTCATTACCTTCGGAAATATAGTGAATGTAAATTCGATAGACTTTTCTATTTATATGTCTTGATTTCACTTCTGCTTTGATGATATTAGGTGCTGATTTCACATATTGTACTGAGAGATTATTTTGATCGTCCATTATTTCGGCCAAGTAAGATATAGCTTGTGAAAATTGATATGAGCCTGTGAATAAAATCTTGAGCTGATCTTCAGTTAAACGTGGAAAATCAAGTAGTTCAGATGCCGTTAAACATTTCAGTGTAGTTTTTTTTCGGTTCCAACGCTGACTTTGTACTTCTTGACTCAAAGTATTTTCCATGTCCATTCTACTTTTCATATATTGTACTATAATGTCACTTAAATTACCGTCCGAATTAAGTCTTTTCACATAAGTGTTGTGCAGAAAACCAATAATTTTACATAGCAGTTTCAACTTTGGCAACATCTTATTATCGACAGAATGATGTAAAAGTTTATACTTTTGGGCAATATTACCGTGAACAGCTTCTACTACCCACCTGATTTTCGTAATATTTCTTGATATATTAGCTTCTTCTGTACTGAGTTGAAGTTTATTACCTTTAAAAGCCGGCATAAGAACGTTGAAACCCTTGTCATTCAAGAACTCTACGACATCTCTAAATCCGCGATCTACAATAAATGTATCATTGGGTAACAAAAGTTTTTTTAGGCCTGAAGGATTCTCTAAAATAACTTTCATAATTGAAGCATCATTTAGAGTTCCGTAAAAAGGTCCAGCAAAATCAACGACAAAACCATTCGTCGTACATATTGTAAATGGCTTACATAAGTGTGTTTTCTTTTGTCCTGAGTACGATTTTCTTTGATAATAATTATTTTCACTTTTTTGGTGTCGTACATATGTACCATCTACAATTAGTACAAGCTGATTTTCATTGACATTTAATAATTTTCTTGCAGTATCACTGGTGTTCGCTATAAGTTGCTGTCGAGAAACAGCGTTATATCCAAAAGAGTACGGTAAAATGTCTTTTTCAAAACTTGTCATTATTTGCGTGAAATATTCTGAAACTTGTTGGCCGTAAGGTAAACCAAAAATACTTGCGATTGTTTCATTTGAATTGCCGGTCTTTAGTTTAAACAGGAATATAATTAAAGCTTGAGTAACAGACCGCGTGCTTGTATCTCGCATAGATGTAAGTAATGATCTTAGATTTAATATATTTTCCCAAGATAATCCAGTTAAAGTCTTTACTTGATCTTCAGACATATCTAATTCGTTCATTCTATCAAATATTGATGACTGTGATTTATTTGACAGCGTATTGAAAAATAGTGTCAATTCAGTTTTTTCTATGTTACTAGTATTAGAGACTGTGCGGAGACGTAATAAATCATCTTCATAAAAATATTTTCCAATTAAGTGCATCGAACAGCAACGATCACCTTTTGGTATGAAAATCTGTTTTTTAATAAACAATTGTATTCGTGTCTCCAAACATATTGTCTTGAGATCAGTTGTTTTTCGACATATAATGCAATACTTGTGAGTAGATGCAACACGTTGAAATGGAACTTCAATATAATCATCACTCAGATGGTATTTATATGTAAAATCACTGTCACTACTGTTATCAGAATCTTCAGAGTAAACGTAAGTTTCTTCCGGCACTTCTCTAGTCGCTAATTCTTCACCAGGTTCTTTTATGCTTAAAGATACCTCGTTAAATGCTGCACATTTAGAAGTAGAGGCTTTTTTTTTAACATATGGGAGAAGTCGACACTTCTTACAAAAAATATCATTAACTATCACGGTTTTATTCAAACAGTCACTAAACACCTTAGCTTCTTCTTCATTCTTTATAATTTTTTTATAACCAGGTATCTTACACAGGTACTTGTTACAATTTTTACACTTTCTCGACATTATTACTTAACAATGATTTGGTTCGATAGTTAATAATTTCAAAATGCTGATACAACAAAATACCTATGACAGAATTTGAGTCACAAACTGCCTCCTTATGTAATACAAATGACTGCGATTTTAGCTAAACAAACGATACAATAAACAGCGCGATAACAAGTTCGAACTTGTTTGTTTACAATTTTGCCCGCGCGTGTCAAATAAAGTCATGTTTATACACTCACACTACAAGGCGCGAATCACATATAATTTTTTTTCGTTGTGTTGCACTAACTTTTTTTTCACGCAATTTTTATGGGTAATAGAGCACACAAAGGAGCATAACATATATTAATTTCGTGATTGTAAGTCTCAGAGAACTCAGAAAAAAAAATATGTTTTTTTTATTTTTTATTTTTTTTATGTAATTTTTTATTCTAAAAATTATAAAAAAATATGTGTAATATACTCTGTAATGTAACCTAACACCTCGCGTTGGTTTCACTTCTTTATCTTAATTAGCTTCAGAGATACATCACATTCAGTAATAGTCAAGCATACGGATATTTTGCTCTCTATCTCAAGGTCAAAACGGAAGTCGGTCGCAAAAAGTACATAAATCGTGTTTGAACATCAAGACAATATTAAAACATAAGTTTCGATATCGATTCCTATTTGGGGGCCGACTCGTCATACGTATCCGGCTAAACCCTTTAAACAAAATAAAAACCATAAACGACATCTGAAAATTAGTGCTGGCCAAGAAGGTTGATTATGGAGGAAAGAAACAAAGGGATCGGTTGCGGCTATGCCACACCGTTACAAAGGGTCTCGTATAAAAAAAACTGAAAGCCATACCTAGTCATAAAAGATATCTTTGCAACTTACTGTCTGTACTTGAATGGACACACCAAAAGCCATTATAATTTCTTCTAGTTTTACTCAGGCTGCAAGCCAAGAAGATTTACTAGAAGCTGCAGTTTCGAATCTTGTCTAAAACCGAGAACGAGTGGATTTTTCCTTATAAATATTTTCTTTAGATTTATAATTTCAGTAATTAAATGCTTAAAAAATATAATAACCATTTAAGGACTGCTATTCTTCTATATTTCAAGAATATTTTTACAAGAAAAAAAAATCACTCATAGCATTGATGCATTTTTCAGTTGAACGTTAAATAATGTCAGACATAAATAAAATTACTTGTCTCGTGTATCGCAAAGAGGTGATCGGACTATGCAGCGAGAACTTGCTGACTCTTATTACGTGAGGAGAGTTGTTCATTCAATCACATATTAAAATTTGAAAGACTATCGTTATCTCTTGACATGATTTGAACGAAATTGATATACACAATAAAATTCTGCCAACTCCATAAGTAAGATCATGGCCATAGAAGAACTTGCTGACTCTTATTACGTGAGGAGAGTTGTTTATTCAATCACATATTAAAATTCCGTAAGCGGATAAATAATCCAAGGACATATTTCTAGTTATTAAGAATAAGTCGTTTTCCTTATATGTCTCCAGAGTGGAATTTCACTCTTCGAAGAAAACATAAACAATATCATAAGATATAAGCGGTAACAGAAACACAGTTAAATGGGTCCCTGATGTTTCTTTGTTAAAGTACGTAAGTATTTAGCTATACAAAGCAGGATCCCTAATCAATAGTCACCAAAAAAGTTAGGTTTAAAATTCTCAATCTATTCAAAATATCAAATCAAGTGTTATGTGTTAGAATGCTTAGTCTGGAGATACGGGTAGAAAAGTCACAATCATAATGAACAGTCTATCATATATAGTATCATAGTCCATCATAAAAGCTCAATATTTTTTAATAGTTCACTTACATTACGGAGTTTATTTCGTGATCATGGCGCTTGGAACAGTGCTGAAATATCGGAAGCTCGCTAAAAACAAGACACATGGTGGCAATCCCGTAAACAAGATAAATTACTAAAACATTGTAGTAGTTGCATAATTATTACGTTCTTTTTGCAACATAATATTTTATTTTATATTTTTTACTTATATATTTTAATACACATCTAGTAAATCAAAGTACCTATATATACTGCTACTATAACAATGAACCTAAAACTAAAAACCTTAAAAAATAAAATATAATAACTAAAATACATTATTAAAAGGAGTCCCTTTAGGCAAGGTTCCGAAGATACTGGCAGCGTTCCCCCTTTGGATAGCTAGACTAATTCTTTGTCCGAGGTAGCTGCCAGCTCTTCGGTCTCCTGTGATGTCGACTAATCCTTTTCTCCTTCCTATCCTTCTCTTTAAAAAGGCTTATAGCGCTAGGACCCCACGGACCAAGGGTCTCGACACCGAATGGGACATCTAGTTAGTACTAATAATCATATGTCAAAAGACATTCTTTTAATAATAAAAACAGAGTGAAAACGAATTTGATGATTCGAACATTATTAACGAAGAAACCTTTCATGTCCAAATTATATTATTTGAGTAACTATTAATCAATAACTATTGCTTCAGTAACGTCAAGCTTGAATATTAAGTTACTGTAAAATCGGTTGAAAATCCGAATAAAGGTACTTTAGGATTGAGCTTGATATTCGATTTGGTTCATTTTAGTGTTGAATTTATAATAAATATCAGTCCATCTTGGGTCAGGTGGTTAGTAATCCTGACTGCGAAACGTGCAACAGTGGTTTCAAATCCCAATAGGGTGATGTTTGTGTGGCATACTTGGCTTCTGATATAAACGAAATGGAGTAAACGCATATGTTTCCAGTAAATCATTGGCTAAAACAGTGTCTGCGTATTTCGAGACTAATTAACACTAGTGTAGAAGTTGAGTATCTGCTTATTAATTAATTCTGATCTAACTGGGTTTGGGCAAGTATTATTGAAAAATTAGATGTGCAAAAATTTCATCCCGTTTTCGTTTTGGATAAAAAAAAACTTTCATACAAATCTTGGAGTAGTAATTATGAATACACATAAAAGAAGTCAAACAAATCGATCCCGGCGTTCTTAAGTGATGTTACGTCATTTTTACATTTACTAAAAGTACATTTCCTAGGATATTTTTCTCAAAGTACGGAATGCGTTACGTTTCATTTGTTTATTTTACAGTTTGTTACTGGAACCAGTTTCGATTTATAGTAAGTAGTATAAGTTATATCCGACGATATAACTTAACGTAGAAACGTTTGTAACGAAGAGTAGGAAAATGGACGTTCATTCAGTCTCCGAGGGCTCGCATCCGGAGATAACGACAATCGAAATTTTCTCAGCGCATCGTCCACTTTTGCATTTCTACTTCAAGAGACGTTTAGTTGAAGTAACTTACTACTGTAATCAAAAGAAACGTGAAAGACTTTGCCTCCGTTTGTTTTTCATCATATTTTTTGTTACTTTACTTAAGTATTTATTATAATCTTTGACATTGTGGGTTACCTATAATGCGAAGAGATGGCGCTGCCTTGCAGCTTAAGAATGGCTAGAAGAATTTCGACGCGGTCCGTGAGGGCCGCGGTAGCATAATTGGTCAGTGCATTCGCCCGGATTGCGAAGGGTGCGGGTTCGATTCCCGTCTGCTGCCTGGTCCGCGTGGAATTTTTTTTCTAGTTATATTTTCTTTAGATTTAAACATCAAAAATATTGTCTTCACTTTCTTCCGATTTTAAGAGACAAGTGAGAGAAAAACCTTTCATTGTGTGTGCTGAGTTTATAAAGGACGCCGGTTTCCTCCATTTTCGAACATTAGTAGGAAGGAGCAGCATTTTTATATATTTAGGTAAGTAAGTAGTGACCTAAATATAACATAAAAATTGCCGCTGTATCGATAGAAATACGTTAACGTAGTGGCACTACACTAAAAAGAAATCCTAATGAATGAGATTCGGGAGTAATCCAAATGCGGTTGTTTGCACTTATTTTCTCGATAGAACGTAAAGTAGGAAATTACGTCTCTCAAATTCGCTCTCCTCTTTGATAATTATGTTATTAAAGTACTAACTGACAATTTACCTTTGGATTCTCCTATAAACGTCTATTATATGAGTTTTTTGATGAGATATTCTTGCTTTGACGATGTTGATTCAATGCTTAAGAAAGTTTAGAACCAAATCATATTTAAATGAGAGAAGTTCAGAATTAGCTTCATTAGAAGGTTATTACATTGTAATTGATTTTTATATACGTACTCGTTTAACAGATCTTACTTTTAATAAGTATGGCCAATTAATATGATTTGTAGTGTAGATTGTTTGCAAAAGAATATACTTTTTAGAGCCTATATGGCTCCCAGACACACAAACACATACGCCAGAAAAAAAAGACTTCTAGAAAATCTCCTTTAAAATATTTGTTACCCGTTTTGAATGTATGATTCATACTGTGCTATGAAAAAAAAAATATAATTGTTACTTATTTCATTATGTACAATTCATTAATATTGATCCCTACAAACATGAAGCAAAAAACACTTTCATCACATGAAATTGGTTACCATACCACATTGCAAAAATTTGAATTAGGTATCTACAAGGGAAACAAAAGCAGAGTCCGCTTCCTTATTCAAAAACCAAAATCGGTGTAACGCAAGTGAAGAATTCCCTATTTCCCGAGTCCTAATGACGCTTTAGCAAGAAATTCGTTATCATCAATTTGTCGAGCGCGTGTCTAGGAGACAAGAGACAGATAAAATGCAGACTCCGGCTTGCGGGCTCCGGTGTGATTTATTGATGAGTTCTCGCCTCGCTCGTCACTGTCAAACTTGAGTCGCTTACCTCAGATAGTTTTATGGACTGCCGACGATTCGCCGCCGATGCTACTCCGATGTAGTGTGGAAATATTGAAATGCTTTTTCCTTTCTTGTTAGTTTCTTTTTTTAAAATTGAATAAAAAATGTTTATCTGTCATCTTAGAGCATGTGGTATATGCTCTAAGATTTACATATATTCAAACCATGTACTAGAATGTAAATTACATATATCCCGCCTATTTTTTTTTTATCATAGGAAATTTTACAGCTATCAATTACTTATTAAATAAACAAAAAACAATATCTACAAGCCAACCTCAACATATTAAACATGCTTATATAATTATTACAATCTAACAACCTTTCATCCTACTATAATGCATATATTTATTAGAGTTAACAATTTATACTATCTATAAACAAGAAACAGACGCCAGTCTGAATATTGAGCATACCACTTATTTAATTAATGCCTAATTAAAATAATTCGAATCTGTAGTTCGTCTGATTGTCGCTGAGCTTGTCAAAAATAAGCCAAAGTCGTTCTCAATGCTATACTTGTTGTAAGTTTCACATCCGTGCATTAGGAATATGTTGTGTCGATAGTTTGTGTGAGCAAATGGTACATTGAGCAACGGGCGACGACGCAGATTTAGTACATTAGTACGAAGACCAATTTTTGACAATAACTCCGCGCAATCTGCTGCCAAAATGCTGCCATTAGTAAGTTTAGATATAAAATAAGCGTCATTTACTTCACTGCGAATTTGAAGAGGAAGAAAGTGATAACGCTTGCAACGATGCTCCTAATTATTAAATGTAATTATAAACGAGGAATTAGCTTTTATTAGTTACTCCATGTTTTGTCTCTGTTCATTGAATGACAAATGGCATTTTTGTGGTATGAATAAAATACGGTGTGACTAGTCTAAGTTTATTCCTCATTTATTATTATTAATAAACAATCTAGATAAGTGGGTATGAATGTAAGGGTGTGGATAAGTAAACAAAAGATATGTATCTGTAAGTAGTACTGATTAACGTCCGTTGATAGAATATATATTCTTCTTTGATGACACTGTATGAAACAAAACAGGGAGAAAAAAAAAGCCCTTGCTGAGTTTCTTGCCGGTTCTTCTCAGTACAAGTTTTCTCCCGCCGTAGATTTACGAACCGATGGCGTAGCGTCTGACTTTCACAAGAGCTTGTAACAGCCTAGACTGAATAAATGAGTTTGAGTTTGATAACTAAAGAACAAGTCCAGCATTGAATAACAATTATAATAAATAATGATCTTTATTAACGAAAAATAAATTACATTTCGGAACAAAAAGTATTTCTATTCCACATATTTCAGGGTATTGCATAACGCAAGTGCGTTCATTGTTGACCGTTTTATTAGCAATTGTTGATCAAAACAAGTTGAAAAGTGTAATCAAAGTGAAACCAATTTATCAACATGCCATAACAAGGTTAAAATCTCAATCACTGAAAATTGCGCGTTTGTTCAAATTTACCGCAGCTCAACGAGAAGAGTAAACAACTAGGTATGCCGAACAAAATAAAAAATGCTTGCGTAATTCAAACAAAACGTAATTACTTTCCTGAAATTAATTCTTTCCTTGTATTATCTTCGTGTAACTTGTAATAGAACGGTAGGTATGATTTTGTACAGGGTGATGATTGCCCAACCGGCTTTGTGTTGTGAATCTGAGTTACCTACGACGAATTTTGCTTAATATTTCCTGTGGTCGTGTCAATATTGCGGGAAGCTCGATAGCAGTAAGCGCGGTAACGTTCCCAAAGCTAAGCCATTTTAACATTGATAAGTGGTAAAAGAGTAGCGTGGTAAAATCTAGTTTTATTAGTGACTTTTAATGTACTCTTATGTTATATTAGGTAAATGTATATTAAATGTATTCTATCTGATTTTGTTTTTCAAATACGGTCGTCGTATGTTTTTCTGTTAAATCACAGTAAAACTTATCCGTCAGCCAATTTTCAGTTAATTGTTCAAAAATATATATTTTTCTTACCACATACCTTATATGGTCGTTCTTTTGCGATTCTGTGGTGTGTCATCTGTGGGATTCTCTTCCAGTAACCATAAGACGAGCACAATCTATTCATATTTTCAAATATCTTGTTTTCATTTGTATTTGTCGATGTATCGGTATTTTTATTTTTATATTATTTTTTCTGACTGGACTGAACTTATATATGTGTAGTCTATGTATATATCTTATAGTTATATTATATGTATATACCTAGTCAGGCCATAAATTCTGTTACATGTTTAATATAAAATAATTGAAACAAGTTTATTCATTATGTAACCATTTATATACCAAAATGAACTTAACAAAACATAGATTCTTATGACAATAAAGTTTATTCGAAATGACCTCCGTGATTTTGAATACAGGCCTTCAATCTGCGCGGCCAGTCGTCTATCGCAGCACGAACGAGGTCCATGTCAATATCGGCGGCTGCCTTAATCAAAGATGTCTTGAGTGACTCCAAATTGGGATGAGGCTTTGAGCACGCATTTTCCTCCAAGTGTTGCCATATCGTGTAATCTAACGGACTCAAATCTGGACTGGAGGAGGGCCAGTCTTCGTGCCGGATGAAGTCAATTTCACGCGCCGCCAGCCAGTCTTGTGTGCTCTTCGCTCTATGAGCTGGCGCCGAATCTTGTTGGAATACCCAGTGCCTGTTATTGAACATGGTATGAGAATCAGGTTCCACAAGGTTCGTCAGGACTGTATTTTGATACACAACTACATTCGTTTTTACACCTTTCTCACAAAAATATACCTCTGTTAAGCCCCAATAAGGAACTCCCAATCATACCATGAGCGAGGATGGAAAATGACCTTGTTGGACACGCGAAATATGGTTGCTCGCTTCTTCACTACTGTGTGCGTACACCTTATCATTTTGTTTGTTGTAGCTCTCTTCTACGGTAAAAATTTTTTCTTCCGAAAAACAGAATTTCCCGTTTTTTTTCCTGCGTACCGCTTCAACAAAGCGCGGCATCTCTTCAGTCTCAGGTCCATTAGACGAGCATTCAAACGATGTCCTGTTTTTCTTCGATATGCCCGAAACCCTAAGTCTTCATTTAACACCCTTTTCACCGTAGTTCTGCTTAATTCCATCTGAAGGGCCCACAGTTTCTGCTTACGTTTGGGATTTCTTTGAATTCGCGCCTTCAGAGCTTTTATCACTGCTGGAATCCTAACAGACCGAGGGCGACCACTTCTTGACCTGTCATTGACACTAGAGTCTTCGTATCGTTTGACGGTACGATAAACGAATCTTTTGGTGATGTTTAAAATTTTCAGTATGTCAAAAATTTGAATTGTCGCGTAACCGCAACGATGCAATGCAATAACTGCAACACGGTCTTCTTTAAGCGTTCACTCCATATCTAAAAATGAGTAAAAATCTAAAAAGTATACATTTTTATTTTCATGAACAGTTCAAAATTCGAATTCAATAAACTTTTTTGTGGCCAGCAATCTAAAAGAAAAGTTTTTACTGTGTGACAATACTTATGACCTGACTGTGTATTTAATAAATATAGTAAAGTAGTTTAATAAGTATAGTAGTTATATACATTTTATATCCCTTGTTTCTTTTATAACACTACCGGACTCCAGTTTCATTCAATCCTCCCCATCCAAAGGTTGTCTGGAAGAAAATCGCTTTTAGCGATAAGACCGCCCATTGAATCACCATGTTTAAACAATTAATTCACCCTATTTATGTACTGTACTGTGGTGATTTCAATAAAGAATTATGTATTTTTGAAGTTATACTTCTTTAGGCGCGTTATGAAAAAATGATGAGAGTGAAATTTTAAGATGCGCGCGCATCACTGTAACACAAATAATTAACAGCAGCGACCAACTTCATGCTGTTACTTTTGTGTTTACCACACATTAAGAAAATCTACCAACACAATAGAAATAGAATCTCTATTTAGTGGGTGCTAACGACTGCATTGTGAAGGCCTATCAAAAGTATTTATTAATCTGGAACAACCTAACCAAAGCGCGATTCAGGAGACTACAGCGCCATCTCTTGACCATTGGTGTAGTAGAACCAAAAACCACATCTTTATTTTTCAATGTTACTTTTATGTTATTATTGTAATAAAGTAACAGTTATAGGTATTCATATTTATAATATTTATCCACATGTTTCTAGTTTGTATATTCGGAATACGTGTTTGAGTTTCATACAAGTGCAAATCACATATGTTCTAATAAATTATATTCAGTAGCGATTTTAATTGAATATTTTGATCATTTATTTATTTTTTCAAATTAAAACTGAACTTTATTGATTGTGTCCTTTTCCAGACTTTTTATTAATTTATTGTAATTAATTATTTGCATGCAATTAAAAACTAATTTTAAACGATGCCAAAGAAGGATAACTTCTCACGCGCCTACATAAGTACACGCACCCATTTTTTTTAAATTAAATAGGCTTACGCTTGACAGCCACGCGAATGATGAAGAGCGACGTAGCAGCCTAAGCTGGGACGCGCTTGCCTAGCAGAAACCGATTCACTCGCGACTTGAAGAGCCCCAGATTATAGGTGACTGGAAACCAAGATTCCGGCAAAGAGTTCCATAACCTAGCTGTTCTGACGATATAGGTGGAAGCAAACCGTTTTGTACGAGTTTGCGGGACCTCTACGGTATATCTGTGGCGTTTTGCCGTCTCTCTGGTGGCAAAATTTTAGCGTATAACAATACATTAAAATTTTCAAATATTTATCCTATGCTATACCTAGCCTAGTAACTTATTGCGGGCAATCTTTTGCTTTATGACGTCTGTAAGGCCGTTAAAAAAAGCAGTTCTGGTGTTACTACTGATATTAGAGAAAATATAGCTTGTTATAATTCACCAAGCAACAGTAAACATCTCAATCTTTCCGAAAATCGCGTGGCGCAATCGTTATTTATAATACCTTTATTGTTATATTCCGGTTGTGGAGTCGGCAGACATTTACATGTAGAGTGGCGTTATCGAGTGCGTAATCAGTTTATAACGTCTAAATAAGCGGCGAAGCACCGACAGAACTGTTATTTACTACTATGCAAATTGGCCCGTAAAATGTTCTCGTAAATCTCACTGAACCGCGGTGCGGAGACAACAGCCCTATTAGCGGTTTCCATACGAACACGCAGTCACGCACCCAAATTCTAATTGGGATGCACTAATAAAGTAGGTATACTTACTAATAAGCGGATGGAGGACAGGGATACTCGCACGGGTTGCCAAAAATGGTGGGAGAGCGTAAGTTTCTACTTAAGGGAGAGCGTTTGTCCACCATTGTCCTTCTGACAGTGGACTTATCTGCATTTGTAGTTATTTGGAACCAGCAATTTGCGGCATTCGCCAGCGCCGGGGTAAGGAAGTTCGGTTAAGCATATCTAATTTTTATTTCCGCCTGTCTCTACTCCTGTTCTTTTCTCCCTGCAACTCTTTCTAGTTTGCTTTGCCTTTCTCCTTTTTCTTCATGTCAATCTGCTGCTTTTTTTTTGTTTCCTCCCAGGCGGGGGAGCGTGTGTGAAATCCTCATGGATGAGCTGGCTGCAAGGTTATGTTAGGCTCCTACTGATTAAAACACACCCGTAGTTCATGTTTATGGCCGGAAACAAGGTACAATGATAACAATTCCGTTAATAGCTATAATGTTAATGACCATAAAAGTTGAAAACAATAAATTTTCTACAGATTTAAACATATAGCAGGAAAATGCTTAATAAAAAATTAAATTTTTATTTTTGTTCATTCACATATTGAGAGTACCTATTGCAAATTTAATAAGCAAATAATAAACAAACATTAAAAATATAATAGAATACAATAAGTTATATGATTCGCCAGGAGCAACAATTTTAAGAAAATACTACGATTTTATGTTGGCGCAAACCAAAATATTATGAAGTTGTTTCTTAAGCTTAGGCGTGTCTTTGCTAGGAGTCAGTTATATGTTATACTAGATCGCTGAGTCAGCTACCACCATAAAAATAGGGACAGGTGGTAGAAGAGAAAATTTAGGGTTGTATGTATTTTTTAATACCACATTATAAAAATATAAATATAGTCCCAAAAAAATTTATGGGTGTGTAACGTAGTGTTCTATCAATTTCATGGGAAGTTTGAATTTTGGCGCGAAGGCGCATTGTAGGTTTGAGAACACTACGTTACAGGTGGACAACCATTATCACATAAGGGTATGAAAAATAGATAGTAGCCGATTCTCAGACCCACGGAATAACCTGCTGAAGTTTCAGAAATAACTTAGTCATCGCTTAATTAAATTGAAGATTTTCGTAAAGTAACGAGTTCGTTTTACGGTTGTTCGGTTTCCCGCGTTTTCCCTTTAGGCGTGTAGCCTTCTAATAAGGCGCTGTAAATGTATACAAAATGTGAGCAAAAAATGTTCAGCGGATTTTGTGATGCTATCTTACATTAATCAGATTAAAGTAAAATGTTTATAGTAATTAACATGGGAACTGTTGTTTCATCTCTCCTTTAGGAGATACCAAAGCTAAATAAATGCTATACATACAATGGTATACCTATCTACTAATATTATAAATGTGAAAGTTTGTATGTTTGTTACTCAATCAGGCAAATACTACTGAACGGATTTGGATGAACAGTGGTACGTATATAGTTTATGACCTGGATTTATATTTAGGATACATTTTATCCTAGAAAAATGTCAGGTGCCTGTGGGATTCTAAAAAACCGCGGGGGATATCACGGGTGCGGTTACTGCTTAGAAATAAAGTATAAACAAACTACAAAAAGATTCGCTTAGTGCTAAGCTTAGGAACAACCTAGAAACTATGTAGGATCTGCAACAGGATCACTCGCTTGTGGCTAAATGCGATAGTATACTCTGCAATCGCTTTGGCTAGTCGCTAATTTACTGACTTAGGAATTAGCATCGAGCAAAGTCACTTATAATGTAACTGTAGATTAATAGATCACCCACACTTATTTCCTCGGAGCAATTAGATCCTAAAGAAAATATGACTAGAAAAAATTGCACGCGGACCAGGCAGCAGACGGGACTCGAACCCGCACCCTTCGCAATCCGGGCGAATGCACTGACCAATTATGCTACCGCGGCCCGTCCCGTAGTCCCGTCTGCTGCCTGGTCAGCGTGGATTTTTTTCTAGTTATATTTTCTTTAGATTTAAACATCAAGCAGTTACGCGCTTTAAAAAATAAAAATTATAACTATAATTGCTATTTCTTCTTTCAAATGTTTAATACTTGTAAAAGTATTCATTTGAACCCACAATGGGTTGCCTATAATGCGAAGAGATGGCGCTGCCTTGCAGCTTAAGAATGGCTAGAGGAATTCCGACTCGGCCCGTGAGGGCCGCGGTAGCATAATTGGTCAGTGCATTCGCCCGTATTGCGAAGGGTGCGGGTTCGAGTCCCGTTTGCTGCCTGGTCCGCGTGGATTTTTTTATAGTTATATTTTCTTTACATTTAAACATCAAAAAGATTTTTATGGTTGGTTCGATCGATCGTACTAGCGTACAGACGTGCTCATCGCGCTTATAAAATAAATTAACAGTTAAATAATAGTGACCTAGTTTAAATAGTGATTAAGCGTATTATGCGGTTACGCTCAGTGAGTGACAATTATACATGCATGAATTATAATAATGGACATAAATATTTAGTGTAAGTTCTTTTTCATTAATTATGTCAAGTGAGAGCCCCTTCAATCGAAGCGGCATTACTCGCCGCACTCCTCCCCCAACGACGCCCAGCTATCCAACTCAAGACCAGGATGATATGGATACCTTAAAAATAGTATCTACTCCTGAAATACAAAACTGGCTTACCTCAATTGAGCAATATTTACAAGAGGTATGCACCATATCGAATGAGGGAAAACTAGTATCTGACCACAAACTTAGGATTAATAATCTCTGCCGAAAAGTTGGACATGGAGTTGCACAAATGGCTGTTCAATATCAGTCTTTAAAGCAAAAGGCGTTATCAACTCACTCTAATTTGCAAATTTTAAAGGAAAACCATGACCTCTCAGCTTGTCTTACTGATTTTAAAAAGACTATACAGGAATCCTGCACTAAATCTGCTACAACAAACACGTCTTTTGCAGACATGGTAAAAAAGGGATCCAACGACTTTATTCGCCCTAGCCCTGTCAGTTCTGTGGTAATCTACCCAAGCAATGCTGCACAAAGTAGTGACGAAACAAAAAATTTGGTCCAAAAAATTATTAGCCCCGAGGAGATGAAACTGAAAGTACGTGGTCTTCGTAAAGTAAGAAATGGAGGAGTGATCGTCAGCACTGAGACCAAAGACGACATTCATAAATTGAAAAATTCAGTGCTGTTAGCAAACTCAGGCCTGACTGTTGATGACACCAATA
Organism: Chilo suppressalis; assembly: GCA_902850365.2. Lineage (NCBI taxonomy): Eukaryota > Metazoa > Arthropoda > Insecta > Lepidoptera > Crambidae > Chilo > Chilo suppressalis. The sequence continues at coordinate 14,531,804 of OU963906.1, read as the reverse complement.
AACGCAAGCCGCGTATTATAATCATAGGAGTACCTTCATCTATGACTGAAAGTGACGTCTATAAGTGCATCTACGAGCAAAACGTAGCAGAATCGTCATTAAATATATCTAGAGATACTTTCCTGAACTCTATAAAACTGAGCCACAAATCAGGAAAACGAGATGCAGACACCTGCAACTATATTTTAGAAGTACCTGCTACTATACGCAAAGCCTTAATCATACAGGACAGACTTTTTATTAACTGGAATTTTTGCTCGGTACGTGATTTCACACTTGTAACTAGATGGTACAATTGCCAGCAATATGGCCATGCCGCTAAAACTTGCAAGGCGACAGCTTCTACCTGTGGCCACTGTGGCGAAGATGGCCATTCTCTCAAAGACTGCACAAAAAAAGCCGATCCACCAAAATGTGCCACTTGCCTTAAATTTAAAAAACCGTGCGGCCATAGGACCGGAGATGCCGAATGTCCAGCTAAAAAAGCTGCCGAAACTAGGTACATTAATACTATTGATTATGAAGGCGCCTAGAGCGCCACTTACTTGTTATAATTAGATCTTTACTATGGACATTAATATAATAAATGAAATAGATGATCTATCTATGTCTAATTCATGTTTATGTGAAGTCGAAGAGTGTAGACAATATCTGACCGCTTATCAAAACTCATTAACTGTACTCACCCAAAATATACGTAGTATTTATAAAAATATTGATAATTTTGATATTTTCCTCCATAGGCTTAACTTTGTTTGTGATGTAATTATACTTACCGAGTGCTGGTTAACAAAACGGAACGGCAACCTACCAACAAGGCCAGGTTATAACTTATTTTATAGTCAAAATAATCACAACCAAAATGATGGAATAGTTATTTATGTTAGAGACTCCTTGCAAGTCACCCTCGAGGAACCAGCTCTTCAAGGTTGTAGTTGTTTGTTGGTACATATTAACCAAGATACAGTTATTGTCGCAATATATAGATCCCCATCTGTCACAAACATAGATAATTTCAACGGAAACTTAGATCAGATACTTCAATCATTAACATCTTTTAAAAATGTAATAATTACGGGTGATATTAACATAAACATTATACCCGACATACATGATGCTGGAACCCAAGATTATCTCAATTTATGTTCGTACCATGGTTTTTACCCAGCCCATACATTACCAACACATCAGAGTGGTTCTTGTCTCGACCATATGATGATAAAATCTAGGTCAACATATCTAACACTTGTCATAAAAACGCCGCTTACCGATCATTCCGCTGTCTTACTAACCTTAAATTTATCGCTGCCTAAACTGAATCATAAACTAGTAAAATCTAAGGTAAACATAAAGAAACTCGAACACGATTTATGCAAGCTTGACTTTGCCCCAGTTTTTCAATCGACGGACGCGAATGCATCTTTGTTGTATTTAATTAATAATGTTGAACAAGCTATATTACATAATACGTCTGTAGTTGCTTCAAATAAAAAATATCAAAATATCAAACCTTGGATAACCCCGGGTATTATTCGATGTATAAGACACAGGGATAAACTTCATATGAGGACAAAAAAATATCCCGACAACCACACATTGCTAGTTATCTATAGGAGATACAGGAATTTCGTTAATAATCTTTTGAAAAAATTAAAAGCAAATTATGAAAAAAATGAACTACTCAAAGCAGGCAAGGATAGCAAACGCCTTTGGAGACATATTAAAAATTTTACCTACACTTCAAAAAGGCACGAATCGTGTTCGAGTTTACTATTAACCCATCCTTCACCGCTTATATCAGCCAATTATGTAAATAACTATTTTATTAATATGGGAAAAGACCTTGCAGAACGCCACCAACCTCTAAATTTATTTTCTCAGTCACTTAACGCTACCACTAGTAGGAATAGTTTTGTTATGTTAGATACCGACCAACAAGAAATTTTACAAATAATTACAAATTTGAAAGATGACAGTGCAGTCGGCTTTGATAACATTAGCAATAAAATCCTCAAAACTTTTAAGCATATTTTAATACCACCGTTAACACGCATTTTTCAAGTCTGCCTCTCGCAGGGTATTTTTCCACAATGTTTAAAAAAAGCACTCCTGTCTATAAATCTGGATGTAAAGATCAAGTAAATAACTATAGACCAATATCAGTGCTTCCATCCTTATCAAAACTATTAGAAAAAATTATTAACAAAAGGCTTATTGACTACCTGGAAAAAAATAACTATTTGTCACCTACGCAATTTGGTTTTCGGGCAAAGTTGTCAACAGCAGATGCGGTGCATAACCTGACTAACTATATTACTCAGGAACTAGGCAAAGGAAAGCATACTCTAGCTGTTTTTCTTGATTTAGCAAAAGCGTTCGATACCGTTTCAATTCCAAAGCTTCTAAAAAAGTTGGAAGCATTGGGTATTAGAGGAACGCAGTTAAAACTGTTTGCAGATTATTTAGACAATCGATCTCAATGCGTTAAAATAGGAAATATTAAAAGTGATTACCAGAAAATGACCTGCTATGGTATTCCCCAGGGAAGTATAATCGGCCCTACCCTTTTTCTCGTTTACATCAATGATTTATGTAACCTTAATTTAAAATGTGGTAAAATTATATCTTACGCCGATGATACGGCCTTGATTTTTAGCGCCAATAGTAGGTCAGAATTATATGAGGTAGCTCAACTTGGTCTTAATGGTGTAAATAACTGGCTTCGCTGCAATTTACTAACACTGAATACTGACAAAACCAATTATATTCACTTTTCTATGCGCCAGCCTTGTCATGGGTTTACAAATCCTAACTTATACGCACACCAATGCCAATATCCTTCAGTCAATAAATGCGATTGCCCTTTAATACAGAACACATCCCATATAAAATATCTTGGTATCTTAATTAACGACACATTATCTTTTAGACAGCATATTGCAAATCTAGTAGTCAGGATCCGTAAATTAATGTATATTTTTAAAAAATTACGTACCATTGCAGGTCCAAAACTAATTAAACAGGTATATCAGGCCTTATGCCAATCAGTAATTCAATATTGTATAACTTCATGGGGTGGAGCTCTCAAAACTATTTTAATCCCTCTCGAGCGAGCTCAGAGAGCCATTTTAAAAGTAGCCAATTCACTTCCCTTCTTATATCCTACGCATCAACTTTACAAATACTGTAATGTGTTAACTGTTCGCCAGCTTTTCATTATGCACACCATATTAAAACAACACACCATTTCACCTTTTTGCTCTGATATCACTAACAAAAGACGGAAAGATATAGTCTGCATCTCTACACATGATTCAAAATACATCTTTTCACATAGATTCTCTACTTTCCTAAGTCCTTTCTTATATAATAAGTTAAATAGAGTATTAGGTATTTATACATTCAACTATTTTAACTGTAGAACTGTAGTATTTAATTATTTGCATAGCCTGATATACGAGCAGACCGAAGAATTACTTCTTATTTGTAAATAAATGAACGTAACTCCATAATTTACATTTACCAACATTTATATAACGATTACTTTAAGTTCTGTTTTAATTAATTTGTTAATTTATTAATCTTTCAATGTATTATTTAGATCATAAAAGCCTGAAATACAGGTACAATTTTAACTGTAACCTAGTTCAGGCATCCATTATTTTGTACTTTATATTGTTATTAGTATTATTATGCAATGTATGACCTTATTTGAATAAAGATATATTTATTATTATTATTTATTATTATTATCAAGCAGTTACACGCTTTAAAAAATAAAAATTATAACTATAATTGCTATTTCTTGTTTCAAATGTTTAATACTTGTAAAAGTATTCATTTGACATTGTGGGTTGCCTATAATGCGAAGAGATGGCGCTGCCTTGCAGCTTAAGAATGGCTAGAGGAATTTCGACGCGGCCCGTGAGGGCCGCGGTAGCATAATTGGTCAGTGCATTCGCCCGTATTGCGAAGGGTTCGGGTTCGAGTCCCGTCTGCTGCCTGGTCCGCGTGGATTTTTTTCTAGTTATATTTTCTTTAGATTTAAAAATCAAGCAGTTACACGCTTTAAAAAATAAAAAATTATAACAATTAGATTCTTTTGACCCTCTCCGTGAAAAGACTCTAATTGCTCCGTAAAGCTGGAAATATTTGTTTTTTTGGTATGAGTCTAGCATATGATTTGGTACACTACTTGTAGCTCCACCTATCGTAAAGCTGGAAATATTTGTTTTTTATGGTATGAGTCTAGCATATGATTTGGTACACTACTTGTAGCTTGCATCAATTTGTATTTAAGTTTCAAAATGAAATTTGCATTTATTTCTGTGTTTTTCACATGAAAAATAATGGTCTTCATTTGTTTATGACAGCAATATAAGTTACAAGAGAACATTAATAAGTTATTTACTTAATACTCCAGCTTTATTGTTGTGTAAAACAAAACGGAACAATGGAAATTAATTTATTCAATCAATTTGGGTTTACAAACAATGGATGAGGCTGTTAAGAATCGATAAATAAGATGATTGTCCGCACAAAGACAATGTTTTTGGAAGTTAATGAGATTTGTTTTGAGCAAGCCGAGGCGAGCCCGACTATAAACTACAGCCGTAATATTTTAATAAAGTAATCCTCATGAATGTGAAGTGAAACGTGAAATTTAATTTTTGACAAAGAAAAGACTTTTATTATCACTAAGTGTGTGTATCAATGTGTCCGTCAACCGCATAGTACATAGTGTTGTTTTTAACAATATAATGTATAATTGTAAGTCATTGTGCTTCATCATATAAACTTTTATAAAATCGGCTTAAATAACTGGACATCTTCAAGGCCAGAGTGAACAGGCATCTTCTAGGCAGGCGTGTACCATCCTAGGCCTCATCATCGCTTTCCATCAGGCGAGATTGTGGTCAAACGCCTTGCCTATTAAGCATAAAAAAAAGTATAATTACAAGCAATGGTTAAGATGACACTATCTATGTACTGTGGTTCGTTTGCCCCATTATATTGATTAATCAGTTTCATCTGCACCATCAGATATCATCAGATAGACGGAGAGACATCCAGTTGTCCAGATTAGCATTGCACAAGCTTTCTTGGTGTAAAGATGCCCCTGAAACTCCGGGGCATTGCCCGTAGGGGTGAATTCGGCAACGGACAATCACCGGCGGGGCCGTGAAACATTTAAGATTGCCCAGGGTTTAACCTGCACTTTCGACACGCACTCTAGGTAGTGAAGGGTTCTCCAGAAGGGACCCTGGTGGACGTGACTCAAATGGTAATAAAATTAATAGCAATTGGAACTTTTCACTTGATATTTGAACTCAGGAATACACATTATCTTAAATTAATAGTCAACCGATAGAGTCCGTGCTGAATTCAATCTCTAGAATGGTCGATGTGAGACAGAAGGCTCTCACATTTGACTATTTAAATGATTCTATTTACTTTTAATACAACTGCCAGCCGTAGGCATTTCATAAGCGAAGAGTTTACACAAGCAAGAAGGCCGTAACGCTATGGGCGTTATAGTACCTTAGGCTTTGGAGTGCGTGTTGGGTGACCGGTGTAGGAGTATTGTGAGGTTATTACTAGGTAGGGTCCTGCTCATTTCATCAAGCCCATGAGTTAGCTGAAATAAACAGGAAGGAGTCCACAGATACCCTCGCGCTACCCTCGTTGGGCGAGCGAAGCGTTATGCATTTCCTATACATAAAAAAGTGTTTTGAATCAACAGGAACTCCTTATCCCACTATATCTGTCCTTCAGTCGGTCTGCAGCTTAGTTAGGAGACTATTAGTACAATTGTATTGATATACTTCATAAGATTTCGTATTGTATGTTCTTGCTGTATGTATTCATTCAAATCATATACTTATATATATGTTAATCACTACTTTTCTTAGACATGCACTCTTTCTGCGTTTCTTTCACGTGGACAAAGCTAGCTACATTTATCATTTACTATTTAAATCCTACATTGGAATTAAATAAGGTATACCGAAGGATGAAAATGTATAAATAAAGCCCCTTAAGAAAATTTCAAATAGGTTTGAAGAGTAATTATCTTGTATTGACAATTAATTAGTTGAAAGCGACCGAACCGCGGGTTGTTATTGTTGTGATTCAAGAGGGCTTCTTTACGATTGTTAAGCTAGACGATAACATTGTTTTCTCATTGTATTCATCAAGTATTCAACTGTAAAATCAGCGTCGAAAAGATTGTAGCAAAATTGCTACTTAAATAAATCCGTAGGTATCAGTGGTACTTACAATAAAGAAAATGATAATGTTTATAAAGGACTGTCTCTTTATGATTGTTATTTTAGAAAGAAAACTTTGTTTTTGAAAGGTAACGCATGGTACCAATTTGAAGACTGAGGAACATTAACGTTCGAATTATAAGGGTTCCTTTTTTACGTTTTATCTATTTTAATGTTCTTAGTTTTGTATTTCCCACTAAACCAAAATATTCTTTTTAGTGATGTAATATTATTGAGAAAGGTAAAATATTTCTGTTTGTTAAGTACTTAGTTCTTCTGAGTTTTGCGAGAGTTTGCTCTCTTGGGTTTTTACTTTATATTGACAGTAAAGCTGTAAACAGCATTTGTGATTTCGAGCAAATAATAAACGTGATTCTATACGACACAAGATTTTTTTATAAATTAAAAAAAACCGGTAATTTTTATAAATAATAGAATATAGTAGAATTTAGTGTAGTTCTAGTTTAATATCTAAATGTAAATTGTTTTTTTTAATTGATTTGTGATATATGTAGACGTTTTTGTTTGATTTTATATAGTAGCAATTTAAATATTCTAAATCGGTGTTTTAGAAGAGAAAAAGGGGAGGAAAAGTGTTGTTATTGCACAAATAGAAGTAGGATGTTAATGTTGCATAATTTACAGATATCTTGCTAAAGTGGGTACTGGTACTGGGGTGGTACATCAGGTGCATTTTTCCTTAGTAAATGCAAAATAACACTCTTGTTATTTGTTCGAAAATTCTCAATTTGAATACACCAACAGAACTCGTATAAATCTGCGCCCCGTGAAACATTTTTATTCCCGCCGCCGGTACGACGTAAATTCCAAAAGCGTGTTAAGCGACCTAGCTGTTAATTCAATTTTTCACATAATGTTTTTCTATTTAAGCCGAGGTGGTGGAACACTGCAGTTCTGTACTGTGTGGGTAAAACGCTAAGCATGAGTTGAACTTAATTTTCGTGCGGTCGGAACGGAAGACTGCATACTTACTTTAAGCATGCCATCTTTTTTGTATACTTTGGTAGTTACAGCGGTGTTTTCTACTACTAAATTAAGATAATATCAACTAATATTATTAATTTATGCCGCTTATTTGAGGTTCGCATACAAATTAAAAACCTAAAGGGTACCTACTTGTAGTGAAATTTCGCAAGAAGGAAACGCCGTTTAGGACAAGTAAAAAATAATTTACATATCTACAACTTTCTACGGATCACTCGGCGCGTAAGTCCGACTCGCGCTTGAGCCAGTTTTGAGGGGTTCCGTAGTCCTGACAAGGAACCCATATAGTTGTATCATGTCCATTCGAGGTTTTGTTTGGTGACAATTGGCACTAGAGCGCCTGTAATTTTGTGGAAGTATGTATGTTAATCACCCCAACAAAGTAGTAGAATATTTTTTTTATACCATCGTTGAAAGGTGCTTTAAAATGACTTAGGCGGTTGCTAAGACTATTTTTCGATTTAGGGATGCGATTTGCATAATATTAAACTTTACGGCCGCGGGCGCTGCAGAGCTTTTAAGCGGACCTCAATGGAGTCCAGTCGCGAAGGTAGCTTATGTGGCAGAAATTTTTGTTGCTTTAGCCATCATCACCTTGTCGGCCTGAACCTATTCTCAACCTACCTTAAACGGAATTCGTATATGAAGACAGCTATACTCTCTTTGGCCCTCATGTTGCTTCTTCACACCTTAATTAAAAGGCACTTTGTAGAAAAATTTCGTATTAGTTACAACAACTGTTTGTAGGTTTGTACTGGTATAGTGGCTACTATTAAATCGGAAAAGAAGAGCACACACAAAGTGTGTATGAAGAAAAAACGCCTCATTAGTTGGTTTAATTTCTGAGATACATGTACATCACTATTAATTCTTATTTTTGATTTGATGCCAAATTTGTAAATATCTAAAAGCTACATCTCAATAGTTGAAAGAAGTAAAGGCTGAAATATTTATGTTTTAAAACATTTAAAAATTATTATTTTTCTTTTATATTTTTATGGCGTGAAGCTAAATGTTTATTAACAGAATAGGTAATAATATTTCAGGTGACTTAATTGAGTATTCGCAAACGATATGTACATTGTAATATTTGAAAAGTAGATAGTACATTGGTCAAGTTAATTAACATCAAACAGTTAGCCGCACAGCTGCACGACGGTATTAACCACATCCTAAAATTGGACATTAATTTTAGCTCGTTCAAATCATTATAGGTAAATTCCATTGAGAAAAACCCAATTAAGTCACATAGGACTCAAATATGCTAGGCGACGTTATTTGCGCTGCACTCAACAGAATACTTTTAAGAAAATACACTTCCGGCTGTTGAACTCTGAGGGGTTGGATGGAGTTAACCGTAAAATGGTTCTATTGGGTTCGACGACCCTTGTCCTTGCTAAAGTCTGTCACATTTTCTCACTTAGTACTGGCTCTTTTCCTCGCAGCTGTTCGTCCATTCCAAAATTACCTAATCCTAGATTCCCTTGCCACTTGAGACCTATATCCATTCTCCCGTTTTTGTACAAAAATATTGAGTGACTTGTCCTCCACCGGATCAATATATTTGCCAACACTGAAAAGATTCAGAGCCTTCTTCAATCTGCTTTTCACCCAACCCATAGCACAGTAACTGTCTTGACAAAGATAACCGACGATTGACGCATGGGCATGTCTGATCAACGTGTGGCACTACTAGTACAAGTACTTCTAATGCTTTTAACACCGTTGATTTCTACATGCTCTTAGCAATGTTGAGGTCGGTCTTTGTGTCGGATGTGCTGGTGGATTGGTTCCGGGATTATCTTGTTGGGCGACAGCAATATGTCCATTTTGATGACAGGCGCTCTGGGTTTTGTCATGTGACTGCTGGAGTGCCTCCTGGTGGATTCCTATTTTTTTTCCTTTTCTAAATTTATATCAACTTCCTTACTCCTCTCCTTCACTTTTTTTGTGTGTCTGGAAAATAAATGATGTAACCGTTACGCACCGAAAACGTGCACGCACAGGCTCCATGGGCTCCACCCTGTCATTACATCCAGCTCCCAAGGTTCGATGAAGTAGCAGGGCCATACTCGGTAAAAATCAGACAATAGTGCTACACTTATCATCTGGCATGCACTATAAGGACCGAATTCCCTCTATGCACGCCTGGTGAGCGGGGATTGTAGCGGGATCATGCGTTAGCATTTCGCCGCAGCCGGTGATTGTTCGTTGCCTCGGCGGGCCTCGTCGTGGGTGCAGCAGGGATAGTCGGTTTTACCACCACCTGCTGCGGGGCCTTCTTTTTCCGTCAGACGACTTCACTCCAAGCTGTACAGGTCTCTCCTCCCTTGTGGTCAGCCGCCAGGGGTGACACACGTTCACACGTTCCGGCGGTGGCAACCGCTCCTCCAATGAGGCCAGCCGAGTGCTAACCATCTCCCCTATTTATATCATAAGGGAGCATTTCATCTTTTCGACGGCCTCTGATGCTAGTAGCTAGTAACCCAGCACAATAATGTGCCCTGTCCAAACCCTTCACTGTTCCTCTGTTGCCGTAGCCGACCCATTTCCTCCCTCAGAGTTTGGTTTTCCTCCACCATTTTCTTCAGTCTGTCCGCCTCCTCTGCTCGATTTTTCAGACTGTTGACCAGCTCATTTATCCTCTTTATTGCCGACCTGATGTCTACACACTTTCCTGTCATGCTCATGCCTTTATCCACCACAAAGTCAATGGCGTCCACAGTACTTTTCAAGGACAACCTCAGCTCCTCTGCAGTGGGCTCATTTAACAATCCACCCTTCTGCCCTGACTTTTCCACCCTTTATCTTTTCTTCGGTGGAGCTTGAGTAAGGATCTGGATGTGGAAGGCTGAGCAACGGCCTCCGCTCGTTCCCTTTTACTCTTCCCACGAGGGTGGATGTAATATCACCACATTCCTCGCTTGAAAAATCCGTCTCGCTGAGACCGCCGCCTCTCAGGCGGAGTACTCCACAGGTTTTCTCTCCCACGAACGTCTCGGTAGTATAATTCACACTACGGGACCCAATAATTCTGCAGCGCCGGTGGCCAGCCGGAGCGCATAAGCCGCTAGTATCAAATTTTTCACTCTGGAGCCCAGCTACCTCAGAGCGCCTGGTGTCAGCGGCAGCGCACAATAAAGCAAATTATAATCATTTCCATTACGATACTCCCTCTTCTGGACCGGGACCCTACCTGACCTCATTAAAAGTATTGAGGAGGTTTCTCCGAACACGGCGGCCCCCGTTTCCGCACCACGTGCGGGATTACGGGTCGGACGAAAGTGGCGTCACAACCGCCCTCACTACAACTGGCGTCTCCGTCCCCTCCCACGAAGTCTCAACTGCCGCTATCGGGCATACCCAGGACGCCAGCCGAGACATGATGTGTCTGATGTGATGGGTGATTATTTACAGAGGTTTTCTTCTTCGCAGCCCCCACCTTCCGAAGAAATGGGCGGTTCTCGGCCCCGCACCACGTACGGGGTTACCAGTTTGTCGGATATCCGACACCTTCGTAACAGCACACAGCAACTGTCGCCCGAAGTGCATCGTCCCGAATCCATTTTCGTTCCCCTGGCATGACTGCAAAGGGACAAGAAATGGACTGGGCCCACGAGGAGGTTTCCGATGTAGCACCCCACTCCTCTCCTTACCTGCCAATACCATTTGAATGCTGATGACCTGCAAATTTACCGTCAGGCTCCTGCTGAAGATATAAATAATTTGATTGCACTTGTCCAAGACGACCTCAAGGTCATATATGAATGGAGTTCTGCTAACGGCCTTCTATCAACCCCAGTAAATTTCAAGTCATCCTCGTTGGGGGTTCCAAACAAATTCTTGCTGCCAAGCTGGATGTTGTGGGTCTTTCTCAGCCTTACTTTAATTCTTCTCCTCTTCCCTATGGCAAATCTGTTAAGAATCTCGGTGTTATCTTCGACTCTACATTCCCTTGGTTTCCTCATATTGCTGAGGTCTGTAGGAAAATGTTTGCTGCTGTTGGTTCACTAGGCCGATGGAAAAACTTTCTTCCTATAAAGACCAAAATTGAACTTGCGCAATCACTCCTTCTGAATATTTTGGACTACGCTGTTGTTTGTAACATGGACAATGAAGCACTCCTAGACAAGCTTCAGCGTCTCCAGAATCTTTGCATTAGCTTTATTAATGGCCCTCGCAAGTTCGATCATGTGTCCGAATTTAGAAGGGAGCTAAAGTGGCTTCCTATTAGACTGGGCCGTGAGGAACATGTTCTCACTTTGCCTTATAATTTGTTGTATGACCCTCGCACTCCCCCTTACCATAAAGAACGTTTCAAATTTGGTATGAACCACAACGGCATGTTGCGTTCCAAAAATGATAACATGTTGGAGCTCCTTTTAACCCGCTCAGAATATTATTGGGACTCCTGTACAGTAAAAACTGCTCAACTTTGGAACAAGCTGTCGTCTGAAATCCGGAGTTCAAAGTGGCTTCCAATATTTAAAAGTAGGCAACATAATCTCCTTCTGCTGCGATCTTAGTCTGCTTTAACATAACATGTATGTTGTTAGTATGTAGGTATCTATTTATGTTCTAGTCGTTATATATATTTATGTATAATATGTATTTATATGTAAGTGTATGATAGTCAATTAATTATATGTAGGTATATTTAACACAGCGTTTTATTAAAATATTTATGTTTCTCATCGACTGCTGGCATACTACATCTTCTTTCCGTTTAGCTTACCTATACCGCGAAGGTTGTCTGGAAGAGATCGCTTTTAGCGATAGTACCGCCTTTGCCTACATTATTGTTACATCTATTCGTTGTACCTATGTCCTTTTGTATGTGATCACTAAAGTGCTTATTATTATTATTATTCCGGACACATCTATCGGCCCACCCAGTATTTTAAGTTTTGACGGTTCCTATCTATATATAAATGTTAAGTATATTGCGCAAAAAGTATTTACGCAGTCTTGAAGCTTATGTACATATTAACCATTATTTTGTGTTTTTCTAAAAACATTCCTATTTTTACATAACCTAACATATATATTTTTGATACAGATCGTTGAAACTTATAACACTAAGTAGGCCTAGAGATGTGTCCGGAAATGTATGATTAAAGTGAATGCCCTCTGGTTGTATCCATTCATAATTTGTGATGTTGTGTAAAATAAAAGCCGATATTTCTAGGCAGCAGCTGCTATCCAAATGAAAGAGAGCTTTGATACATGTATTTCTGTAACTGCACTGCGGCATCGGCGCGATGGCAAAGCGAAAAAAAATCTAGCAACGTGAGAGCCCACTGTTTTCCATTAACGTAATGGAGTTACTTTTCAGTTACATTTTAGTGAAATTTTGACCACACGCTTTCGCCGATATTGCCAGCGGAATAACTGTGTTGACGTAACGTTGATGGTTTACTGTGAAATGTGTATGAGTAAAGCTGCTTTTAAAACAGATTCTGGCAGTAATCTGATTTGCTGAATTTGTCACCGTTTTTAGGGTACTGTAGCTCATAAGGAATAAACGGAACCCTTATAGGATCACTTTGTTGTCCATCTGTCTGTAAAGATCCTTTACTTCGAGAACCTGTGGAGGAATCGAGTTAAAATTCAAACCAAAAACTCAAGTCTACGGTCCCTTGAAGCTATTAAAAAATTAAACTCCTTAGGAATAGAGATACGACCGTTTATGTAGCAAAAACTTATATTTCGATACTATAATTTTAATCCCCTTGTAGATTAAAATTGACAGGTTACTTTTCGTTGACTTAGAATTATGAAAAGTTGTACTATACATCCAATTTGAATAAAGATATATTGATTTCTGATTGATAGAATGTCAGCAAATATATATAAAATTAAAAAAAAATACTATGGATATATGCATAAACTTGATATTTTCTTATTTATTTATATTTAAGCATTTAACTGCTAGATGTTTAAATCTAAAGAAAAGTTTACTAGAAAAAAATCCACGCGCACCAGGCAGCGGACGGGACTCGAACCCGCACCCTTCGCAATTTGGGCGAATGCACTGACCATTATGCTACCACGTAGATAGGTTTATTCGTTGATCTGATGACCTATTTTACATTTGTAAAAGCTATTACATTAATAAAACGAGAGTATAGATATTTCTTAACTGAGTTACTCTTACGAAAAATATGTGGGATTCATTACAATTTCAATTTGATGAATGATGTTTGAAGTTTTCGCTCTCGGAATTGGAATTAAATTAAACATGACTTTGTTTCTTCTCTCACCATTAACGTTACAACTGTCAAATCAAAATAAATAAATGAAATCAATGTTGACTGTGTGTTTGGGATTGGATTTTATTCTGGGCAAAACACGGAACGTAAATGCCACTACCAATCGAGAGTTCCGGTCGATCACCAATCCGTATGACGTTACATGACGCACTGTGAAGATCGATGCTACCATTGGTCATCAATATTGTCCCCCTCCCCTCGAATATTGTAAATACCATCACAAAATAGACATAACAAATGGTAATCTTATATGTATTTACTTCACTTTGTATACCTACGCTCGGGCCGGTCGCGCTAGGATTGTCAACATTGGCAAAAACTATCGTTGTTTGATTTATTGACCAGAATGAAACAGAAGGAACGGAAATGTAATAACTAAATTATTGCAATTTTGATGTTGTTATATTACAAATGAAAAAAAAAATCAATTCACCGCTTAATGTTGAATTCAAAGAAGCGTCTACTGAACAGATATATTAACTTGATATTGGTTCCTCCATTTTTGCACAAATAGTTCACTCGCGCACGCAGTGGTCTGAAGTGTTTCGAGATATCGTGTCCGTCAGCGGTGTCTATGTGTGCGTTGCTCGAGAGCACTTTGTATGTAGATTGCTTTCTGTTATGTATGTTTTGTGCTACCATTTTTTGAATGCATTCACAAGTCATTTGAATTTCAAAGCTATCACATCTTTTATGCAAATTTTCCAAAATCTAGTCTCAAAGTTTTGTAGCTAAGCCACGTCGCCAACGTATATAAAAACCAAGTACCGCTATCGGTGGTACCCGGAACACTGTTATATATATAGATTTGAGCAGCGTTTGAGAGAGAATTTTTCACTCTATCATGTTCCATAATTTTACAATTTAATCACGGTTATAAATTATTAAAAACTATAATTTACAGTGAAATATAAGCAGCAAAGCACCTCCCCGCTTTAAACTTTAACACTCCTTAAATATGTCAATATAAGTTCGTTAAGTTTATAATTATAACCGCGGATGATTTAGTCTCCGCGGTATGCATGTATGTACGTGCAAAGGTAGAGTTGACGTCATAAATTCGAAGCTAATTACGGCAGGTGTCAGTAGCAAAGCCTCTGCCGGCACAACTTCGACCCATAAGTCAGTCGCTGTCGAGATGAACGCACATCACCCTGAGGCACCTGGAGTTGGCCGTAAGCTATATATCAACATATATGGTTTGATTGTTTGTAGTTAAGTTTGCAAAAAGGGTGGTTACTAAGAAGCTATGATATGATCATTAACGGCAGTCTGTACAAAAGGGGTAACGACGGGGTAAGGTAATCGAAATTCTATTTAGTCCGTCAGTTACATTATGAAAACACGTATCTTTCTTTTGCCAATCAACAAAAAAAATACAAAAATAATTTGCGTCAAAGTTTGGGATTGGGGGCTGGTGACGTCACTTTTTAGTAAAAATTGTACCAAACGTGACGTCATGTGAGATTTCAAATCAATTTATCTCTGTAATGATTTGATTATGTGAATAAAGAAAAATACTTGTCCAATACTTTTTGATAATCTCTCTGATAGACGAAGAAAAAAAAGTTATTCTATACAATACCTAGGCAATGTATAGAATGTCGGGGACATCCAGACAATGTATGAAATGTTTTAAATTTTATTTTGTTCGAGCTGACTCAGCGAATTCGTACCGCCATAAAAATAGGGGTTGGTGATAGGAAGGTGAAAATTTAGGGTTGTATGTATTATTTAATGCCACATTATAAAAATAAAAAATATGTCCAAAAATAAAAAATGTGTTAGGGGTGGACAACGCTCATAACTTAGGGGTATGAAAAATAGATAGTAGCCGATTCTCAAACTGAATCTGCATATAAAATTTCATAAAAACCGGTGAAGCCGTTTTGAAGAAGTATACACATTGTGACACGAGAATTTTCTCCTCAGATGTGTAAGCAAAATGACCGTCAAAACCCTCTGTTATATTTCGAGTTCTACTAAACCTTATATCCGAAGAAAATATCTTTATTTTTGTCTAAAATCAATCTTAAATATTTTCTGCATCTATTTCTATATCTAAATATTATAATATAATATTGCGTGGAAGAAATCCGCCACTTCCACAGAGATAGGTGTTTTAACGCAGACAGAAAACATCCCCTTACCACAGCTGAGGGGATATAAGATTATATACTTTACCTAGGTGATGTTTACAATTCTTAGGGATTGTATAGTGTACCTGCTGGTCCACCGGTAATTTGTAAAATAAACACATTTTGGCCCTTATTAATCTAACCTAACCTACTCAGCTGGATATAAAATGACGGAGGGATTTTCTAATTCTCACCGAATGACCAATACTACAGACCAATGCACGTTTGACCAACTCACAGTGGGTTAAGTTGGGTTGGTGTTGTGACCTAAACTTAGCGCAAACCGAGCAAGCAAAGCGAGCATGTCGTGGCACGGCGGGCGAAGCGCCAGCCACGTGATAGATAATAGAATATAATAATTAAAGATAATAGATAAATAAAACAAAAGTCAACCAGCTATCTTCATTTACACACATTGCCGACTGCGCATTCGGTATTTCGTATGTATAGAATACCTAGGCAAAGTATAAAATGATTAATATTTCTTATATAGCCTAGGCATTGTAACTGTAAAGCAACCATTAAAATTGCTTAGTTATCGGAACGAAAGTTCCTTACGGCAGGCTTGGAGGGGATAGGGATTTTGCTGCGCGACCGAACTGAAAAAAATGTGATAGTAAAACCGTAAGAAAAAATGCGTGGAATAAAACCGTTAAATGAGACGTGCGCAGGCGCGACGAAGTTCCTTACGGCAGGAGAGAGAGCGACGAGGGTGCATCACTGAAATATTATGATATTATACCAACACTGAATATGTGTGAAGTTATAGGGAGTGGTAGAGCGACGAGGGTGCATCACTGAAATATTGTGATACTACACCAACAGTGAATATGTGTGAAGTTATAGGGGGTGGTAGAGCGACAAGGGTGCATCACTGAAATATTGTGATATTACACCAACACTGAATATGTGTGAAGTTATAGGGGGTGGTAGAGCGACGAGGGTGCATCACTGAAATATTGTGATATTACACACCAACACTGGATATGTGTGAAGTTATAGGGAGTAGTAGAGCGACGAGGGTGCATCACTGAAATATTGTGATACTACACCAATAGTGAATATGTGTGAAGTTATAGGGGGTGGTAGAGCGACGAGGGTGCATCACTGAAATATTGTTATATTACACCAACACTGAATATGTGTGAAGTTATAGGGGGTGGTAGAGCGACGAGGGTGCATCACTGAAATATTGTGAAATTACACCAACACTGGATATTTGTGAAGTTATATCAAGCTGTGAACCAGTAACGCCTGTGAGACATGATTATGATTACAAGGTGAGTACTTATCAGGAGGTGGCTGAGCGACGGGGGTGCATCACTGGATTATTGTGACATTGTAGTTTATTCTAAACTGTGGGCCAGTCCTGCCTATCATCCTTTACGAACGCTAGCGGGACATGATAATAAGGTGCGTATGTAGGGGGTGGCACAGCTACGAGGGTGCAGCACTGGAATATTGTGACATTACACGAAATCTGGATATTTGTGACGTTATACCGAGCTATGGACCAGGAACGCCTGTCATCTGCTGTAAACTTAAGCTAGACATGATAACAAGGTCAGTACTTAACAGGGGGTGACAGAGCGACGGGGGTGCAACCCCAAATTATTGTGGCATTATACCAACACTGGATTATTGTCGTATATTATACTAAACTGTGGTTAAGTCCAGGGGGGTGGCAGAGCGACGGGGCTGTATTACTGGATTATTGTGACATTGTAGTTTATTATAAACTGTGGGCCAGTCCTGCCTAACAATCTTTACGAACACTAGCTGACCGAACTGAAAAAAATGTGATAGTAAAACCGTAAGAAAAAATCCGTAGAAAAAAGTGTGTGGAATAAAACCGTTAAATGAGACGTGCGCAGGCGCGACAGTCGCATACACAAGCGAGTTTGCAATTTGTGTCGAGACTACATTAGCCGAAGGAACTTCGTTCCTATCTGGTGTCCCACGATACCACATCATTTTTTTACTTAACAGAATTCTAGACTGCTGGACTCCCTTTTTCCTTTCAGTTTTTATTTAAAATTAATTTTTTAGCAGGCGGGTTTATATATTTACTTTTATTTACTATTTTATTTCTGTCATTTTTTTCTTTTTA
This sequence comes from Chilo suppressalis, assembly GCA_902850365.2. Lineage (NCBI taxonomy): Eukaryota > Metazoa > Arthropoda > Insecta > Lepidoptera > Crambidae > Chilo > Chilo suppressalis. Next base: position 14,514,010 of record OU963906.1, on the reverse strand, counting down.
TTTATAACTTGTTTAATATGTTATATTTTCTGAATTGTTTTTTAAAACCTTTCACGTTGAGACCCCGCTTAATGGGTTAAAGTCAATTATTTTTCAAGAATGAGCGAAGATTGGCGCCAAAAATCAACCATTTTGTTTTTCTGTTATTATTTTTGAAACTTAATTAAATAAAACTAGTTTAAACGGGATAATGCACGAAACTTTATTTATTTATTGACGAAACTTTATTTATTTATTGACGAAACGTGCGTGAGGGTGTATCCTCGTCGCTCTACTACCCCCTATAACTTCACACATATTCAGTGTTGGTGTAATATCACAATATTTCAGTGATGCACCCTTGTCGCTCTACCACCCCCTATAACTTCACACATATTCACTGTTGGTGTAGTATCACAATATTTCAGTGATGCACCCTCGTCGCTCTACCACTCCCTATAACTTCACACATATTCAGTGTTGGTGTAATATCATAATATTTCAGTGATGCACCCTCGTCGCTCTCTCTCCTGCCGTAAGGAACTTCGTCGCGCCTGCGCACGTCTCATTTAACGGTTTTATTCCACGCATTTTTTCTTACGGTTTTACTATCACATTTTTTTCAGTTCGGTCGCGCAGCAAAATCCCTATCCCCTCCAAGCCTGCCGTAAGGAACTTTCGTTCCGATAACTAAGCAATTTTAATGGTTGCTTTACAGTTACAATGCCTAGGCTATATATGAAATATTAATCATTTTATACTTTGCCTAGGTATTCTATACATACGAAATACCGAATGCGCAGTCGGCAATGTGTGTAAATGAAGATAGCTGGTTGACTTTTGTTTTATTTATCTATTATCTTTAATTATTATATTCTATTATCTATCACGTGGCTGGCGCTTCGCCCGCCGTGCCACGACATGCTTGCTCGGTTTGCGCTAAGTTTAGGTCACAACACCAACCCAACTTAACCCACTGTGAGTTGGTCAAACGTGCATTGGTCTGTAGTATTGGTCATTTGGTGAGAATTAGAAAATCCCTCCGTCATTTTACATCCAGCTGAGTAGGTTAGGTTAGATTAATAAGGGCCAAAATGTGTTTATTTTACACATTACCGGTGGACCAGCAGGTACACTATACAATCCCTAAGAATTGTAAACATCACCTAGGTAAAGTATATAATCTTATATCCCCTCAGCTGTGGTAAGGGGATGTTTTCTGTCTGCGTTAAAACACCTATCTCTGTGGAAGTGGCGGATTTCTTCCACGCAATATTATATTATAATATTTAGATATAGAAATAGATGCAGAAAATATTTAAGATTGATTTTAGACAAAAATAAAGATATTTTCTTCGGATATAAGGTTTAGTAGAACTCGAAATATAACAGAGGGTTTTGACGGTCATTTTGCTTACACATCTGAGGAGAAAATTCTCGTGTCACAATGTGTATACTTCTTCAAAACGTCATTTTTTTCTTTTTATTTATAACTTGTTTAATATGTTATATTTTCTGAATTGTTTTTTAAAACCTTTCACGTTGAGACCCCGCTTAATGGGTTAAAGTCAATTATTTTTCAAGAATGAGCGAAGATTGGCGCCAAAAATCAACCATTTTGTTTTTCTGTTATTATTTTTGAAACTTAATTAAATAAAACTAGTTTAAACGGGATAATGCACGAAACTTTATTTATTTATTGACGAAACGTCAATTGTATTGACGTTTCGTCAATAAATAAATAAAGTTTCGTCAATAAATAAATAAAGTTTCGTGCATTATCCCGTTTAAACTAGTTTTATTTAATGAGTGATGTGCGTGAAAACCTAAGAAACAAATATTTTTGAAACTTTCATGGAGCTAGTGTCTATCATACAATAACGACGAATCTAATAACCTCGCATATTAAAATCCATCAAGTCGTAAAGACGTTCAGACTGTAGGGCGAGCCAAAGAAATGGACATGCATAGATACCTACATACAGACATACACACGCTCGAAAAACATTACCTTCCGCAGTCGGGTAAATACTAGGTGTCGTAGTAGTAGGTAGGTAAAAAAGCTAAGGCTGGCAAAAATAATATTTATTGTTTTTCAAAGAATAATCTCCCTTTCAGTTTCAGCTCTAAGGGTTTCGTGAAAATTGTTTTACGTTTTGACTAAATGCCTACATTGTATAATAAACAGCTACGCATAAGATGATGAAATATTTAATGAGTTTTGAAATAGGATATTATTTCATCCCCCAAGTAAGTATATGGTAATATGTCAAGTTACTTTTGGAAAACTCACTAAGGATGAATTCTAAAAACAATAAGCTCGTCTTCGCATATAATGATAATATGTAATTTCCGTTAATAAACGAGATACTTAAATTACTTTCGAACAACAACAACAGGATGTCATTCGACCAAGTTCGAATTTTAACCCCATGACAGTTCTTCGAATGCGAAAGGTGACGTTAATCACTCCTGGTACTCCTGTCAGAGTTGATTAAATCTGAAATACGAGCCGCGGTGGCGCCTATTGAGACAAGTAAATAAATAGCCGGCTTCTGGGTTGTCGCAATGTGCTAACGGGCCAAATATATCTTCAACTGGTACTAAAGCGTCCCCACCTCAGAAACAAAAGAAATACAAACGACCCGCCGTGGCATGAAATTAATTCAGAGCGATGGGACGGTGAAATTGTATACAAAGGTAAACGAAAAATAAAAGTGAAGAGCTGGAACAATTTCCAAGGTCCTCGTTAGATAAAGACCGCAATCGCTCCACTGAAATTGTCAATGATGCGATCATCTCGAGCGCAGTCGCACTGCATGTTCTTATAATATTTTACAAGAGGCTCGGTCATATTTTTTACGCACTCCTAAAGTGAGTGGTGAACTTTTATGCCCCCATTTTTGGCTGTATATTTTCATCTAAACAACCTGCCAGACTAGTTTTGTTAATATCTACAGTAACGTGCTCCCAGAATTTCATAAAGGCATGCAATATCAAAACTCCTTTTTACTGTTCTGTATTTATATTGCTTTTGACTGACATTAAATTTAAGAGGTTCGTATTTACCGCGCTCGACGCCTGGTGCCGGCATAAATGTTGATAACAGTAGTTAAACCCGGATGTTAAGGGACACAACCGAAAGTAAAACGTAATGGGTCATTATGTGTTATCCATTGGAGCATGGCACACCCACCTTGTTTCTTTCTCACGCACTTACCTTCTCTAAAGCGTGTTTGAAGAAGCGTAAAATCCTTTCCTTGGAACCCTTTTAGGATAAAAAAGACGGTCAAGTGAGAATCAGCCTTGCTGGATTGTGTGATAGATTTGTTCTGAATTAATGGCGGGTATTAATTGTTCTGTGCAGAGTCAAATTCCTACCTAAAGATATATACCTAAAATGCCAATATTATTTGTGGCTTGTGTTTATTAACACGCCATTATGATAGTTTAAAGCGAACTGCTTTATTCCTTTGACAACTTCTTCTCCTGGAATGTAGAATAAATCAATTAACATTTATTTAAAATTTAATATAATGTTGTATCAAAAATAGAAGCATATTTAAATAAATCAATTACAATATTTCGCTATATAATTAGGAACATTTTTATTAATGTAGTTCCTGTATGCGTTTGTTTATTTAATTCAATCACTTATTATTTACTTTTGAAAGGAAGATGAATAACTAATAAAAACATTTTCTACAAGTCAGGATCACAATACCGCCAGCGACGGAATTGAAAAGGTAAAATTTACTTACAATACTTTTAAGCGTAGCGTTTTTCATGTATAATTTATGCTGTTGTTTGGATTATTTAATCCATGATCGGGTTCTAGAGTTACATAAAATATAAAAGAAAACCAATGGTAGACAGTAAAACCATGATATTTATTTCTCCGATATGAATTTAAAATGAAAACTTATTAAAAAATCCTATTGGTTTTGTAGCAAGTTCCGTAGCTTATTTCAAATTAATACAAGCCAGGTGACTACAACAGCGGATTTGTTTACAATTTGTTCTGGAAAAACCTCTCGTAAACAAGTAATTACACTGGATAAATATGCAGCAGCCGTAAGAGTAAAAAAATCGAAATGTTTTCTAATACCGATTACCGATATAAAAATTACAATACTATTACTTAAGCTAATTGACCCGATCGAGGTGTGTTCCGAAGTGACGAGGCCACGTGCCACATGAGGCATCGAAGAGGCACGGAGGGTTCGGCGGATGCGTAGTTGTCACGTTGTGAAGTGTCGATGTTTCTGTCATATATCAATATTTACTGAATTGGAATGCGGCGGCGTCAGCGTTCTTCATAATGTGGCAATCCGTAATAAACCCCCCCTTGAAGCAGCAACTATTTAATGAAGTTGAGTGGAACAGTTGCTGGTACTCGATGTTGAGTTCAGGCTGTATGATCTATCTTCGAGTAGATATCTTCCTTTGCAGCCTTAGCTGAAACGGGTGATTTCTTCTCAGTCCTGGATGCAACGTAGCGGCGTAGGAGCAAGATAAGAGTAAGCGACCTCACGTAGAGCAATAGGCTGTAGTAAGGCAGCGTCGTGTGGTACAGTGCTGTGTTCTGTGCGTCATCAGTTGGTACAGGCGATTGTGACTTTAGCTTATCTTCTGCACGGTGTAGCTCTCGTAGGTTGATAGTGTTAAGATGAAGTGATGCTGTATACGATGGGGATGTGGTCTCGTCTATGAGTGGTACAATTTTGTTGGGCTGACCTTTGATGCGGTTTTCCTTGTTTATAATGGTGAATTCACGAGTTCGTAAATGACAGTTGCGTGGTATGGTTGCAAGGTAACTTCCTTTTAAGATGATTCTGATCTTCGCTGTTGCCGCAGTTAAGTTGTACCTTTGTTGGTTTAGGTAAGACAAGGGCGTAGTAATTATCATCCAGTTTCTGCATGGCCTCTCTGGCTATCAGGACGGACATTTTTATGCAGGATTGGTCAACCGATTGCTCAGTTAGCAGCTTCCGGATGCAGTCTGGTTGTGTCTGGAACTGCCGGTTAAATTTCTCTTCGCAGAGATAATGGGCGTTCAATTTCGGGCATTCAGCCTCCATGTACACAAAAGTTTCATCATTGGTTGCTATGTATTGAGAGGGACGTATGATCGTTTGATTATTTTTATTGGGTAATACAGTCAATTTATAAAAACTATATGTATCACTAGCTACTATCGGTAATTTCAGTACTAAAACTATGCGTCTTTCGGTATAATATAAACTAGGTTTAATTATATCATAATATCCGCACAATTCTAAATCTAACACCTGATTTTTATCATATAATGTTCTAAGTTTCTCCATAATACTACCTAAATTATCTTTAACTATCTTAGAATGATGAGTGCTGGATGCACGCATAAAATCTATTATATTCTCTACCCTACGCAATTTTAATAATAAGTCATCTATATTTTCTCCGGTAATAGTAAGTAGCTGACATTTTGTTAATCTTAAGAAAATATCTTCGCCGTGGTTACTCTTTTTTAGTATAAGCTGAACTGTCTCATTTATCTTAAACTAATTATTTATAATTTGCGAAGGAATTTGAGAGTGAAGAGTCATCCAGTCTTTGTTAAGATTAATATCAATATACAGTTCATGGATTACTTTTCTTAGGCTATTCCTGACAACGATTCCTGAAAACTGAATTGGCTTGATCATATTTGATGGAATCTGTATAATGTAGGTTACCGCTGATACTCTTTATAATAGATCCTAAGCCGTCTACAATGCCTCTCTTAGGACGATCAGGCTCTAAATTTCTAAATTCAAATGAAGCTTTATTTAACTTGTTCCTAAGATATTGTTGATAATTGATTTTCGTAAAGGAGTTATGTATCTCTGCCAGATAATCGTGATTAGATCGTTTTAAGTTGTTTATTAACTTATTCTATGTTAATAATTGTCATGCGAATCAATGGATTGTAAAAATAAATGATAGTGAGTGATGAGCACCATGGGGCTAATTTAAATAGTAAGAGCTCCGGTCCGCCGTCCAGACTCTCAAGTTTTATCTCTTGAGAACGAATAATCGGTGGAAGCATGAGGGATAACCTGTAACAATTAAGTAGTCTTAGGGGCACGTTTAAAACGAGATTTAGCGACTGGGCCACGTTTTACCCAGGTATAAATGTGACTAAGAAGATCGGCTAAGACTTTATCTTGGGTGTAACGTGCCGCTAATTTTTGACGCTTCCCGTCAAAGATCTAAGGAATTTTTATTAAATATTTGCTTACCCGGCAGATACTCATCTTTAGGTTTGCGATAGAAACCCATCAGTCCTAAAAACTGCTTAATTTCTTTAGGGGTCTTAGGAATGGGGTAGTTTTGGATAGCTATAATTTTATCGGGCATCGGTTTGATTCCTTCCCTACTAATTATATGCCCTAGATAAGCTGTTTCAAGCTTAGGAACTTAGACTTGTCCATGTGGACTTTAAAGTTTGATTCCCTGGCTCTCTGGAACACGTTTTTTTCACGGTTATTTACGTGCTTCTCTTTTATGACCTCACAGCACGTTGTCCATCACTCTCTGGAAAGTCAAAGGCGAATTTTTGAGACCCATAGGCATTTTCGAAAACTCGTAGTGGCCCCGCTCAATGTTAAATGCTGTTTAAGATATATCATCTGGATTCATTTCACACTGGTAAAAGCCTTATGCATGATCTAACGTTGAGAAGTATTGACATTTCCCTAATTTAATAAGGACATCTGTGATGTATGGGGTACTTGTCATCGATAGTTTTCTCATTTAGTTTCCTAAAGTCGACTACTATCCTCCATTTTTGCTTTTCTGATGCATCAGCCTTTATGGGGAAGACCCAAATTGGCTAAAGCAAGCAGAGCCTCATGGACGTTTGATGCCCTTGCTCCAACATTTTGTTAATTTGGTCGATAACTTCTTTACGATAACAAAAGTTTATAGGTAGCTATTTGTATGTATGGGAATTTCGTCTGTGGTCCGAATCGAGTGTTTAATTTTATTTGTGAACGTAAGAGGCTCACCGTGAAGACAAAAAACATCCACGTATTTAGTACATAGAGATATGATATTCGCTTTCTCTTCATCATTCATGTAATTGATTCTAAGGCGAGATAAAATTCGTGTACGCGCTCAGGCTGGTATTCAGTGCGCATGCACTTGATGTTAAAGACGCTAGCTTGCGCGGCCCGATGCAAAGAAAAGTTGGATTATCTAATTCAACAAAGCCACGGTTATTAATTACGCTAGGTAAACATTCGTGGATAATGCAATTGCAAAGAGTCTGTCCGTGAACTAAAACTTCGTCATCAGGTTAATTTATTGGAATTTTTACTCATTTTGTTGAATTTGCAGGGATGATATCCTAATACAAATTCGCGTAACCGGAGTTCAAAAGAAGTATAGGGTTGGAAGATGAAATAGTTTTTAAAGTCTTTGCCATTTCGATAATAAATCTAGTTCAATAAGACCGTCGAAATGAGCATGGTATTTGTGAATGAATAACTTTATTCCGCCTGGCTGATTGAATTCCAAGAAACACGGTAGCGTTATCGAATGAGTATCCTACTTGTAACATGTACGTTTGTAACTTCAAATGGTTCATACGTAGGTACTAAATGAGAAAAGTATATCTGAATGATGTCTGGACTTATAAAAGATTGGTAAGCACCAGTGTTAATAAGAAAATTAAGTGGCGTATTTATTATGCGAATATACGGTAGCTGGCGCTGTGTTTGAAGATTTAATTCTATCCTAACTTTTTTGATGTTGAAGGCTTGGCAAATTTCTCATTTGTTTTGTCTGTCTTCGGCACTTGAGGCGTTTGCTGCGCAAATTGTGGCAAAACAAATGATTTTCGTACATAATTAACAAGGTTAGTAAATGGCATTGGTGGTGGTTTGTTAGAAGCGAGAGTTTGATTTCTATGCGAACCCTCATTCCTTTGCACGAGGCACATAATATTCAGTTCTTCCTGGACATATTCCAGGGCTTTTTCTATGCAACCCGGACGAATACAACGGATGCGAGAGACGAGCGGCTCCTGAGACCTCTTACAAATGCTTGTAAGGTCAACATTTTATATAGCTCGCATTTTGCTTCTATAGTTGTGGGAATATGCTCGTGCAAAGTTATGTAGGTCATTAATGTAGTAAATAGAGTTTGACATCTAATACCAAGCTAATTCGTAGGTATGCCATTTGAATTTATATTCCTGGCTGCATTCCCGGTAATTTTACTTTGTATCTACGCTAAATCTACGTGAATCTAATGCTCGTTGGTGAGACTGCTGCTATACAGACTCGCTGGAATTATTCCTTGGATGGAAAATTTTGAAATTGATATTATACTAATAAATATCCTACGGGACTAACACAAATCAACACAAAAACATTTCAGCGCTTTTTCGTGTATCTATAGTTTGATACTCTTCCAGCTGCTCCTTTAGGTTCGGAGATATAGTGTGTTATTATTGATGTGTAACATTTTCCCTCTCGCTTTCCTGCAATTCGTGGAAGTGATTTCGTAAAATGGGACGGAAGTGCGTAACAGGAAGTTGCGAAAGCGCGCGCTTTTTGATTTGATTTTAGAACAAAATGTTTAAATGGCTTATTCATTTTGTAGTAGGTTTTATTTCTTTTTTTAGTAATACAAGGTGAGGTTTCAAATGTTACACATCATACGCGACTACTGTAAGGCTCGCTCGTATTTTATTTATTAGAGAGTATTATGTTAATTATAATACACGGTATTTATATAATAGATTATAGCAGTTCTGATCCTGTCTCCACAAAATGTTGTTCAAGCAAGACCTTTTGCTTTAACATTCCAAACTTTTAAAGCCGCGTATGTTACGAGCTAAAGTATTTACGAGTGTAATACCTAACTTGAGACTCGCATAATTATGTTAATACAAGAACTTTTGGCGAAGACGTTTAGTCGTTTCCGTATAAACCTTTGAGATTGGTATTCTTATTGTTATTTCAAGATTTTTTGCTTTTGTTTTACCTCAAACCGTAAAAGTTTGTAGTGAAATATTAGGTAGGTACTTTAATGCTAGCGCACGACTGCTTGTATTTGCATAACTTAATTTGGTGGTAAAGTGGCAAGCTCTCATTTTTATTCACTAAAATGCATCATATAGGTATTATATTGCTCAACAGTTAAGCAAATGATAATAGCCAAAATCATGCTCAAAGATCAAGTTGTCAAGAGTGTGGTTTGCAGATACATCGAAAAGGTCGGTTATAGGAAGGATCGCCACAATTTATTCGCTCCTACTTATAAATTACAGAATGTACAATAACCCGTTGATACTGGCTGCGTTTGCACTCATTATTATCCAGTAATGCATTCTTTCTTTGTCATGTTATGCACTAGAGAAGGACATTTACACAGATAATGTGCTAATGATGACTAAATAAAATTTTGCTTAAACCCGTATTAACAATTAGGGCATGCGCTGCATAGCCAATAATAGCTAAATAAACTATTAGCTAAAAACCGTTCCTAACAATCAGGGCATCCGCCGCAGCTTTTTGCGATTGCTCAATTTTGTTCTCACTGTCAGAATTATTTCCTAAAACAAAATAAAAGCAGTTATCAAGTCGTTTATATGTCAGCAGCTGTTTCCCCGGTAAATGATGTGGAACGACAAAGTACGTGTACACACGATTTATGAACGAATATTCACGGGTCGCGGTTAAATTATTGAACTAAGTAACGCATACATGTTTTAAGCTATAATTAAACCTTCTGGAGCTCCTTCTGAACGTAACAAACAGTTTTTGTTTTATAAAAGCAGATTATTGTTTAACTTTTAATGAAACTGTTATATGTGTAAATAAAAAGACGATCGTATTACATTATTATAATTATGATGATTAGTCTTCCGCCACGCCTGCATCAATGACGTCATCCGCAGAGCTTTGTCGCAGTCAACATGCCAGCGGTCCTTGAGCCCAGCGACATCTTTAGTGACGATGGCAAGAGGCCTGACGAGATTAGAAGCAGGGTCGCCCTCTTGTATGGGACGCAACTTGCGCGGGCACGCTTGCTCCGTGCCATACAGGTAGGACCTCCCTTACTGCGGGCTCTGCTGAGTGCTCCAAGCGGCGCAAATATTCAGCTCTCAATGTGAACTATGTAAATGTGTCGTTTGCTGTTGAGACTATGGGCCCATGGGGTCCAAGTACTCGTTCTTTTTTAAGGAATTATCAAAGAGACACACTGAAGTGACTGGTGACCTGGCAGGCAGCTATCTTGGTCAACGATTGCCATTCAACGTGGAACTGCTACCAGCCTATTGGGCACCATTCCTGACTGCGGCGGAGGCGGTAATTTAGTTTTCTAAATATTACACAAGTTATTATGATTTTCTTGTTTTCGATACCTATCTTAATAACGCTAATCAAATTTTCAATCAGAAAACACAATTCGCTATATATATTTACAACGTCGGTATTAAGATTAAAGTTGCTATTAAATAAGGGGGTTTCATACAGCGCGCAAGATTATGAAATTCTATTTTAACTTAATAGCTAACATTAAGATTAGAAGAGGTCTGACTTGGAAGCCTAAACTGTGAACAGGCAATTAAGAAGCGAGGTGTAGAAACGTCGTCGTCAAACAATGTGTATTATTGTCGAGGTGTCAGAATTTGGGTAATAATACGTTCTGTGTAGGTACCTTAATTTTGTATACTCCTAAATCACGTTTTTGTTTGTCGCTGGCAGCTCTTTGTTTGAACCGTCATGGCCGCACTTTCAGGTATACCAAACAACACGCACATTATACATATGATGTGCGTTCATTTTCATAAATGTGAACTGCATGTAATTTCTCATGATTTAATAAGATATTCTTCAAAGTCAACTTCAGGAATTTACCCAATGGGTATTGGATGACGTACAAACTGAAACTGAGCTAGAATGGAAAACTTAATTATGACCTAAAAATATGCTTGTGTCACTTAGCTAGAATAAACAAAATACCACAACGATATCACATAATAAAAAATCAACATATTAATAGCGGATATTTGGCAGAATATCGTTGCTCCGAAAGCCATTTGGCTTATCACACTTGAATTAACTTCTTTAAACGTTTATTATTAAGGCATATTTTGTTTGTAAGTATAATGAAATTTTAGTTCGGCCGAATGTTTATAAGTCCGTATTCGCAATGGCATACTGATAAGATGGCAAAATTTAATTCTGAATATTTCGTTAAGTATTATCGGTGTTGGTGGTCAGTGGTAGTGTCAGGTTAGAGTGGTGATCTAAACTTAGCGCGAACCGAGTGAGTGAATCGAATGTGCTAGCGGTAGCGACCAACAAAATGCGAGCCATCTGATATGTAAATAAATAACATGAGAAAAGTTGAATGATTGTATGCTAAAAGACGATTCTGGCTGGAAATTTTCTGCGATATGCAACTGCGGATTTTAAAATATGCCTAAAGCTTTCTGGCTTACAAAATTATGCGTTTGAATGTTTGCTAAATGATTAAGAATAAGTGGCAAAAGATTTACTTACTATCGGTCTGTCTCTTTTTCTCGTAATTACTTACATCAAATATACGAACATTTACTAACGTGAATTGAATTTCGAATAGAGCCCACGTTACTATTAGTTTGCCATTCCATTGCTAAAATTCAAACTTATGAAACTTTGATAACTTTCTGGTAACTGATAATTAAGTGGGTATATTTAGGCATATTTCGCAAATAACTGGAAAAAGTTTTGATTCCTAAATGTTTTAGTATAAATATTAAGTTATTTTCAGGTTATTTGATACTTAATGTCACAGAACTCCAAAAGCCATGTGTCTGTAATACCTATGTGTATTATGTTATCGTTCATAAGCTATTTCATATTTCCATTTTACATGTTATATATTGGTATTTACGTAGTTTATGATAAATTGCGGCTACGCTTTAGCTTTTTCAACTATGTAGTGGATCGTGTTTTTTTCTTTATTGCCTATCCCGTGGGAACGTTGCGATGATTTATAACAGCACCTCTATCTTCTACTCAATGTTCCAACAAATTTAACTCAAAGCTTTATGTTAAACCATTTTTACGTCACGTCTGTCATTGATTTTGTATATTTATTACTTAAATAAATTATTGTTTGCCTGCTATGTTGTTATTTTTATTGCTTCAAAATTTAATCTTACTTTTACCCTACTGAGAGGCTATCAGATTAATTTTATAGTGGTGAGTCATATCATAACCAACGTTCTAGTTTACCTACTTGATTAATATATTTAGGTGTTATAATAATAATATATACAGGAACAATGAACCTAAAATTAAAAAACTTAAAAAAAAAAAATATAATAACTAAAATGTATTATTAAAAGGAGTTCCGAAGAATATAGGTATATATGCTGAAGTTTTGGGAATAGTTCGTATGATTTAAATTATGGTTTACAACCACTTTTGGATAACAAAATTTAAAGTTTCGAAGACAATATATTAATTAACTTAATAGTAATCTAACTAATAATTAACATTGTATTTCAATTATCTTGTTGAGTTGCCAGAGCCAGAGCTACCAAGTTTTGTATTTAAACACCACCACAATACTTTTATTTTAAAGTTTATAATTTTTATAGTAAAAGTGTTTCTTACGCATTGAGAGAAAGTATACTGGAGAACTTCTAATGTTAGAGGAAGCTCTTTGAAATATTTGTAGATTTTTTATTTAAGTTTGGACAGTACTCCGATAAAATTAAAATCTGTTCTTTGCATTGTTGTCATGCTGTAATAGACAAGCTTACACACGTGACAGGTCAGGTCTATTAGTCAACTCGAAGTGGAAATTAAGATATAATCCGGGAATTTGAATTTGTCTGTCGCAGATGTCGCGTCATAATCCTGAATTACGCAAGTCTCAACAAATTTATTTTTAATGCAAATAAATACAGATTCGTCGCACCTGCCTGTCTAGATGTAGCGAATAATTAAGCAGAACGTGGAGCGAAATAATACAAATTACTTGGAGACTTAGCCCGACTTTATTCCGCGAGAATATATCATTTTAATCTGATTACTCGACATGCCGTCTCTCAACCGCGAATGTTTTTTTAATTGTCTTACTCAATTAGATTTATAGCAGAACTCTGTTCCTTGTGCTTTATGAGAACACTTATTGTTAATTATTGACATGCTAACAAATTTTAATCTACGGTTATAGTCAAATTAATTAAAATATTTTTTTACGTAAGCTTTTAGTTATGCATGCTCATTAATCTAGGGTCTAGGATTTATATTTAGGATTTCTGGACCAAACTGGCTGAGCATTAAAGTACCGCGTAATACTTCCGGTTAGATTTAAAACTTTAAATAAACTATTTGAAATATAAATTGTTTAAGATGATGACAGTCCACGAGTTGCTGAGAACAGAAGCTCATTTCAGATGCTTTGCAGTCTTTAAGCTACCTGTCTGCTAAATAGAAATACTTTTTCATTCAGTTGGACTGGATGCCTTCCGCAATATCATTCCCGGGACATAATCGCAGTATTTTCTCGAAGTGCTGTTTTCCCATGATTCTCAAGTAATTGCTTCGCTGTTTGCTGACACAATTATCTTTTTTATTATGCAGCGGGTTAAGTCCTATCGTTGATTCGTTCAGTCCCTTTATGTACTTGCGACGGCTGCGAAATGTAACCTATGAGCTCTAAAAGCTTTTTTGGATAGGTCAATTTATCACACGGCCCAATTAATCACTGGACATAAGTTAGGTATATTGGGCTTAGAAATTTTGCATGTTTGAAAATGGTCTTTCTAGAGTCACTGAAAATTCTACTTAGCATTCATGGATGTTATAGCAGAGATAATCAAAGAATCGTGACAGCTACTCATTGTGTAATTTACTGCCCTAAAAGCTGTACGTACACACACCATAGTAAATAAGATAATTCATTTTAAGTATGCGTAATCGTCATGTTTCTTTATTAATAAAAAGGTTTTTGCAAAAGAGCTCAGTGCAAATTTGGTGGGTATTGATTGCAGATATGGCCTTTCAAAGGACAGAGAAGCTCAAAATTATGTAGTATATTTTTTGGTATCATATTCTATTAGATACTCTATTGTAAGTAGGGGCCAGAGTTGTCAACACGCGAGTGGTTATATAGGTATACCATACTTACGCAAACGTTAAGATCGCTTGTAAAAGTTCTAAGCTTGGATATGCTTATATATCTATAAGCTCTTATGGCCATATAAATTTTATGTGTGTCGTATAGTTGGATGATATAAACGAACTAATGTTTTATTATCTATTGCGGAAAAATTTAAGCGGTAAAAATTAGTATGGTACATAAAATTGCGCGTCTGCTACCAAAGTTTTGATCGTAAAAATCCTGTGCGATCGAACGGTTAAGTTAGGGAGGATTCCGCGATGTAATAAATCACAAAGGTTGGATGTTTCCCATACTAAGATGACTGAGTATCTCTATGTATATATAATTTATACTAATACTATAAATCTGAAGAGTTTGTTTGTTTGGTTGAACGCGCTAACCTCAGGAACTACTGGTCCGATTTCAAAAATTTATATTTTTTAATAATAAAAAATGCTGCAAGTACGATTAAGATATTCAATTTGAGAGTCTCCGTTGCGTGCGTTGCGTAAACGGTAAAAGTTAGACAAAAGTACTGAAGGAATTGTTCCCCTTTAAAAATTCTATATAAAGTCCGCGTCAGCATACGTATACTTTAATTCAAAACTAACTATAATCTTTTTCCTCTTAATGCGAGTGAAACCGCAGTGCACCTCTAGTCGTATATAGTACGTATAATGACTTTTGATTTTGCAAGCGTTGCGTTCTTGTATAGAGCTCAACCCTAAAAATGTTTCATTTAAATTGTCATTTCAGATAATTCTATGGTAGTTTTTTAACGAGAAGTGGTTTACTAATTATGAATATAAGTGAATAAATTAATTATCTATACTAATGTTATAAAGAGGAAAGATATGTATGTATGTTTGTAACGAATTGGCTCAAAAGGAACTGGACCGATTTTAAAAATTCTTTCACCATTTGAATGCTACATTATCTCTGACTAATATAGGCTATAGTGTATTTTCAAAAAAGTTAAGGTTCCGTATGAAAACTTCGAAATATAACCGAACGTGTGTAAAAAATAGCCTTATATCGCGTACGCTGCGGAAATCATTGACAATAGAGCAAAGTGAAGTAATTTGAAGAAAAAGGTTTATAGTGAGTCAAACTTAAAATATGGACATAGGATGTCGTGGACTTTTTTACATAATTTTTAAAGGAGAAGAATTTCGTCATAAATGATTTTGGTGTAACTTTTACCATTTACCCAGCGCACGCAACGCAATCTCACAAATGGAATATTTTTACCCGTTTTTTTTGCAACATTTTTCATCGATGCTCCGCTGCTACTGGTTGTAGCCTGGTAATATATATAGTAACTTATAGCCTTCCTCGATAAATGCACTGTCCAATACAAACATATTTTTTTTCAAATCGGTACAGCAGAGCAATGTTGCATTCGGTACAACGGGTCCTATAACTACGCCTTGGAATTTAAGATTTATCGGAAAGTCACTGTGTATAATACAAGCCCTTGAACAAAAACTATAGTCGACACTACAACTCTACGCCACTAGTCATTGATATTCATGTCAAAGAGTCGTTTATTATAAATAGAACTGCTGAATCTCTCATTATGACAATAGTGTGTTTATAAAATTTTCTTACTTTTAGGTGCTGGTATAGTACAGGTTGGTCCAACTAGTGGCGTCAACATTTTTTTTTTAGATTCCTCGCACCTGGGCGTATCCGAAAATACCCCATGTATTTTCCGCGATTTTTCTTAGTTTTCGGGTTATGATTTTTTTTGTGTATTTTTAATGATTTCTGCCAGCGAGGTTTCAAAAATTCTTATCTTTTTTCGTAGTAGGTATTTTGCAGTTCTTTTTGTGACATAATTGTTTTGAATTTCGTTTTAAT
The DNA here is from genome assembly GCA_902850365.2 of Chilo suppressalis. NCBI lineage: Eukaryota > Metazoa > Arthropoda > Insecta > Lepidoptera > Crambidae > Chilo > Chilo suppressalis. Next base: position 14,498,029 of record OU963906.1, on the reverse strand, counting down.
AAAAAAATAACTCAACTTCCTGCAATTACTTAAAGTTACACAAAAAAGGCTTGAAAGTTGGATCTTTAGTTTTTAGTAGGATTTACTCAAACGTTCAGCAGCAATTTTAGCATGTAGTCTATCTCGCATAGATGCGACGAGGCCGGTGCATAAATCAGTCTCTATGATATCATCCTATAACCTTGCACAAGTAATCTGAGAGAGAGAGAGTGTGTGAGAGTAAGAAGCGTAGACGTGCCACATAGATTTTATAAACAATATCAATAATTAAGTTAAGAAATATAATAATATATTTCAATAAGTTCAATTTCAAAGTTTAACGTTTATCCATACTAAATATCCTATTTCAGACACATTCAGTTAAAAAAGCGGACTTTATTCGCTATAAACTACGAATCGACTGTTTGATTCAGTATAAAAGGAAAGTTAGCGAAGTAACCTTTCTAAAACTGTCAGATAGTTTGATTTTCCAAATAACATTAAAACTGAATTGGTTATAGATGAAACTTCGCACAACAGAAAACCTTTTCTGTTTTCCACCAGAGCATATTGGAATTTTACTAGGTGTTACGAAATGAAAAATAGAAAAATCTTTTTTTTTATCAATACTTAAAATATTGTTACATCTTTATGATTTTATTTATTTTTAAGCATTTAACTGCTAGATGTTTAAATCTAAAGAAAAGTTTACTAGAAAAAAATCGACGCGGACCAGGCAGCGGACGGGACTCGAACCCGCATCCTTCGCTATCCGGGCGAATGCACTGACCATTATGCTACCACGGCTCTATTAGCCGCGTCGAAATTTTCCTAGCCTTAAGCTGCAAGGCAGCGCCATCTCTTCGCATTGTAGGTAACCCACAATGTCAAATGAATACTTTTTCAAGTATTAAACATTTGAAAGAAGAAATAGCAATTATAGTTATGATTTTATTTATTTTTAAACATTTAACTGCTAGATGTTTAAATCTAAAGAAAAGTTTACTAGAAAAAAATCCACGCGGACCAGGCAGCGGACGGGACTCGAACCCGCATCCTTCGCTATCCGGGCGAATGCAGTGCCCATTATGCTACCACGGCCCTATTAGCCGCGTCGAAATTTTCCTAGCCCTAAGCTGCAAGGCAGCGCCATCTCTTACCTTGCCTCTGTATACTAAGTATACAGAGGAAAAAAATTGCATGATATTTTATGTAATTCAATAATATTTTAACGTAATACTAGAATACATAGGTTACACTAGCTCTTTAAAAGCAATGATCAATTTTCGTAGAAGGGCAGCGGCAGCTACGAAAATTTATAACTTATCATAATAAGGTTTTTTCGTCCAAGTGAAACAATATTGAAGTATAGCCACTTGAGTATTGTTTATATCTTGCCATTGCCAATGGTGGAATATCTTTATATGATTAATTTTAAGGCGTTTATCTAACATCTGATTCTTAAACTTTAGGATATTGTTAAAAGTTTGAGTGCTTTTTTTTACTTGATACTCAATATGAATTTGAATAAGTACATGTTTCTTAAGAATTAGATTGTCAGTCTGGGTCCTTCAACTTCCAGGAGACCACAAAATAACGTGACTCTTTGGTAATGCTATTTTTTTTTCGGTGAGTAAGGGCTACGAGTATGAACGCATAAACTCCACTCAGCACTTAATATCAGAAAAGGGACGGATTTCAATTTGATTTGCCTTAGAAAAATCTTGATACTGAAAAAACTAAGGAGCAAAACCATCATTATCAGTTACATTTAAATACTATTGTACGTTGTGCGTTTTAGATTATTGCCTAAGTATAATACACTTCTGGACACATCTATTGGCCCACCTTAGAGTTTAGGTTTCGATGGCCCCTACCGAAATATGATTGCTAGATTGAAGAAAAACTGTTGATGCAGTTTTAAACCTGATACATTTTACCATCTTTTTCGATCGTATTGTTTTAAATTTGAATTCAGAATACCATACGACATGGAGCTACGCCTAACAAGTCGGATATGCGCCTTGTTAAAGGCAATTGATTTTTGAATAAAAAACATGTTTTATCAAATAAAGGTTTTATTTAATAACGCGTGTTGCCTCCATGGGCATCTACCATAGCTCTCATACGATTAGGCATAGAGTTTATCAACCGCTCTATGAAATTTTGAGGGATCATCTCCCATTCCTCTTGTATGGCAGTTTTCAACTCCTGCATCGTCTGGGCAACTGGCTGGCCAGTCCATAACTGTGATGTTCACATCTCGAAGATTTTCCCTGACGATGCCGGCCGCATGGGCTCTTGCATTATCATGCATAAAAAGAAAATTTGAACCCACATAGTCCGCGTATGGTATCACGTGCGATTCTAAGCACTCACGAATGTACCTTTCAGCATTTAATGTTGGCAGCCGTGGTCCTGTAACAACCTCAAGTTGAGTTTTGCCGCTCGCGGATATACCGCCCCAGACAGTCCATGAGCCACCGCCATAAGCAACCCTCTCTTCAAAGCAGCATTGTGCGAAACGCTCTCCCTTACGTCGGTAGACCTTCTTCCTCCCATCATTGCCATGTAACACAATTTTAGACTCATCAGAAAAGAGTACACGGCTCCAATCTTGCTGTGTCCAATTTAAATGACTGCGTGCGAAATGAAGGCGCGCTGTTCGGTGGGCTCGCGTTAGTTTGGGCCCATTAGCTGGCTTGTGTGGTACCATATCGCGTTCTTTTAACCTTCTCCGAACAGTTCGAGCGCTCACAGATACTCCGCGGAAGTCGCGAATTTGTTTTTGTATCTCAATGGAGGTAAGGTGACGATTTCTCAAGCTGGTCGTCACGATGAATCGATCCTGCCTTTCAGTTGTGACCCGAGATCGTGGTCTTCATTGGCGACGAACAAAGCCGCCAGTCTCTAGGTACCTCCGATAAACATTTCGGACCGCAGATCGACTTAAATTAAGTTGAGCACTCACGTTTCTTTGGCTGTGTCCGGCCTGAATAAGTGCCACAGCTTGGGCGGTGACTTCAGGTGAAGTATCCGTAGATTATTGATATAACCTCACCTTGATGTTAAGAATAAGTAATGTTTGTTGCAAAACCAAAGATATTAATCACTTTTTCAAGAATTAAATCCAAGTAAACCAATAAAACCAAGTTTTCTTAGTATTCGATTGTTTGATATCAACAAACAGGCTCCAAATTGTCTTTTGTTTCTTTAAATTCTGTGTTCGAAATTCAAAAAAAGACTATTGAATGAAATTGTGAATGTGCCAGGTTCAAAACTGCATAAAAATTTTTTGTTCGACCTAATATAAAATTTTATGTAGGACCAAACGAAACTGAAAATACAAGGTGGGCCAATAGATGTGTCCAGAACTGTATTTCCTTTAAATATCGAAATAATACACTGCACTGTACACAATAACTAAAAATATAAAATTGTATTTGAGTAAAATATTAGCTCAGTGTAAAGTTTCATACTCGCATAAAATGAATTCGAGAATGTAAAAGTTGCCGGCAAACAAACTGCTTCGTACCGTTGCTTCAAAACGTGAAATCATTCACGTAGCAGTTTTTTTTAACAGTGAATTCTGCAAGTAGATAAATTGTTGTGTGAAATCTATTCAAAACTGTTTTTGTTATGTAAAAATATTTATACTAATTACGGAATTGAGCCGTCAGGTAGGGTTTTTAAAAACTATACTTTTAATTTATTAAATGTTTTACACACACACACATTACGAAAACCAGTGTATGCGAGGTACCCGCGACGGTCCCCGTTGCGTTCCCACAGAGCTCGCTGACGTGTCCACACGCATAGATACACGTCTTGTGTCGGTGCGGGCGCCCTTTTACCGCGGTTCAACGCTAATACGTACAATAGCACGTCATTTTTAAGTTCAACGCGCAGCTAAATTGCAATGTTAGCGACAGAAATGAAGTTGATTTTATTATATTTCATTAAAGTTTAAACATTCTGGTAGTAGGTATTAAATAATGGAGATAACACAACACGTAGATTAATACATAGTTGATTATGCGACTGTCTTATAAGAAGGGGTATTAAAACACGAGAGTCTGTTTATGGATAGGCGATAATAGGTTGACTCAAGTGTTTTAGTACCTAAATAATATGCAGTTGCATACACTATTTTTTCTTAGCTCTTAGGAACAATTGAAATTAAACAAAATAGCTAGTTAACAAAAATTATTTTGCAAAAGTTTTCTGTTGGCATTGGGAGCATTGGTTGATCGAAACACTGCTGGTAAAATGTACCGTCGGTCTTTGTGTCTATATCGTCTTTTTCATATATTATATAAATCAGTTGACATAGCAGCACCCGAGCAGTAGTTATGTAAGGTACACATTTCAGGGCAAATATATATTTCAAATGACCAGGTCTGTAATGTTTTTCAGCGATGTTTTAAATGTACTGCCATCGTCCGTAATTATTTACTCAAAATTATTACCCAAAAATCCGGATTGTTAATGAAAGCCATTTTGTTTCAGTTGCTTGGCATTTTCGAATTAGACCACGTAAAACTTGATTTATTCTGACAGGTAGGTACAGGTTGAACTTTCAACGAAGTAATTCACCTTCAATTGTACAGTTCAGAACACAAACGAGTCACAAGTTTTGCAGTTAATTGTTTTAGATAAATTGGTTTGGTAATTGCTGATTTTACCGTGATCTGCGACACTAATTGGTTAACGGTTACAAAGTCGGCTATAATTGTTATATGACACTTTTCCTTCAGGATTAACGACGTCCATTTATAACGTATTCTTTTGTCAGAGCATAAGTGATAAAAGAAATGTTATAGGTAACGGTATAATTATTTATTTATCGTAAGTAGTTACACTACAAGTAATTAATGAGAAATATAAATATATCTTCATGAACTATTTAAGTGTTCAAAGCACCTATATACAACTACTTTATAATGCTCTGCCACTTTGAAAGGTTGTAAAAATACATCGAAAAATTATTATGAATATTTATTTATTAAATTTATTTTAGTGAGCGAAATACAAACAGAAATCGCCAGCTGCTAACTATTTAGTACAGATATTTAGAGCGACAGATAGGGAATATTCAAAAAATATTATATAATTTAGGCTGGCAATCTGTATTTCTTAGATCCAACTAATGTCAATAACAGATAAGGCATAGTGGATTTCCCGCTCGATTTAAGCAACCGTCTGGGGATGCAATCTCTTCCTTAAAGAAGCCAACAATAGAATAACTCTACCTTTTAGGGGTTCTGTATTTCTATTATTGAGAATTTTTCTTACAGAATAACACTAGCTTCGGGTGGTGTTGTGATTCTGATGGTTGTTTAAAATAGAGGGTAGAGGATTGAGTTCAGGCCTGCAGGGTAAGGATGGCTACACACCCTTTTCTACCAATTCAGGTATCTTCGCGACTGAATTCCTCTTACACTTAACAACAGGCGTGGTGATTTGCTTTTTATAGGAGTATAACTGAACAATTGAAAATTTTGAAGTCTTTGAGGTTTGCCTATAGGAGTAACGTATAATTTACGCATTTTTTACGCTAATTCACTACCAAAAGGTTATTTATAATAACGGAAATGTATATAATAATGTAATTTGTAACAATATTGGTAGATCCGTAATTGGCGATATTAAAAAACTTGTAATTTTTTGCAGAAATAAATAAAAAAAAATACGTGTTGCACACGGGGACTGCCGCGGTAAAGCTATTGCATAGCATTTTTTATCAACTTATGCAATTATAATTATTTATTTATGTAGTTTTTTTTCCTTGATATTAATTCAAGTTTTTTCTTTGATTCATGTTACACTTTTTGAGCGTGGTGACCGATAAGGAAACATTTTTTTTTATTTTATTGTATAAATGAAAAGTTTATATTGTTTACAATATTTTCATAATCTTACATGCGAGCTTCATACAGTCGTACCTTAAACATGCACGTTAAGGTTCAACTAGTCGCGGGCTCGAACTCATTCGTGGATGCGGCCAAAAAGCACGCTGTGTCACCTAGCATTGTGTCTAAAAGAGATAGAATCAGTTATGCGCAGTTAGCAGCTAGTCTACACGCATAGGTCTAGTCGTACGCGCACAAACACCGTGCCGTCTGCCGTCGGTCTGCCGAAATGAAACGATGTTAGACGATGCAGGGCTTTCAACGCCGCAACGCCGTGCCGGTCGGAGTGTTAAAAGAAAGAAAGTTTTTTTTTTAAATAATTATTCTCAATATTATGGCAGGGCCGGCTTGGAGTTATGTAAGCGCGTGAGGCGCTCGCTGATGTAGACTAGAGCGCCGCCCCCCACGGCAGTGGCCGGTGGGCCGCCCTCATCAGCGGTGTCCGGGGCGCCGTCCTCCGAATCCGCGGCCGGGAGGCCGCCCTCCACAGTGACTCTGCGGCGCACACGCGCGGCCGTCAAGAGGTCGTCGCGCAGCTGGAAGCACGCTAGGCGCACCACCACACGGCGCGGCCGGCCCTGCGCCTCGTCGGGCGGCGCGCCCACACGCTCCGCGAACACCAAGTCCCGCATGTCGAGAGTCACTCCCAGCCGCACGGCCAGCATGGTGACGCTCTGCTCCACGCTGACGCCCAAGATTATATCATCCAAGTGAACAATATACTGAGTCCAATAGAAAAAAAATGGGATTCAACGACAAGTATCTCCCACCGAACAAAAAGAATCACTCATATCGGATCAGAAATCTTTAAGTAATCGGTGTACATATAAACAAAGTATTGTAAAAATTACGTCGTCCAAGTCAACAAAAATGCTTATAAAATAATAAAAACTACTGGGACAAACTGAATTTTATTGGGACAAAATGGCAACCATTTCGCCATTTGGTCCCAATAAAATAAAATTCATTCAATTATAAGAAATCTCTGAGTAATCGGTTTACATACATAGAAACAAAACATACCGACCGAACTGAGAACCTCCTCCTTTTTGAAGTTGGTTAAAAACGGCTGGGTAAGCACTTACGCGATAGAGTGTACCAAAAGCATTGATTTACAACGACATGGTTCAACAATAGTAACCCCTGCACAACGATCGCTACAAAAGTTCAACAATTGACATTTGGACCGATGACACTATTACTACGGTCATTTAAGTCTTTATTATTCAGCTTGGGGGTTGCATAATTTTGAAATTATCTTTGATGTCGCGCATCTGCGTGTGGTGAAGTGATTGATGCCCTCGTCACATAAATTGTGCGAGAGTTAGTTTGAACAATGAGTACCGTGTCAACTGTAATGTTTTCTTTAAAGAAAGCAGTTAATATTTGTTGCTGATTAATCCATATATTTTTTCAAGCATATTATTTGAACCCCCTATTGCGGCGGGTGTGAGAGCGAAAAATGGCAAACGAGTAAATAATTGAACAAAGAGCTTATAATCCAATAGTCACTTGGAGAGACTGCAGCAAGTAAAGATTTCGGGGCAAGACTCTAACATATATTCAGTGTTACGTTTTAAGTATTTTTCATTAACATAATTATTTCGTTCGTACCTGTTGATATTTTACATCTGTTAAGCGTGATAACGGATAACTTTTTGTGATAACGGATAACTGTATTACATGATTTTGACTATTTGGCATTTCTGATAGATTTGCCATTTTATAATAGCTATGTCACAACAATGTTACATAGAAGTTCATAAGTTACAATCGTTTTTGACAAAACATTTATCTTTATTTTCGAGACAAATCTATTCTGACTATTATTTTTGTTAACTCTAAAATAAGATATGAATTAAAAATGCGCTGAGTTGCTATCAGTATAATATGAAGTAACTCAGTATCGCAATACGCTTGCTCTGTTATTCAAACTTGTCCTTAACGACAAAATTCAGCTTGATTGATCACTCCCTATTAATATAGTTCACAAGCAACCGGCTTCCTCAAAGGATCTTGGGGAAAGGGTATAAAAACTGTTAATAAAGGGAATCGAGGTCGAGTAAGACTTGGAGTTAGTTTGTCAGCGATCTATTGTTACAGTAGCTTCGCTCGTGGAGTACAATTTCCAGGAAATTATATTAAATGCAGACTTCATTCAAACAAGGGTATTAGTCGTTAACAATTCAAAGAATGTACATATATTTTCTTAATAAGTATATAGTTCCGAAATATTTCTATTGCGTTTTCTTTTATGCTTTCATAATTAGCAATAAATTGGTACGTTTTGCTAGATTGTTTGGAATTGTGTTATTATTGTGTGTCTACTAATTGTGAATATTTACCGAAGATATAATACATACGAATTTGATATTATAAAAAAATATTATAATAAAGTAGTAACTCTATAAATACATGTTTCCAAAAAGGTTAAAAATATTGAATAACGTGATCAAGAAAGCCTTTTAGTACGTTGAACGACAAAGCTTAATTAATTAAAATTTCCTGACAGAGTATTTATTACATTTAAATTAAAATTAACAATGTATGAATACATTAATTTATTTGTTACCGTGTTCAGGTGCCTAGAGGGTATTTGTGACAACGGTTTAACTTTGTACGTGGTTTGAAGTTCGTCTTTGATTCAAATTTGTATATAAGCATTTTGAAATTTATCCTCTAATTAAGGTTTAAGAGATATTGCATGTTTTGTAAAACATACTTTTATGATTCAATATGAAAAAAATAAACTCTATTAACAGAACTTCCTTGAAAATGTTGATAAATAAAAGAAATCTTTGAAAAAACAAAAGTTTTTAACATTAGTGAATGATTGGTCTCCCTGCGTGTCGACTGAATCCAATCATTTATCTAAGATGTTATATCTTGTAAATATATCAATTTAGAAAGATATTTTGGAAAAAAAGAGGTCCTAACCATTCTGACCCATGCTGAGCTTTTACTTTGCTAAAGCTCGTCAAAGTAGTGAAACATTACTAGATTTAGCAGTTACTGTATTCATTTTCCTTTAGCTTATAGCCGCCATAGGATCTTAAGTATTAATAAATACCTTTGTGAATTGTCAAGCGACTTTGGTAGTTTTCTTTTATAGCTAGGTAGTCAAATGACTCTAATTGATGATGACTGATGTAACGTGTTGGCAAAGTCCAGACGCGAAGATAGCTGGTGTAGCATTTAAATACACTAACCATCTTCACCTTGCTGGCCTGCAGAAATGATTCTTCGCGCATTTTTCAAAGTTTGCTGAACACAGTAGAACATTAGACCCGCGGTTAGTGTCAAGGAGCAACTAGGCGTGATCGCAGACATATATTATTTTCTTGTGGCGGGCTAATTAGCCAGACTGCGGCCGAACAATGGGCCGCGCTAAGCCGACAGCCATAAACACTGCGGCCGACTGATAGTCCCAAGTCGAACAACTCAGTTTGCAACTGCTTTGTTATATTTCAAACTTAAGCCACTCCTGAAGATCTCGATGGTGCAAGTGGTTAGCGCGTTCGGTTGCGATCGTGGAAGTTAAGTAACTTTCACAATGGCTGGACATATAATGGGTGACCAAAAATTATTATCTCGAGCTCCTCGGTACCTTTTGAAGCCTTGTGGGGATGTTATCTCCGTCTTACAGAATACCACCTTCCAATGTAGCTTTATAGGCCCATAAGATCAGAGGAAGACCTTTTTACCCAAAAAAAGGCCATACCGTCGCCGGCGGGCCCATTTTTTAGCCGGGCTTCCTCACCGTTCGGGGAGATGCCTAGACACACAATAGGGATTCCTCGAACAACGGGGCCATGCAATGCAGACGTGAGGCTTAACCGAACCACGCTTGCTGGCCTCGAATTAGGGTTCCAATTCTATCGAACCGGGTTTGCCAGGGCATAATCCTTTCGAATCTGCTCTGCTGCCTCTTTCAGCGACATCACCTTCTCGCCGAAGGAGACTACCGCCAAAGAGGAAGACCCTCAGAGTTGTGCTTTAGTTAGAAATACTGTAGTCTAATAATACCTTTCAGCGAGACATGGGGTATACATGTTGTTTTTAAAAAAATAAGTAAATTTATTACAAAAGCTCCTCCACCTGAGATGTAATAAAAATGCTTCATTGCCACCCTTTTTAACTTCAAATAAATATAACAACTCGCAAGCACGTCATGATATGATATAAAATTTATATGAATCTAATAAAATATGTATGTTACGATATTTGAAGTCGCTCATATAAACCAAAGTTGGCGCAGTGCATAGCTTGAAAAGCGTCATAAACACAGCCCGATTTTAAAAACGAAGCAGCATAAAATATAAAACTACAATTAATAATAGCGAAAGGATTGATTTTTTTTTTCACTATGCGTGTGTTAATGAAAACCACTGGGCGGATGTGGTGCTCGTAAATACTAGTCCGTTTCGTTTTTCCCTTCCTGTCTGCTGTTGCCATTACTTCACCGTTATACGTATCTTATTTAAACTGTGTGTTCGGTTAATTTGCCGTTGTGTATGCTTTCTTGGCATTCTAATGATTGATGTTATCCTTGATAATGGTCGATAATGTTGCGTGCTGATGTTGTTTCATTGCAAATTCTTATAGTTATCGTCTATTATTTTTACGTATATTCTTGCAAAAATATGTTACATTATTCGGAGACTCCGAAAATTATTTAAAAAATAATGATGATGCTAATGATTTTTCCATCAAATCTATGAGAAAGTTTCTAAGATCATTACTAGACACTTTTCCTATTATTAAATAAAGTATCTGAAACACATGGACTATTTGGCTTGTAAGCAGGTACCATTAACGTTTGGTCGTAAAAAGGAGGGCCAACTAGGAACACCCAGGCGCCATTTAACGGGCGATATTCTAATTCCCTAAAAGCAAATTGCAGTTAGTTGAATTGAGGAATTACTCCATGCAATTTCTGAGGAAGTACGCGATGTTATCGAGCTGAGGTGGGTTAAGTTCCAGAAAGACCTTTTATAAAACGGTTGTTACTTACATGAAGTGGACTGTAACATCCTGGCGATAAGTTTGATATTAGTTTACCTAAGTCGGTCAGATCTTCCAAGCACTATTGAGTCACGCTACATTGCGCGGATCACGTTGGCGTAATAAATATATTAATAGATTTGTATAAAGGATTATGGTATGCCACGCTCGGATAACAACTAGTTTTCTGTAACGAAATATGAATAGAAATAATTAAGTCGGTGTTTCCTTTTTGTAAATTTTATTTTTTTTATAACTGAAGCTGAAATAATTAAGTACTGTGAAAATTTGTTTTAATGAATATTGTACAGTTGCATTGATAAACCTTTAACACTTTTAAAGACAGGTTGGTTCTGTGTGGAAACAATAGTTAAAGCACAGCCGGAGTGTCCTTGCCCGTCGACAGAATTTTACTGTTAGCTAACTAATAGCAAATAAAGGGATCACAATCGTTTAGATAATACTTATTTTTGCTCAGCAAAAGAGGCTACAAGGGACAAGGTTCTTTGGTTTGTTTTTTCATCACGTATTAATATAACGATGATTAGAGTGTGGTAATTACTTGCTTGTACAACAATAACGCTATAACGAAGTAGTAATTTTATATGATATGTCCAGCAGGATGAAATAGTATTTCAAGACACGACAAAAGTTTATTTACCGAGTTCACCTGTGAATCTTTACCATCCAACCATCCACTCGTAGTCACACGTAAAATTTCATTGAAATCGGACCATCTGTTTAGGACCACTTTTGTTACATATACTTGCTATATATGAGAGAAAATATTATATGCACATTTTATACATATTGTGTTTGTAATTTACCCATTCGTCGATTAGAACAGAGCAAAAAAACATAAAAGGAATCTATTCGGAAGAAATTTCCCTTAAGGGGATTTGTGCAATTAAAATGAAGAAGGGAAGCTGATAAAGAAAAATGTGTTTTGCTGGCTTTTGAATAAAATTTTTGGGGTATAATAAAAACGACCGACGCCGCAATAGATAAGCAATCGTTATAATTGAGTGTTCTTGTCGTTTCTATTTAAAATAAAATATTTTAGATATGAAATTAAAAATAGTAGGTATGGTTATTCGTTTATTGTTAAGAGTCAATTGAAACAAAGTTTTTGAATTGACTCGATTAAACTGATTTGGAAATTCTCACGACTATGAAATTAAATGATCAGCATTCGGATCGAGAAGTTAATGTCGTAATCCGGTCTTTACGGCATTGTTTTTTGACACAGTTCTTGTTACTGAAACACAAAACAGTACATAAACGTACGCTTATTCATTTTTAAAATTATTATGTAGGTATTTGTGTTTTTTAGTTTATGTTATAGCTACAAAGGCTACAAAGTTTTATCTATGGAACACTATTGACTCATTATATATACTACTAGCTATCCCAGCGAACTTCGTACCACCATAAAAAAATTGTAATTGTGAAAATGTAATTTAGAGTTGTATGTATTTTTGTATGATGTATCTAAAAAGCAAAATAAAAATTTTTGTCCTTTTAGGGGGAGTAACATTTAGAGGGATGAAAAATAGATGTTGTCCGATTATCAGACCTACTGAAAATGCATATAAAATTTCACGAAAATCGGGCGAGTCGTTTCGGAGGAGTTCAATTACGCACACCGTGAAACGAAAATTTTATATATTAGATATGGAAAAACGAGTGTGATAGCCATAAATTACGTACATAGACTACATCTTCTTACTACAATAAAATGACAAATATTATAACCAAATATTATATAATACACGAATCAACAAGCCAATTCAATTACTCTAGTTTAATATTTCTGTTAACAATAGGTATAGCGCTGTCGTTCGCTGGTATAATAAACGAGGAATGAGTTTCGACTAATTACGCCGTGTTCTGTTTATATCACTTAAGTGACATTTGTAATTCAATGTGACGACCTCCGTGGCCGGGTAGTCTGTACGTCGGGTGTCATGGTGTCACCGACTCGAGAGGTCCCGGGTTCGAATCCCGGTGGGGGCAGATGTTTGTGTGATGAATGCATTTGTACTCCAGTCATGGATGTTTGATCTGTATTTCTATATAAATATATTTATGTATGTACAGTATATGTATTCTATCCGTTACCCTAGTATCCTGTAATACACGCCTTCTTATAGTGCTTACTTTGGGGCTAGGCTAAGCGTTAATCAATTGTTCTCATCTGTTACATACATAACATGTACGCTTTTATAACAGATAAGTATTCAAGTCAACGTATTGTGCAATAAGAAATTGATAGTGTCATTGAAGGTTGGAGTTCTTTTTAGTTCAATCAGTTGGACCTCGACAGTAAACCGGGCGACGGACGTGATTGGCCTGCGAATGGAAGAAGCAACTCGAAATTGATAGAATGGAGCGGGATAAGATTACGGGTGTCATAAGTCCTTTTTAAAGAGAACCGTTTCATTTTAAACTTATTTGTATGCTGGCTAGGTATGGACTAGAAACTAAATTTTAAAGTATAAAAAGGAATGTCAATCTATATACGGAAATTGGAATTAGAGCTAACGATTTATCGGCGTATCTACATGTGCCATAAGTTCACTGGAAGCAATAGTAACACATTACACCTTCATTATTTTCAACTAGCGGCTGCCCGCGTATTCGTTCGCATTAACTTTGGGTTTTTTGAGAATCCCACTGGAACCTCTTTTTTTTAGATAAAAAGTGTGATGTATCAATCCAGGTCACAAACTATATGCGTACCAAATATTATTCTATCCGTTGAGTAGAGTTTTAAACTTTGGGATATATCTTCGATGCGGCTTTGAAAGTGTGTGGGTTATTCCTTTGGTCACTATTGGGTACTTACCACACCGACCCTTTAGCCTTGGTCTACCCGATCAACCTCCGAAGCAGAGCGACGGGCATGCACGAGCTTATTCGAGGCATCTTTCCCAGCCAATATGCGAAATAAGTAAAAGTTTTCATGGACATCGTCCTCTCAACAACTTTTTACACAGTCGATCATTGTTTTCTCGTGGTTTTCTTAATAATTTTTACGCAGTTGATCCAAACTACAAGTTAGGCGCTATAAAAGTGACATTAATTGAGAGTTTTGTTTATACCAATTCGTTATTTATATGTCTCGCCATGATTTTCTACCAACCTTGCTAGGATTACTTTTCTATTTACTTCAAAGGCAAGAATAAACATCTAAGCTAATTGAAAGTGACCGAGATTCCGGTGAACACATTACAGTCCCCTTTGTTCTCATTTAAAAAAACGGTAATGCGAGCGGAGTGCAACGATGCAGCATCCAGTGTACCCCCGCGGGCAATAAAGTAGGCATCAAGGAGGCTACGTGCCAGTGGACGAGTGTACGTGCTAACTTCCTCGAAGCTCAAATGCCGAGAAAACTGGATAAGACGGCTAAAAAACTGCCGACAGAAATTTACATTATCACATTCCACCCGAGACTTATTCCGGCAAATGCGAATCTAGAATTACGACTCCGCTGAAATTCAACATTACTTTTAAGTCCGTTGTACTGTACGTACAAACCAGACAGAGTAGAACAATCGATGAGAATTGGACATTTGGTATTCGAGTTGCAACGAAACGTATGTATGTATGCATTCGATATAAGAAGTAATAGTAAATTTCTATTCTACTTTTGGTAGCAAAACTTCGCTACATCTTATATAAATATACAGTCTAGACGAAAATTTAAATAGATTGATAACGTAATGATGTAAATGTTAGAAGACGAATACGTCTGAGTATTTAAGTATACATACTTAGAATACATATACATAAAGAAGCGGATTATTTTCACCCTGGGAGGCAACTTTCACTAAATAAATTTTCTTGCACTGCCACGTTTGCCACTATGTGTTAATGTATAAAATTGGTTCAACAAATAGCAAAGTAAATAAATTGTTATGAAAATTATGATCATTTACAACAATAGAGGAAAATTCACGCGTGATTATTTTTTTGTTACTTAAAAGTGTAGCAAGCAACCATACCCATGGACCGGGTGATGGTAAGCTGCCACCATAGCCTAAAAATAAAACTCGCACATAATAATGAACACTGCTGCTGCAACAAAAGCATTTAAACCAATGAAAACATGTGAATACGCATAAAAACAAACTTATAAAAAAGTTCAGTTTAATTATCTTGAATGATAAACAATATCAAATTTATCTCATAAACTCTAACTGGGTACGAAGTTACGGGATACTTAATTTCAAGTTGGATAATATTATAGCAAATTTAAGATACTTGTCTCTTTGCCGACTTAAAACCCCTAGAGATTGCGGGCAACGAGGCGATAAGAAATGAAGACTGAATATGCGGTCTGTTCAAATAAATTTGCCGTTGCTTTTATTAAGAGAAAATGAAAAAGTTTATTAATTTTGTGTCATATGACTAGATGTGATTGAACGAATAATCTTTTAAAGAGATATTGTGCTGATATGTCTTAAACAATATTTATTCCAAAAAACTGCTTAAACATTCTTTTTCCAGTTTAATACCATTTTAATTAAAATTTTATTTAACCCTGACTAAACAGCTATTTACGAAATATGAGACTATTAGCGAAATGTTAGATTCATTCATTGCGCATGCCACTTTATCACCGTCAACGAACTAACAACGCTATTAACCTTACAGCTCTCAAAATTTTCTTCATCTTACTACTATACTAACTTCAGCAATCTCATTGCCTCTCCAAATAAAAACAAAAAATAATGGAAGCTGAATAATAAGGCCATCGGCGAGCTCTTCAATTTCAACGCAAAGTGTTAGTGATGTAACTAGCAATGTTTGTGCGTCCACCCCTAAGTTATCCAATCACTCGGTGGGTCGCAATAAACTGAGAATCACGTACGCGTCACAGTGACGTACTACCGGAGTACCGGGGCCACTAGCGCACTTGCACTGCGATGGACGAATTTAGATTTATCACGCTCTCAGACTGTTTATTTTGCCCTCACGTCGCTGGAGATTCATTAGTTGGGACCGCGTTTACTGGTGTGGTTAGCTGGGGAAATTCCGATTGGGTCATTGTGAGTATCAAACGTGCCACTATAGTATTGCTCCGTTGTCAAACTAAAATGTGATGAATTTCTGTAATGTGTTACGTCTTTGTGTAGAATTGGATAGTTATGGTTAACAGGGTTTGTTTGGTTCTCGGAAATTCCATTTTAAAATGGAAGTTTATTAATTTTTAAACAATTATTTTCACATTCTCTGGGCAAGAAAAATAATGTTAAAAGCACAGTGGTATTTTTTATCTTAAACGCGTCTTAAAATAAACGTATAGGTAAATTTTAAAAATATGTAGAGTTTTTTTTGAGATAAACTAACAGTTTGATAAAATAATTTCTTAAAAATAACAATAATATAATTTAAGTATTTGTAAAACCAACACCGTTGACTACAGATAGTTAAATACATAGCTTTATAACACCCTGTTGAAGCAGAAATTGGCTAAATACACTTCTCATGTAAGTTCTCATGTAAGTTTTTTATTTATTTATTTATTTATTTGATGTACAAACAGGTGACAAACATTCAGTACAAAATTATTTTCATTATAAAACAGTAGACAAGGATGTAACCTTTAATATGTACATACTGAGTGACTAAACAATAATAACAGAGTGCTTGACATGCTAAGCTACAGCCAAATCATATTATATTTTTAATTTTTTAAATTGATTACTAGCACTAGTTTAAATAATTATTATAAATGTTACAAATTAGCAATTAGATTCTTCTTAAATACTAAAGATCTACGATCAAATACATCTATTTCTGCTCCATTAACGACGAGTTCATTATACTGGCGACACATACGTGATATAGGGTTATAATAAGAAGTTTTATTGAGATATACAGGAAGAAAAAATGTCATTGGCTTTCTAAAGCGATAATTAATATTAAAACTAATATGGGACAACAGGTAGGAAGAATCTAACTGAGAGTGAATAATTTTATGCAGAGTCATTTCATCTAAATATTTCCTACGAAATATCAATGACTGCATACCAAGTTTCAACAATCTGTCTTCATAAATTGGGTTAGAGCGAAGTAAATTAAATCTTAAACAGACTAATTTCACAAAACGCTTTTGTATTTGTTCGAGTCTATTTATATGTACCATGTAGTATGGTGACCAAATTACGGAATTGTATTCCAGCAAACTCCGTACAAGTGCATAATATAGTATTAAATACGATGAGATCTTTTTAAACGACTTAGTGTTTCTGCACATGAAACCCAATATTTGAGATGACTTTTTTATAATGTGATCATAGTGGCTTCGAAATGATAAATCACTGTCAAACATCACTCCTAGATCTCTGATAATAGATTTTCGAGATAAAAAAATATTGCTTAAAGAATAATCAAAGTTTACAACATTCTTCTTTTTGGTAAACGTAATCACAAAACACTTTTCAACATTCAATGACATGCGGTTCTCCTGAGACCATTGGGATAAAATATCTAGATCCCTTTGAAGACTAATTGCATCTCTGATGCATGTTATTGTACTGTAGAGCTTTAAATCATCAGCATATAGTAGACATGGACATGATAATCGACTAATAAGATCGTTGACAAACACTATGAACAGAAGAGGTCCTAAGTGTGAGCCTTGAGGAACACCAGACGGAACTGCAAATGCTGATGAAAGCTCACCTTTTATAGCAACTAGTTGGCTTCTTCTACTTAAATAACATTTAACCCACCTTAACAAACTTCCATGGACACCGAGTGATTCCAGCTTCCGGCAGAGTAGGGAATGATCGACTCTGTCGAAAGCCTTTGAGAAGTCGGTATAAATGGAGTCTACTTGTGCTCTCTTAGAGAAAGCATCGCATAAATAATTCTTATATTCCAACAGATTTGATGTTGTTGACTTACCCTTTAAGAAACCATGTTGCTTTGGTGACAAAACTGGTTTGAAGTGATTATACAATGCATCATATATAAAACTTTCAAACAGCTTCGCACAGCAAGACAATATACTTATAGGACGATAATTTTTACAAAGTGATCTATCTCCAGACTTAAACACCGGGACAACATGTGCTGTTTTCCAAAGAGTCGGAAACACACCCGCTTTTAAAGATTTATTGAACAAGATGCATAAAGGAACACTTAAAGGCATAACACATCGCTTCAACAATACTGGAGGAATGCCGTCTGCACCAGCTCCCTTAACCTCATCCAACTTCTTAATTTTAGATTGTATATCGCTTTCACTTATGTAAATTGTACTAATAACACTATTACTCTGCCTCACATCATCCGAAGAAAAACGAAATTGTGCATCACTATTGGACGAATCAACGTACACGGAGCTAAAATATGTAGCAAAAAGATCACATATACCCTTCCTATTAGATGATTCATGGCCTTCGAATATCATGGTATTTGGAATACCACACGAAGTCTTCTTCTTATTGTGGACGAAACTCCAAAAGTATTTAGTATCTTTATTTAAAGATTCCTCAACTGATTCCAAATAACTCTTATAACATGAATCGATGAGTCTCTTACATCTAGCACGCAACATCGAAAAGGTATCATAATCACGCGGATTTTTATACTTTTTGAACAACTTATGATACTTCTGCTTCTCTCTTAAACAGCGCCTCAATCCTGAGCTAAACCAGGATGGAAACGAATTAGCATTACCTTTAATTACAGGGGTATGCCTAGCTATCAGTTCCCTGAGCTTGAAATAAAAACTATTAGTATCAGTATTGACGTCATTTGAGGAAAGCACCTCTTCCCAATTTGTGCACTCTATATCACTATTCAAATCATGATAATTACATTTTTTGTAATTTAATCGCTGTTGTCGTTTTTGTGGTAAAGATTTGAATGTTGAACGTACACTGAAATGAATCAAAATAGCTGGGTGATGAATGTCCTGGCGACTAATTGGAAAGGTTTCATGAGTAGAACAGTCAAAAGAAGATAATACCAAGTCAAGGAACCTATTGTTATGATTTGGTACACAGTTATATTGTCTCAGATTACACAGAGCTATAAATTCCAATAAAATATTAGATTTGTTATCTTGCGGATGAGACGAAGAAAGACTTAATGAATCGACACTATGTGTCCACGTCACATTAGGAACATTAAAATCGCCAATTAAAATAAACTCGTCAGTAACTTGTGCATTCAGAATTACATCAATGCAAGAATCATAGAATTCGTTTACTAGTTCAAGTGAGAGATCAGGGGGAAGGTAACAAAGACATAGATTTATAGTCTTATGTGATGCATTATTGGGGATTACACTGATCCACAAGTTTTCAATTTTACTATCCCAATTGTAACGACGTATAACTTTAAATTCCTTTCTGATACCTAACATTACACCTCCGCCATCATTTTTATTTATACATGTTGTACAGCGATCCCTACGAAACACATTATATCGGCTATCTAATATTTCACTATCAAAAACAGAATTATTAAGATTTGTTTCTGTTAGACAAACCACGTCGTACTCATTACTTAGAGCATTTAAATTAACTTCGTTTGTTTTAGATCTAATTCTATTCACATTTTGATAAAATATATCCATAAAAAAAAAGCAGTGATAAATATCTGCAATTAACTAATTTCATTAAAAAGAAGAGGTAATCAACCTAAATTACTTTTAATTTGTTAAGCGTCTCCGTGTTCTTAATATATATAGCGTTACAGTCATCATCACGCCTAACAAATATTTTACCGTAACGAACCCAAACATATTTAAAGTTATTGTCCTTCACAAATTTTCTAGTTTCGGCATACAAGCTCTTCATCATAGGTGACAGGTGTTCCGCCACAAATATTCTACGACGTTCACCACTGATTCCTAAATGGGTCGAGCAGAGTGCGTTATCTGGGTGAGATTTATTAAATCGGTGAACGGCAGAGATGATCTGGTCCCGCTGGTAAGTAGAGGAAAGACTAATCAGTATGTTGCGTGGACGCTTAGAATCTTTATCCATTTTGGCAACTCGATGACAACAACGAATGTTAGAGTCTTCCATAGAAACATTTATTACGCTGCATAATGTCTTGAACAACTCCAGAACATTTTCTTCCTTCGTTTCCGGTATGGCGTGCAATTCTATGTTACAGGCTCTTGATGCCTTATCGATGACTGATAATCGTTCCTCAATTGATTTGATAGACGCACGCAAGCTAAAGTTTTCTGCTTCAATATTCTTAATTGTTTTACTTTTAAGTTCAATTTCAGATTGAAGCTTTTTTTGCTCATCACATATGAAGTCCGTTGTTAGTGTAAATTCGTCTTTAATACCTTGAACCACAGGTTGCATTTCTTTGTGGACTATTTCTATAATATCTTGCCTAAGTGAAGCACGGAACTTTTGAGCAAAAGACAAAAAGGCGGATTCGAGCTTAGTATCTAGTAAGCGGCTAATATTTTCTAGAGTTAAAGTATGAGTGCTCTCATTATTGGAAGATCCAGTGGCATTAATATCCAAGTGATCACAAGACATATCCATCGAGTCGCTCAAGGAAGGAACTTGAGTAGCCCTGATTGGTGTATTACAATTAGATTTCGAACGTTGAGTTACGTTGTTACACGCTGGGCAAGACCACGAGGAACGAAATTCCTTAGTTAGTGATGCAAACTGCGCTGCTTTCAGATTGAGACATAAATAATGATATTTTTCTTTGCACAAATAACACTGAAGGAAAGCGCCAAGATCCACTTTAGTGTTGCATGCATTACATATTTCAATTTTATTCATTTTTTTCATCGATAATAAAACGTATATATTATATATTCTGTAATTTTCTTCACTATAGGATTAAATTACTGGAACCACGTAATAAAAAATAGAAAAAAGTTAAAAAATGAATTTCCAGAATGGTGATTTGAACGTGCGTTCACTGGCTTGAGTCGTACAACTTTACACATCTACGCCAACTCGTCGGTGATAAAGTTGACAAAATTTACGTAGACATTAATCTTTTTTTCTTTTCTGCTGCTTATTATTGGAGGTCTCTGTGATATTTTTTGTAAATAATTTGCTGATCCATATAAAACTACTCACAGTTGAACGAACAAATTTGCTTATAAATCCACTATATTACTTCCAAACGCACACATTTTGTACACATTCCGCAAAATATGAAATACTCTTTCCGTTTTACCAATTTTTGATGCGGTATTATATCTTTTAGTATTTTTTCTCAAACAAAATATGGAGGAGCACAACAAACACACTGTTTCTGTATCTGACGTCTCGATTAAGTTAACGCCTTGCCTTCCCAAAGAAAGAATTTAATTAAAAAAAGTCATGTAACACTATGGCAATGGCAACAATGAATCATTTTTTTAACAAAAATCACTTAATATACTCTTAAACTTAAGCTTATACAAATAATAATGGTGGTCCAATTAGTGACTTCAACATTTTTTTTAGATTCTTCGCATCTCGGGATATCCGAAAATACCCCATGTATGTTCCGCGATTTTTCTTAGTTTTCGAGTTATAATTTTTTGTGTATTTTTAAAGATTTCTGCCAGCGAGGTTCCAAAAATTCATATTTTTTTTCGTAGCAGGTATTTGCAGTCTTTTTTTTGTGACATAATTGTCTTGAATGTTGTTTTAATAAAAGAAGTAAGTCAGCTTCCTGAAGTTACTTAGTAAAAAAGGCTTGAAAGTTGGAACTACAAAAAGGAGTTTCCATAGCTTCTGGCTAAAATTAAAACTCTGCATGCTTCTAAACTACCAAAAATCATAAAAAAAAAATACCTAGTACTTAATCCGCCTATTTTTGTTGTATTTGGCCTTCGAAGGCGGATAGGCTCAAAATCATTGAAACATGATTAAAGAATGAAAAATTATTTTATCTACTTTTTTATTTTTTTTTATGGTAAATTAATCTTAAAAATCTTAGTGGTGAAACCGAAATTATTATAAAATTCCATATGCTAAAGTTATTTTACAGGAATTTCAATTAAATTTAATTTGAATTTACATTTTTAAGTTTAATTTACCATAACAATGATAAAAAGCTCCACCAATATGGGAATCTGTCGTTATTCTTTTGTTTAGACACAAATACATAGTTCTTTTCGTCCACGGCCACACAGACAGCATTGCGCTTTATCAAAATTGTTCAGTATTTTATTTGTCCGCAATAAAACGATGTTTATCTATAAATAATACTGTTAAGTCATTTGTAACTTATTTAAATGGATATTTATTTTATGTGTGTTTTAATATTCTCCAATTGAGTTTGGGTTGTCAATTAAATCATCTGCACTTTATTATTAATATTCCACATTCATTTCGCACTTTGACATTTAAAATCCAGGTTTGTTAAACTTAACGGGAGGAGTCCTAAGACGGAACTGTAATGAAATAAAGATTTTTGTATTTTGTATTTTTTTAACCATAATACATTAGAGTAACTCGCTGTTCTGTAACAAGTAAAAGCTGTAGTCCAAAAACTCCTCCAATGCATAGAGGCAACCAAAATTATGGAAAAGGCGACTGACTACCTATATCGGTAGTATGACGAGCAAAATGGTCAATATTTAATTGAGAAAAGAAGCAAGCGACATGATATATATATTTTTTTTATTTACTTTATGCACAAAGGAGTGCACAAGTGGCGGACTTAATGCCATTAGGGATTCTCTACCAGTCAACCGGAGAATTATAGCAAAGAATAAAACTAGTTTAAACGGGTTAATGCACGAAACTTTATTTATTTATTAACGTTTCGCAGCCTTTTTAGGTCTGCTTCGTCAAAATACTGATTTAAAAAAAAAACAGTTTTATTTAATGAGTGATGTGCGTGAAAACCTAAGAAACAAATATATAGCAAAGAACTTGAGAAGGTAGTGCAAAAAGAATTCATCAAATTATTGATTATAATTAAAGTATATTTATAGAAATTATGAAGAACACGGAGTGTGAGGGTTAACGCGAAATAGAAGAAGAATACACAAACAGTTTCAGGATAAGGCGTACTGCCGATATAACGGAAAATTGGTAGAGACATTGCAATACATGTAAATGTTCTAGTCTTTTGAGCTTTTGCTTGTATTATACATAACTTTCGTAAAAGTTATTATTAAATGAAAATGCTCCCTATACCCATTAGCCTTTTGTTGAACAACTACTTAGTCATTAATATGCCGTGAAGTTTGAAGGGACCTATTCTCAGCACTTGGCGTGATAAGGCTGCTATGATATTGTTTTGAAATTGTGGATGCTACGCTTTATTGGTATTTTACCATTGTAAACCAAAACTTACTAGTACTACCTACACTAAACATTTAAAATGAGTATATTCCGTTTTCAGACAGATTTTTCATCCGTTCAATGCCTTTGGAAGTAGAGTAGGAGCAGCAGTAATTGCTGCACCCAACTCGAGCCAGGTAGTTTAGACCGACGATACGTAACGAGGTGTGCCAATATGTGCATAGATGCGAGTACGGCGTACAGACGCGTCCGATCGACCGCATTTGAGTATACGGGCACTAATTTGTATTTCTGGGTGGAACTCGATGTTCGGTGTGGCTGTTTCTTGTGCATTTGTCGTACCTTTAATGCGACCATGTAAACTAGACATTTTTGGTACATAAACGGGAATATTCTGACACAGTAAAACACATTTTACATTTGATTGTAGCAGTATCATCAATTTGATGTATAAATGCTAAGGAGAATATCATATGCTGACATTTATTGTCAAAATATATATTTATTTCATTTTACAGTATTACAGTATGAAAAGAATTATGCGAAGAGGAAATATTAAATAATATATAAACAATATATATTAAAATTCGAAGAGTTTGCGCTGCCTTGTAGCTTTAGAAATACTAAAAAGAATTCGACACGGCCAATAGAACCCGGGGTATCATAATGGTCAGTGCATCCGCCAGTATAGTGGAAGGTGCGGGTTCGAGTCCCGTCTGCTGCCTGGTCCGCTTGGAATTTGTTCTAGTAAAAAAATATTCTTCAGATTTAAGCATCTAGCAGCTAAATGCCTAAAAAAATAACTTTACTTAATCTTTTCTCGAGCTACGGCAGTTCGAACGTCAGTTTTAACCGAAATAAGAATGGAATTAATATCATTTATAATCGGATAAGCCCTTCCACAGTTAAAATTACATTACCTTTATCTTACGCGGTATTTCTAAAATAAATAAATATTTTTTCCAACACTCACACCAATTAGCCTAGGCCCAAAGAAAGCACTGTAGGCTTGTGTTATGGGATACTAGGGTAACGGATAGAATACCTATACATATACTGATACATATATAAGTTTATTTATATAGAACATCCATGGCTGGAGTTCAAATTCTCGTATTCATCACACAAACATCTGCCCCCACAGGGACTCGAACGCGGGACTTCTCGAGTAGGCGACACCTTGAAACCCGGCGTACAAACTACTCGAAATATTTGCATGTCTCTAGTTGAAAATTCATGCAAAATTTCACATTCAAATCGTCATCATCATATCAGCCGTCACATTCAAACACCATACTTTAAAAAAACATAAATTACACAAAATAGTGTTTAAGCGAATTGAATAAAAAAATAATTATCAATCCCTCAATTAAACCACAATCTTTCTTATGTTATGTTTGGTTATCTAGTTTCCCAACAAAGATTGGCGGGTTTTCTTGTTTGTCGTAATTTGAGTTTAGAAACCTCGAATATTCCTGAACAAAGGGTATATTATTATGGATAATTTTGGTAGAACAACTTTAATCAAGTTCAAAGTTTTGTAAGAACATACCAACTTTCTTATATAAGAATAAATTTGTTCGATTCAGATTTCTTTCATTTTTGTCATGAGATTATTTCTGGCTTCAGATAAAAACATTAAGCAATAAGTAGATAAAACCTCAAAAAAATAAACAAAATAGGAGAGTTTTTTGCGATCGCTTGACTTGATTATCAGATTTTGTGAGATTTTTTTTGTGTTTTACTGTCCTTTGGAATAATTTATCCCAAATTCATTGTAACGGTTTTTGCTCACAGCAAGTTACTAAACAAGAAGTGATAATGCAAAGATCAGAAAAAGTAAGTATTTTTCTGTAGGCTTATTTCGTTATTACTACTTTTAACCTGTGAGGATATGAAGAAGGTCCCGACTCCAAAAGTAAACTTATTTTGAACGTAATTCTTTGTTTTTATGATGTCGCTTTTATTTTTGATAAAATGAGTTTAAGTTTTGCTTTTTATAAGCCAGAGACAGGCGAACAATAATTTAATAAATATCTACTGATGAATTGAGAAGCTGGAAGCCTACTATATTTTAACGATAATCTAAATTTCGGTCGAAATTTCGCACGTTTCCTACTCTGTTTCCTTTTCATTTCGAAAATTCGTTTGTCCGAAAATAGTTTGATAATTAAATTCTCCAAGCCTACTATAATTCACAAAACTTTCAAATGAAAAGTTTAATTTGACATATGATTGTTGGAAATTTTAACCTCAAATTGACGAAATGAAAAGTGTTACCTTTTCATTTTCGTTTTGGGACTTTTGTTTAAATTAAGCCTAAAATGACTGATGGAGTATTTTTAATCAAGGCTGCTTAGCGTGAGGCACATTTTTTAGCATGTCAAATAAACAAATACTCCGAATTTTAATTAATTATTATATTTCCAATATTTTAAAGTATTAAACGACAAATTTAGGTTGACATAAAATGAAGTGCATCAACTCTATAAATTAGTTAGCTAACACTGTCAAAGAAGGTTTAAAAGTTTGTTTTAAAGTCATCAAAATTTTTGTAGTAAAGTAATATTGTTTCCAAGTAAAACAGGTAATCTAAAAAGTGGAGATAAAAGAACTCACAAACATGACTATTCGTTCACGAAAATTGTCTGTGATTCCGAACTTTATGTGCGTGTTCGAAAATGAAATAGAGTAGATTCATTGGCGAAATTTCGTTCAAAATTCGTTCGTTACCGAAATTTCCTTTCGGAAAAAGAGAGTAGAACTCTTGATCCTTTTATAAGTCAGCTAAAAGTATTTTATATTTTCGACAGTTACCTAAGTATTTGGGATTTATTTTGTCACAAACTCCCGATACATAAAATCCGATGAAGCTAATCTAAGCCCGCCAAGTTTCATTTGGCAAGAAGTACTTAATGTGATATTGTGTCCTCAACGCAACGCATACTTTTTCGTATTTTTCCTGATCCAATAATATTTTTTTTTATATAAGGAAGACTTACTCGCGATCCTTCCATTTTGACCGGCTTTTGTGGTTTGAGTCCTTATATCCTTTCAGTCAGGCTTGAGTCACGGAATATTAGTACTCAACATTTTTATTATGAGTCTTGGTATTATATATAGTGTATTAGGTAACTTAACTTTCTTAATTTTGTATCGAATTAACAACCCTGTGCAAATCTTTTCTACCTGTTAAGCTCGGCTAATATTCGTCATGGTCTCTTAAAAATCTCGTCGGTGGTGTCATGTGCGACGGGTCGTTATTTTCCCTAAAATATGATTGAGTGAAGCGGAGGTTGTTTTGAGCGTCATGCTCGTGAACAGGTTCTGCCAGACCAGTGGAGATGAGCTGACTTTAAATTGCTTTACTATTAAAATGATTTGTATTTATTTATTCGTACCGCTTACAATAGGAGAATGTCTAAACTATAAGCTTAATAATTTAAATAAAAAAGTTACATACTTTAGTAGGAAAATAATATTAAAGAAAATTAAAATACAATAAAAGTAGACAATCTCTTATATTGAGTTTTTTTATCACCAAAATATGTGTTCCATTATGTGATTGGTTTAGATTTCGAAGAATGATCATCACTGAGCTAAGCTTCAGGTTAAATAGTGACCACAGCCACTTTTCTAAGTTTAAAGTCTGTCCGATAGTTGGTGGCTATGATTTCGTCTCTTACATAATGAAGTGTATTACCTGATAAAGAAGTTTACATCCAATGCCGGATTTAGCCACCTAAAATTGCTCTCCCTTATCCGTTGTTTTTTGATTGATTAGAATGTTCGGGAATATTTGTTGAAGAAATTACTCTCAAATGAGACCAAAATGCAATAATTTGAAGCAATTATAGTAATCAATTGCTTGGAGGAAACGTCAGCACATCAGATGGAACGTTCAGCAATGTAACTATTTGGTGTCAGCTGAATATTCTTCACATAGCGCCGCTGCTTCACATAGTTCGATAATTTGAAGCAAGCGTTAATTTCATTATTAAGGAGCTCGATGGCGCAAGTGGTTTGCCCGTTCGGCTGCTATCGTGGAAGTTAAGCAACATTCGTAGTGGTTGCTCATGGGATGGGTGGCCAAAAATTTACTATCTCGATCTCTTACGTACTTCGGAAGGTACGTTAAGTCGCTGTTCCCGGCTGCATCTGGATTCTTTAATACCCACCAATCCGCACTTGTCCCATGTTGTGGGTCATGGCCCAATCGCCCTATTCCATCCAAGGACCTCTCGTGTGCCTGTCCAGCTGTTCTGGTGTTATAAGTGTTGTAACTAACACGACTTTGTTTTATATATATAGCAAATATTTGTATATACCAGGCAACTAAGAAAGTCGCCACTTGTAATTATTTTGAAACCTTCGATTATTTAAAAGTAAAAATACCACTGTTCGATTTTCAAGTCTCATTAAAATATGGATCTGCATGTCTTTTGATCGATTTCGAATTGCTTTTATGGATGAAGGACCTTCAAAAGCAACCATTTATTTACAGCTGGTGTGCCAAGTTCAAACGAGGTCGTCTTACTTCCTACGTACCGTCCTACGACGGCTGTCACCAAAGAAAGTGTGCTGGCAGTAAAAAAATATTTCAAGAAAACAGACGAATTACCTACGAAGATATTCAGCATCCTCTGCAGATTGATTCAGGAAGTATTAACAAGATTTAGTAAGGAGGATAGTTTCCCGCTGGGTGCCGCACAACCTCATGGAAGCTCAGAAGCCGTATGGATTGGTGCAGTGACGAATCCTATTTTACGAATAGGATTTATTAATACGATCCAGAAACAAAACGTCAGTCGACAAGTTGGCTGTTTCAAAATGAATCAACGCCGATGAAAGGGAAGCTATCGAGGAGTGCAGGGAAAATTTTGATCGCTAGTTTCTTCACTTTGACGGTGTACCTAATTTCAATTCCACTTCGAGACCAAAGCAGCATCAACGCCGAATAGTATAGCACAAAATGCCTGCCCGAAGTTTTTGTGATCGTTGTAGTACTCACGTTTAAGTAGCAGAGCGTTGTTCTCGATGGTATATGCAGACTAAGAACGTCACTAAATCCACTGAACACTTCACACTTGATTTTATAAAGTTATTTATTAGATTTGTTTATTATTATTTTAGCACATTAGAATATCCACACTGATTGTCACAATTTTTCACTAGACTGTCATATTACATTTATTTTTATAGAAACATGACAGTTTATAGACAGGACTAACTTCTTAGCCAGCCTGTAACACTCCCTCCGAATGTTAGCCCTGTAAGCCCATCATCGAACATAACTCTTCGTGTTTGGGCTTGGGTAGAGCCTTTGTGAGAATATCCGCTGCTTGCTCATGGGTGGAAACTCTTTCTACATGCACTTCTTCACTTAAGACAAACCTCTCCTCGCGCACAAAGAAGTGACGGATCCTGATGTGTTTTGTCCGTTTGTGGAATTCAGGGTTGTGAGCTTGTTTCACAGCAGCTTTATTATCGACCCTGAGAGCTGGTGAGGGCATTGAAACACTTATCAGTTGGGAGAAGACTCTCTTCAACCACACGAGTTCTCTAGCTGCTTCACTTGCTGCAACTATTTCAGCTTCAGTCGTCGATATCGCTACGGTTTGTTGTCTCTGGCTGATCCAGCTGATGGTTCCTCCAGCATAACAACACAGAACACCCGTAGTGGAACGTCCAGTCAGGGTGCAACCACCATGGTCTGCATCACTGAAAGCTTCCAAAGCTTGAGAAGTTCCTGCTCTGTAGATAACTCCACGGTTTACCGTTCCTTTAAGGTATCTGAGAATTCGCTTTACTCGTAGCCAATATTCAGTTGTGGGACTTTCTAGCTTCCTGGACGCTACTTCAACGGCATAGGCTATGTCGGGTCGAGTGCTTACCATGAGGTAGGCGAGAGCTCCAACTGCCTCTCTGTAAGGGAAGCATCCAATTTCAGTGTAGTTTCCTTCTTCTCTTACTATTGGCGTAGAGTTAGAATTGCAGTTCTGCATGTTGAATCTCTCCAAAACCTTCCTGGTGTATGCAGGTTGATTTATGATAATAGCACCATCATCCTTGCTAGTTATTTCCAAGCCCAACTAATAAGTGGCTGGTTTGGTGGTGATTTTAAGCCTTTTGCCTAAGTCCTGGAGAAAACGATTGGCAACTGCTGCGTTGGTAGCAGCTACGAGTCCGTCATCAACATACAGGGTGATCAGTAGTTTGTCAGAGCCGTCCCGTCTCGTAAAAAGGCAAGGATCTGCTTCTGCCTGTACAAATCCCATCTCAATGAGGATTATTGCAAAGCAAATATTCCAATATCTCGGGGCTTGCTTAAGTCCATATAAGCTGCGATTCAACTTACATACTTTTTGAGTGCCATCATTAAAACCATCTGGTTGTGACATATAGATCTCCTCTTGAAGTTTTTCAGGAAAGCAGTGGCAACATCAAATTGAGTCAAGTGAAGTCGTTCCTGGGCAGCGACACTTAGCAGACTTCTTATTGTTGCCATTCTGGCCACAGGACTAAATGTTTCTACGTAGTCTACACCTTGCCTCTGTTTGAAGCCTTTAACGACTAATCGTGCTTTATACTTTTCAATGCTGCCATCCGGATTGTATTTTATTCTATAGATCCATTTGCATGGCAATGGTTTTCTTCCAGGAGGCAAGTCAGTTAATGTCCACACCTTGTTTTCAAGGAGGGAAATCAATTCGATCTCCATAGCCTGCATCCACGATCCGCTGTCTTCACGCTTCAAAGCCTCTTTATATGTGCCGGGAAAATCGCAGTTAAAACAATCGACATGCGTGACGTAATCGCCGAGTTTGACTGGAGGTCGAAGCTGCGATCGGTCCCTCAGGTTATAGCGAGATTCAGTTCTCTCTTCAGCGTCATAAAACTGTTCTTCATCTTCAATGCGCTCTGAGTTTTATTGAAGCGGGGATGGCGACTCTTGTAGTGGAGGCGACTGCGGAGCCGTAGCATCTCGCAATTCCTCTTCCGCAGAAGGGGAACATCTGCTGCACTTGTGTCCAATTGCAGGTGCGATCGCGGGGTTAAGACCTCTCGTGGTTCCTCTCCCTCCAACTCGGACGATTCTGTGCTTTGTGGGTCTTGAAGTAAACGCAAATCAAATTCTGTCAGTGGCTGCGGGTTGTCTATGGTTGCTTTAAATTCTACTTCAGATAGGAATGTAATATCTCTCGATTTTATGGTTGTTTTTCCACCTAGCCAGATTCGATAACCATCATCTGGTTCATATCCGATTAGACGCCCTTTGACAGCTTTTTTGGACATTTATTTACGTTTAACTTTCGGCATATGTGCATAGCATACGCTTCCAATTATTTTCAAATGTGAGATCTTTGGTTTCTTATCATGCCACAATTCGTATGGAGATTTGCCAAATGTTGTAGTTGGAGCGGTGCGATTTAATAAGTAGGACGCTATGTTAATTAGCTCAGCCCAGAGTGCTTGTGGTAGCTCTTCTCGAGCGTGGAGCATTGACCTAGCTGCTTCCACTGGTGTTCGATTTTCTCGCTCGCTGCATCCGTTTTGTTGCGGTGTGTATGGCATTGTAAGCCGTTGCACGATGCCATGTTTTATCAAAATCTTTTTGACTGTCGCATTGTCAAATTCTCCACCGTTATCGCTAAGGATGGTTTGTATTTTATGACCCACGGTTCTAGTTTTACTTAGCATCTGGATAAGTTTGTCTTTGACTTCGGGTTTGTGCTTCATGAAATAGACCATCCTGTAGCTACTGTAGTCCTCTTTAATGAGGACGTAGTAGCGAAGGTTTGAAAAACTTGGCTGGAAGGGTCCGCATACATCTGCGTGTATGAGCTCTCCCGGTCGTGGTGCTCGTTCCCTTGTACCGAATTTCAGTCTATGTACCTTGCCGTAGACGCAACCTTCACAAAACGTCTTGTGGGCAGGTAGGTCAACGCCTAGTTCACGCTTGATGAGATTCCGAACGTGTCTTACATCTTGGTGTGCGAAGCGCTCGTGATATATCTGTAGAAGGTTTTCACCCGTGAGAGCATTTACCTCTAGAGTCCTTTTCGGCATCATCACTTTGAGATCAAGCTTATAGAGTCCTCCTCTTGGTGATCTTCGGCCTCGCAACAGTGTAACATTATCCAGAGTCAGCGTGCACTGAGTTTGTTTAGATGTGAAGAGACTATTGGGTAGATTATCTTGTGCGGCCAGTATGGAGAATAGATTCCGGGTTAATGCTGGTACGAACCAAACGTCAGCAAGTTCCATGCGATAGTTTTTGTTGTCGGACTAAACTACCACGGTGCCCTTTCCAACAGCAGGGATAAGTGTTCCATCAGCTGTGGTGACAGTGTGGCGACTGTCGAACTCTTCGAATTTTTCAAAAATATCGCGCCTTAGGGCTGTATGGCTGGTGGCCCCGTTGTCGACGTACCAATTGTCGACATCCTTAGCACTTCCCGAGTTGCATGTCATTAAAGTAATGTTGGTGACTTGTTCTGACGTAGACGGGGTAGGCTTCGCAGGCTTGTCATCTCGTATCCATTTCCTGCAGTTATGGATGCGGTGACCGGTCTTCTTACAATAATTGCAAAAGCTTCCCTTTCTTTTCGAAGTATCGAATTTGGTCTTTACTACTAATGTCTCTTCTTTCGACTCTTCTGTGGACTTTTCTTTGTATTTTAATGTGCTTTCAAATGCACAGAGGTGAGACGTTAAATTTTCTATTGTTTTCTCAGCTTTGTTTACAAGTATCAAATTAAAAAAAGTTCCGGCAGTTTGAAGGTGACATCTCCATTTGATAATTCGTGATTTAAATCGGTCCAGAGATTTTTCAATTTGGATAGATGCGTTGACATGTCATCCTCACAGTTATACTTGTATGAAAAGAATGCTGAGCAGAGTGAATACGCTCTATCTTCTGCTTGTCCATCAAACAGACGATGAAGTTCGTTCCATACGTCGTGTGCCGTTTGATATCGCATAACTTTCTTTAGTGTGGGTTCACTTAGATTGGATGTTATAATAATAAGGGCTGTACTTTCGGCCTTGAGAAATTTTGCAAGTTCTGCATTATAATTGGCTAATTCTGCATCTTCTGCACCTGAAGGTAATGTCGGTTTACGTATTTTACCCTCGGTTATGGGTAAGCAATTTTCAATGCCACGTAAGATTATATTAATCTTATATTTCCAAGTGGGTCAGTTACACTTTCCCTCGAGAACTCCAATTTGTGTTCTACTAAGCTCCATTCTTAGGGTTTTACAGTGAATTCTCGTACATGGACCAATAACCTGTGATCGTTGTAGTACTCACGTTTAAGTAGCAGAGCGTTGTTCTCGATGGTATATGCAGACTAAGAACGTCACTAAATACACTGAACACTTCACACTTGATTTTATAAAGTTATTTATTAGATTTGTTTATTATTATTTTAGCACATTAGAATATCCACGCTGATTGTCACAATTTTTCACTAGACTGTCATATTTTGAATTTACATTTTATTTTTATAGAAACATGACAGTTTATAGACAGGACTAACTTCTTAGCCAGCCTGTAACAGTTTTTTCTGCAATGAGCAACAAGCGACCTAGCACTGGGCTCTGCGGACTCCACCACGACAACGCGCCCGCGCACTCTGCGATCAAAACGAAGGACTTCCTGGACTCCACACCAGTCAGAGTCTAGGGACACCCTCCTTACAGTCCTGATTTGGATCAGTGTAACTTCTTTTTATTCCCTAAGATAAAAAATTAGCTCTAAGGGATACAGTTTTCATCGCAGGAAGAAGCGCCAGGAGTGTTTGAGAGGGCCGTGGAAGAGGTGTCCGCGGAGGGCTGGAAAAAATGTTTTGAAAATTGGTTCAGACGCATGAAACTAGTATAGAAGCTGGTGGAGAGTTCTTTGAAAAGATTTTATAAAAATATTTTTTCATAGAAGTTAGTTTTTTAGTTTCTCAAAACTTTCTGACACAAACGTATAGTTGACACATCAATGCAGGCGAACAATTTTTATTACTATGTATTGGTAACGACATACACTTTAGTAAATGTCGCTACTTCTGTAACATACTGATAAGTTTCTTTCTTATTATATTATTATCAGCTAAAATATATCCTGGTAATAAGTAAACTTGTCAAAAGAATTTTCTTACAAGTCAATTTGAATAAAGTATCCTTTGATTCATTAATTCACGACAAATTGAAGTCACTTCTACAGAAACACCAACAGCAGTTTGCTATTTCTGTAATCTGTGAGACAATGAAGGGAGCAAAATGACCGTAGTGGAAGGAAGCGCTATAATTATCCGCGAATTCATTCTTAGCTAGGTTCAGCTTAATTTATCGGAGCTTGCTTGCTTCCTTATCAGAGCTGCTTGCGGACTAAGAATTGCGGCTTGCAAAGGGACGTCTTGATGTCGGCACTTCACTTGGCTATTCATATTGGCTATTTGTAAACATGACAAAAGTCTTTATCATGCATGCTATTTATGGAATGAAAAGGACAGACTTATGTTAAATTTATAAATAGCAAACACGAATGGCCAAGTGAAGTACCGGCATGATATTTTAAACATATAATTCTTGATGTGATAATGTTTTCAATATACCAGCTTACATAAAAATTGGTCGTTTGCTTACAGTATATTCATATGGAATTAAGTAAATTAGAATAAGATGTGTAAAGTAAATTAAAACAAAAGGTATTACTTTACACTTTCTGTTCTCAAAGTCGGAGTTTCACTAGTCCTTGAAAAAGTTTCAAATACGTATCTGCCATAAACGTAACCTTTAGTTAACTAAGTTTTAAGCTTTAAATTAATTATTGCATAGAGTTTTGATTATTACGACCTCTGTTGCTCGACTGGTATGCTATGTGCGCCGGTTTTCCTACTCAGCGGTCCCATGTTCGAATCCCGGCGTGGAAAATGTTTGTGTGATGAAAACGAGCATTTGTACGTAAGTTATGGTTGTTTATGTGTGAAACACACATCGGTATACGTATTCTAACCGTTACCCTAGTATCCCGTAACACAAGCCTTGTAGTGTTTAAATTGGGGCTAGGTTATTTGCTGTGTATAATAAACGAGTTTTATTAATGAAAATTAAACACACAGGGGCTCAGGTCTTCCCTATGGATGGAATAAGGTGACTGGACCGTGACCCACTACGTGGGCCCAGTGCGGATTTGGTGTGCAAACGACTGCAGATGCAGCCGGCACCAACGGCTTAACGTGCTTTCCGAAGTATAGATGAGCTCATATAATAAGTTTTTGGTCACCCATCCAATGACCGACCGTTGCGAAAGTTTCTTCACTTCCAAGATCGCAGGCCGAATGCGCTAACCACTTGCGCCATCGAGCTACTTATAATATAATACCATTAACAGGAAGTGTTACCTATTTCACTATAGTTTTCTGTAAAGTGGCGGCTAATCACTAGACCGCGCTGCGATTCGAGCGGGAATCCTAAAAGTCATAATTAGTGTTAAAATATTTCTTACCATGTCGAAAACATTAATAATAATAATAATAATTTATTTTTTGCAAGTGGTACAAATGGTGTTGTTACATTATTTGTTGAGACACGCACAATTCACCAGAAGCTGGCATTCAAATTTTATAAAATATCTAAAAATAAAAGTGCACTATCTATAATTATGCGGTCAAAAACCAAGGAGTAAAAAAAAAATAGTAGATTACTGTCGTCTTTTACATTCAAATATGTAATAAGTACTATCATATTTTTTAAATGTTTGTGTCTTTGACTTTTATTTTAAATTCTGTGCTCAAATGGGAATAGTCTACAGATAATGGAATTAAAACTTTTGCATCGTAATGAAACTGAGGCCAAGTTTGCGATGTGGAGGGAAGAAAGATCATTACTTTTCCCGTAGACAAACTAGTTCTTTGTTCAAATTCACTGAAACCTTTACTTTGAGTCTATGATAAGGCTGATATTGAAGATAATTTAAACTAGGTATATGAACATACTTAATTGAATAGAAATTAAACACTTATATTGAAATATAAGTTATTCGAAATATTAATTAAAATTTCTACATTACGTATACCTATATATAACATTAAAACAGGAATGGAATTGATGATAATATGATAATTTGATGTTAGTAAATACAGTAATGCAGTCATCAAGTTATCTAATGCTGTAAAAAAATCCAACTCAAGAACAAAATATTGTATGTAGCGGCTCAGTATAGCTAAACCAAATTAAATGTAAAATCAACACAATATTTGCAGTCAATGCCACATACGAATTGTTGATTTGAATTTTAACTGATTTTGTTTTTATTTATTCGATTTTATATTTCATTTAGAGTCGTCCAATTAATCATTTTAAAAAAATAACATAATATTCTTGTTTATTTATGTAACTAATTAAATTTTTTATACTCTACCTTTAACAGTTCCATATATAAATCAAAAGAAAAAATTCAAGTTTTTTTTCTTTAATTTTAAATCTTGCAGATACCTGCATACTTAAAATAAAAATATAAAAGTTCTTTATAGTTTTGGTGATGTACAAATCAACGTATATACAGTGAATAGAGAATTGTTAATAGTACAGGCGTGTCAAGTTGTGAGGATTGTAACTAGTCTGACAAACAGACGACCAACTTTCCAATCACACTATTTGAACAGTGAGATTCGTGTGCCAACTTAAAACTTAACAACTCCCAGCGAACTTTAAAGCTAAGCAAAAAAGTAAAAATTATCTCGTACTTCCTTAGCGAAAAGATTAAAACGGTATTAATAAATTTAGAACACACATGCTGAAAAATTTGTTGTATTTTCCATTGCCATTTTATTCAAATCTTCATAAATCTACTTGAATGAAGAAGGTAGAAGTGGCAACTAGGGCATGGCTGCAACGCCACATACCTTGAATCCAAATCAGCCCGGGTTCTTCATGGCCCATTCTCCTTATTTCATCCATAGGGAAGGCCTGTGTCCCAGAAATTGGGAAATTCTAAAGCATAATGATGACTCGCATGCACACAGAATAAACCACATACTGACCGTT
This sequence comes from Chilo suppressalis, assembly GCA_902850365.2. Lineage (NCBI taxonomy): Eukaryota > Metazoa > Arthropoda > Insecta > Lepidoptera > Crambidae > Chilo > Chilo suppressalis. The sequence goes on along the minus strand of OU963906.1, from coordinate 14,461,834 downwards.
TTTATTTTAAGTGCTGTAAACAATTTTACGAGTTAGTACTAGTATCGAATAAATGTTTGTTGGTTTGCTCAGAAAATAGATTATAATAATTTCACATGTGGTATTAATGTAACATGCAATCTCATTTTCGATTTAATGCATTACATACATAATTTAAATTCTTCTTCTTTCTCTTGACAGAGTGGTCGTGGTCGTCACATCAGAGTTGGTGGCGCACTTCACTATACGCTGCTATTCCTCCCGCACTGCGTCGTTTCTCCTGCACTCGTGAAGTGAAACGTTCAGTGCCGCTTTTATCTGATCGGTCCAGCGCATTGTTGATCTGCCGCACACACTAACGTTCCGATTTTGCCCTGCACCACCAGTTGTTCCACAGACGCATCTTCTCGGCGTGAGATGTGGCCAAAGAAAGTGAGAATACGACATTGTACGATGGTTGAAAGACGTTGTTAGATGGACAGTTCCTGGAGGATGGATACATTGGTTTGGAATTGTGACCATTGTATCCCAAGCATTTTCCTCCAGCACCACATTTCTACAGCGTATATCTTCTTTTTCTCACTCTCTCGCAAGGTCCACGTATCAGCACCATAAAGGAATATGGGAAACACTAATGTCCTAGCGAGTCGTGTTTTCGTGGCTTTTGTGATGTTCCTGTTTCTCCATATTTTTTGAAGTTTGTCGATAGTTGACCTCGTGATTGCTATGCGCCGCTGGACTTCATCTGCACATTCATCGTTGCCTAAAATCAGTGATCCAAGGTAGACGTATGAACGATATAATTTAAATTACGTAATGCATTTATAGTAATGTCTAAAATTGTCTAATTTAGTTGTCAGATTTTACTTTATAAAATCACCTTGCTTCAATAGGTCTAATAAAGAGACACACTATAAGAAAGAGAAAATTCGAATCTTAAGATACGAGTATGTTTGACTATTAGAAATATTTATCATTTGCATTTCTTTTTTTGACGGTAGCGTTCCGTTAAGGTACCGTTCAGAATAAGAGTGCTTCATTATATCCGTTATGTTGAATTACAAATAGCCAGACTCAATGAATTCCAACGATTTTCTTGAGTCAAACAATATGACTAATGAACTATAAATTAAATGAAGAATTCGATAAATTTTCTTTTCAGATATGAAGCTCGGATTCTTTTCCGCTAGCTCTAATTAATCTCGAATCAAAATAGCTCTCTAGTTAGTATATCTACTATGGGCAATAACATCTATTGAAGAGTAAAATTAACGCCATAAATCATAAATAAGCCTAAATACTTTAAGATATAAGCGACTATATATACATATATATTATTAATCAATAATCTTATATCTTAAAAATTCAACATACACACAGTATTTGTAGATATTAATATATTATTTGTATAGCTTTAACATAAGTTATTAGAATGAGCACTTTTAGTTTAGTCCAAGAATTTTTCATTTGCAATTAATGGTTCAGTGCAACTCCTATTTTATTAATTTAAGTGTAGCGACTTCGCTACTTCTAATTTCTTATAAGATGCTTAGGTACTACAACTTTTGCTCGTTAGTGGATTAATCTGTTCCTTACTATTTAAAAGTTTCAATTAGATATTATGTAACATCTTATTTATGACTCGTACTTAAATTAATTCAACTGGAGGTCTCTCTCTGAAGTCCTTCTTCTTACATTTGATTTCCTCCTGACATTTGTTTCTTATGTTTTCACGCGTTTTGAGAATGAAGCCTGTAAAGGATTGGTAACGTAGAATAATTACTCTTTTATTACACAGCATGTACGATTTACAAAATAGTTCCCAAACTAGGTAATCCTGAATCTCAGGGACTAGAGATTTGCACTTGTTAATAATATTGCTTTTTTGGATTATCATAAACTGAATAAAAGAGAAGACAAAAAAACAAAAAACGAAGTTGACAAAAATAAAAGAGAAATGACCCATTAAGTGAACGTGGTGAATATGTAAGTGTGTGTGTTTGTACGTGTTTACGTGTGTGTGTGTGTGTGCGTGTGTGAACTATTATTTATGTATTATTATTTACCATTATCAACTCTGTTTCAATGTAACTGAGATTTAGGAGCAAGGGTATTACTTTTAATTACGCTATGCTTGGATGAAGTGTATTAATGTCGCACTTAGCAACGACTTTATTATAACAAATAGAAATAAGTGCGTTTTGTGTCTTTTTGAAAAAGCGGTAAAAGGTTTTGGTGTATTAATTTTGAATGTGCGTTTTCTAAGTAATTTTTCGTATTAATTTGAACGGGTTACGGACTTAAGTGGATATAACAGATTTGGGGATCGAAAGCTTTCGCACGGTTAAGATTTCGCTTTAATTAATTTTTTGTTAGATGTAGGTGTGATAAATGTGTTGTTTGAATTTTTTAGCCATTACATTATTTAAATATTAATATTATAAACAAATTAAATCTAAAAGTGAATAAAATAATGGAAATCTATGTTTCGCTAAGCAAAAGCTAATGGGTACTCGTGGGACTACATAAACACGTTGCCTCTGATTACACTGGTGCAAGAGGTTGGTTAACTTACAAAAAACTGCAACCAAATCATTACATACTCTAAAGGCATCCTAATCGACAGGTACGCATAAACGCGGTTTTGTGGTAGGTATTGTAACGTCCGTTACGTTACAGCCTCCTTGTTTGGGTAAACTCTTTGTTCATGCAATGCCTACGGCTGGCAGTTATATTAAAAAGTTAATGTTATGATTTTAAGATTTAAAATAAGGAATCGTCTGTCTTTTGATAGAAGGTCCAAGATCAGATATGAACTTCAGGCACCAAACAATGCGTTAATAAGATTAAGCTCATATATTTTATATTCGCCTGAAATCTAATAAAACCAATATAAAATCGAAGTTGTTTCTATAAATTGCTACGCTCCCAGGGTATACCCCATCAGGGTAGATCGCCGCAGTACCTCCTGGTAACAAATCAATCTAAATTTATTTTTAATTGTGTTTTATTATTATTTTCTTTAGGTAAAAAGGGTGACATGAATTTGACCCGTCTGATAGGTAGGTGGCCATCATAGTATATAGCTTGTAATACTAGATTATTGCATGCGTGGTACATAAATAAATAATGACCCCCATTTACAACCCCGTGGAGTCTGAGAAATTATTGAAGTTATACTTCTTTAGGCGCGGTATGAAAAAATGATGAGAGTGAAATTTTAAGATGCGCGCGCATCAATTTTACACTTTTGTGTTTACCGCACATTAAGAAAATCTACCAACAAAATAGAAATAGAATCTCTATTTAGTGGGTGCTAACGACTGCATTGTGAAGGCCTATCAAAAGTATTTATTAATCTGGAACAACGGAACCAAAGCGCGATTCAGGAGACTACAGCGCCATCTCTTGACCATTGGTGTAGTAGAACCAAAAACCACATCTTTATTTTTTGTAATAAAGTAACAGTTATAGGTATTCATATTTATAATATCAAAAGTATTTATTAATCTGGAACAACGGAACCAAAGCGCGATTTAGGAGACTACAGCGCCATCTCTTGACCATTGGTGTAGTAGAACCAAAAACCACATCTTTATTTTTTGTAATAAAGTAACAGTTATAGGTATTCATATTTATAATATTTATCCACATGTTTCTAGTTTGTATATTCGGAATACGTGTTTGAGTTTCATACAAGTGCAAATCACATATGTTCTAATAAATTATATTCAGTAGTGATTTTAATTGAATATTTTGATTATTTATTTATTTTTTCAAATTAAAACTGAACTTTATTGACTGTGTCCTTTTCCAGACTTTTTATTAATTTATTGTAATTAATTATTTGCATGCAATTAAAAACTAATTTTAAACGATGCCAAAGAATAATAACTTCTCACGCGCCTACATAAGTACACGCACCCATTTTTTCTTACTATAGAAACACCACCTTGCCAAAAGGGCTACTGTACTGCCTCAATCTGGCACCCGGATTCGAGAGGCTAACTGTTATTGTCCCATTTCTCTTGAATTTCGTAATTATTAAATTATACTTGTTTCTACGTTCACAGCAAATACAAGTGCCTTAGCGGTGTGGACGTCAATAGATTGATGGTGATGATGATGTTTTTTTTTTATAAAATACGATAATAAAATCAGTTATAAATTACCACTCAACCTTTTTTAAAGGTAAAATCATTACTTTAAGAACACATACATAGAAATAACATTTCTCCTCATAAATAACTAATCATGTAAGATTAACAGATGTTTTCACGTAAAGCTATATAATACGCAATGTATTTACACTGAAAAAATAATCTAGTATGAAAGCGTATTATTCCCATGAAAAAATACTCTTGTAATCCGTTGTGCGGTAGCAACCTGAAATGTTTTAAAGCTATAAGCAAGCCATTGTAAGCCCTGTTAATTCTCTTATCGAACTGTTTGTCAAACGTAAAACTGTCACCCAAATCTGCAGGCTTAGGGGTCTTCGACGGCTTTGATATCCAATGATTAGATCATAAGATTTGCGATAAGGCAGGTCCGTGAGCGTGAAGATATACTCTAACAAAAAGGCTGCTAGGACGACGCCTTTTTAAGATTTTTTTACTTACTCTACTCAAGAATTTGGGTATTATTAAGTCCGGGGTTAACCGTCTTTCAAAAGATGGATGCAATACGTGATAGAGGATAAAAACGGGATTGAGTTTTTCTATTTATCTTTCGACTGGGATTTGAAAACCTCGAATATTTTTATTTTGTATTCTTGTTTGAACAGCTAAAGCACAAAAACGGCGAATGCATTTTATGCTGGTTTTCGTTCTTGTACCTATCTAATATCTGAAGATACATTTTTAGGGTTTTATTAATTTATGGACTAGTCCTTTTTGAATTACAGTTGTATCATCCTTTTTTGTATTACGTTGGTATGAATTTAGCCACTTATCAATAGCGTCAATAATAATTTGTGTTTGTAATAATTTTATTTTATTTCACATGAGATACAGGCTTTTTTCAAATCTAAAGTTGACCATAACAATTCACTTCTTATCTTTCAATAACTGGCTTTTTTGAATATTGTACTAACATGACATAATCCATTTGCGCCAACTTTTTATGTCCTTGTGATCAGTATTTCCCAGGTCCCAAGTACATGGTTCTGCCTGGTAACATTCCAGGAAGTTCAACGCCTTTTTATTTGACCAGTCACTTATTATCATCATTTAATACTCAAGATCTCCGTCCGTCTGTTCGTCGCCAGTACACAAATGAGATTGAGTTCTAGCAAACGTGTGGACGAGTCGTAAGCGCTTGCGGCAAGTTCCCTTTGATTTGTGACAAAAAACCGAAACTTGACGGATCGGCTACAAGCGCTTGTAAACCTACACGAAGCAGGTCAAGTACTCTATCCGTACGTTTGAATTTGTGACAGCTTGTTTGGGTTTGGCAAGCATGCGGACGCGGCATAACATTTTTTTCGTATGTATATTAAAGCCTTTGTTAATGTTATAAGAAAAGAAATCTTATAACAATTGGAACTCTGTTTAAAGTGTCGGAGTGCCGTTTTCATTCGCGGCATAAAATCTGTTAAAGTAATGGTGGCCACTCACCATCCTGCCGCTTGATCAAGTGGCTTCATCAAATAAGCTTGATCAAGCAAAAATCCACCATCCTTCATCCAACCCAGTGATTTTTATATTAAAGTGAAGTGAGGTATAGAATTCTCGATGGTGTAATGTCGATACAGCGTATTATCGATTTGGTGTAGTCGATGTAGCGTACCATCAAATTGGGGTACTGTTGATTCATGAGACCTACCAATTCACTATGCTGTTCAATAAAATATTATCTAGCTATTCAATACAAAGAAAATTAAAGTTTATAATGTTTGTGACAAAATTCAAGGTTACGCGGCGCTGAAAAAATATTGAGCGCCCACTTTTTTTCTACGTCAGCCGTGAAGTACAGTCGCGTGTCCAATATAATTTCATTAAGTGTTTGGGGTTAATGGTGTCGCTAAATTGTAGTGAAATAGCCCACCGACCACATCAATTTCACACGCGTAGCGCCCCCCGCGTAATATTGAAATCGTGTCGTTAATTGTTGACGATACTGGAAATCTTCACGAGCTTTTGTTTTTGTTAGTAGTTGTAATTAACGACGCAAATTGGTGCCGCGAGGCGGAGAACTAGTGTTACTCGCTTTTCACATATTAATTAACATCATAAAGAGCTTGTTAGGGATATAATTTTAAATTGTTAATGTTGTAAGGTACCAGTCTTAAGACTATATTTGTGTATCAGATTCTATCGTCTACTAAAGAGATTAATCTCTTTAGTAGACGATAGAATCTGATACACAAATATCTGCTGTTGAGAAAAAACTTTTAAACATATTCCATATAACCACAAAGAAGTTAGATATGCGTTCAATACGAGTTTAAAAAATGACATCCAAAATTACCTAAACAAGTTTTGAAACAGTGTCTAACTTGTTTTTAGTAAGACTGATTTTCTTTTAATTAGTTTTTATAAGAATTTTTATTAATTGATAAATTCTAAGCTTTAATTCTTTGTCTATACGTAGATATGTATCTACTCTCTTGTAAAAGGTAGGTTTTGAAACAATTTCTTGTAAGATTTTACTGACACTGAGTTTATTTTTACTTTAAGTACGTGAGAAAATCTATTGAGGATTTCTGATCACGGAGAAGGAGGGCCAAGTCTGAAAAGACTGAGTCACGTTGAATAGCCGTTCGTGCTTCGTTGAAGGCATTTGTGCCGGTCGCGCCTTGGGACCTTACCTACGTTTGAAAGGGATACCTACTGATTGTTTAGACTTACGAGAGCTGAAATTCTCTAAAATAAATTACATACTTTGAACTGCTGTTCGCTGTATTGAAAAAAAAAAAAAACTACTAAACGATCTGAAGAAAATCGGGTATACGGCAATAGTAGGCTACAGACTACGTAAGTATGATTTATGCTGACAATAAACATTGTAGAATTAAGAGTGAGATGACCGAAAAAAGTTGAATGTTTAAATATAAAGGAAGAAAATAAAAAGGATGGTTGCACCTATGCCCCCCGTTATCAGAAAGAAAGAAAGAAAATAGTTTTAATTAACCCTTAAATAAACACAACATTTTTAAAGGTAAATATGTAGGGGCTAACCAGGACCCTGCCTCAGCATTAGCTGATGCGACATTGGTCGCACCAGCGCTGATATTGTAGAAGGGCCGGCTTAGAGTTATGTACAAACTTTAGTTAGAACACATGAACAAGTCACAACATAAAAGATAGCGTTATTTTGAACCATTGTAACCGTTTAGTAACATATAAACAAAGGTCATTAAAACATTTACTTATCATTAACTTAAATGTTTATATAAAAGCAAAACTGCTGCAAAATATATACGAGTATATCGCAATATCGCATATGGATAAAGTAGGAAAGATCAAATAATTGTTATTTAATGAATGATAGGTAAAATGAGAATACTGTAATATGACTGTTATGTTTTAATATGTTATAATTTTTCGCATGCTATTAATATGGCTCAATATGTTTATGTTCTTTAGCTTAACATATGCTTTATATGCGAACACCTTTTGTCATGCCTATTTAATGCAAATAAAGAGTAATTTATTCTATTCTATTCTACGTGCGACTTGTTTTATCCAGTTTTCGGTATTATTGAAATAAATTCGCAAATTGGAATGATTTATCAAAACAAATAATATAATTCGTTTATTTGTAAATAAAGCCATCACACAAATCAACATTTTAGCAAAATTTCTATAAGTAACAATTATTTTAGAAATACCGCTATAGTGGACCCTTTTTTTTAAAAAAAAAAACATATATATCTGCTCGTCTGTAAATGTGTTACACATTCAAAGTCAAATCTCTTATTAGGTTATATGTATAGCAGATTACACAGCAGAACCCTAAAAAACGTTGTTGAAAACTTGTATAATGTGAAACCAATTAAATGCAGACGAAGTAGCGGACATACGCTTGTGCATTATGAAAGTTTTGTCGTAGTAGTAGTTAGTTACTGGCGTTCCTTTCTACGTACAGTTTCTTAAGTCCCCAGTTTCCTGCTTATAATCACGTTTACTACGTTGCGCAGCAAATTTTCTTTCGTTTAGTGAAAAGTTGGAAATGGATTCTTTAACAATTCACCTTTTAATAAGCTCATTGTTTTTTGTTACGGATTCCTGTCGTAGCATGAGATAAATATAAACACACATAATAAATAGTTAAGAGCAAAATCAAAGCCGTAATTTTAATTAAAATTACCTGTTAGACGCCTCTCTTAACAGAAAATTTACAACTCGAGCGGAATATCCACTGTGCCTGGTTGTGCACAGCGAATATTCCGCTGTTCTTAAAATTAAAACTTCATACAAGATTTTTTCACCCGTCGCATAGATACGAACTGTTTCCGAAAATCGATTTCAACACGAAATTTATATAATCGATTTACTAAAAATCTATTTGTATTATTATAAAAATCGATAGTAAAAATCGATTAAAATAAAATAATAATCGATTTCAAATAAAATCGTAAATTTCACATCCCTAAAAAGTGCCTCACTTTTATATTTGCGTTAGTAAAGCGCAATGCTTCTAAAAATTCCAGATCACGAACGGGGATTGTGGGCCTACCTTTTCCACTGTGAATACCCACTTGTCCGTTCCGAGCATCCGCATCCGACGCACGTGAGCCTTAGCGCGGTACAGCCATCATAAAGTGATGCCACTTGTCGAAACGTAATTTCATTTACACACTAAACTTGATCGCACTGTTAGGTACGCCAACAATATATATCTTTTTTCAAACTTAACAAATTTATATTCATTTTGAGTGACAAATCCTAGAGCGAGCTGGGAGAACTACTTATTCTGATAGCCGAAGTCTAACAGCCGCACTCAGAAATTGGGCAATGGTACGTTTGAGGTGCGCTTCGATTTGTTAAGGTTGCAAAAACAGGTTTCATTTTTAAAACTGCAATCCTTATATAATTTACATGAGATTTTATTAACAGAATTATTGGAGCACTCAGCAGAGGCCGCCGCTGCACCTGCAGCAAGGGAAGTGCTCCCTGTATGGCACGGAGCGAGTGTATCCGCGCTAGTTGCGTCCCACACAAGACGGCGACCCTGCTTCCACGAAATGAACATCATTCCGTCAGGTCTCTTGCCATCGTCACGAAAGATGCCGCTAGGCTCAAGGCTCTGTTGTGTACCTCATTTATTTAAAGGACTATATCGCTAGCATTGCTCCGACCACAGAACAGACGAAGTTAGAAGGACCTTGTGGGCGGGGCAGGCCTGCCTCAGTTGTGAGTGAGCAAATGCTCATAACTTGGCCAAAACTTGTGATCGCGTCGTTTAGCTGCTTTCGGGTCTGAGCGCTGATTCGTTAGATTGTTTGGTGTCGCGTCGTTTGATTTGATTGTTATCAACCGCTCAAGTGCTCTACGCATGATCCTAAATCACCCGCGCAGTGCCCGTATTATTTTTATGCCTGTCGGCCTGGCGGAACCATGCGGCTCGGTTCTCGTAAAATCGTTGATTGTGACTCAACTTGATATTGTGAGACCCTTAAGTGTTATGTTTTTTACATTTATTAGGAACATGCCATAGAATGTTATTTTGCTTCCTCTTGTTTTTCTACCAACCAGCGTTTTTGGGGGCATTTTTAACCACAAAACTATATTACCTGCCACTAAAATTTAAAAGAATTTCGTTGTCTACCGTAGTTGGCGCAAGCTGACTGCCGGTGTTCCACAAGGCGGTATTCTTTCTCCTTCGCTTTTTTCCCATTTTATTAATACTCTTACAGAACTTCTTACTTCCTCTTACCATCTGTATGCTGATGATTTACAACTATATGCAAGCACTGATAGCTTTCATTTGAATGAGGCTGTCGCAGTTTTAAATCATAATCTGTGTGATCAGAGACTGGTCGGCTAATTTTGGTATCTCAGTCAATCCAAAATAGTTTCAAGCGATCATTGTTGGCAGTTCACGTCTACTGTCGCAAATTGACTTTATTTACTCAGGTTAATTCAATATTCTTTGACGGTGTTACTATTCCTTTCTCGGCTCAAGGAAAGGACTTGGGTTTGATGGTCGACGAAAAATTTTCCTGGATAGACCATGTCGATTTCGTCTCGCATAGGGTGACCAATTCTCTAAGATCTCTTTACAGGTTTAAGTTCTTTCTGCCCACTCGTACCAAGATTGTCCTTGTTCAATCTCTCATTCTGCCTATCATCGATTACGCCGACATATGTTATCCCGATATAAATGAAAATCTTTTGAATAAGTTGGATCGCTTTCTGAATAACTGCACCCACTTCATATATGGCTTACTCTCAAGTGGCTTCCTATTCGTGAGCGTAGGAACCTCAGAGTTGTTTGTGCCCTTTTTAATCTTCTCTTCGATCCACATACACCGGTTTACCTAAATGGCAGATTTAGGTTTCTGAGTGATTCTCATGACCGTGTTCTCCGTTCAATGGACAATCTCCTTCTGCATACTCCCGTACATTCTTCTGGCTTCCTTTCCTACTCTTTCACTGTCACGGCTGTACGACTCTGGAATGACTTGCCCCCCAATATACGTAAAGCTCCTAACAAACTTGCATTTAGGGGATTGGTTCGTTAGCACTATCTCAATAGCAATAAACAGCGTTCTCATATTTGACTGACATAATCGTGTACTTATGCATGTATTGTATATATGTATGTGTGTGTATGTATGTGTGTGTATGTATGTGTGTATACGTATTTATATATATGTGTATAATATTTATGTATTCTGTTAAGAGTATTAGAATCATAGGTTTATCTTAAATTAGTCTTTATTGCGCCCCCGTCATATTAGTTTTTTTCTTACGCTTTTACTGGTCGATGGTAGAGAATGCCTTATAGCATTATGTCCGCCATTCGCTTTGTAATTTTGCAATAAAGTTTAAATAAATAAATCTACCACCAATACTGAAAGAAATCATGTAAAATGTTATGTTTAAAATGTGTCAGTAGTTTACATAACTCGACCGGTTCATTAGATCACGTAGTGTGCCCCATGCCTAATACCATACTAACAATCGTCACTTACAAAAGGAGTCTGTTTGAAAATCGCTTGTCCTCGCATCCTTGTTAGTTAACAGTTTTTTCCTAATTTTATTTATAATACCGGATAATTATTAGTATAACTTTTTTATCGCGACGAATATCATAGTAAAGTTAAAAAAAAAGAAAAAATTGAAAACAAACATACGATTTCACACGGCCGAAATGTTTCACGGAACGTTTCGATCTCCTAATACAGCTAAATGTTGTGTTCTATGGTGGAATCTTTAAAATTACATGTTAGTTATTAACTTACTTCGTAAAAAATAAAGGAATCCAGCGAAACTGCTAACAAAATCACCAAAAATAAACACTTAAAATCACCAAACACTGTTCACACTTGCCCGCGCTTAGACGAACTGTTGTCTGTGACTTTTTTGTTTTTCTTTCCCACATAGTAGGGTAACGGCACCAGTGGTCAGCCAGGAACCAGCCCTTTGCGTCGTTTATTAGTCATAAATATCACAACAATTAGAATAAACGAAGCACGTGTACTTAAATAGAAATTTTGATTCCTCATTGATTAATATGTCATACAATAGATGCGACAGGGGATCAGGGGGGAGAAATATACTCGTTCATACAGGTGACGGCGGTTCGAAAGCGCAGTATTGTCATTTTACTTCGAGTGGTGTTGTCTTTAAAGGTAAGAAAAAACATGTTTAATTATGAAATGTGATAATCTTTTATGCAATTTGGCTTTATTTATTACTTCATGTATTGAATTATATTAAATTTGAATAAAAATATCGCTGATTTACGTAAATATTGTGGAGGCTGCCCATTGGGTACTACTTTTTTATAAAATATCCAATGGTCGGCCCCCCGGGGCTGATCACTGGGTTCTTGAATTATTTTTTAAAATCCAGTATTCAGCCCCGATCTAGCAAACGAAGACACTGTTTACCACTCATAGACTTTTATACATTGCGACAAGGTTTATGTTCGTTTGTAAATGTACAGTTAACAGTGTCTTCGATTGTACCCATTTAGGTAGTATTCTTAAGGACGTCGGTAGACTACATTTTAGTTTTACCTGAAATAGTTATAAAATGTATTTAGGTAGTTTGTATTTCAGTAATTGAGAAGGTACCTATGTAAATAATTTTTGTTAAATTTAAATTTTGAATGAAATTTTATAATATTACGAATCAGAATTTTTCTTAATTGTTTCGATTTAATTTCTATTTATCATCTCTGTAAACCTAAGTTGTGAATCATCCATGACAACACTAACATAAAAACAACAACAAACATAATTTGATATATTTCTGGGTACAGCGATGAATCTTGCAATCCACTCAATACTTTTATATACGTTTATTTATGACTTCCAAATTGAAGAAAGGCAGGGTAAACTGGATTTTCCGCTCGAATTGGGGCGCTCGTCTGAGGAAGTAACCTCAACATTACAGAAGATCGCTGTAAAATAACATTACCATTTGGTTGTGTTGTTTTCTGTCGATGAGAAAGGTTCCAGGGTTCCAAGGGGTAGGAGATTGGGCCAGGGTAGACAACGGCGCGAGTGGTATTTTTTGTATCGCAAGTGTCTGGCTGTGGTGGCCGCTCACATATGCTTGTTTGCAACTCTTTTAACACTAAAAAAATAACTTTGACTTTTTGATAAGCTGCGTATGGCCACTCTGAGGCTATTCCCATCGATCTTCCGTGTTGTTCTATTGATGTGGACCGTTGACTCATTATTCATATCAACGATGAAACCATTCAAACTTTGGGATAATTTACCCGCATTTGCTTTATGTTTTCCAATTCTACATCAATTGAAGTTACCCCACAAATGGTTCATATTAATCTAGTCTTTTGTTCTTATTCTTGGAGTAATTTCACTCAATGCTTCTGATTACATCGTTTGTCTACAAGTGAACCTATTATTAGGTTGGGTGTGGTGAATATCCTTTATATATATACGTTCATTATACTAATGAAAGCACAAGGAAATATACTGAACTCAATAAATATTACTGAGGTGGTTATTATAATGATTATAGAGAGATATAATATGAAGTTTACATAAAATGGAAAATTTATTACCATATTATGTACATTTACTTACAAGGTCTTATGTCCAGGCAGAAGCCATTTCTATGAACGTAATTAGTTCATATTATGTGTTTAATAACTTTGTATTAATTAATTATTATTTGATTACTTTCTTTTGACAAAATATACTCATCAAAAGAGTCTAAGCAACATGAACTTTTAGAAATTTTGACATATATTATTTTCGTAATAATAACCAATTTGGTTTATTACTGATTAAAGCACAAAAACCTTTGATTTAATTATACATTTCATAACAATATCAACTGATAAAACCTACAATTTGCGTAAATAAGGCATGTTGCTTGGACTTTTTTGATAAGTGTATACAAGAAAGATAGTATATAGTGACTTTCCCGCTCGATTTGTAGCACCTGGCTGTGGCAGTATATAAGTTCCACCTTACAGAACATCACAGTAAAATAACATTAGCCTTTGGGGGCGTTGTGTTTCTGTTGGTGAGTTAGGTTCCCGGGTTCCACGGGGTAGGGGATTGGGTCAGGGTATGCAAAGGTGTGAATGAAATTTTTGGTATCGCAAGCGTCTATAAACTATGGTGGCCGCCATACGCTTGTTTGCCATCCTATTAGCATAAACTATCCTAATAAAAGACTACAATGACAAACAGTGCGTTTTGGTGATCTTATATCACGGTGAGTAAGATTCTAGGGCTCTACTGGGTTGGGGATGGATGAGGTTAGGATATATATAAATGAATATTTCTAACACTCACACCAATTAGCCTAGCCCCAAAGTAAAGTAAGGCACTGTAAGGCTTGTGTTATGACATACTAGGGTAACGGATAGAATACTTAAAGGATTTAGGTTTTCCGTGGTTCTGACTAGTAACCCTTATAGTTTCATCATGTCCGTCTGTCTGTCCGTCCCCGGTTTTGCTTGGAGATTGTTAGCGCTAGAAAGCCGGAATTTTGTGGAGATATGTATATCAATCATGCAGACAAAATGGTAGAATAAAATTTGAAGAAATATTTTTTAGGATAAGTCCCCTACATGTAACCTGGCGATGATTTTATTCTTTCGTCGTCTACCGCATCGCGTGGGGTATCGTTTAATAGGTCCTATAAAATTAACTAGGGGTTTCTAAGACTATTTTTCGATTTAGGGATCCGTTTGCAAAATATTTTAGTTTAAAGTGCTAATTTTGGTTCGAGTAGAGCGAGTCTCCCCACTCTAAAAGCTGAACTATTCTTTTATTGGCTTGAAAAACCTGGAATAATTCATGACAAAAGTGCTTTATATGAGTGACTTTTAAGGAAAATTATAATGGTAAAAATATATTACTTAGTTTAATATTAATGGTCGTTCTACTTATGCATTAGAAATTTTTTGAACAAATAAAAAATCCAACTTGCATAAAAATAGACTTTTTACAAAATATATTGTGGTGACGACGAGTAACTACGGAACCCTACACTACGGGTGTCACGACACACACTTGGTCGGTTTTTATTTTGTTTGATACTTATCGAACCAATCAGTAGCCGCCATCAAAACTTTGATAGGTGTTCATTGCGTGCGTATACAACACACAGATACATCAATTACTTACTCGTACGAAACACAACGGCGGTGTGAAACGAATTCTAATGGCGCTCCTAACACAGTGCCGAGATTCATAAAGTGTCTGTTAGAGATATAGTCACGTTACTTTCAGACATTTCAAGACAAATTTACATTCTAGTCGCAAAATGGTTGTAGTGGCGCCGTGTCGTGACCGAGCACAGGTGGCCTTAGTCCTTGCGCGAGTCCAACAAACATGAAATATAGAACTCCCAAGGCATGACATGCATGATATATCACGATGACATCCCCGCTGAAACAAAGCTGACTCCTACGATTTATCGTTTCTAGTTTCTTTTTTTAAATCTGACGAAGACATTGTTCTTGTGATTGACTGTTTGCCGATGAAATTATAGTTTTTTATGCTTGATCACAATTTGGGGAATAAATGATATAATATATTTCTTATGTTTTCACGCACATCACTCATTAAATTAAACACTGTTTCAATGGGTTTAAGATGTGTCTTTCAGGGTTTCGTAGTTTTGACAAGGAGTCCTTATAGTTTCGTCATGCCCGTCTGTCCGTCCAAGACTATTAGTACTAGAGAGCTGTAAAGATGTGGAGATATGTATATCGATCACGTTGACAAAATGGTAGAGGAATTAAAAATGAGAAAAATATTTTTTAGGGTAGCTCCCCTACATGTTAAATATATTTATTTTTCATCATCTACCCTATCGTATGGAATATCGTTGAAAAGGTTCTTTAAAATTATATAGGTGTTCGTAGACTATTTTTCGCTTTAAATTTTTGTCGTTTGCAAAATATTGAACTTTAAAGTGATAATTTTAGTTCGAGTAGGGCGCCTCCCCCTTTTGAAGCTAAACTATTGGCTTAAAAAACCTGGAAAAATTCATGATAGTGCTTTTCATGATCTTTAAAAGAAAACTATAACAGTTAAGATAGATTTGTTAGTAAAAGAATCAAAATATCTTCATTCAAATTTAAGTAGAAGAAGTCGTTCAAGTTTGGTTAACAAAAATTTCTTACCTATTGAAAATTCCTTAAAAGAAAGCATTAATAGTGATATAGATGAAGTTATTGTAGCGTAAAACCTTGCATTGAAAATAAATATAAAAAAAAATGGTTGCCTGTAAAGTCGGTTTTACGGGCGAAGATTTTACGTGACAACGTCTTTTTCTCGGTAGAATATTTATTGATATGAATATAATTAAATTGCACAATAGGAACAAGGAATTGAATGAAAATAAGAATTGCACAAATTTTAACTATAGAAATATATTTTGTTTACTAAAACATTGTACATGTAAACTTAAACTTAACACGAGAGACTCATCGTAACGTTACCGAGCGTTACACTTTTTCATAAGTGACTCCCAGCCGCAACCTAATTTAAGACGTTGTCACGTCAAAAAAGCTTTTTCAAAACGTCATTGAAATATCATTAGTTTCACAACGCTACCGCGAGTACCAATGGTAACGGCTTCTGAGTCGCGCTAACGTTACGTTTTTATAAAAAAGTATATAAGCACTTGAAAAGATCGGTAGTTATACCGCATTATCCCCTTCTCAGGGAATGATCGCTTCAGATGAAGCTTTTAGTAAGTAAGAGTCTAACATAACCTTGCAGCCGCTCCCCCCTAGAAGAAACAAAAAAAAAATTACGTTTAACATTCGCATTAAAAAAAAAACAATTGATTTTGAGGTTGAGATTCAGTTTGACTTTTATTTATTAGGTATTTTAATTGAGATACGTAGATTGATATTAATTGGTTTTTCTAATTTCCGATATAGAAAATAAAGATTCCTCCTCAAATATATTGTGGTAACTACGGAACCCTACACTCCGCGTGGCACGACACGCACTTGGCCGGTTTAAATACTTTTATACATATCTCTACATTTCGGATCCTTTACAGGGACCGTTCTGAAGACTATGACTATGATTTTAATAGTTGAAAATGAAAAAGGAAGAATGGAAATATACGTTAAAAGTATTTATAAAATCACACCTTAAACCCGTTGTAACGTTAAAGTGTTTTATTTAATAAATGCTTTAAATTGGAAGGCTTTCATATAAATATAAATTAAGATGGTCATCAGAAATTGTAACTGAAAATGTGACATATTATAGACTATACATACTTACGACATGCCACTTAATTAAAAATAAATAAATATGATATTATTAAATACATTAGTATTAAAAGTAAAAATCAGAAAGTTACTGAACCGATTGTCATGATTTTTTGGTAAAAAGAACTTTTGAAGAAGACGCAGATTGCATTTTATTGCCACAATGGAAGCCACTTGTTCGAATTACCTCTAGATAATTTAAAATTTACTGTCTTATTCTTTAAGCATTTCATAGAGCAATATTTCTCATTATTTATGATACAAGAGAGGCTGGGCATAGCTCCTTTTCCGCTTGAATTGGAGCGCCCTCTGGGGAAGTTACCTCCATCTTACAGGAAGACGGAAAAAATAGCACGACCTTTTATTAGTGTTTTGTTTCTATCGGTGAGTTAGGTTCCATGGGATTGGGTCAGGGTATGTTTTATTGGCCGCTTACCGTCAGGCGGGCCACACGTTTGTTTGCCACCCCTTTTACATAAAAATGCATCTTCTCTTATATGGAGCGACATAAAAGCCACATTTCATATTAAAACGCAAACGCGATCGACTAAGTTAAGAAACTCGGCAATAAACAAAATTTGTAAAAGAAATATATGTTGCTATATAATTTTTATGCTTTTCAAATCTTAATGTATAATTATATACACGTAGTCAGCCCTGTTTTTGTTGTGTGCAGTTAAAAATAAATTTATATTTAACGAGGAGCCGACATCGTCAACTAATAGGCCGAACTTTCCACGTTACTAATTAGAGAGTTTCGGCCAAGACGTAACTTTCTGTGAGAGTTAACAAACTAACGTTAGCGTTATAGTTGTATTTTATTTTGTTTCAAGTTGTAATACTACCTCTATAATGTTAGAACACCTGTTAGTGTGTTGTTAAGTGCCAGAAGTTTATATCTACACAGAGTAGCCATCCACTTTGTTTTCACGGCCGGAATATCATAAATGTTTCCGCCCGATTTTCCTCTTATTATTCGAGTTCTACTGTTTACCCAGGCTTCATTTATGTCTTAAATCTATCCTGAACAGTTTTTCTACAAACTTAAGTATAAATTATCCGTGTAAATTAAAAATCATTGCAAAATATGATAAAAATCAAAATATGAAAAATTTAAATATGAGAATAATTTTCTCAACTCGTGGCAGAAATCATCCACCTACATAGACGATAGGTTATATTAAGTATACTGTAGTGCAATATCTCGCAGAATGTATTAATAAACACTTCATAAGACGCGTGTTTTCTTTATCTTCAAATTCTTTTTAATCATAACTATTCGAATTCTTTTATTTAATTTAGGTTGTTACAAAAAAATCATGAATATCGCCTAGAAAATCACCTTAATCACCAGTCCTCAGCAAGGACTGTTTTTTTGTCTTCCTGTATTTCTTCAGTCTCGTTAAATATTAAACAGCAACAAAAAGATAATCTTAACAATATATTTGATACTAATAGCCCGCCCTCGCTTCGCTTCGGTGTAGAGCTGTAGAGTATAGTTGACCTTCATAAATGTGAAAGTTTGTATGATTGTTACTATATCACGCAAAAACTACTCAATAGATTTGGATGAAATTTGGTATACACTTTATGGCCAGGATTGAGACAGGATACTTTTTATCCCGGAAAAGGTTAGGTTCCTGTGAGATTCTCTAAACACTAAAGTTAACGCGGACGAAGGCACGAGCGGCTGCTGGTATTATTATAAACCTTACGCGAAAAAAAAATTAACTAATAGTAATAATTTTGTTGCGTAGTAGGTATAATAATTTTATAATCATGATAACTTTTGAATGGTATGAAACTTAGGACTGGTGTTGTTTAAAAGTAATGTATAGGTAACCTGATCTAGTCTTGAATAAGAAGTGATTTATTTGGATAACGATTTATTAATCCTTATACAAATAAATCACTTCTTATCACTTCGTCCAGGTATGAATAATGTGGCCAAGTTTGTACCGACGTTACTATTGCATATTTAACACGAAGAAGTAGTTATTGTGATATAACTGTAATAGTTACACATATATTATGGTATCGCGGACATTTTTGTAGATATTGATGCCCTCTATAAAGCTTTAGTATCACTTTGCTCTATTATCAATAACTGCCGCAACGTTGGGAACCCTAACTTTTTTGAAAATATTCTATAACCTATGTTCACCAGGGATAATGTTGGATTCTAAATGTGAAGGAAGTTTTTAAATCGGTCTAGTAGTTTCAGAGCGTTTCAACAATGCAAACAAACAAACAATCAAATCTTTTTTCTTAAAATATTAGTATAGAAGTATAGATATACAAAGTAGCATTATAACACAACGAGCGACAGAAGCACAGCGAAGTGGAAGATCGGTGGCGGTCCCAGCGTTCCACTTCAGCGCTTCGGACTCACTCACGTCTGCTGTCTCGTCGAACTCCACCATCCATTCCATTCTGAAAGTCCTGTATATTAATACCTATTGCAAGCACTCACGAATGTCAAGCTATGCCATCAGTTTGTAAATCTACGGCGGAAGACCTCGTACTGAGAAGGAAATATCTTAAATTAAATCTTTAATAATATTGAAACGGCAATGAAAAGGTAATCGTAACAATATTATTTTCTTACAGGCAAAGTAGCATTATAACACAACTAGCGACAGGAACACAGTGAAGAGGAAGTTCGTAGGAGCGCTGCTTAATTACGAGTAATTCATCGCTCCGCTTGAGAGCCTCACGTCTGGTGTCTCGTCGAACTTCTCCATCTATTCTATTTTGAAAGTCTTTTTATATTAATACCTAATCAAAGTAATTTATTCATTTTAGACTGTTGCGAGCACTTATGAATGTCAATCTACGTCATCAGTTTGCAAATCTACGGCGGAAGACCTTGTACTGAGAAGGAGTTGTCTATTTAAGATTGTGTATTAAAACGGCAATGAAAAGATAATCGTAACAATATATTTCATATATACAAAGTAGCATTATAACACAACGAGCGACAGGAGCACAGCGAAGTGGAAGCTCGTTGGGGCGCTGCTCGTTCCATCACTCCGCTTGAGCGCTTCGAGTTCGCTCACGTCTGGTGTCTCGTCGAATTCCACCTCGTTGTACTGCATCTCTTCGTACTTGCCAGACAGCGCTGTGAAATAACGCTCCGTCAGTCATATGTTTGGATGGTTACTCTAGCTTTTCGGTTGCATCGGTCACGTTTGTCTATTAAGTTAAGTGTATTTATTTATAACATTATGTCAGTCATTATGTCAGTCATATTAGTTAAAGCCCACTTGCACCAAAGTTATTAATCTTATTCAAGAGCTAAGAGCGAAGATGACGGGGTAAACGAAACGAAATTTTATTTAGTGCGACAGTTTGATTATAATTATAATACAAAATATATTTACAAATAAAAATTGTGAAACGATAAAAAATTACAAAGATAAAGCGCGGCAACGTCTGGGAGTGAGGGTTCGTGACGTCACTTCTAAATAAAAATTTAACCAAAATTCCAAAAAAAGGTAATGCGGCTTTTCAAATCAATATACTTATCTCTGTAATATTTTAAATATGTGAATAAATAAAAATACGTGTCCAATACTATTTTGATAATCTATCTAATAGAAAACTTTTTTACCAAAATATAAAAACCGATTTCATAAAACAAAACCACTGAAAAGTAAGAAATAATGCATATTCTTTAAATATATCTACATTTATAGTCAAATTAACATTTGGAGTCGGTACAATGCCAACCCAAGCAGTAAATGGCAACTCAGATCTATTAAAATGCATGGCACCGACTCCAAGTGTTAATTTGACTTGAAATATAAATAGTAAATAAAAAAATGGTTGCCTGTAAAGTCGGTTTTACGGGCGAAGATTTTACGTGACAACGTCTTTTTCTCGGTAGAATATTTATTGATATGAATATAATTAAATTGCACAATAGGAACAAGGAATTGAATGAAAATAAGAATTGCACAAATTTTAACTATAGAAATATATTTTGTTTACTAAAACATTGTACATGTAAACTTAAACTCATCGTAACGTTACCGAGCGTTACACTTTTTCATAAGTGACTCCCAGCCGCAACCTAATTTAAGACGTTGTCACGTCAAAATGTAAAGACATACATTACATTTTGTAAAAAAGCTTTTATTTTCCACTTTTTATAAGCAAGAGCAACATCAACTTTTTAAATATAGATAGATGTCTAAACTGCGATCTACCTTTCATATTCAGGTATTGTTAAATATTGCAAAAATTTCAATATTCTATACTGAATTTGTTACGAAAAATAAATAATAGCTTAACAAAAGAAAAAAAAGGTTAAAACAATTAAAAAATGTGTCGACCTAAAGACCGTTTCCTTTTGGCTATCTGTCTCTTGTAGTAAATGTTAAAATTACGGATACCTATCTTGTGTCAAATATTCTATTTCCGTTTCATCGAATCTCAAGTCACAACGATAATAAAAAAGTTTTCACTTAAAAAATATAATGACCAAATGAGAACCTTCTCTTTTTGAAAGTGGTTAATGAAGAAAATAATGTTATTCATCATCCCTATTATGTTTAAGCCTCATTCTAAATCCACTTGTTTGACTTTAAACAATTGACAAACATGGAATGATGGCCTTAACAATAAATTAAGAATGTTGGTGCAAGTTGCTCTACATTTTAAAATTAATTTTATATTTGGCTCCCGTTACGATACGGTCCATGATGAATGGAAATGTTTTACGATAGTGTGGTAAGATCCTCACACATAGAACAAGTCAATAGCTAGCTATATATGTTACGCTCAAAGATCGAAAACGCTCAGTGAGCGGAAAAATAGCTCACAACGCGTTGTGGTCACAGTAAAACATCCACATGGCGAAATTCGTGTTATGGCTCTAAAGAAAACGCGCACGAGGCATTGTGGCAATCACAAAAAGACCAAATAGCGAAATTCGTGACCATGCTATTCGATCTCAACGCGTTGTGGCAATGAAGAAAAGCCATGACGCTTATGGAATATTATTTGATTACGACGCACACTACTTTCCGATAGGCCTAGGCTGGAAACGTTTTGGTAGATGTCTTTAGGAAATATTTTTTATTTTATAAAATCACCGCATTTCGTGTTTGTCATTATTAAATATGTTATATAATTATATAAATTAAAATAAATTTGTTATTTTTATATATTACTTTATTTTTAAAAAAATCAACTTAACAAGTAATAAATTACTGAACACAAATCTAAAGAAAAGTTTACTAGAAAAAAAAACTACTTTTTTTCTAGTAAACTTTTCTTTAGATAAACATCTAGCAGTTAAATGCTTAAAAAATAAATAAAATCATACTGAACACAAAATATTATTGTAAATTACTTATAATTCACTTAAAATAATTAGGGATTTTTTATGTCAATTTAAAATTCTTTTCTAGTAATAAAAATATTTATCACAAACATAAATGTTTATTGATCACCAATAAACAACAATGTACCTACTCAAATCAATTACTTATATTAGAAATTACTATAATTGTGAAAAATAAGTATTTGATTGCTATTTATTTTTACAGGAACTATTACTGTGGCACTTTGTTGTTGCATTTTATATTCTTGGAGCGCACTTGCACTTTTTATCAATACAGTATCTTTTGCAGTGGCACATTATAAACCCTTGCTTACTTGCAGATGATAACATAGATGCTGAGAGAAGTTGAGGGCACATCACAAATGTTAATAAAGTTGGTTTCAGAAAGTGTAAACTCATTACGTGCATAAAATCTATCGAATGTACTGTCACAAACGCTCTCGAAACGGAACCGCGAAAATGCCAGAGATCGAATTTGCCAGATCACCGGGGGTCGCGATAGAGGTCGAGTAATGCGGCTCATTCTAAAATGAGCCTTATGCAGTGCGGCGTAAGGGAGAAAGTGCAACGACATCTGCACTTGTTTACAAGTTATGCGTGTTACCTGCGTAGGTATGAGTAGGTATTTCGTACTCGCGGGTGCTAGGTAATTCTCAATTTAACAGGTACTTTCTAGAATGCGTAGATCGGCGTATATAAGCGCGATTGGCGCTGCGCAGAGTCAGTTGAGTTTCAACAGCGATTTCGGAGCGAATCCAAAGGCGATCAAAGTACAACAAAAGTATTCCAGTGCGATAGTTTAGTGACTTGTATAGTGAAATACAGTGTTTAGTGAGTGTTTTGTAATTAACATTGTGTGTTAATTGTGTGAACTGAGTGGTGAATAAAGAACTGTCAAGCGTGAACTGGCATATAATTTCGAACCCCACCACGACACGTAACAGTACCTTCCTTGTTTCGTAACTGGTAGAGACCTGATGGATTAATGCTCATAACAACACACATAACATTCCTGGGTGCTGCACGCCCTCTATCAACTTACAACCTGTCCGTCGTAATATGGTTAAAACAATGAATGCTCAGAACGCGTCATGGCTTTTATTCATTGCCACAACGCGTTGAGATCGAATAGCAAGTCTGAAACGACACGAATTTCGCTATTTGGTGTTTCTGTGATTGCCACAACGCGTCGTGCGCGTTTTCATTAGAGCCATAACACGAATTTCGCCATGTGGATGTTTTACTGTGACCACAACGCGTTGTGAGCTATTTTTCCGCTCACTGAGCGTTTTCGATATTTGAGCGTATCATATACACTAGCAGGATTTATTATTTATTAACATGACAATAATTATTTTACTGGTGCCTTTTTCTCATTTTGTGCTTCTAACGTCTGTATTTTAGAATTTTAAATACGAATTGTGGGATTATTTGTAACTTTACAACATAATTAGGTTATTTATTAAAGCCTAGATTTACAATATTCTATTTACTTTTTAATACGTTACAGAAACACATTCGTTACGATGGCGAAGACTGATATGTTCATTAAATATTGTTAATCTGTTCAGAATTGTCTTGGAGACAAATGTATTCACAACCACAATCGCCCGAGTGTGACGGCTTGCATTAAATCATTAATTATTAAAAGTGTGCTCCCAAGATGCGCATATGACGGAAAGGTTTGATTAATTGCCGTGAGAGCACACATCTGTGTAGCTGTAGAATAGTTCTTTAGAGTGGGAAAATAGAAAAGGGCTTTCGCAAAGTTAGCTGAGATTGATGAACAACATTTCCCGAGGTCTAGTATTATGGAGGAATGAAGTCTACCGATTCCATTTTCTAAGGGCTTTTAGCCATTGTAAGGGTTCGCGAGCGAAAAATATCAGGTTACTAGTTTAGGTCCCTATTACACGACTTGTTTTCGATTAATGTGCAAGTGTTACATCAACTAATGGGTTCTGTATCGGATTCGGTGGAAATATTTAATGAAGCTGTCCAACTGACTCGAATTCTATTATTTCGAGTGTTCTATAAAAAAACGAATTCGCAGCTCTGTGTCGTTTCTTTACTAATATGGCACGTTTCTTTTTTTCAACTTTTTAATTATTTGGAACACGAATATTATTTTATAAAACTTCTTTCAATTTAGAGCCATGTCACATATTTTTTCGTGTTCATTATCAAATAACAGTATGGAATGGGGTGTTAAAGAAAAAGAATTGCGGTGATAGCCTTGCACAAAGTGGGTATGGAGCGTCGGTCATATTCCAGACACTTCAAAAGCTTGTATCAACCCTATGTTCGTTTAAAGTACTATCAACAGATACAACAATATTTTGTCTATCCGCGTGCTGTTAGAACTACAAAGGCTGTTAATGTTGTTAAAGTCAGAATTCGTCGTAACCCCATTAGGAAGCAAAAGACCTTATCGCGAGAAATGAAGATGCAGATGAAATGCTAGGACTCTGCCGCGAATTATGAAACAAACCCTAAACCTCGGTACTTATCGTCGATATAAAGGATATGCCCTACATCAATCTTTACAATTAAAGATAGAGGATCGATCAAAACGCCTTCTATCGCGATACGCAGATGAACACAGAAATATCCTCTTTACCAATGAAAACAACACTACAATAAGAAAAATGATAAAGTGTACGCTTATAGTTCTAAAGAAGCTGCTCAAGTGGCCGGAAAGGTACAACGTGGTCATCATCCTACGTCAGTGATGGTTTTGTGGGTCGTGTCTTATGAGTCACAAATGTACATTTTTGTGAAAAACTTCAGCCAAAGTGTATCAAGATACAGTTTTGGATCATGTTGTGAAACCTCTCAGCTCAGTAATACACTTTTCAAAAATATACCGTGGACTTTCCAGCAGAATTCTGCACCTGGTCACAAGGCCCGAACTACCCAACGTTGGCTTGAGACGAACGTTCAGGATTTTATAAGAGCTGAAGACTGGTTCTCATCTAGCCCTTTAGACTTCAAATTAGTGTAAGTTTTAGAGGATATGGCCTGTTCTAAGCGAAACGACAACATTGAGCCTCTTAAATATTTCGGGAGCAAGCAGTGGCGAAATTTCCCTTGGAAACAGTGCGTTTCGATTCCAAACCAAAATTCATAGATTCGTGGCCAAACAGATAAAAGGCCAGAACAAAAGCCAAAGGTGGCCATTTCAATTTATTTTTTTATTTTTTGCGCCTATTACTTACCAAGCTGAAAGTGAGTACAATTCTTCAAAACATAATTAAAAATAACATATCCCTATCGTTCCGGTACATGGAAAAAAATTTGAGGTGTTGAGTGTGTGTGAGTGTTTTTAACGAAACATGTGTGGAGTTGAATTACTTTTTTTAAAAGCTTCAGCACATTATTCTCATAGTTATACCTATGTATATTTATAATGTAAGTTACAATCACCGATAGAAAAATATGTTAACTAATATTACAGCTACAGAGATGTATATACGTGACGTACTTATGCATATTATGACATCGTTATATCTCAGGAACGGTGGCTCTTAGGAAAAAGAATAATAATAGATAATTTTAATATGAAACTTGCCATTTTAAATAAAACAATTTTCAACGGTATGCGCTGATTTATTTGTTTCTTGACGTTTCACATCCTTTTTAGGCTGCGTGGACAGAATTCTGAGAATATTTAATAAGTGGTGTGCGTGAAAACCTAAGAAACAAATACTTACCGTTTTGATAAAAATAGCGAAAACCCCATTTTTACCATTATTTTTCATGTACCGGAACGGCGGGGAATTTCGATATGTTATTTTAAATGATGTTTTGAACAATTTTATTCACTCTCAGCTTAATGGGAACTCTTATTTTTCTGTCTAATTTGACCAGACTATAAATATTTCACCAACGGTCTCCATGATCGCACGTGATGACCGCTGTGATTTTTTTGCATTGACATTGTATAGGTGTTTTATTGCCATATTAAATAAAAACTTTTTTTTTAAAGGATGGTTTCAGGAAAAGATGTCGGATGAGGAAAATGATGCTAGACTAGGATACCAGATTCCAGACTAGGATCATATAAGGTTCTCTATAATAGAACTTTAAAGCACAAAACACAATTCTATTTTTTCGATTATTTTACTATTTACTATCGCCATAGATCACAAAAGACAAGTCATATTCTACCACCGCCTATCGGGGTTGCTTTGGCTATTGCTATAGCTTATAAATGATTTCATTTTGTTATTTCTGCCTGCCGAAAGTTTTCAAATACCTCGCACTCATTTTCTCTAATATTGTTATTACCAATGCAAAAAGAGCGCGAGACATTCGAAAACCTAATAGTCATAGGTTGGATGACCAACATTTAATAAAAGGAGCTCTTGCATGCTTCGGAAACTCCTCTCAGCCGTTTGTCTTGGCTGCATCTGCAGGTGGGATTGGTCACCATTGGGATGGTCTCTCTATTATGTCTACAGGGAAGGCTTGCGCCCCAGCCGTGATGATATCAAAAAGTACTCACAGTACAGTTTAATTGTTCCATCTGTGTCTCCTAAGGAGTTCTTTGATATGCAACTGTATGTTCCAAAAGTTGACCTTCCCACTTTCTTGATTTTCAACCTCATGTCCACTTCATATCCTCTCTCCACTGACGCTATTTCGAACCTTTTGTCCGCTGTAATATAAAAAGAAAGTTTAAATGCTGACTAAATTTAACAATTGTAAACGATTAAATTTATGTTGTTACATAATGTGTATGGCGTAGGATGATCTCATAAATCAAAAACGAAACGAAGACTAAAAAAAAACGCGTATAATTAAACAATTGCGATGTCATTTCTCAATCTTACTGTTAGCGAAATTTTGTTCTGGCCACAACACTAACCTTTTGTTTTACCCAGGGAAATGCTTTGCGCATACCGTGCTACTGGGTAACAGGTTTTTGTGGGACTCTCCATGCTGGCCTACCCTTAGTGGATAGGCACAAAACCCTGGGGTGTGGATATAAAACCTAACCTAGTGTGAACCCAAGAACCCAACAATATAAAAAGCCAATAATTCCTTTCGTAATGTTACTGAGGCGCCTCGTGTTTTCGCAAAAATTCTATCTTTTTTAGTAAGATTGAGAAATGTCATCGCCATTGTCTAATTATTTTTCGCGAAAACTAGATTTATCAAATCATTCTACGACATGTAGGTAGGTGATTTTTGAATAACACACACAAAAATACTCCGAAGTCATAGGACCCCTAGGCAGAGAGAAGGCACGGACCATACACTTTGAAAAATAGTGACTTAAAGGACAATGGGCAAAACATACCCTGCTCCGCCAACAATGTAATTAGTATGAATCGATAGATCTATGAAAAACGAGCCTTTTTTATTATGACACTGTAAAAAAATATCCTGGGAGTCAAAAGATATGATACCGTAAAAAAATATCTTGTTAGTCAAAAGGTATGATACATGGGCATAGACATTATTAGTAACCATAATATTATGCCATGTCGTGCTATACTACCAGATATACGACAGAGCCTGCCGACAATCTTGCGCTTGCACTTACTGAGACACCTCAAAACGGTTTACGGAGGTTAAAGGTCTTGCAGTTGCAAATAGTCGACTCGTCTTACTTCGTGTGATTGTGCGCTCCCTGTCACTTGATTGATTTTTATCTAACACGCCTTGGACATTAGAACACGATTATCAGTTTTGTCAATTAGTATGGATGAACTGGAATCATGTTTTTTCCGAAACGTGGGCAAGTTTGTGTGATTTGTGGTCGCTCCGTTTTACATAGAAGACAATTTACTATAAAGAACAGACTGTTTGAAAAACCCCAACCCATGCGGGGATTTTTGGATTTACTCTAGCGCGGCAGAATAATGTAAGGGGGCACCCTTGCACCTTGTGAAGTACTCCCATAATACCTAAGCCCTCTATGTAGGATCGAACTAACAAAGTAAATTAATTCCCTTGTTTCATTTATGTTCGTTCGTTATAGTACTTGTACATATTTAGCTTAAAATAACTAAAGACCCCCGGGATGGAATTTGATGCGCTTTGGCACAGATGATCATGACTATAATACCTTTCAAACAAATGTAGTTTAAGCCGTGGCGGACGTGGGTGCAGTGTCCATACATTTTTGCCCATTGTCCTTTCATAAACTTTCGTATTTCCTATTTGCGATTGAGATTTCCATAAAAGATCTATATTCTGTTGTGATAACTAAAGTAGGAATTATAAGAAAGAGCATTCATTTTGACAAAAGCATATTTAAGTGTACTAATGTCAATACATTAGCTACATTTCAATATCCTTTTCCTACATATATGTTATACCACGTTTATCATTGGTTTAGTTATTGTCAGCAAATACTAGTAACATAAACTATCCTAACCTCAAAAACCACTCTGTCCATTTAGAGTTTTGTTATTTGCTCTGACAAGTTAACAGTGATAGCATAAGTAGTTTGTGTTTCTCTGACTCACTACACCATTTTGGATCCGGGCCGGGCTTAGACCGTCGCACGGACAACTAATATTACATACATTTTATATGGGCAGAATCACGCTATACCGAGCGGTAACCGAGTGATTTGCTTAAGGCCGAAGCTCGTGTCGGACCCGGTACGGTCTAGAGTGAGTTATTCTTAAGTCGACAATAAAGGTCTCAAATCTTCTTCTCTCTTTAATACAATGTTTGTTTGATATTGAAATGTGAACAATCTACTTATAAAATTGTGCCTACTCATGACTTTATCATTTGGCCTCATTTAATTTGTTTTTAAAAATAACAAATTTCATGTTCAAAATTGGCTATCAAGACAACTTATTCATATCAAGCATTGTCTTATCAATTAGTACCTATCTACCTAACATTGTTTGAATTTAACGATTCGTTCTCAAAACATAGTTTATTAACTAGTTGTATTATTTCAACAACGAATCTTGAGCGTAACGAAGCCTAAGAGTATTAATTTTAAATAAAGGTACAAGTGTGTAGGGTTTATGTAAGCTTTGGCCTTAAAAATAGGCAATCAATATTTACCAAATCTAATCTTACAGATTGGATTTTATATATATTTTATTAGGGCATCAGGGCGTCCCACGGGCATGCCACACGGAGGGAAAGTATGTTAAATACTGAAAAAGGACATTTTACTGAAAGAAGAAATCATTTTATTTGTAATAATATGTAGAATTGCATTCACAGATTTTTTTAAATCGCCTGCCACAACCGGCAATCAAACTCGTGTAATGCGAAAAAAAAATACATGGATACCGACACCGAAAGGATACTTAAAATATCATATCTTATATAATATCTTTACCTGTCGATAAACTTAACTTTGCATGGTTAATGTTTGAAATAACACGTCCTAGTTCATTTTGTAACTCCTGCACACTGTCGTGCCGGTTCTTGTAAACTAAATCTTTTACATAACCCCACAAAATAGCCAGACGCATTGTAATTGTGACCTCACAATGAAATCCATACAAGTACCTATTATAGTTTGTATAAGTATTGTTTTTTTTTCACGTACTTATAATAAGGAAATCTTGTATTATTAAGTGAGCAGCTACTACGTACGTTAGCTGTTGGAAGCAAGGAAAAGTCAGAGGAAATTCTCCTGAACAAAATTTTAATTTCATGATCTTTTTCTCATTTAAAATGCTATGTTATTTAGGACAAAATAATTCTTATGATTAACACTTCCGACGGTTATCATAAAATACGTGATGTGTTTTTTTTCCACATTTCATAAGTTTGATTCCCGGTTGTGGCAGGCGATGTTCAAAAAATCTATGAACGCAGTTGAACTTATTATTAAAAATAAAATGATGTCTTCTTTCATTAAATAAAATAGCCTGTCTTCAATATTAATTATACTTTCCCTCCATGTGGCAATGCCGTCGGACGTGATAATTTGATTTTCATAATTATACAAATTAACAACGTACCCCTTAATTTTTTAAAATAAAATAAAAATGCATTTTATTTCTCAATTTTGGTAAATTAACCCAAGTTAACAGTAGCGTCAATTACATACGTAATTGTTCATAATGTACTTAAACTCTAGACACATTCGATGTCGTGTACTTACATTGTGATATTATTTGGTCGTTTATTGTCCAATAGTTGATAGATCTAGGAAACGCCTCCGAGTGGCAGTCTAAGAATACTGTGTCTCCCTCCTTTGCTCCCACCAGCTGATTTTGTATTGTCATTATTGGTGGAACTGTAAAAAATAAGTTAGTTTTACTACTTGCGGTTTTACCCGCATTAATTCGAGTTTTAAGGTTATAGTGGGTCACCCATAAAAGATAGACATATTATACTGTCGCGGACTTTTTATATCTAATATATAAAATTATCGTGTCACGGTGTGCGTAAATGAACTACGCCAAAACGGCTCGACCAATTTTGGTAAAATTTTATATGACTATTCAGTAGGTCTGAGAATAAGACAACATCTATTTTTCATCCCTTTAAATGTTAAGGGTGGTCCACTCCTTAAATTTTTTTTGGACATTTTTTTTTGTTTTTTATTTTTTTATGATACGTCATACAAAAATACATACAACCCTAAATTTTCACCCTTCTACCACCAACCCCTATTTTTTATGGTGGTACGAAGTTCGCTGGGACAGCTAGTATATATATATATATATTTTAAAGGTTAACAATTCTGTCATATATAGTTTTGTGTAACTTTTATCGTTTACGCAGCGCACGCAAGATATATGCACTAAAAGATATCTCAAAAAGATTTTTCAAAATACGACCAGTACTCCCTGAGATTAGCGCGTTCAAACGAACAAATACACGGACTCTTCAGCTTTATTATATTTGTAATATCATATAGTATAGTAGCGATGAAGCGAACGCATTAAAAATGTTGTTTTATTCGTGACGATGAAATTAATACCAGAGCTTTTGATGAAAAAAATAAAGCTAAATCGAGTTTTCTTAGTATAAGGCAAAAAGTATTTCGTTCCGCCCAGTTATTTTCAGCTCATTCCCCTTTTTTGTAGAGGAAGGCGCCTTACCAATTCAGAAAATTTTGGGATGTTCTTGCTTTTTATTTACAGTTTGAGGAGAATGTTCGAAAAGTTTAATAGAAATTAGATTGAATGTCTTGTACTTTACACGTGTATTGATTGTCCAAAGTATAGACGCTTACGGTACTAAAGTATCAGTGGCGTATTGCCTATCCTGACTCCATCATATACCCCGTAGAGCCTTGGAAACTAACTAATTGCAGGAAAACAAAACTAAAAAGTAATTATATTTGGTTTCAGTCAACTGTAAGGTGCAGGTAAGGTGGGCTGTAAAGCAAGAGTTAATAGGCATTATTTGTATCGCGTGGTTGTTTAACATCATGTGCGAGTGCGGTCAAACGCACTCAAATCTTTTATATTAAAATAATAATGTTTACACGTAGAATGTCAATAGATATAATAGAAAATTACATAAGGGACCTTTATGCATAGCACATTTTTGAATGCTTTACAGAATTGGCGGTCGGGTTATAATGTTGTGAATGTATTTATTTTCATAGTAACGTTTTCTGCTGAGCTAAAATACGACTTCGGTAAATGAACAAATTACCTATGTTTTCTAAAGTAGTATTAAAACGTTAGGGACGGCGGAGCAATAAAGAGAACCGCAACCCTCCACTAGTGGTAACATTCGCGTCCGCAATGTTAATGTATTCGTTACTAACCCGTTATGAATGGATTTACCGTAGTGGTAAAAATATCTTAGCCAAAGAAATGTTTGTTAGAATAAAATTTGAATTCAAATGATAGTTCAGGTTATTAGGCTTATAAAACTGTATTGCTAACATCTCGCTTCATCATATTGGTTCTTCTGTACATTTTTGTGACTCGATTTATATATTCGACGAAAAGCGCATAGACTCGTTATCAGTAAGCTGTCTGTTTTGGGTGGAATAGAGTGACTTGACGTGACTAGTGTTTAGACTAATACTAATAAATCACTATCATGAATATTGGCGGCTTTGGTTACAACATTTTTACCGCGAAAAAGACTCTGATCGGCTTAGCCGTTGTGTAAATATTTTTCTTCTAGCTCTTTGTTTTACAGTGTAATACCAGTAAGTAATGCTGGATAAACATTAGGGACCGGCACTAATCTGTACGTGTACGATACCACTTGAGCTTAGTTCTCAAAATAGCAGCTGCGCTACGGTTGAGTTAATGTTAGTTTGTCCGCACAGTGTACGTGCTGCATTTGAACAACTGATTTCAAGCATCCTTGCTGACCCGAAACGCTTTGATGTTAAACATTAACGAACCAAAACTCACAAATAATAATATTGAATTATTTATGTGGGTATCAGTAAACATTGAGCTCTACCTTTCGTAGGGCAAAGCGGTTTTGCCGCTCGAATTGGACCGCCCGTCTGGGTAAGTTACCTTGACCTTACCGAGGATCACAGTGAAATAAGACTGCCTTTTGGTGGTGTTCTTTTTTTGTCGGTAAGGTTCCAGGGCTCCACGAGACTCCTGCCGCGGAGCCCCGGTTAGGCCAAGAGGCTGCTGGGTGCGGAAACGCGGAAGAATCCCTAAACGGGGATCCCGCGCCTTCGCACTAAGCAGCTTAGAGGGTATTCGCAGGTGTTTTTAGCGGATAGTACGCCGTTAAGCGTGCTCGTAAATGGCGCGGGTTACATTGGGGGTTAGCCCCATCGTGCCCGTGACGTTTGCGAGTGCTGGGTGTGAGGTCCGTTCGTCGGTGTGCCTTTTATAGGCGCCGACTTCTGTAAATAGAGGTTTTACCTGCGTAAAAAAAAAGTGATCCACGGGACTGGCTCAGGGTAAGAAACGGTGCGAGTGATATATTTGATATTACAAACGTCTACAGGCTGTGGTGGCTGCTTACCATCATGTGGGCGCAATATGCTTGTTTGCCACCCTTTTAATATATTTACCCAGTAGTATAGTAATAGATAAAATCAGTTCACAATTTGGTTTACATGATATCCTACCTACGTTATCAGTAAGTAGGTGGTATAATACAAGAGTCTTAAAAAAAATTTAATCCACTGCCTTTTTGTAAACTATGCAAAATACCTAAGATATAAAATTTTCGTGGCACGGTGTGCGTAATTGAACTACTCCGAAACGGCTCGACCGATTTTCGTTAAAATATGCATATTTAGTAGGTCTGAGAATCGGACAACATCTATTTTTCATCCTCCTTAATGTTAAGGGTTACCCTTAATTTTTTTTGGACAAACATATTTGTTTTTTTTTTTATGATACGTCATTCAAAAATACATACAATCCTAAATTTTTACCCTTCTACCACCAACCCCTATTTTTATATGGCGGTACGAAGTTCGCGGGGACAGCTAGTATGATTTATATTTTTGCTATCAGGTAGTGTTCAAATTGAATTATAATTCTTGGTTTTTCATTAATTGCAACCACCATAATTTCTCTTTTCTTATTTAAAAAAGATATCCGAATTGCGATAGTGAAATCTGAATATACCGCACACTACTGCTTCTTGAGCATTTGGAGTATTGCCAGCTCACAGCCAATGGCCAGTGTTCAGTATGTAAGGGAACTGCTTAAGTGAAAAATGTCGTAACACTACCGTATTTAAATTGGAACTATTTTCAGGCATAGTAAACACCTTTAGTTTAATCGTAGAAATTAACTAAGACCGGCTACTCATATTCCTGTCGCAGGAGCAATCTAGTGTGCAAGGTTGGGGATGACCCTTAATCGCCTCGTTAATTGTGATATGTGTAGGCAAGCAGGGGCAATTTTCTACATTTGAATTGCTTGCCGACACATCTGCACACGTACACAGTTCTAAAAACGAACAAACCCTATTTATTTCTTACACTATTAAGATTTTGATTATGATTGATTATGTACTTATTAAAATAAGCATCGTAATTTCCTTTACAAGTTATAAACAAAAAATATAGTTGAGCTGTTTCACCAGTTCTCGTAGATCTGTGAACCCTTAGCGAGTCAATTTTTGATAGTTTGCAACCATTTTGCATCGCATTATTAAATGTTGTTTAAATACTCTCGTAACTCAAAGAATAAAGAGAGAGAAAGAGAGAGATGTTAAGACAATAACTAAAGGTTGTTTAAAATAAAGTTTTTTTTAAAAAAACGTTCCGAGTGTTTATTAATTTCTTTTATAAAAAATATGAGTTAGCTATTGTCATGCGAATCTGGGGTGCTGGAAAGTTTATGATATCTTAACATGCAACAAAAAAGCATAAGTTTTTTTATTCGATTTTTAGGTGAGCCTGACCTTCTCCTCATCACCTCTGGACTTCTGAAATGTAAAAAATAGGATAGATAGCAAATTAGGATACAGGAAAAATATTATCGAAATAAAACTATGTTTTAGGTGACCCTGAGTCACCGAAGACAGAAATAACTTTTAACTATGTATTTTTTTCGTTCTAGACCCAGTAACATTATACTTTTCCCCGCTTATGTGTTTATATTGGATTTGAAAAACCATTAATGAATATAAGCTAGCACTGAAACACAAGGAGAGACCACCAGAGAATTCCGTATACCTATGCTAAGAATAGATTTTTACTACAGAAGTTCGAAGTTTCAAAAACTTTGCACTGAAGCTTTAGCAAAATATAATTGGCTATAAATTATATGCACTCTATATTTAGCTTTAAGTTGATTCAATATCTCAACAACGTAATATTGTTAATTTTTGGTCTTTTTGATGTATATTAGAATCGCTTATATTATGTGTAGCTACGAAGTTCTGTACCGACTTGGCATAAATCACAATAATGGTTAATGAAAATAATTAGTTTTGTTATCTTTAACCGTACAATATTCAGTTATGTAAGGCGCTAAAATGCCTTTTTGGTGTACTGCTCTAAGTTCTATCTTAATCTAAACAGTTGTTTACTTGAAGTGTACTATTAGACACCGTAAAGTGGTCAGGCAGCTTGGGTAGCGTAATCGTCCACTAGTACTTGGGTGCCTGGATTGTTGCCAATTCGCTTTGTACGTAGTATTCAATTGAAGGTAAAATTTAGGCGAATAAAATGTATTTAAAAATTCTTTCACCCTTTAAAATTTCTGGTATGTGTCAGGTATGTGATTTTGAATTGTTGCCTGATATAGTCCTCTTTCGACTACAGTAACAAGGATACATTAATAACCCAAGCTAAGCCAAAATTTGACATAATATGAATCTGACGTTTGGTAATAAATTCTTTTTGTGCACAGGGAAAAATTCGATTGCGCAGATGGTAAATCTCTTAAGACGTGATTGAGGATTCAATCCTTGTCGCGGAAACATTTGGTGAGTGAACATTACTTATTCATTTAAACTTCCCTGAATGGCGCTGACTAATGTTGTCATTGACGTAGGTATCCAGTAAACCAATAAGATGCTGGATGAGAACAAAGGATAAAAAGGTTTGGTTCTTTCATTTAGGAAAACACTGATAGTTTTTGTAATTCAGTATGAGAGGAGTGCCACTTCGAGAGATTCATGGTATGATTTATCGATGAACATCATAGAATCACATTCAGAAGAGTCAAAAATTCTCAAAACATTTCGAAAATATTAAGTTAATTATATTAAAAAAAAATGTGTATGGCATGCACTGTGAACTAAGACTGTAAAGATAGGGACAATCTGAGCCCACAAACGCAACGTATGCTACGCATTATTACATAATAAACTACAAAATTTGTATGAAAATATAACACTTGTCATATCGAACGTTGCATACGACAAGGTGTGTTTCCAAGTCATATGTTAAAAAAAACGTAGTAAAATACGCCCCTACCTTAACAGTGGCAATGGTATTGATATATACTAAACTGATTTTATTTAAATAATGTCATACTTACAATGTACCACAAGCATGACGCGCTTGCTAACGGAAGGTGGCACTCCATTGCTGGCGATGCACAGATAAGCGCCCATGTGTAGTCTTGATACTTTAACTAGATGCAACACCGCACCGCTAACCGATGTATCTAAAAAATGATGATCTATAAATTTAAAGAAAATTATTAGGCAATAGACTGTTTGACAGTCTGAGAAATGACGTACATTTATTAAATAAATATCGTTCTATGGAGTCACTATATACTAATAAATAACATATGAACGTTTTCAAAAACTTGTGTAGGCTAGATAGGCTTTCTATTGCAAGATTTTAGTTGCCTGCAATTTGAAGAAGTGGCATTGCTGCAAAAGTTATACTTGCAAAATTCAACACAGCCATTAAGATAGGTAGCATATCGGTCAGTGCATTCGTCTGGATTCGGCGAAAGGTGAGGTTCGATTCAAAGGTTCGAGATTGTTGACACGTTGAGCGTGGGCACTCCGTGGGCGGCAGGAGTAGTCTAGAAAGTTACAGGTCTCAGTAAACTCACTATGTGTGTCGCTGAAGTTGGATGTAGGCAACAGATCACCGGCCTCCTTCCTCCATACCACGTTGGGCGTGGGTACTCCGTGGGCAGCGCACCGTAACGTGACATTCGCTCCCTCGCGCGCCACTTGGTCGCTGGAAGTGGGGTAGTCTAGGATGTCTGGCGGCACTGGAACAAGTGATATGATATCAATAAGAGCTCTTTTTTATTGTAATCTCCAATGGTGGAAGCGAAAGAAGTAGAACGCGCTGGTTGCTAACTTTTTAGTTTTGATTATTAAACATATAAACGGGCGTATTCCGGAAACTTGAGGGCGCTAGGCTGGCAACTTATTACTTTTGTTTCCGATCAATATGAAAATATATTTATTGGAACTAATTAAAGTAACATGTATAATTTAGGTTCGTAAATAGATATTAGAACTGTGTAACAGCTATTAGCGCCCATGCGATCTTTTTCGCGATTTTGTTATTCAAGCTGCACCTTCGATGTTCTGCCATCCATAGTAATATCATTAATATCATGAGCGTGAAAGTAACTTATCGATCTGCTTTTACACTAAATTACTGAAACTATAATATATCTAATCGCGTAACCGATTTTGGTAAAATTTGGGTTGGGATAAAGAAGTCCTCGGAGAAAATAAAGCCTTCTTTCAGTCACAATATTAAATAATAACCATAGTCAGTAGCATAGTTTTCTTTTATATGTAACAATATTTAATAAATAGTTAAAGAATTCTGTGAAAATTCGATTATTCTACGCAGTCAAAGACATGGGAACCCACTAAGTGACACGTATATTCTTAAGAAGATCAAGTAATCATCTCTACTTGACGAAGCATGATCTAGAAACTCGATGGCACCATGATAGCACGTTCGGTCGGTTCGACCTGCAATCATGGATGGTAAGAAATTTTGGCAATGGCCGGTTATAAGATGGTTACCAAAAAACTTAAATTAACTCCTCTGTACTTCGGAACGCACTTTACATCGTTGGTCTTGGTAATCCGTATCCACCAATCCGTAATAGGGTTCCTTGTAGTAGATAAAATTTCTATGCCCAGAAAAGGCCTGTGCCCTAGTATTACATGATAACCTGATGTTAAATTAAGAGCGTTAAATAGGGGAAAAAGGCACAAGCCGTTCTCATGTTATTGCTTCCAGCACTTACACCTATTTTACTACTGTCCTAAAGTACACAAATAATTTGGAAAAGTTTAAAATAACTGTACTAACGATATACTATGAATATTTAATAATTAAAGTTAGTCCCTGACAAAGTCCAATCAAATCAGATATCATACTGAAACAACGATGTTATAAACAGGTCTATAGAGAAATCAAGCGTAGAATGTAGTGCGTAGAATAGTTTAGACAACTTTTTTTCTGAATTGGATGCAATTGAAGGGTCAGTCTTTAGTGATATTACTTCCGATCATCTCGGTTTAAAGACAACATATAGTTTCAATGTCAGTACTGAGCCGAACATAATAGAGTGTAGACCTATAACAAATGAGCGCGTTAATAATTTTAAAAATAACATTAGCGATAAACTTCCTTTAATGCCTTGGACGCATGATGATCCGGATATTTTGTACAAAAATCTTTTTAATTTAATAAATAATGAATTTCAAAATACGTTCAGAATGAAAACCATTAAATGTACACAGAAGTTGCAGTTCTGTGACTGGGCGACAAGTGGTATATATAAGAGTAGAACAAGGCTGTATGAGCTTTATAGAATCAAAGAATATAACCAGGATCCTGAGTTTATTAACTATGTTAGAAAATATTCCAAATTGTTTAAAAGCATATGTAATACTGCAAAGTCCAATTTTATTAGGGATAAAATTAAAAAATCTAGTAATAAAATAAAGACCACTTGGAATATCATTAAGCGCGAAAGTGGCAAGTGTAAGCCTCGTGAAAATAGCATGGTTCTTAAAATCAATAATAATCTCGTAAAATCGAAACATGAAGTCGCAGATATTTTCGATAATTTTTTTATAAATATACCATTAGAAACTACTTCCAACTTGGACTCATCGTCTGATACTGCTACAGCTCTGTTACAAAAATATGTACCTCCATGTGGTTTATTATTTAATTTCAAGCACGTTAGTTCTTTTAAAATAATTAAAGTTTTCCATTCATTAAAAATGAAAAATGCATCTGATTTATGGGGTATATCTGTCAAAGTCATAAATAATATTATACATTCTATAGCCCCTTACCTAGCTGATATTTTTAATTCATGTATAGATCAGGGAGTATTCCCTGATCTTATGAAATTCAGTAAAATCATACCTTTATTTAAGTCTGGAAATTGTAAAGATCCTAGCAACTATAGGCCAATATCTATATTACCAGCATTGAGTAAAATCTTTGAAAAAATAATGTTAGAACAATTGTTGACTCATTTTAACGTTAATAAACTTTTACACAGAGCGCAGTATGGTTTCACTAAAAACCGTTCCACGACTGATGCTGGGGCCACTATGCTAAAATATGTATTTAATGCTTGGGAAAAGTCGCAGAATGCTCTTGGGGTTTTCTGCGATTTATCTAAAGCGTTTGATTGCGTTAATCATCAAACTTTGTTACGGAAATTAAATCATTACGGCATAAAATATTCCGCACAAAAATTAGTGCAATCATATTTAACAGAAAGGACACAAATAGTTGATATTAACGGTACAAAATCAGCCGGATCTCATGTGAAAATAGGCGTTCCTCAGGGTTCAATTTTAGGTCCATTTCTTTTTTTAATTTACATTAATGATTTACCTTTCTTTGTAGAAAATTTTTGTGAAATTGTTTTGTTTGCAGATGACACCTCGCTAATTTTTAACGTTGACAGGTGTAAAACAAATTATGACGATGTAAACAATGCACTTTCCAAGGTACTTCACTGGTTCTCTTCTAATAATCTTAAACTGAATGCGAGCAAAACTAAATGTGTGAAATTTACTTTGCCGAATGTAAAGCATGTTGAAATGGGGGATATAATTCTAAATGGTGAAAAACTAATTTTAGTCGATACAACCGTTTTCTTAGGCGTAACACTAGACCACAAACTTCAATGGAACCCTCACATTACAACACTAGCCGGTAAACTAAGTTCTGCTGCTTATGCAATTTATAAAATGAGACGGCTTACAGATGTCGACACTGCTAGGACAATATACTTCAGCTACTTTCACAGCATTATGTCATATGGC
This sequence comes from Chilo suppressalis, assembly GCA_902850365.2. Lineage (NCBI taxonomy): Eukaryota > Metazoa > Arthropoda > Insecta > Lepidoptera > Crambidae > Chilo > Chilo suppressalis. Next base: position 14,421,975 of record OU963906.1, on the reverse strand, counting down.
ATTCTATTATGGGGCACGGCCGCAGACATTGAAACAGTTTTTATTCTTCAAAAACGAGCTATAAGAGCCATTTACCGCTTGGGATCTCGAACTTCTCTTAGGGATAAATTTAAAGAAATAGGTATAATGACTGTTGCCTCTCAATACATTTACAATTGTATATTGTTTGTGCGTCAGAACATAAATTTATATACGAGGCGCGATGATGTACATAATTTCAATACCAGAAATAAAAATAAACTCAAATTGCCACCATTGAGACTCCAAAAGGTTCTTGGTTCATTTGTGGGTCAAGGTATATGTTACTATAATAAAATACCAAAAGAAATAATTAATTTACCTTTTAATAAGTTTAAAGTGTGTATAAAAACATGTCTCCTTAAGAAAGGTTACTATACTGTAAAAGATTTCATAAATGATAAGTCACCTTGGGCTTAACATAATAGACTGTCTTTTTACTTTGCTAATTTGGTTGAAAATTGTTTAATCGCCACTTCTAAATTTAAAAATAGTACCTAGTTATACTTAACTTTTGTTAATTAATAATATTAATGTGATGGAAGTTGACATCAACGCATGTATTAAATTTTTGATGTCATCTTTCAATTGACGACACTGTGTGAAACAAAACAGGGAGAAAAAAATAGCCCTTGCTGAGTTTCTTGCCGGTTCTTCTCAGTACAAGGTCTCCCGCCGTAGATTTACGAACCGAATGCGTAGCGTTTGACTTTCACAAGAGCTTGTAACAGCTTAGACTGAATAAATGAGTTTGAATTTGAATTTGAATGAAAACTGTAATTGGATTTACTTAAAGTTTTACTATTATGAGTAAACGCCCGTCTACTGGTTGGTGGTATTGAGGTGAGATTTTGTTGATATTTAATTTGTGAGGCAAGGGTCATATTAAATTAATTCGTTCATTTCTATTCGTTACTTGGTTTAATACATAGACTCTTTTATTTTATAAAATTGTGACCTCTTGACTTTATCTCGTCTAGTGTTTGATATAAATGGAGTTCACTTACCTACAAAAATTGTTGCTTTCCGTATTTATTTTGATAAACTCTGAATCACACTTTCCAAGTAGGTATATTCAAATTAAACGCAAAAATAAATTAGGTATTCTGCTAAATATACACTCCAATTAAATTATTACATATACGTGTACAGAACGGGAGTCGTAAAATAAACGTGTCGAACAAACAATTTTAAAATTCACCCCAAACGGCGTGTAGAGTTATCTCAACAATGAATTGTTAATGAATATTGCAAACTGTATGGCTTTGTATACAAATTAGTTAAATTGATCCTTTGACTTGGCTTTCAAAACACCGAGGCAACGACACCGAGCTGCCTTCTGTAATGTGGTTAATAAAGGGGGTTATCAGGTGACACGTGGGGTCACACGGCAAAGTGTAATCAAGTGGTTTAACTTTAAAACTTTCTCTTAAAGTAAATGGCGGTACCATCGCGTAAGCTAAGTTTTAAGGCGCAATTATGTTAGGGATCATTAGCCGTAAACAATTTCATCAACTAGCTTTAATACCAGATATATAGAGTTAGAGTTGTTTCCGATCTTTTGTGTAGCACTTATATAAAGGTTCGAATCTTGAATGGCATTTTAGGAGCGTCGAGTGATGTAAATGTGGTGCGTTCATTCACACGGAAGCCATGAACATTGATTTATGATACACAAAGTACAATGCTTGCACCAATTCCCTATAAGCCGTACAAAAAAAAACTATTGAAACGTAACTTGGCATTAATATGTCATACTTACGAGTATTACATAAATTTAATAGTAAGTTGTGTAAAAAGAATACCTTGGATACGATAGGTATATTATTATTATATTATAAGTTCATAATTTAATATGATAAATTCGAAAGTTTTTATGTTTGTTACTCAACCATGCAATTGTCTGAATGGAGGATGAAATTTGGCACACATATAGTCAAATAGTTAAAAGGTGTTAAGCTATTGTAAAACTTTTATCGCGGACCTTGAACGCGGTGACCGAATCAAGAAATTCCGTAACGAAAAAAACCTTACAAGAGTACATATATCAATAGAACACAATTTTCGCCTTTCCGGTATCGATCTAAACGGTGCAGTGTGTTAAATCTTTACCACGAGACCAACGTTCGACGCATCACCGCGGTCGTCGGTTCAAATCCCACACTCGTATTTAAAATATTTTTTTTTCCTTTTTTTATATATTTGTTTTAGATCCCAGCACCTGTTCTTATTTTTATTTGTCACCCTTTCTTTTAGACTTTATAATTATAATTTTTGGACTAAAGATGATAAACTGTGGAGTTTGTGGAAGTTTTTTCGCGCCGGGCAATGCTGTTGTTTGCTGTGCTTTCCCAATAAAATATAATAAGGCCTGCCTCGCCATTCCGGAAAAGTCACGTGTCAGCAAGGACTGGATATCAAGAGCACACGCAGGGGTGACAACACGCATACGCCTATACAGGGCATCAGCGAATCTACCGAGCCCGAAAAACCGGTTGCTGCACGGGGACCTGTCGATCTAGCCAGTGGCTCTCCAAAGGAAGATGAGGTCCAGGGTAAGGCTAAGGAAAACGCCGCCGGAAATAATCACACTAGTGATATAAAAAGTATGCTGGCCGACTGCATGAAGAAGATGAGGGAATTCCGTTCGGAGATGGCGGCCTTCCGCAGTTCTTTTACCGCTCGACTTGACTCCTTTGAGTAGAGAATTGCAGTATTGGAGCAGGACACAGCAGTGCAACGTTGAAAGCCGTGCTAGTCCTCTAGCGGAACCTTCTGTGACTACCAGGGAGGGGGTGCTCCGCGGCACCATCGCGAGGGGATAGGAACCCAGGCGTAACAAGCGGCGACTCAGAACTGGATCCCGCAGTTACGCCTGGAGGGCGAGGGGTAGATCGGGGAGTTGGTTTACCTGGTAGGTACGGGAGCTGGTCGGCTGGCTAGGCGCTTGGGCTGCGGTTTGTGAGACTATTCAGGTGATGCTGTGAACGGAGAAGCTCAGGATCGGCTAAAGCGGGTGCGGACCGGGTTGCTGGTCGGAGACTGTGTGGTTTGACGTATGCCACGCTTGCGTGAGTGCACGTCAAAGTATACCCGCACCGACTAGCGGCCTTCGGGCGTCTCGATGCTTGCCGTATGCACCACGCAATTACCTGCGTCGCGAGAGTTTGTCGACAGCAAACCCACGCGGCGTTGGTCATTGTCGTGGATATAATACATTGTTCTACCCGTCATCGAAAACAAAAGGTGAGACAGCGTACTTTTTGGCCGCATCTACGAGTGAGTTCGACCCCGCGACTAGTTGAACCTTAACGTGTATGTATATGGTACGAATGTACGAAGCTCGCATGTAAGATTATAAAAATAATATTTTAAACAATATTAACTTTTCATTTATTTAATAAAATAAAATAAAAAATCTTATCAGACACCACGCTCAAAAAGTGTAACTTGAATTAATGTCAAAGAAAAAACTATAATATATAATAAATAACCTAACTAACTAATAATTAGGTTACCTGCTGAAAGTTTTGTTATAGACTATATAATACATGTAGGTAAGCCATCATACTATTCTTCCTACTAATATTATAAAGATGAAAGTTCGTATGTATCTTACTCAATCACGCAAAAAGTACCGGACAGATTAGGATAAAATATGGTGCGCCTGTAGCTTATGACTTGGATTGAGACATATGATACTTTTTATCCCAGAAAAATGTATGGTTTCTTTCAAAAAACTAAAGTTAACGCGGACGAAGGCACGGGCAGTCTTACTTGTACAATAATAAAGACATATTATGGTAAAATAAATGTTGCTAAAATTGTCCAGAAAAAAAGATACGGCCTGTCTTTGTTCATAAAGGGTTTTTTAATTTTGGTTTACATTTATCAATTGAGTATTTAAGGACGATTTGATGTATTTGTTACTTTTGCAATAGATTTCACGTCCACATATATAATATACTCATCACCTCGATATAATTTTTTGGATGAACTCAATCTTTTAGACAGTGAGCATTTAAATAAAGTATGAGTTTAAACAGGTATATAGGTACAATATCTCAAAGCTCAAAGGACATGCATAATACGTAACTTATATTTTTGCTTTTGTGAAAGGGCCTTACTTATTTTAAATTAAAATAGATAGTCTGTTAATGTTACGCTTAAACGTATAATATGGTAAATTATACGATATTAATACTCTTTATGGAACAAAGTAATTAATTCATTGTAAATATGAAGAGAGAGCTTGCAAATTACACTACTGTGAGACAGATCTCTTTATAACACAATCAGACTGAAGACAACGTACGAACACAATTTAATTGGTTCCTACATTAATTACGAAAGGAAATATAGAATTTCACAACTGCCACCTTTATTACCAGTCAATAAAATATATGCGTGGAGAGCTGGGGTGAACAACACAACAATACGTTGCGGCATCGCACCGTAGAAATCTACCACGTCGGCGTTGCACAGGGTGTTATTTTGACTTAGATGCGGTCACGTAAAATTAATGTGTCTATTTGATAGGTCTCTTAAAATAAATTTAACAAAAAGGTTTATAGTTTTTTTTAATATAATTAGAAAGTTATTAAGATTTTAATGAAAACAGAGAAAAACTTATTTATTTTTTGATTCCAATAATTGTGGTTACAGGAATTAAGTAAGACCGTAGAATAAAATTACAGTATAATATCAATTTATATTAAAAAATTGGACATTGGATCTTTTATATATTAAAAAATATTAGACTTTCAACAATGTACACAAAATACATTTTTGTGTTATTTTATCACGGTTGCATTTTATTTTTGCGTCGTACAACGCATCGCGGAATTATCAGATGTGCTGCCGGTCGTTGAGATGTCATTTTTTGTGTTACGTCATCGCTTCGTATTGCGATGCGACGTAGTATTTGCGATGCGACGTCGGAACGCATAAAATAAATATGTTTAAAAGAGCAATGCCAAATAAATTATTTTTGATAAGATTTGACTTGAAATACAAATGTAGAAGTAGTTAAAGGTAGGTCTGTACATACATGTATTTATTTCATTTTATTTGAAGTCATGTTAGTGAATTCAAAATGCCACTGACTAAAATATATTTTTTTACATTCGTAATTAGTGAAATTTCTACTTTTTTCATGTCGTAGTTCAAACTGTACTCTTTTAGAACATTAAGTGGAAGGTGTACTCCAAACAATGGGATATTTTGTGACATTATTTTTTTCACGTGCACAATATAACTTATTAGAAAAACGAGTTTGACCTCGCTCTATTAAGATTCCGTAAAATCATTTGTTTGTTTTCAACACAACTTACAAAGTACATCATGAATCGGCGTTTACAGTATACGAATTCTAAATACAGCATAAGGGACATCATAATATATCAAACTTTCACATTCCTAACTAGGTTCGATTTTGAGATAGAACCCGTAACAAAAATGGTCTAAAAACAAAAAAAAAAGAAATTGACGGTTCCCTATTTCTTTGATATTTTAAATAAAAAATAATAATATTTATTATTTTAACCTACTCAACAAGCTTTTGACAATGATGTGTCATATGATGGTCAAATAACTATTTTTCATGGGGTTCATACATGAAAAAAGACATGATTATATAATATAATTGAATCCTAATTAAATATTCTGTTATAAGGCTTTGGGCAAACATTCTATATAAAATGCCTAAATTTCAGTTTTGTAACTCATTCCTTTTAAGATCTAGAGACCCGTGACATACGAATAGACAGACAGGCAAACGACAGAGTGATAGAAATAGGGTTATTTTTTACTCTTTGAGGTCGGAACCCTTAAAAGCAATGAAAATTATTTTTGATCATAAATCAAAAGTGTAAGCTTGTAAACTTTTACCTGTACATACAAATTGAAATATAGCCTTCCTAGGCAGTAAACTAATATTGGACGGAATATAACTGCGTTCACACGATCAACGTAAATTATGATGAACTATCGCGTGTTCGGGCTTTTTAAATGTTAGTAGGCTTCAATGTTTTATTATAATTTTGTAAACAAATCTATGGAGAAAATGTGAGGGAAAAATTTTCTTGAATAAAAATTATTGGAATATTTAATATATTTATTTGAATAAAGGTAATCCTACTAATCTTGTAAATGTGAAAGTTTGTATATTTGTTACTCAATCTCTCAAATGTAATACCATTATCTTCATATTTTTATCATTATGCCATAAAATTGTCGGGTTCCTTAATTGGTCCTATTCTTATAAATTCAATTGAGATGAAGTCTCTGCACCGAAAAGAGAAGGTCTATAGCCATCATTCACTAATACATCAGCTTTAACTTACATTTTAGTATCAGGTGAAAGCAAAGAATTCTTGAAAATACCTAATTTAGCGACCTCCTTCCCTCCATAGGTAAATTTTAGAGCAAATTCTATTTTTAGCTTACCATTCATTCCTGATCTTAACAGATTCTTAAAAGCCTTTTTATCTATTATGTTAATACAAGTACCTGAGTCAATTATAAATATGAAAGTAAGTTTCCGTCCACCATAATATCATATGCGTTATTTATTGCATTAACTGACACGTAATCAACTGAGTGATTGTAAAGAGTCATGAAAGCTGGATCACGAGGGTGAACTCAAACGATAAGCTAGGACGATTACATATAAATATTTTATGTGTAAGCTCAATAACAGTTACAGTCAACACAGCGTAATTATTATTTGGTTAAGATAATTCCGGCTTTATCGTCTCCATATTAGTTATATTAATATTGTAAATAGATCATAATGACAGACGTTATAATAGGTAACTTCCAAATGTATTCCCGAAAAAATATTGTCGAGGTCGGATAATTTGAGCACAAAAAAGGTCTTGCGAACACACATAATAATATTGATGACAATAAAAATAGGTAAAGCCAATTCAGCAAAGTGGTATTTCCTTTCTACAACATGAGTCCTTTAAATGAGGCATGAATAAGTAACTAAAAAAGGTTAACGACCTCTGCTTCTAGGCATAGCTGTTCTGAAGTCGGATTGTTTGAAATCTGGTTCCCTCTACCTGGCAGAATCGTGTTTCTTCAAAATTCATTTGGCATAACACACCAGGCATATTATTCTTTAAATGATTTATTTGTAAATATCTATATAGTTTGGCCGAATATTTGTATGTCCGAATTCACAATGGCAGCATTTTATTAGGCATGATTAGAAAAAAAATGTCTTTATGATATCGCTAAGTATAATCGTTGTTCCTGATTATTTGTGGGTAAGTCTAGTGTGGTAACCTAAACCTGGCGCAAGCTACCCTATAAAGATAAATAAAACAGGGAAAGTTAAATGACTCTATTCCAAAAGACAATTCTGGCTGTTAACTTTCTGCGATATGATGGTTCTACTTTTTAATTATTTTGGATATTGAACTTACGTCTAAAGATGATAATTCAGACTTACAAAATTAAGCGTTTCAATGTCCGCTAAATAAGAGAATTCCAAATGATTTTCTGCGAAAAAAAGTTGGTGCTATCCGTTGATAAGCAAAGTAATAATATGACATTAAAAGTTCTGCGATACAAGCTAGAGATAAACATTTATGGTCGTACCACAGATCATTTGTTTATGTATTATAGTAGGTATAGTCACGTTGTTTGATTGTTTAAAAGTACTAAAATTACGCGCCAAACTTATGGACCTAGGAAGTGAACGGACATTTTGGAATTGTACCTATCAATGGACTTCCTAATTCCATTGCCCACCATTCCTTCTGTTAATAAAGTTTAAAATCTTTATATGTTCCTGTATATAAAAAAGCAGTAAATGTATAATTTAGATGATTGCGGTAATTTTTTTTTTGGATTGTAAATTTGGATTGTTAATTTAATTTCCTTGTGCAAAAATAAGATAATGTTCAAAATTACACACAAAAGATATCATGGACATTGGATGTCGCTACGAAAGGCTACGATCTGGCTACGGTTTATTCGTAGCCACTCATAGCAAGGAGTTTAATATTCAGATATGACATTAAACACGAAAAAGTTTTTAATTTAAATTTCAACATTGTTTTGCAGATTTCGGATCTTATTCCAAAGACAACGTTCAAACAACATTTTGACGAAATTTGTCTCAAGTTAAGGTACTTTACTGTACATCCTTTAGAGTATTTATATCCGTACCTTTATACATACATAATAAACCTTCACGCTATTTATCCCTTCTGGGGTTTGAAGAGTACCAAAGTACATTTAGTGAATTAAAAAAATAAGTACACCTCAACGATGTTAATTTTTTTATTGATCGAATCAAAGCATAAAACTGCTTTGATTGGAAAATGTGCTTACCTACTACATCCAAGTAGGCCGTTTGGCTCTTCATCGGATCTGTGTTGAGTTGACACATGTACCAGCCACGATCCGACTGTCTGACGTCATGTATGTGCAGGAACCAAACTCGGCGGTCGCTGTGGTTAACAGCTATCCTGTGGTTCTTTGTGATCACGTGACTAGCGATCGTCAGGATAGTCTGCGTGTCCACGCGTAGCCACGCCACCTGCAATCAAGTTTGCATGAATAAACTATTGCCATGATAATAGAAGAGCAGTTAAAATACGATTTGATTAATTGAATCTTTCATTCGGATCGTCGGGCCTTCGCTGTTGTTTTGTATTTTTCTTTGGTGTGCAAGAAGGAAATCTGTAGAAATTTGTGATCTCTGAAAGATATTTATATGAGCATTTCAATAACCAAGTACTTGGTTATGTATTTTAGCAAAATATCCAGGCAAACTAAGCTTTAGTAGGCCTATCTTTTACTGGATATTGATTGTTGAAATGGTAAAACTGTACTTTCTGGGCCTAGGAATTTGACACTTCACATATTTTTGTTAAAATGGCCTTTTACTAACGAAGTTTAGTACGGTCAAAATCACACTAACCTAACCTAACCTGTTGTATGTCAGCTCATAGGCCCAAAAAGTACAGCTTAGCTCTTGAAACTGTCCGATAGTATATATAAGGTGTTAGCTTTTTTGTTTCTTCATGATTCTGAGATGTTATCGTTAATTATTTAAGAAAAGACAAAACCACACTCAGTTCACGGAAACTCTGAGTGACTGTTTCTGTTGAATTAATTGTGCGCAATATAATGTTTCTCATAATATATCTGAGTTCAAAGAATATGCGGTTGATTTTACTTCGAATTCTAAGAAAATAACGCTTATAATTTTGATGTTCGTAGCTTAAATGTACTAAGAACAAAAGTTTCATCTTCGTAATTGATATCATATTTTTTTAATAGAGATGAAGAATTGTTTAACAAATAATGACATCTCAAATATATTGAAGCTAATAAATTTATGAAAAGTGAAAGAAGAGCGACCCATCCTAACTGGAAGTTTAAAAGTCAATTAGTGGAAGTTTTTCAAGAGTCTTACTCTTCATACTAACCCTGTAAGAGCCAAGGTCATTGACGACGCAAGTGAATACCGCTTCTCTTCCCAATGACACGGTCAAGTTGTTCAGGCTGTCTTCAAAGCGGGGAATCTCTGTAACAAAGGGAAACTTATTTTTAGAATTTCCATTGGTAAAGACATCTCATTATCACCCGTTGTTCTGGGTTTGGAAGGAGTAAACTGTTTATCTTTTAAGCTCTGTAATAGATTGATTATTATAATCTTATAAATATTTATATAAGTGTTGGATTGCATTAATGTTTTATAGTAAAATACAGAATGTGATTGCTGTTGTCACAGATGTTTGATAAGAAAAAACGCGGATGCTTTTTTTATTTCCATTGCGAGATGACGCTTAATATAATCGATAATGGTTCGTGCTAGGGGTACAGTACCCCTAATAGGTACATAATATGTGTGTGTGTGTATGTATATATATATATTTACATGCATAATATGTGTGTATTCTGTTAAGGAGACAAGTGTGCGTCATAGATTAATCAACGAGAAGCGAAATTGTAGCGTTCGTTAGGCGCTTGATTGCGCAACGGGAGTTTTATCGTTTTCTTGTTAATTAGTGAGCGTCATACTTTTTAATATTTCGGATTAGGTCTTAGTTTTTTAGTTTCTCGCATTAAAATATGCTTTGTAGGCAAAATAATTGCACCAAAAGTGAGAACGTGGAAAAGATATTTCACCTTGTACTTTTTTACTTTCCACAAGAATGCGTTTTATAAATTATTTTAAACATATTGACTCCAATGCATAAATTTCGAGGAGAAAGTTTTGAAAAAATGTAATTAAACTTTTGAATATCATTTTCTATTTTACCTTTCGCCGCGCCGTCTATTTTCGCAACAACTCACGTATTTATTGACTTAGAAGTTTATAATTTACATAATAGACGTGACACGTGACAACTTACATCGACATCATAATAAAGAATATTACTTTATCATCCAATATTTATTTTTAGTACAAAGTAACATTATTTGTGTTAATTATTATGTTATAATTTTTATTTTTTAAGCATGTTACTGCTTATTATTTTAAATGACTTGGATTAACTTTGTTCTGACGATTTAATAGAACTACATTTTACGCTATTGTTTATCAGAAATTTAACGCTACGCAATTACCGTTTAATCCAATGTAAACATTTCCTCAGCAGATAATTAACGTGCAAACTGTTGTCTATTTACTATATATTGTTATTTAACGCTTAATCCAATAAACCTTTCAGCCAAATTGATAAATACAATTATTTATTTAAACTTTATTGCAAAATAACAAAGCAAATGGCGGACATAATGCCATAAGGCATGCTCTACCAGTCGACCAGTAAGAGCGTGAGAAAAAAACTAGTATAACGGGGTCGCAATAAAGACAAATGTAAGATAAGCCAAGGATACAAATACTCTTAACAGAATACACAGATATTATGCATGTTATTATGTTGATTAATCTATGACGCACACATGTCTCCTTGTCGCACTGCAGTTGTAATCATATCCTGTATCCTTTTTTAACCGTCATATTTATAGTTCAAGATTTGTTTTGTAACTATTTGTAAGTATTATTCAATGAGGTAAGTACTCATTGAATAATATATCGAAATGATCTTTGCTAAAAGAAATGACTTTCAGACGATAAAGTTACAGGATTTAGCAAGTTTTAAACGTGTATTCATGTGTAGGTATGTGTATTTCTCTAGACAATTTAAACCACAACTTTCTGGAGTCTTTAACAATGTGTTTCAACATTCTCGTATAATACAATTATGATAATCACTATATTTATCATGAAATCTATTAGAAATCATGATTTTATATATTTATAAATTAAGATTACATTTAAACTGTCTGGCAATAAATACTGCGAACAGAATGTGTCAGGCATTATTAATTTCAAATTGTTTACAATATTTTCTACAACATACGTAATAATCAGTCCCCAGACTGTAAGTAAAGTGAGTAAAATTTTTACGCGCCTGTGCCACTTGATTCGTGAAATTTGGCCCACAGCACAAGTTAGCGAGTATGTATACGTTCGTTGTACACACTAACTAATACTACTCGATAATCCATATTTCGTCCATGAGAAAATAAGTGTGGTCTGGCAGTTTTGGGATCTTATTCTATATGCAATATCATTGACGACCGACCTGAAATTTACGTCCTATATGATATGACACGGCTTTTTTTTTCAGATTTACACGGCCTGCTGCAAATTTTCGTTAGTAACACATGCACTACCATAAAATGAAAACTAACTAGATTAGCGCGTTTCGTTAAATACGTAGTAATTGGAAAATTTTGACAAATGGTTATTTTTTCTCTAGTATTTTAACTATAGTCGAATTTAACTGAGATCAACGAACGCGGACTACGTCTCTCTCTCTCTCAATATCACTTACTAGGCGTTGAGAAATTCGGGTTGTGTTGGCACATAGATACGTTTAGTTGGTATTTGGTCCCGCACAAATTTGCTTTCCTGTAGCAATAACCCAGCAACGAGCCCTGGGGAGCCATGTTGTTTTATGTGCTGAACCGATAATGAACGTTTTTTTTTCTCGTATTTACTTCCAACGGTCAATATACTAAGGTGTAATAAAGACTAACATTTTCAGTAGTCTCCCCTTTCTCCATTTGGTACTGAAATTTTATTGTCGTCTAATGTAAACGGCGCATATGTGAACTGTTTACATATCAGTAACAACTATGTCTTAACTGTGTTCAAATAAAGTCGGAATTCGAGCATCAACTACAGAAATAAGGATTAAGCAAATAACAGTAGATAATCGTATTGAATAGCTTATAAAATGTTAGGTAACTTTTTATTGTCGTACCAAACGATTGTACTCATATGAAGAGTTGAATCACGTGTAGCATAAAAACAGTTAAGTAAAATTTCATAAAAGTTTAACATAACTCGATATAAGGAATGAAAAGATCGATAAAGAAACATTGATACATATGAATGTATAAGGGTCAGAACAAAGAATAAAAGAAAAATATCAAGACTGTATGTCATTAAGATTAAAGCAATGTCTTAATTTTTTAAATGTTTCAATGTGTAAATCATTCAATGTGTGAATAAAACTATAAAACATTAAAGTAATTAAAAATAATTGTAAGTAACAAAACAATTTACAATACACCTAATTGAATCATAATATTATGTTTACCTAAATATCATGTTATCAATTTAGATAATTTCTTAAACAATAGATACGAAGTTTTACAATTTTAAATTATGACTGAAATAAAAAATCAAACGAGTCAATTGTTGAAGGATATCCGCCATCTGTTTTATTGAATCTGCAAAAGATGATCTTTATCGTTTTATGGCTTTAGGAGCGCTCCGAGCCCTTGGGATAATTTATGTTAGAACACACCCTTCTGGGAAACGGCAAAAGAGAGTTTTAGATGGTTTACATTAGTACTTATGCGAGAGACCCACGTATATATTTCAACGATGAATAAAAATAATACTAATTGTTATTTATACAGATTCAAGTATTCTTAAAAAAATAACATATGAATTGATATTGTATGTTTCTTTACCCTATTCCTGAGAAGAAGCATAACATCCTCATTTATCATGAAATTGTTGTAACAATACACAAGGGCGGCATAGAGAAGACAAACATTTGGTATGTTTATTTTTGGTAACATACATAAAATAACTATGAGGGTATTTGTTATTTATGAATCAAACTAAATGTATTCGGGGTGCAACAACAAACTTTGGGAACACCTGCTTTTAAATATATTCAGCGGACCTTTTGTACTTCAGTAGAATAAAATGGGATAACCTAAATCTTTGTATCTTGAAGAGCCTATTGAAATCAGTTTACATAAGTATCTAAGGATAATATAGATTAGCTCGCAGTCAGCTTCGTACTAAGACCTTTAGGTCTTTACCTATGAAATTGCCATTTTTACTGAAATAATTTAAAGCCTTTTTATTCTATATTTTTTTTATTAATCAAGGTTAAAATTAACCTGTGCAATCAATACTTTTTCGCAATAAAAATTATTTGAATTTGAATTTTTGCTAACGTAGTGGTAGAATATTGATGCCCTTTTTGAAAATGTCTGCTAGGCGGGAGACAACAAATTCTTCAAAGCCATTTTGAACTGCCTCTCGGTTATTAAATTTTATCCCCGCTAAGAAATTATCCAAATTCTCGAAAAGTAGAAGTCTATAGGAACAAGGTGAGTGCGGTTGATAACTCAGAACTTACAACCCCAGTTCTTGTAACTTGGAGACCGTCTGCTGTGTAGTATGAGGTCTGCTGTGTAGTATGCAGAAGCAGCGGAATCAAACGATTGACCGAAGTTGGAGATGTGCGAGTATCTTAATCATTGTGTTCAGTTCTTCACAGTACACATCTGCAGTAATGCTCATCCCGTTTGGCAAGAAGCGGTGATGAATGACACTGGCGCTAGACCACCAAACAGCAACCGTCACAAATTTCACGCAAGTTTCTATACAAAATTTTATAATGACATTTCGTACTCGCAATCGTTACGAATTTGATATTGGTTCGTGCTAAAGGCACTGAACGCTAACCATTTCACAAATGGCTAATTTCCGAACAATAATTCCATATATTAAAAATAATAATAATTTAAAATGAGGAAATGAGAAAAGCAGAATTCGTTACTCCTTAGCTTTTCCGTGTGTTACGAGTGGTGCGGCATAGTCGGTTACCTATTCAAATTGGATCGCTTAAGTTATTTCCACTTTACATTAGACCACATATAAATAAAATTAGCCATAGTAGTGCTGTCTCGATTGATGAGTAAGATAACAAGACAACACGGGGTAGGGAATTGGATTCAAGCAGGTAAGGTGAAGATGACTGGTAGTAGCACATTTTTCTGCCGCATCTCATAATCAGGGGCTTTTATAAAATACATATTTCACTAAGCACCTACAATTCATAAGTTTTCTGACCATTATTTGGGGTGGAGGGTTGATAGTCCGGGATACAGGAATTATCCTAGTTCAGGTATCAGCCCACCACAGTCTGCTACATTGTACCATTGCTGCATGGAAGTCTTATTTAGATTGTGGTATGAGAAAATAAAAATTTATTATTATTATTTCTGCCGCATCTCATAATCAGGGGCTAGCTTGGTAGTGAAAAGTAGAATCATGCAGCTGAACTCCACTAAAGACTGACATCAGGTAGAGTAAGGTCTTATCTTGCGCGTAAGCGCGTAATGCTTATTAAAATGTCCATCGTTTTCATTTTTATGGTTAGATTAGGCTACGTTAAACAAGTGTGTGTATTTTATAAACCATAAAATATATATATATATATAAAAAAATCATCGTTAGTACTATTATTTACGCTCGATTAACGCAGATTCGCGATGCACGGCTTACGCCGCTTGGCAGTATAAAACGACAAATTCTATTCTTAGGGTTGGCAACTACGGAAACCATAATATCGCGTGGCCTGCAAGGCATTTGGTCGTTTTTTGTTTTACTGCTTTAAAGATAATCCAAGTTTAAAATAGGTAGGGTCTGGGAATGAAGCCTTTACCTTATTACAGAACACTACAATCAAATAACCATACCTTTTAATGTTGTAGTGTTTCTGTCGGACTCCATATATTAGGGGATTAGGTACGCAATGCACAAATGTTACTCTGGTATTGCAAGCGTCTGTAAGTTATGCTAGGCCGCCAACAGCGTATCCGTATTGACAACACCTTGTCTTCTTGGTGTGATATCAATGCCGGTATTCCTCAGGGTGGCGTCCTATCTCCTCTCCTAGTTTCTATCTTTATAAACTCTAGCACACTGTCGCTTTCATGTTTATATCACCTCTACGTTAATGACCTCCAGATATACACTCAGGCTCCTTTTCAGGCCTTTTCCTTTTTAGACTTGGCAGGGTTTCCTTTATGTGACCTCTCTAGCGCAGTTTCAAATATCAACGCAAATTTGTCGCTTCGAAGAAGTTAGAGTGAGTTATTTGGTCTAACTTTAAATCCTGAAAAACTCAATCGATCATAATTGTTAGTTCTTATTTTATTTCCAGGGTCGACTATAATCAATTGCCGCCTATTTTAAACGGTTCTATTATTCGTTACTCGGAAACCTTCGGAAACTTGGGCATTGTCTTTAACCAGAGTTTCTCCTGTAAACCGCAAGTGGAGACAGTTAGAAAAAAGGTGTTTGCTGCGTATGGTTCCCTTAGTCGTTTGCGGACATTTTTGCCGATTAGTACCAAAATAAATGACAAATTTTCTCTTGTTTTCGACTACGCTGACGTTTGCTATATCGATCTGTTGGAGGATAAATTATATTATGTTTGTATCAGGTTCAATTAGAATCTCCGAAAATTCGACCACGTGTCTCGCTTCCGTAGTAAACTCAATTCGCTACCTATTCGCCGGCGCAGGGATTTACACACACTTACGGTTCTCTATTCTATACTTTTCCTGCCATCTTCTCCGCCTTATTTTAAGCACTGTTTCTTTTTTCTATCCTCTTCTTCTCAGCTCTCGTTGCGATCCTTTTCTAACCTTCTTCTTGAAATTCCCTGTCACTGTTTTGAACTCTTTTATTATTACATTTCTGTGTACGCTGCTTGGCTGTGAAATTCTGTCCCTGAAGGAATCAGAAAGGCTCGTTCATTTAATTCCTTTAGCGATGAAGTTGAAAGCTATTTCCTTTCCCTATCTTAAATTCATTTAGCATCTCATATCTTTGCTTCCTTTAAATATTTATGTAAGTATATCTCCTGTATTTACTTTTGCAACCTTCTATACTTATCTATATTATTATTCCGTTTCCACCACACGTTTCCTGGAAGAGATTGCTGTTTAGAAATAAGGCCGCCTATTGTGTACTCTTTCTTCTGTTTTATTTGTTTATTTCTTGCGTCCTTTGTTGTATGCAATAAAGAATATTTATTATTATGGTGCCTGATTAGCATTAGGCGGGCCAGATGTTTGGTTGTTTTTCTTTCTATTTTAAGAGCCTGCGCTGCATTAAGCGGGAGCACGGAGCGGATGTCCGTCGCGGAGATCCGCTGCGTGCTCTGTCGCGGGAGCCGTTTTACCCGTCACAAGACCCGCGAGAGCCGAGCGGCTCTCACAGCACGGCCAGTAAAATTTCCAACACGCGGGTGAACAGTCGATTATGGATTGTTTTAGTTGATAATAGTACTTAGCCAAAAAACGTCGCAGATGAGAGCACAGAAGACAGCCCAATTGAGCATGTTTTGACACCCGCGCAGCGTGAGACAGAGCTGCTCTATGAAATAACATGAACCAAACATGTGGAGCGGACGCCCACTCCGTGCTCTCGCTTAAAGAAGAGCAAGCTCTAAAATTCTAGATAAATTTAAACGTAAATAAAAAATTGTGAGGACTAGTATTATGTCAAATATAAGTTGATCTGTCCTTTTATATAATGTAATGATAACCCTATTCAATGGGCGTTATTGATTTCTTCTTATCAAATACCCCGATAGCTTTGTGTAACGTCGGTTATATAAGTTTCACGTTCAAATGCAAATCACTACTAACAAATCTCATAAAAGTAGCAAACTTTGATAGGTGGAATCAGTATGAATTAGGGGGCTATTACGTACTATCTGGGTCGGCGTTAATTTGCAGAAATCGTATTGATTGTGAGTGGTAGGCATTTAAATTGGAATAAAGTTCTTAAGGCTGATGGCAGGTTTTCCGTGTATTGATGTACTTAACAATAGGCTATGGGAGATTTAGTTTCAGCGTATTTAGTTTCTTTTTTTCTCGTCTTTGTCACTATAGCTGGTACGTAAATTTAAAATCATTGAAAAAGGTGAGCCGTTGCGGGACGAAGTCGTCGGCTGGCAGATGTAAAACATCGCGATTATTTTTTACAGATATTATGCATAAGGATAAGTATAACTGGAAATATTGCATAATGAAAAAAAAAACATTAAGATATTTTTTTTTGTAAAAGATGACTATAAACTCAATTCTTATAAACAGTGACTCTGTGACAGGTGTTTACAATGTTTCACATCTGCCTCTGCCTGTCGTTACGCGTCTTCTGTTGGTGCGGCAACGCGTCACCATAGCATGCGTTGCCACATCACCATAGCATGCGTTGCCACATCAACAGTAATGTAGGTCTGATCCTCTGTCTATACAGAGGAGCAAAAAGCGCTTATTATGCTTACGCAAACTCATGGCTAAGTTACGGAATTATCTTATGGGGTAATAGTACCGACATAAATAAACTATTTGTATTACAAAAGCGATGTATACGTATATTGGTGAATATAACAGACATGGAAAGCTGTAGACCACATTTCATAAAACTAAAGATACTTACTCTTCCATGTATATATATATTTGAAATTAGTAAAATGGTGCGCAAAAATAGACATTTATATAAACATACTAGTGATACATATTTTCAAAGACGTAATTTAAGAAATAGAAATAAATTGGCAATACCGTTTACTAAATTACATCTGGTAAGCTCAGGAACATACCATATGTCTGTTAAAATATATAATAAAATACCGAATCATATAAAAAACATTGAAAAAGATTGTATATTTTATAATAATTTAAAACAATTTCTTATAGATAAGTGTTATTATGATTTGAAGGAGTTCTTAAATGAAAATTTTTAATGATACCTAATAATCTGTATTATTTTTTGTGTGTGTATGACATTATAAATTTTGTATATGACGTTATAATTAATGATGTTAGACTAATTGATTTGATTTTTTATGACGTAAATTTGTTGACCGAAACTGAAATTATTAAACTAAATTATAATGAATATTATGTGAATGAATTTTGAATGGATTATTACTTTGAATGTTATTGTTACTTGTTTATTTATTTTTTGATTTGATTGACATACATCTCTTGACCTAACCCTAAATGTATATT
The DNA here is from genome assembly GCA_902850365.2 of Chilo suppressalis. Lineage (NCBI taxonomy): Eukaryota > Metazoa > Arthropoda > Insecta > Lepidoptera > Crambidae > Chilo > Chilo suppressalis. The sequence goes on along the minus strand of OU963906.1, from coordinate 14,403,576 downwards.
ATAATTGCTTAAAGTATTATATAAATTAATTTTAAAAATATATTTTTTATTAATTTATTTAAATTTTCTATCTATCTTAAATTGTTATCCTATTGTAATTTTATCAAATTTTAAATTAATATTTGTACACATTTATTATAATTTGCAATGCCCTTGCAGGGCTCATGTTTGCGAGCTGTTATTAAATTTAAGAACTAAATGTAACCAACATGAAGCAATAAATATGAGCATCTATATGCTCCACATCAAAAACAAAACTACCCTTACCTTGATAAATTGGTGCAGAAAAAAAGGATAAATTCTTTACCATAATCGCCATGGCTAACTCAAGTCAAATAATGCCCAAAAGCCAAGCTTATCTATAAAAAGATAACGAAGTCTGTTTGCTGGTCACCTTCTAGTGCTGTCCACTACAGTTATTGTAGATCCGGTCGATCAATAACAGCAGACGTGTACTATGCAGAACACAGAACAATGATGATGAAGTTCACAACGAAACGACCTTAACTCGTCAATCTATCTTCACAATATAGGGATGATATTGATTTGAAATGTTGCATGGCGTCACAACATGGTACAAATTTTACTTAGAAGCGATGACACGCTTTATCCTTGTAATTTTTTGTTTGATTGACAAAAAAAAATAAGCGTCTTAAAAAAATAACTGACAGACTAAAGATTATCTAGTTTACTTTGACCGGGTAAAGTAAACTAGACTATCTTTAGTCCGTCAGTTAAATTATAAAAAAATAATGGACACTTATTTTTTTTGTCAATCAAACAAAAAATTACAAAGATAAAGCATGTCGTCGCTTCTAAGTAAAATTTTTACCATGTTGTGACGCCATGCAACAATTCAAATCAATATCTCTGTAATGTTTTGATTGTGTGAATAAAGAAAAAATAAGTATTTAATTGATAATTTACCTGATAGACAAAGAAAAAAAAGTTAGCCATCATCCATATTATTGAACCATGATAGCGTAGCACCTCACACAGTAAGAAATAGTTTTAGCACGATAATAAACTATTGGTTTTAACCTTTTTTGCAATTTGGAACAATTTCACGGAATACAATTTTCTTCTCGGGAAACCGACCAAAATGCCTTCACACAGTTTATAGAGCCCAGGTCCCCAGAGACCTCAGGCAAAAGTTAAATAGATCTTCCAAATAGATGTCACAAAATTTTATTTTATCCTGACAAATATACCTTGATTTAATTTTATAGAAGAAAACTTTAATTACAAACTTTATCCTTAATAAAAGTCATGTAGTATTTGGTGACTTCAGAAAATCTTCCCATGCTATTGGACGCTCTTCAATTTCAAGGCATCCATGACGTAGTGGTAGGTAGTACGCGCCTTCAATAACGGGGCTAGATCGCGTGCCGTGCCTTTCTGAAGGAGCCAGGGGAAGGCATTGACTATGCGATACGCAAATATTTATACTCTCCCCCTCCCCCTCACCTAACAGCGCAAGTCATCGTCTGAAAGCGTTGTCTTGTAGTCGCCGCTCAAAAAGGAAAATATCGACTGTCGATAATTTACGCCCGATCCGTAAGTAAACAGCACTGCATTGCCAAACATCAAGCTCTAAATTAAGATTAATCGAGCATTTATAATGATTTATGATGACACTTCGTCCTTGTCTGTGTGTCATTTAAGGCTGAGGCATGAAGTATTTGTAACGTAAATAATTTATTAGCCATCTGATATTTCCCTTAGCTCAGTTACGCGGTATTTGTTGTGTTTTTAATTAATTAGAAAATGCTTTTTGTGACACAAAAAGCTTTTAACAGTAATGTTTTGGGTGACTTAAAATAATGGGACTAAATTATAAAATCCCTTATCGACTTTGAGATTAATAGTCATTGCATAGGATATGACTTAATTAAGTAGGTATACTAGCAGTATAAATGTAGTCACTTCGTTTAACATTACTATTATCAAATGGATTATCTAAGTCGAAAGTCAATGTTCATGTTACCAAAGTGGATTTCACTGAACAAAGAAATTCCTTGGGTTTGCTATCTATAATAAATTCAACTGGATCTAATTATTTTATGAACAGACCCGGAAAGTACTGGAATCTGCATAAAACTCTCTACTTCTGCTAAAGCGCGACTGGCAGTCCCCACAAAATAGACACCGATTTCATCCGCCATCTCTACGCGAAACTTTGTCTGAGAAGTCAGCTGCTTACTTTGATAAGTCTTCATTTTAATAATATTTCACCCCATAAAGAAAAATTTCACTAGAAAAAATTTACTCTAGGTTTACTGGATTTGTATCACATCAATTCACTTCATGGCTACCGCGACTTGAACGGCCATTATTTATTATGATCAAATCATCGAAACGTGAATAAATACTCCAAGCATAGTGAGCTGTGAAAAAGTGGGTTCTCGATGGATCACTCACAATTCAACTGTGGCTTAATCAACAAAAATAAAAAAGGAAACCTTAAAAATTAATCAATTAAAAAAAACTAAAAATATTTATAGCACTTTTCTCTACATAATAATGTAATCAAATTAATGTAAAATTAACGACGGAGTCAGTGCTAAGTGACCCAAGGCAACATATATCACTTTAAGTTTCTAGGTATGGTACCAACTCTAAATGTAAACTGAATTTACTGTATGTCAGAAATAAGTATAGAATAATTTTATTTTTTTGTGATTTTGTTTTTATTAAATCGGTTTTGCATAGCTATAGCTCAGATTTTAAGGTAGAGGATACGAACCCAAACTCGGCTTTCATTGTCTAATCTTGTGCCTAAAACTCCATTCGACCGCAATGGGATAAGGGTTTGATTAGATATATTGTGTTTTAGTTAAAGAGTTCAAGCATGGAGGAAACTGTAAAATATAGTACCTACTTGTTATGAACACGGTTTGGTAGATGATCGCGAAAATTGTTTCTTCTAAACTAGAATGGCTATTTAATACGAATATACCTATATAATTACTTTTGAGACTATTTAATCTTTAATCTACTAGCGGCCGCCCGCTAACATTTTTCGCACAGGAACCTAAAAGTTTTCGGAATAAAAAGTACATAGTGTACTTTTTATTCAATCCAGTTCATAAACTATATGTGTACTCAATTTCATCCAAAATCTTTCAGTAGTATTTAAGTGATTGAGTAACAAACATACAAACTTTCACGTCTTCGTTTAGATAATAGATTTAGAATATATATATATATATTTATATATAAACAAAGTCGTTTTACTTAGAACACTTATAACTAAAGAACGATTTTTATGAGATGAGATTTATTTTATTCGTCTCCACCCCGAATAGCAGAATAACTATTTAAATATTGGAATAACCACAGAAAAAAACATATTCAGACAATCAATTTTCGATAAATAAATTAGGTTTGGTATTCCACAATTGATAGCTCACGTCACGCATGCAAAAAGCTAATTTGTACTGCAAATCAGGTACTATACTAAAGATATTTTAAAATAGAAATCAAAAGGTGGTAAAACAGCCTACTTGATAGATATTATGAAAGTCATTTTTTTATAGATATGTGACGGTGAAGTCCAGGCGTGAAGATAGCTAGCACAGTAGTTCTACCTGCCAAACCAGCCATTCTCACCATGCCGGCCTGCATGTTGCTTCTTGACGCCTATTTTAAAGGATACCAGGTTGTAAGAAGGAGGGAACACGTGAGCGGCATTCAATTTATGGATAGTGCGACAAAGACATAAGTCACCAAATTGCTTTGTACGCGTTATAATAGTGGCCACAGTTAGTCGGTGACAAAGTAGGCTAAGTAGGGTTTGAAGGAAAAGGGAAGGTGGAATAAGAGTTAATAATTTCTTATAACACTCGCCGTGGTATAGACAGAAAGAATGCGCTTAGTGACGCCACATCACGGCGTAATCTAAGAGGCTAGAGCCACCTCCTCATCGCCTATGATGCGGATCGAAAGCCGCTTTAACCTATCCAAAGCATCGAACAAGTACTTGGCGGAGCCATCCTAGAGATGCGAGCAATATTGTTGTTGATATCTAGAGAACGGGGCCGTATTTCAACTATATGAAAAAAAAATACCTCGGTATTGAACCAAGGAACATATTAGGTCATTACACTTTTTTCGATATTGGTGACGGTTGAGGCTATAGAAGTGCCCTTAGCCGCGAGTTTAGCGCGGCGCGAGGTGCGATATCACGCGGCGCGAGGTGCGATATCACGCGGCGGGCGGCTCGCGTGCGGCCACGAGGACGTATGAGAGCTCTAAAGACCCAGAATTCGAAGGGCTTTAAGATGATGTAAAAACAATATTTTGGAAAAGTTGCTTTTGAAACAATATTTGTTTTTGGTTCTAAAAAATATTATGTTTTTTTTGGAATAATCTATAATAGGTAGATTCACTTTCAATGACCTTTCAAGTCGTGTAGAGCACGTGATCTGTGAATTTTTATATGGTACCATTAATGTCGAATATGTCAAGAACCAGAGCTAATCCAGGCAAATTAAATTCACATCAGATATGTTCGATGTAGGTGTTTAAAAAAAAAACAATAACAAAACTAACGCCGCAATAAAAAAATTGTTGCGCAGTGTTATTGAAAAGTGCTACGAATTTAACACCCCAGCAGTCATATGTTTCGTAGATTACCATAAAGCTTTTGATTGTGTAAGCTAGCGGCATCTGTGGTGTGTGTGTGCAGAAATGGGAGTTCCACTGATTAAGAACACTTACGACACCAGTCATGGCACGGTAAAAATCGACACAACAACGTCTGCCGCATTTAGTTTCGAAAAAGGTGTTAGACATCATATCTCCCATACTGTTCAATATATACGGAGAGCACATCATGCGCAAAATCCTGGAAGAGGAGTGGTGGTGCGACTATAGGAGGCCTCCAACTCTCAAATCTAAGGTATACTGACGACACTATACTGTTCGCTAAGACTAAATCTGAAATGGTTGGCTTGCTTGACCATCCAAACTCTTGTTTATAATATTAGTAGGATCTCTTCTCTATTCTACGTTTTTTCGTTCATTTGTTTCCATTGAAAAATCTCCAAGAGTTATTTACTGATTACGAAATTTCCACATAATTTTGTATGATGCACAAAATTTAAGTACAGCGAAGAATGCTGCTGGTTGCCAAGCGAGGTGTTTATGTTTCACCAAGGAATTTGTATACCTAAGTATACCTAACGGTGACACGTACAATGGTTTACTTTAAGGACTAAGTGTAGAAACCATTTACAAATTCGTCGTGATTCACAAACATGGTTTTGTTCAGAATAAAATTTATGTTAATATACTTTTCTATCTGTTGTTATTTTAAGCCACAACAACGCGTAGCTAACTAAAGATAGTCGGTTCATTTTTATTTTTAAATCGAATTAAATAATAAATTAGATATTCAATGTACAACTTGACTTTATAACTTTATTTCGAAACATCACAGTACGGCCCTGGGAGTGGTGCCTTGGGCAGCATAACTTAAGTGTTGACAAGTTGGAGTAGGAGGTGAAACCACAGGAAACATGAGAAACTTTACATAGTACCTAACTACAAGGTAAACTTGTTGCAGTTTTTGCACTGCAAACAATATTCACTGTGAAAGCAATATCTATTTTTCAACCCACTTAATAAAGGAGGAGGTTCACAATGCGTCTGGTTGTTTTTTTTATGTTTGTTACACGATTTCTCCGTTAATTATGGGTCGAATTTGGAAATTATTTTTGTAGTCACAAGGACATACTCCCAATGTGGTCCTATAGAAAAAAAATGTCATGATCTGGTTAAAGACTTCGGAGATGTGGAACAAACCCGGTCGACCTCTCCGTCCGTCCATCACTTTAAAAGATAAAATATAATATATAGTGTAAAGTATCATTTAAACAAACTTTTTATATCGATTTGGTTGATGTTGCTCGGGCATATGAGAAGTGTAAAAAAACGGCGGGTAGCACTCCGGGAGTGCCGGCAAAAGTGAAAACTAGAATATGAACGCTGTGCATTTCTGATATTTTGGAATGGTTAGGGAATAATTTTGCACGAATTGCTTTAATTATCAATATAAAGTACTTTTATATTGATCATTCATGTGGTAGAATACAATATTTATTTATTGCGCTATCGTAAACAAACATGACAATTTATATTACATTCAAAAGTTTATCTCTCAGAAAAATCAACTTACATGAATCACATTGAAGCGCACCTAGCGACATCTATTGTAAAAAATGCATTTTCTTCGCAATAAAGCTGCCACCTGGACGTCCTAGATAGAAACTTTTTATTATAATACGATAAAATAAAATATTACTATGTTTCGTCCAATATATTGAAAGTCAAACACCCTTTACAATTTTATTGTTTTCGTCTTACGAATTTTTGATTAGGTCACGTGTCCTGCCGCGAGTTTAACATTTTTTACCCATTGCAAAAAAAGTGTACAACGCCGCTAAAAAAGTTTTCACTCAATAACCGACTTCATAAAAACAATGCATGTTGGTGCCGTGCCTGTTGATAGATCTAAGTTACCATTTACTGATTTGGTAGGCATGGCACCAAAACCCATTCTTAATTTGACTTTAAATGTTGTTAAGATATAAGTAAAAAAATGGGTGCGTGTACTTATGTAGGCGCGTGAGAAGTTATCCTTCTTTGGCATCGTTTAAAATTAGTTGCAAATAATTAATTACAATAAATTAATAAAAAGTCTGGAAAAGGACACAGTCAATAAAGTTCAGTTTTAATTTGAAAAAATAAATAAATAATCAAAATATTCAATTAAAATCGCTACTGAATATAATTTATTAGAACATATGTGATTTGCATTTGTATGAAACTCAAACACGTATTCCGAATATACAAACTAGAAACAAGTGGATAAATATTATAAATATGAATACCTATAACTGTTATTTTATTACAAAAAATAAAGATGTGGTTTTTGGTTCTACTACACCAATGGTCAAGAGATGGCGCTGTAGTCTCGTGAATCGCGCTTTGGTTCCGTTGTTCCAGATTAATAAATACTTTTGATAGGCCTTCACAATGCAGTCGTTAGCACCCACTAAATAGAGATTCTATTTCTATTTTGTTGGTAGATTTTCTTAATGTGCGGTAAACACAAAAGTAACGCATGAAGTTGGACCAACTTCATGCTGTTAAAATTTTGTGTTACAGTGATGCGCGCGCATCTTAAAATTTCGCTCTCATCATTTTTTCATAACGCGCCTAAAGAAGTATAACTTCAAAAAATGAATTATTTTTAATTTTTTTGTGTTTTTGTTTTTAAGAAGTCGATTTTTGTGTTATTTTTTTAAGTTTTTAGTCAAATGTTAAACTACAAATAATGTGTTAACCAATGTATTTTATCCAGAATAATTTATATTATACATCCAATCTTTTCTTTCATTAGTAAAATCCGTAAATTACAGCCAGAGTTCTTGTCTTATAAAAGCAGCAATGACATTATAAGATTTTATTACATTAGACATAGAAGCCTAATTTTAAAATATAACCTAATTTCTCAATGTTCGACTATAATTTGTGATGGGCTTCAATTTCAAATTATAGCCTATGGGCAAAATAATTTCAGCAAATGGAAAATAAAACTGATTTTAGCGCAACCTACCTATATGGATTTTTTGGAAAGTGGTAAGAATGGCATCAATTTCAGTGTGCCCAAGGAATAAATTGACAAAATCCAAGAAATGGCTGACCGCTAATTCAAAGTGACGTGGGAAAAGCTAGCTAGTTTTCTCCTGTCGACATACAAGTATATATAGAAATATAAGAGTATCATTACTTTTTTGTTCCTTTTTCGGTTTAGTGGTGTTCACTTGTAACGTTTAAGTGTATTTTATTTTTTCTATACTAAGGAAAGGTTTGTTTGTTTGTATTGAATAGGCTCCCAAACTACAGGACTGATTCGAAAAATACTTTCACATTTAAAATCCTTCATTATTCGTGACGAATTGACTATAAAGTTTTTTCAAAAAAGTTAAACTTCGATAATGTAACCCAACGTGTGTAAAAAATAATGTTATGTCGCGTTCGCTGCAGAAGTCATTGACAATAGAGCAAAGTGATGTAGTAAAGTTTATAGAGGATATCAATATATACAAAAATGTCCGCAATACCATATGTCTAACTATCACAGTTATGTCACACATAGAGGTCCCCTGCGGTTTCACCCGTGGTAATTTGAAGAAAAAGGTTATAGTGAATCAAACTTAAAATGTGGACATAATATGCTGTCCCAGACTTTTTTAAAGTACTTTTAAAGGAGAATAATTCCATTATACATGATTTTTGTATAACTATAACCGTTTACACAGCGCACGCAACGGAATCTCACAAATGGAATATTTTTACTCGTTTTTGCAAAAAAAACATCGATGCTCCGCTGTTACTGGTCGTAGCCTGATGTTGTATAGCTTACAGCCTTCCTCTATCCTTTCACTTTCCAATACAAAAAGAATTATTCAAATTGGAACAGCAGAGCAATGGTGCATTCGGTACAACAGTTCTTAAACTACACAACATTTTTTTACTTGGAATGGAAGGTTTATAATCAGAGATGTGACTTATCTGAGATAAAAGTATCTAAGATACTGATACAAGATACAAAATACGTATTTGTACCTTGTATTTCAAATACTTTTTTGAAATTTATTTTGTATCTTGTATTTAAATACTTTTTTTCAGTAATTTAATATTTTGAAGATACTTTTTTTACTAAGATACTTTTTCTTTTCCTTTATAATTTTCAACATTGATTTTAAAACGCATGCATTTTTGTAAATTAGCGCGTTATTATTCTAACTCTAAGTGCATTACTTTTCTATGAACTTTATTCACCGTTAAAAGAAAATCGTAAGTTTATATTTTGCCGTCTCGTTCACCTTAATATTATGGGTTAGGTGGTAGTAAAGAAAAAATACGTAACCTACGTTTTTTTGTTAGCGGTCACTAGAGGAAGAGGAGTCGTTTGAAATTTGTGTCAATTTTCTTTGGTCTGTTTTGTAATGAAGTGAACTAAAGATACACTACAGGAGCTTCTCTTATTGGTAAACGCCAAATTACTAAGTAAGTGGCAAATCGTAGTGAACTGTATTAGCGCGGTTTGTTAGTTGAGAGTAATTTGACCGTTAAATTCGCAGTGTGGTTATAACTATGGGGCGTACTCGACGCTATTTGTACTCGTATTTCCTCAATATCAAAATATATTGAAGAACGTTAACGTATGAGTTTCGCCTAAAACCATGCTGGTATTGCTCGTCCTCGATGCGCTAGTGTTAAATTCAGTGTTCTAACGATTTACAAATCGTTTGACCATACATAATTTCACACTGAAAGAATTTTAGAGAATAGCGCATTAGACGTACTTAGTACTTGCGTTATCCAAGCGATGAGATAAGGCAGATGCTTGTTGTTATACGAGTTGCTAAAAATATTCCACTTTACCTGGTGTTAAGTGAGTCCAGTCGCGAAGATAGATAATGCGGCAGAAGATATGCCACTCCAGCCATACTCAACTTGCCGGCCGGAACCCAATCGTCTACCCCGGGAGCCCTGGAACCCTACTCAACAGCAGAAACACAGCACCAACAAAAGGTAGTGTTATTTTACTGTGGTATTCTTTAAGGTGGAGGTTGCTTTTGCAGACGGGCGTTCTTATTCAAAAGGAAAATCCGTGCCCTGCCTTTCTTGAAACTTATACTTTACATAACTCCTCGCTTGCTTTAAGTTTGGAACCTACAGTGTGGTCCTAGCCTTACGGAGACTGTCAACCGTGAAAATGTTCAACTCTAACAGATAAGAAACCAAACGGAGATTATTTTAAATAATATTAAAGTAAGTAACAAATTTTCTAGCGATCGGCGTGATTCGACAACTTTCCAAAGTTTCAGAGTTTTCGAAGTTCCCCGCCGCGCCGTGTTTCCCAACCTTATCGTCCGAAGTAACAACCCGAGATAAATGAAGTTTAGTTGCTCTTAATTTAATGGTTGGCAGGAAGTTTGGCCGAAACGTGACCGGACTTGGGCGCTGTCAGCCAATTATTACACAATTATTAATAACATCCAGTACGGTGTGTTATCGGAAAAGTTATTGTGTGATTCAACAATTGTGCTGAGCAGGAAACACAGGTTTCTGTTGTATCGTTAGAAACTAACGACACAACCAGCCAGTCTTGTTAAAATCTCATCATCATCAACTGATGGACGTCCACTGCTGAACATATGCCTGCGCTTTCCACATCCAGATTCGCTTAATGTCGTCAGTCCGCCTGGTGAGGGGTCTACCGACACTATGCTTCCCAGTGCGAGGTTGCCATTGCAGCAACTTGGGACAGTAACGTCCATCGGTCCGCCGAACTATTTCCGCCCATTGCCACTTCAGCTCTGCGATCCGTTGAGCTGTGTCGGTTATTCTAGCTCTTCTACGGATTACCTCATTTCTGATTCGATCGCGTAGAGAAACACCGAGCATAGCTCTCCGCATCACTCACTGTGCGACTCTGAGCCTTCTTAGTGTTGTAATTTATAGTGGTTTAATATTGAATTTGAATAACGTTAAACACATGCCTGCTCAGTAATGAATTTGTTCAACAATCTTTTTTCTAACCAATCTCATCCTGGCTTGCGAATAAAAACAAGTTTTTTGGGGTTTTTACAGGTAGGGCTTCAGCAATATTTACACCCCTTGAATTTAAAAACCCCTAGAACTAACTTTAGGGAGCAGCTAGTAAAAATTTTTTACTACCTCCCTTTTCTAAGGGTCACGAAATTAATAAGGAATAAGTAAAATAATAAACGTTGATAGTTGTAATAAATTCGTTGGAACCTAAAAGTAAGTAATTTTAAAGAACCAGTCAGCTTATATGAAACGAGTTGTGAATGAAAACGAAGCGAAATAATTATATTGTGTAAGGACCGTGCGTAGTGGCGTTTAAGGGTTTAAAATGGCTAGATATCAAGTTAAAAACTGTTCATTATTATGTTTAATTTTTAAAATGTTAAAGCCGGTCACAGACGTAACTATAATATTAATGGGTTTCGAAAATGGATCCGGCCGAATTACCAAAATGTCGGTGATGAAAGTGATGATGATGATGATGAAGGTGATGAAGATGGTGAAAATGATGAAGATGATGATGATGAAGGTGATGAAGATCTTCGGTCCTCGGTTCACTGGTGTGGACTGTATCTAGGTTTCTGGATTTAAAACACTGGGGTGGCTAGTTGTTCACACGATGATTGTTCCTGGCTGACTACAATTTGCCTCACAAATATCTTGTCTTATATATTAATTTGGCGCCGGCCGTCCGGAGCAATCACAGTGCCCACTTTAATACGCATACCCCGTGTCTAATTTAAAGTGTGCCCTCTGATTGGCGGTTCATCACGCGACCATTTCTTTGTCGCATGATGCCCCGCCCCTTTAAAGTAGACCTTGAGATTGGTCAGCACGTTTTTTCTTGGCTCAGTGCACGGCTGTCGTCAACATCCTCGCCCCGGCGCAGAAGTACGTTCGCAGCCACTCCAGGTAGTATGCCGTTGCTTGTAGTGCAGCGCGTGCCTTCCCACTGGTCTGGGGAAGGTGCGGGTGGAGTGCAGCGTGTCCCCTCCCGCTGGTTCAGGGAGGGTGCGGATGTGGTTTCCAGCCGGACGACTTTTGATGATGGTCGCCGCAGAGTCCCGCCCTTACTTGCTATTTCCAAGTTGCGCACCACGTTGTCGGGCCCAGGAAAGGTCCTCGTGACAATTCCCCGAGGCCAAGTGTTGCGGGGCAGGTTCGGGTCGACGATGATGACTACGTCGCCGATCTTAATGTCTTCGTTTGGCGGTGTCGGTCGAGGCGTGACACGAGGGTTGGTAGGTACTCCCTGAGCCATCGTCTCCAGAAGTTGTCGGCCAGCGCTTGTGCGGCCCTCCGGGTTCTTCTGCTGCCCTTGTCGTGGTTCACTTTGGATCGTGCCCATTCGGACTTCGGCCGCGAAAAAAAAGTGATTCGGTTAACCAATTTTCACTTTCTGTGGTGATGTATCCACCTTTCGTAGCCACGTCTGCGATGTTCAGTTGTGCTGGAACCCAACGCTTATCGGATGCATCCGCCATTTTGGTGAACTCTCCCAGACGGTGTGCGACGAATGAAGTGCACTTGTGACTTCTATTTCTCAGCCAGTGAAGGCCAGTCTGAGAGTCGCTCCAGTAGCACACGTCGTCCACCTTGACGCGATGCTCCTTTGGATGGTCTTGGCGAGTCGCACTCCAAGTGCCGCTTGCAGTTTCATTCGAAGCATTGTTTGCAGTTTCAGCGGCGCAACTTTGGCTCTTGCTGCCACCAGTGCGATTTTCATGTCGCCGTTCTTCAACTGCAGTCACCAGTATGCTGCTGCGTACGCGTCGTTACTGGTGTCGCAGATGTGCAGTTTTCTGCGGCGTATCTCGCTCCCCCCGTCGTAACTCCGAGGAACATAGAGGGTTTCAATGATCCGCAGAGCGGCGGTCCAAGCGTCGAAGTCCCTGGTGATCGCAAGAATTCCTGGGTAGTTGCTATGCCAGCCGCGTCCGTGGAGGTCCGCTTTCTTGCGAACACATCATCCACCTGTTCGACGTATTTCGTGGCTTCTCTCATGTCGGTGAAACCATCCATAAAGCCATCCATGCAGTAGCGCTCTGTAACCAGTCGCAGAGTAGTCGGGTGTCTGTTCCCGTGGCTCTGCTCTTCCTATGACGGGTAACTCTTTACACTATGTTCCGGCTTTAACCATTCCTGCGCGGCATTGTAACTCGGCAGTCGGTCTTGACGCCATGGCAGGCCGACTTTGCAGCATCGCTCCTTGTAGGTCACTGTATCTTCGAATCTGTGAAGCGCTCGTGTGTCTTCGCTGCTCACCTTTTCCGCTGTGAGTGACACTCGCACTGAATCGAGGTGAAAGTGTCTTGCGACCAGATCCTCCAGCGAGGCCTCTTCATCATCGCACGTCGTGATGTGGAATACTTCTTGTCGGTTTTTGCTCTTCTTGTTGCGCTTGGCGCCGTCCCATGGATGACCCAGCCCAACTCCGTTCTTGAGGCGGCTGGTTTGGACAGTCCTCTGTAGCGCAACTCGCGGGTGGCTATCAGCGGCCAGTTGTCAGTCCCGACCAGTATCTTCGGTTTCGTTCTCTGGTAAGTGAGCGATTCGTTGTTCAAGCTTCTCAGATGTTGAAGCTACAGAACTTCCGCCGGTACGGTTTGTGGCGTAAGCTCCAGTTACGGTATCATTCTTGAAGCGAATTCGAACTCGTTATCGTCAGTGCTCACGCCCTTGATAGTGAGCTTCTCGCGACGGCTCTCTACTTGCCGTCGCTTGCAGTTGACGCCTTTCATTTGCAATAGCGTCGTTGGGCCTTTAGCGCCGATCTTTTGCGCTAGATCGTCGTCCATAAGGGTGATGGTCGAGCCCTCATTTAAAAGCGCGTAGCTTTGGAGGCTCCTGCACTTACCCGTAACTATCACCGGGCAGATTTTCAGTTTCACGTCGTTGTGTGGCGACGACGGTTTCGGTGATGGATTCTTTGCTAGCGCTGTCATCAACGGTGGTGGCTCGTTTCTCTCCGCTCTTGCCGTGAAGTAGGCGATGGTGCGGTATTCGGCAGCTTTCCACTCCGCAGGCTTTCTTCTTGCAGTCATTTCGGCGGTGGCGGCTGGTTATACATTTAAAGCACATCACCGCTATCTTCACTGTATTCCATCTGTCGTTGACGTTGCCGACTTGCAAATGTCCGCGTCCTGTCTCGGGTGCTCTTCTGCATAGTCGCACCAACTTGATTTGAGTTTGAGGCTTATCTTGTCGAGCACTAGTCGTACTGGCATTGGGTTGTGAAGATATCCGCGTTCAACGTTGCTCAACACGGCGACTACGTTCTGTGTCTTCACGGCGAAAGCGTTAAGTTCCATCGCTGTGTTCCCGAGTCGTGGCAATCGTCGGATGTCTTCGAAGGCGAGGTCCACTAGTATCTCGGGCCTCCCGAAGCATTGCTGCAGCGTCTTTATGATGACGCCTGGATGCGTAGCGTTGCTCAGCAGTGGTACTACTACATTGCGGGCTTCTCCGCGTAAGCAGTTGCGCAGTCTCGCAAGATTCTCTATAGGAGTAAATTTCTAGATTCTTGTGGTTTCTGCCATTGCGGCTGCGAACTGCATCCAATCTACTGGCGATCCCGAAAACTGTGGTAGATCGGTCGTCTGTCGCAACGGTGGTCTCGATGACACCATTGCCTGCAGAGTGTCAGTCAGTCGGTCGATGCCTTGACTTCTCGGAGTGGCCGATTTCCCACGACGTTCGCGGCGTTCCTGAGCAGTTGTCGGCAGGGGCGTCCCATCAAATCGAGCCTTCTTGGTCACCGGAGTGGTTGCTTCGTTCGTTTCTAGAACCCGATCGGGGTTCTGCACTGGTTCCAGAGCAGGTTTCATCGGTTCCTCCCGTCTTGCTGTGGCGTTGCTCAGCGCGGTGTCGTTCAACCAAGCGTGTACACGTTCCAAACGCTCGGTTGGTTCCTCCGTTTCCTCTGTGTTATCGTTATCTTCTACTTCAGCGAGGTTAGTGGCCAGCTTGTTTTTAACTAGCTCCGCTTCGATTTGCAGTTCTGTTCTGCGCATCACTAGCTCCTGTTGATGTAATGCCGCTAGGCGTTTCTCCGCTTTAAATTGGAGGCGCGCTACAGCACTCGCGGTCGATTTGGTTGAGCGCGCAGTACTTCGAGGTGTTCTGGTAGCTTGCTGAGTCTGGTTAATCCCTCGGGTTCTCGTGTCGCTGTGGCACCACATGTTGATGCGAGCCGCAGCGTCTCTTCGGTGCGAGTCCCGGCCTGTATCGCAGCAGTTGCGCCATTATTTGCGGCCGACGGTGATGCCGGCGGCTCCTCAAATACAAGGCGACGGTCGTCTTCTTTCCCGCTCTGGCTTCTTGTGATTCATCTTCCATTCCTAGCGTAGGTCAAATCCTAGCGCAGCTCAAATCCTAGCGTAGCTCCAATTCCTGGCGTAGCTCGAAATCCTAGCGTAGTCCAATTTCTGTGCTTATTTTAAATCGAAGGACCAGTTGTTGGGTTTCGAAAATGGGTCCGGGCGAATTACCAAAATGTCGGTGATGATAGTGATGATGATGATGATGAAGTTGATGAAGATCATGATGATGATGAAGGTCATGAAGGTCCTCGGATCCCTGGTGTGGACTGTATGTAGTTTTCCGGATTTAAAACGCTGGTTGTTGCTTTACTACTTCCTTTACTCTTCTGGCTAGTTGTTCACACGATGATTGTTCCTGGCTGACTACAATTTGCCTTACAAATATCTTATCTTATATAATAATTTGGCCCGGCCGTCCGGAGCCGTCTACCAATCACAGCGCCCACTTTAATACGCATACCCCACGTGTCTATTTTAAAGTAGGCCTTGTGATTGGTCGGCACGTTTTTTCTTGGCTCGGTGCATGGCTGTCGTCAGCAAATATAATAATATGAATCTTAGCTCTTGCTTACAACATATTTTCAATATAAATTTTCGAATGACCGCACACGCAGCTATAATATATATTTCTATGGCGTCACCAAAATATGTCGATAAATATATCTCGGTATATTTTGGCATATTATTTTGTAAGTTACTTAAAAAGTTGTTTATAGCAAATCAATTTATAATACTTGATATCCTGCTGTTGGACGTAAGTATATCTCTTCGAAACTCATAAAGTAAAGTTTCGACGGATTTGGTATGGACGATAAGACTAATTGCTAATGACTGTTTCTGTTTTGAAATTGTTCGCAATATAATTATTGTCTTGCGGGAGGTCACAGTATACGAATACTTATCAGTAGTATAATTCCGGATAACTTGTAACAATGATTTAGTACAGAACTAAGCTATTGTAATATAAAAACTAGTTTCCTATTTAAAATACCTAAATATAAGACTGTAAACAACAATGATTTGGAAACAAATACAGGTACCGGGAATCGAAACCAGGACCTTTGACGCTGCCATATTTAGGTGCTGTTTCTTTGAGTATTTAATTATGCAGTCTACACATTTATATTCAGTGAGCAGTATAAAACGCCTCTTTTTTTGCCACACACGGAAAGTAAACTTTTCTATCCGTGTCAAGATTCACGATATATCTTTCCTTAAGTAAACGCCATTCCCCCTCCCTCCCCTAATCATTGCAAAAAATATTACTGCCTATATCTGTGTACTGTGCAAACTTTCACATAATTTAATTCACAATCTAATTTTCGAACAAATTTAAAGAGGGGATAGGGCGAAGAAAATGTATGGTTAGGCTCTTGATAGATCAAGGTGAATAAAGGAAATTACTTATATGACGTAAAACTTTTTGATGAAAATGGAATAGGTAATATTTATCAAAAGTCATACCTATATGAAAAAATATCAGACACAAACAATGTCAGTAATGAACACGATGAGAGCGATCGTTTGAGTGTATATCTGTAATTTTCAAAATGAATAAAGTGCCGTCCAAATTGCAAAATGCGGTAGCGGTTTTTGTAAGGTTTTTGAATGGTTGTTGTAAGGCGTTATTATAGTTCTTTTTAACTAATTTAAGATATCAATAAAGAAAAGACAACGGCCTTTTATATAATTACGTTATTGAAGTGATGATCGCATATCACAGCCATCAAAACACACGATATTGAAGACAATTTCATGTGGCAAATAAGCTTGTCATTCGACTTGTTGTAAGCAGACGTGGTTTGATTGCATAGTAAGAAAGAGTAAAGCAAAAATAAATGAATTTACTTTTGTGTGATCGCAATATTAGAAATACATAATATACATACTGATGGTCTTAAGAGAACTTTTAAAAATATCTCAAAATTCGTATTCAACGTTTTCAAGCTAAATGGTTACGTTAAAGTTTAAAACCGATTGCAGAATTCTAACATTAAGGGGTAGCATGACGAAATGCTCTCACAAAAGACGTCCCGTGGCAATGGATATAATTTGATATACCGTCTCTCTTTGTAGAGCTAAAATGTTATCGTTGTTTGGATGTAAGTGAAAATTTTTGTTTGTTTGTTGTAATTGAGGTGTACTAGTTTGTTTTAAATGTCATAAGTTGGCAATGGCTTTTCGAAAAAAAAAATCATAGATCAACAGTAGCGCCTCCCCTAGGACACTTCTTTCGTTTATAAGCACTGTGCTTTGTGAACAAACAGCACATCAGGTTATCACAGAGTGACACGCACGATTAATCGTTAAAATTCTATTTGTAGAAGAAATGTGACAGTTAATGCCATACAAGCGTGGAGTCGGACGCTTGTGCCGTGAAATAATGGCGTACTTTCGCGCCGCGAATTCACATCAGTGGTGACGACTTTCTAAGGCTCGTATTACAGAATGAACTAAGTGTTGATATTTATTTGAGTACAGTTAGAAAGGGATGTCGCTATTTGCTATATATAGCGACACCCCTTACTAGCTATGCTCAAGACTAGATTAATTACTGAGAATCTTTCTATAATACGGGCCTAAGTCTAAAGCGTACGAAGCCGCGAAAACCATCCACATTCACATTCATGCTTGTTCGTGGATCTTTACGGCACAAGTGTGGAGGCGGCATTACATTAGACCGATGTGGTTCAACTTTCGATTTTTGAAATTCATGTTTTATTAATATATTTAATCAATTTCCGATTTTGCTATTGAGAGACATTTAA
Source organism: Chilo suppressalis (assembly GCA_902850365.2). NCBI lineage: Eukaryota > Metazoa > Arthropoda > Insecta > Lepidoptera > Crambidae > Chilo > Chilo suppressalis. The sequence continues at coordinate 14,385,857 of OU963906.1, read as the reverse complement.
TGTTGTTTTCTATAATATCTATACTTAATGTTTCAAACCTATTATGTAGTAGATGGAGGTATTTTTTATTCTGACGATGCAGACCTGAAAAGGCTGCGAAACGTCAATGAATAAATAAATTTAGTACATTAACCCGTAAAAAAATAGTTTTGTTTAATTCTTTATATTTATTAAACATTTAACTGCTAGGTTAATACATTTCTACATTAACGTTTTTATTTTAATTCTATATATTATATTTCAAATGCCAGTTTTCTATCTCTTAGGTCCTCAAATAAGATTACTAGTCGAGTTTTATTATTTGTGCAATTTTCCATGTTTCCGATTTCCATGACACAAGTTAGGAGGAACCCGGTAGGCTTACCCAAGTGGCAGAGATGAACCATCATCAACATTGTTTTTAAATGTAGTGCAAATAAAACGTCAATTCGTCCATTGGTCACATGCGATACGCCAATCACAACATTACGGTGACGTTTTTTTTGCGCTAAATTTAAAACAAATTTGGAAGATTTTTCGACTCCCCACCTGGAGCTTGTCTCTCGTATTTACTCTATAACTGCTTAACTTGAGATGTAAGAACTACAGTGATGTTTTCCAATTTTAGTTGGAATTCCTTCAAAATACTCGTGTTTCCGAGTGCAGTCACGATTTAGCTTGCATGTAAGCGAGCTTTGCGTTGCATCGCTGTCGTAAAATAATGAAGAGGCTTTGTCTTTTGTAAAATAAGCTGGTACTTTGCTCTCGTTAGTGCTTAATTGTGCCGGCTTTGTTACCACTTACCTACCGAGAGGCTTATCTTAATCGCTGACGGGCGCCGTGTGTGATGGGAATTGCCAAGAGGTTGTTGGTACGCGTTAGATTAGAGCGTGATGTTCGCTCGTCGCTTTTAGAGTTAGAACGCAATCCTATTATTGTTACATTAATTTTTGAATTTTATAGGTAACAGAAAATGGTACGTGACGTTTAAGTTCAATAAAACTTTTCTATGGTCAGATGTTGGATTATTTTCCTTCTGGTTATTTTCTTTTTTGTGGGTAAATTTGTAAATAATTTTAATAGTGTAATGTAATATGTATTTATGTTTATATATGCATGTAATATTTTTGGTATCGCATGCGTCTATAAGCTATGGTGGCCGCTTACCATGAGGTCAGAAATAAGGATGTTTGCCACCCTTTCTACAAAAAAAATGTTTAGCGGTTTTCTATATTATTATCTATAATTTAGGTAGGTACTAACTGATTACTTCCGTGTGCGGTGTAGTGGTATGTAGGTACACCGATTTTCAAGTTGTTGCCTCCTTTGATGTTTTGGGTATAATAATAGGAGCATACCTTTAAATTTCAACAAAAAATAAATAATCATGTAATATGTATTGTTATTCTAATATAGCATAGAATACATATTATATAGATTAATTTGGTAAACAGGGATGATGACGTGGTAAAGTAGACGAAATTCAATTTGTCCGTCAGTTATATGATAAAAAAAAAACGAGCCAGCCTTACACTAGTCGCAGATGATGTGTAACATTTGAAACCTCACCTTATATTAGTAGTACAAAAAGAAATAAAACCTAGTACAAAAGGAATAAGTCATTTGAACATTATGTTCTAAAATCAAATCAAATAGCGCACGCTTTCGCTACTTCCTGTTACACACTTCCGTCCCATTTCACAAAATCACTCACACAAATTGCAGGAAAGCGAGAGGAAAGATGTTACACATCATTAATAATGGACATTAATTTTATCTTTTATTAATTAACCAAAAGATACAAAAATAAAGCGCGTCAAAGTCTGGAAGTGGATGACGTTACTTCTGAGTATGAATTTTACCAAGATGTGACGTCATGCGACATTTCAGACACTATCTCTGTAATGTTTTGATTATGTGAAAAAATACGTGTCCGATACTTTTTGATAATCTACCTTATAGACGAAGAAAAAAGAAGTTAGTTACCATCCCTATTTGTAGGAGTTTAAGAAAAGCTTATTTATCTTGGTTAATCATAAAACGAACTTATATAAATTAATTTGAGATTACAGCAGAGAATATTAATAATATTGTTATAATTTTGTTGGAACGGAAAACTCATTCTAGTGTTAAATGACGTTCAAATTAAACCAACTGTAGGGTGGTTAACCACAATTTTGGGTGACCGTATTTAAATTATATATATAACTAGCGGCCGCCCGTGACTTCATTTGCGTTAACTTGAGTTTTTTGAAAATCCCTTAGGAACGTAATATAAAGTATCCTATGTCTTAATCCAGGTAATAAACTTTGTGTGTGCCGAATTTCATCCAAATCCGTTCACTCTTGTGTGATTGAGTAACAAACTTACAACCGCATAAAAATAAAAACATTCATAAGAATAATATTAGTAGGATCGCGAACACTGCAACTTCATCAGCATGGACTGAACAATTATAAATAATAGTAATATTGTCATCGACTGCGACCATTTAAATATAATATACCTTTGAACCTCGCTGACATTCAAAAGAGGTAAATTAATTCACATTATATTTATTCCATAACGCATACTCAAAGGAGTTTCACGTTTTTACACAATGAAAGAAATAGGAGCCATTCACAATAATATTTATTGTAACGTCCGGGAAGTCATAAAATTTTTATGTGAACGGAACGCTTGCATTTTATCCTAATTTTCTTTGTGTTGTAGATTTGGAATATCAATGATTTTTAGATATAATATATAAAACTGAAACAAACAATGAAATTGCAATAATATTTCGGATGTTACATTCATATTTAAGTTATAATTTAACTTATAAACATAAGTAAAGTAAAAACATTTATGTTAAAAAATAATTAATATCTAATCTACATGGGCTCAGAAATGCATAATATTAATCGAGGAGCTGGCGAACAGAACGCTATAATTACATCAAATTAAATTTAACAGGAGCAGTAAAAAACTGAATGACATACATACAGTGAGCTTTTGGCGTGATTTTTAATTTAGTAATTTTTACACAATTTCAGGCGATTTTGATTGACATTACTTGAAATTCAAATTCAGCTGACCCAAAACTTCCGGGTTGTAAAAATTAAGTATTATATGGTCAAAATCATATGCGTAATTATACCGTTTTGTTCGCCAGCTCCTCAATTTGAACACTGGTACAACGATTTATTACTAGGAACGAAACAATGTGTATATTCTTATATATCAATGAGATGAGAGAAAGAGAACTTAATAAATTAATCAATTTTCAACGGTATAGATGCACCGATTTATTTTTATATGACGTTTCGCATCCTTTTCAGGCTGCGTCGTTAGAATTATGATTTTATTTACTTTGTTGAGCTACCTTCGAAAGGCATTTATTGAGCGTTTGGATACTTAAATAGAAATTTTTTAAAACTGTCTGTCTTTGAAATCTAAGAAACAAATATAATACACGTAGATTTTTTACTGCAACTAATTAGGATTTTTATTACTTATTTTGTCGATTCTTCTAACAGCGCTGTTATCCTATATTAACTTCTAAAATGGAGATGATGCGGTGGTAAAAAAATATGCTGTCCATTTTAATAATCGAGAACTATACCCAAATTATTCGTTTTAATCAAGTCCACCAGCCATCCCTTTGTGTATTGTAAGTTGTTATAAGTATGTGTTTGAATCCAAGGTGCATACCTACTTAGTATGTTTAATTTTACTCCTTAATAGTACCATAATTTTTATACTTATATATATTTATTACACAATAATTGAATATAGTCTTATTTACATTTAAGGTACTTCTAAACTTTTGTTAGTAAAATATATTCTGTTCTTTTTGCTAAGGAGTTGTATTGTAGTCCCTACAGTTTACATAACAACAACACAACAAGATTCTTATAAGCTTTCAGGGACGACTAACGCTAGTCCAAGCGTGAAGCCTATTATAACGTATCCCTTTGGCGTGATTTGTGAGAAGCAACGGACGTTCAAGTTCCTAAGCGGCTTAAATTCTACATCTTGATACAATTACAAACCCAACAGTGCGTTTGAAGCTTACGTGTTTATAGAATACATAAGTGAACTGTGTGATCAATGACATAAGTATAAAAGGATAAACATTTGATATTGTACACTATATAAGATCAAGAAAATCATAATGCCAATAACATTAGGCTAGCGTCGAGTATCTTATTTGCCTTCCCGAAGATTCCATTTCCTTTTGGGTCAAACTAGAAACCGAATTTTCTTTATTGTGTTTGTGATGGGTGATACCGGCGTGGTTTTAACTACTTACTACTTATGGTAGGTCCGCTGCAAGGCAGCGCCATCATTTCGCTTTGTAGGTAACCCACAATGTCAAATGAATACCTTTACATGTATTTAACATTTGAAAGAAAAAATAGCAATTATAGTAATATTTGTTATTTTTAAGCATGTAACTGCTAGATGTTTTAATGTAAAGAATTCGTATTTTTTTTGTTAATCATTGTAAAACCGGTCATTGCGAAAGTTGCTTGACTTCCACGATCGCAGACCTAACAACTACTACGTAATCGAGCTTTTTGCTTAATAAGTTTATCAGTATGAGTTGAACGACATCTGTTCAATCTGGTTAGCTTTTAGTGCGAAGCAAAATGGAGACATATTTTGTGTTTCGTTATCAAAGCTCCGCTCTACAAAATTTTTAAGGTACTACTTTTATTAATTTCATTATTGTGAGTAAGAGGTTCATAACGATTCCGCTCCTTTTGCAAGGTGATAGGACAGATATATCTGAAATACAGCAGATTTCTCTACCTTTTCGGCCAATCAGTAAACCTCTATTGACAAAAAGGTTATGATACTTAATGTGGATAGTATACAGGGAGAAAAAGCCCCATAATAAGATGGACTAAATAGTTAAACTGCATGACGGCATGAAAGATAATATGGTAAAAAACAAATAAACATTGAGGTGACCGTTGATTGAGATGTAAGGAAGAGGCACATTGCGCCGAGCTCCATTTAAAATTGGAAATACGCAGGAAATGATAAATATAATTAGGAAAAATACCTTTCCATTTCCTGGTTGTTCTTCAATTTCATAACAACCGTTAATCTAATTTTGGATACAAAATAACGAAGTTAATGACTACACTTGATTTCACTTGCTGTTAGTAATAATTCACGTTAATGCAATGACAATTCGCGCGGGAGCCACACATTATACGGGATGAACGCAACCAGAGCCATCTGCGTGTAATTTGTTACTGCTATACAAAATTATTACATTTTTATTATAATTTTACTCACATTTATTAAATATTAAATTTCTTTCACTTTCTTTTCGGCCCTAAGCAGTTAATATGTGAGTGGGTAGAATGAACGCTTTTGTAGACTGTCATGGTAACGATTCTATTTATATAATATCATTTATTCAAACTTCTTTCTAATCCCAAGAATGTTCGTTCATAATTTTTCTAATAATGCAAATTAAAATTGTCTACCAATAGTGACTCAGAAGAGTTTTATTGTCCTGCAAAAGTTGCCAAGTACTTATGAATACGAAATAAAAAAGGAGATATAAAGAACATTTATTTTAATAGTAATATAAATAAATGAAAACAAAAATGTCTCTAGTAAGCAGATACTTTCCTCAACTTTATTTTGTTCATTAATGTGATATTTTTAGAACATTTATCCAGCTCTAGTCTCTTGATTTATGAATCAAAGATGTTTTTTACTTCCAACTTTATCTTTTCATCACTGTTTACCTTGTTATTGCTTTACATATAAATAGAATTAATCTTAATCTTCTAACTAAATTAGGAGTTAAAGAAAAACACAGGTTACGCCGGCTGTTCCCGTGGAGGTAATAGGATGGTTGTAAAACCTAACATATTAGATATATTTAAAGGTGCTTAAGAACAGATATGTTCGACATATTCTTACCTCCACAATGATCATTGCATGTGAAGATAAAACTATGTACTTATGGCTCAATTACATTTGGTCGTTAGCCCAGGGTGCACGAAAGGCATCACTCGAATTCGGCCATCCAAAGCAACATTTACACTGGAATACTAGTAACTAAAACGATAACTACCCGAAAACGGGCTTACTCAACTCCGTTCATTTTCACTTAGTTGCTTACCCGAATTATATTGCCACTCGTATTCGGGCTAACGACCAAGTGTAATCAGCCATCAGTGTTGGGTGTTTTATTTACACAATATTGCATAAATGCTATTGTTTTTTATACATTTATTTTATTTTATTCGTTATTTCAATTTATAACCAACTTCATTTTCTACTCAGATCTAGGATAACAATAACAATGGTAATTTTTTCACCATTTCAAGGGACCGTAGATTTAAGTGGTATATTATGGTTTAAATTTCAACTCAATATTTCAACCTCCACGCATTCCCTAGGGAATATTGAGTTTAAAACATTTATCTAGATAAATGGTCTTGACAGGCAGACGAACAACAGAGTGCTTATAAGGTTTACTTTTTTGCTTTTGAGGTAGGGAACTTAAAAATGGATTTTTTACTGTTCTACACACTATTGATTTTTAGTTTATCCTTCATAGTACTTGACGCTCCGTAGCAACGCTGGATATGTCTGGCTTAACAGCAAAGTTTTAAACTGATAGGCTAAACCCACTTTTGCTCGTGAAAATCTACAATGAATCAAAAAGTTTCTAGTATTTCTTAAACACTTTTATAAAATGTCAGACTTTGTAACATTTAATCTCGTACCTAAATAATAAAAGAATATTATCAGCTTCACAAAACATTATATACTAGTAACAACGACAAAAATCGTGTATGTTGTTGGGGTACAACATGTAGATTGACTGAAACATGCAATCTCAATTTCGATTGAATATTTTTACTTTAACAATTATTGTCAAATATTGTTTTTTGGCTTCTTTAACATTGATTGCAATATTTTGCCGTGTAATGACGTAATGCAAATTTCACTAATGTGTAAAAATGGAGCCTTTGAATTCCAAAGTGACATTTAATTTTACAAAATCGCTTTCCCAACGTCCAGTTTTTATCGTCTCAGTGATGGCTAGATTTCTGTGATTTTTACAATTAAATTCCAGTTGCATTAATGCTTATTTAAATTTGATTTATTCCGTAAACTTAAATGAAAACATCGCTGTCGTGAATTTCTATCCTGCTTTTATGTTATTTTAATGCATTGTAATAAAATATAGTTTCAAGTTCAAATCAATAATTTCACACAATTTGTTCGTTTAAATACCATAAATAAGATATTAAAAAAACTATAATGTGAACAAAGCCGGTAAATACATAAAAGAATAATGTTGTAGATCTTGCAGGGCATGCAACTTCAGAGCTAAAAGGGAGATATGGGATTTTGAAGGTATAAATATCATTAACGACGACGATTTCAAAATTCATTGTTTTATTTTTAATTAAACGAAGGTTTACAATGTTTCGGATTTACTTTCAATAAAACGAAAGTCTTCAATGTTACGAATCATGTACTTTAATTCACAAATAACGTGATACGAAAAAGTAGCCACTACCAAGACGAGAAAACATATCATGAAGTTCGCTCACATCATAGGGATGAAAAAACCAACCCTTTGACGCTTATCAAAAAACCTGCGTCGATTGCTATTCGAGGGTACTCGTGCCTTGAATCCCACGTATATTCTTTGTAGCCTCTTCGGTGTTTGATCATTTTGTATGTAACTTTCATTCGATAAGCGCGCCGGGAGAATAATTCAATAAATAACAAGTTATCTTTTCTGTGAAAGATTTATATTATTCAATCTATTTGAACTTTCTGGTGAACAACCCTCGTCTCAAATATCTTACAATACAAAAAAAACAATAAATTTATCAAAATCCAGCTGAAATTAAGGTATCGCTGTAGCCAATATAAGATTGCTGTGTGTATTTCTAGAAATAGAAAAAAAAATCATTTTAATCCATACTGAATAAAAAGAATTTTCAAGTGGAATGCATTTTTTCATTTATGGATTCATTTAGATAATTCTCTTTGTCTTTTCCTTTTTTAATATTTGTTTTGTCAAAATGGTTGTGAACAAATTATGTGAGTGGTTTCAGAGGTATACAATGGAGCCCTCATGGAAAAACGGTAGATTCACAAATTGGCTCTGATTCTTATATAAAATAAAAAGCAAATTAGGTAAATATGCTTGTCAATTATACACCTACATTTGGTAAGCTGACGTTGCTTTGACATTTAAATAGGCATAAATAAAAACTTTGTAACCACTTAACTAAAATCTACTTCTTAAGCACAAATCACAAAAAATCGAGATATAATGTGAATTAATCAATCGCCCTGTTTTTTGCAACGCTTTTGTGTTTGAACTGATTGAAGTTTGAAAAGGTAAATAAAAAAATATTTAGATACAGATTTTCCTCTTCGGATAAAGTTGCCAGAACCAGCTAGTATTTCATATTTTGTTGTTTGATGCCTTGGTGGTAACTATATTATTAATTTTACTGGAAATTTTCTTTAGATTAAAAGTAACGGATAATTATTTTTACTTTTTGTGGTTTCGTGAGTGAGAAATCGCTACTATAAATCAAGAATATAGCTTTTCCAATTCATATAAATATGATGAATAATTCACTTACAAAATTATATTTGGCTTTACAGTTTTTTCATAAAGTAGCAATGCCATTCAATGTGTATCTGAAAAAATATGTTAAACCACTCAATATTTTTTTAATTATCTCTTTGATTGTTTCAGCAGTGCTATTCTTTAAGAACAAACTCACTTTTCACCACGGAATTCGTCTATGTGATTTGAAAACACAGCGGATTCCGAGGTGAAAAGTGAGTTCTTTATTTACCAAGTATTCATATTTAAATTAAATTACTCAACAAAAAGTAGGAAATCGTAAGAGCCTTGTAAAGAATTTTTGAATAGTTTATTGAAGTAGTTTAAAGTTTGACTGAAATACGGTTAAACAGTTCGAGTGGAAATTAGGCGTTGTCTAGCATTAGAAAAAAAAAGATATATAATATATTGATTACATTACAAATAATAAAAATTTGACGTTCAGTTTAAGTGGCAGGGAAGACACTTTGTACTTTGAAATACATATTTTGCTTTAAATCAGAACAAAATTATCAAAATCTTTTTGTCTACCTTAAAACGGATTTTTTTCTAAAAATTAGTTAATTTCCTACTATCCGTTTCCAAAAGTAACATCAACATTTTTAACAATTACACAGAAAATAAACGTGCTTATCTTAGATCTTATCTATTAATGAACTTACCGACAGAGTCCTTAAAACAAATTACAACATAGAAGACAAGTCCAAAGTGTATATAGAACAAAAGTTTTCTAAACATCATTCAAATCACATTGCAGAGTCAAATTTGAGAGTTCACTTTGTTTGTGTCATTTCGAATTGTGATAAACTACGAGTCGTAGCGCTTACGAAGTTCGTAGCGAAGTTGTCGGTCCGGTGCCCGCACCGTAGCGCTACGTTCGGTGAGGCGCGTCTCCGCGGTGCGACTAGCTGGCGTTCTGTTTAACCTCGCAACTTTCAGCGGTGCACATGCGCTTATTTGACTTACTTTGATATTTTTGTTTGTTTCAAGTACATAAAGTATTACTATTTTTAGGTATATTCTGTTATTTTTCAAATTCATAAAATATATTAATAATAATAATAATTATTATTACGTACTAGATTTGATATTTTAGTCTTTATTATTTATAAGCTTCACACCAATATTTAGTCGCAGTTTTGGCAGGAAATTGAAACAGGAACACAAGGAGATAAATAAATAGTACCTACGATTAAATGCGAATGCATCTATGCTCAACGATTTCTTTAAAAAGCAAAACATCAGAACGTAAGCTAACTATTGTATAGGCAAATCCGCAACGCTTAGTACTACCCGCTCCCTAAACAACTATGTACTCGTATAATTAGTTCCTCTTTTTGAATATAATAAGTAAAAAAATAAAAAAATAGCGACAGTCATTGGAAAGAACATATTATTATTTAATAAGATTGTTAATAATAAGAAATATAAAGGATCGAAATATGAGCCCTGTGGATACCACAGTGTTCTTAGGAATCACACTAGATTTTAAGCTGCAATGAGGCCCACTTAATGATAGTCGAATTGCAGAATATGCTCTAATGAAAATACGTCAGTTAACGGATAAAGAAACTGCCACATTATTCTACTTTAGTTATTTTCATAGTTTAATGTCTGTACGGTACGGTATTTTACTGTGGGCAAATGCCGCCGACATTCAAACTATATTTGTGTTGCAGAAGAGGGCTATTCGATCAATGTATAATCTTAAAGTTAAGGAATCTTTAAGAGATTAGTTTAAAGAAATAGGCATATTGACAGTTGCATCGCAATACATTATATGACCACCTCTGTTAAAAAATATTAATTTATTGACTAAAAATAGTGAAATAAATACACTTAATTCTAGAAGTAAATATAATTTAACTTTACCTGCCACTAGGCTCCACAAAATTAATAATTAGTTAAGAGGCGTCTGTGTTCGTTTTTACAATAAAGTATCAAGCAATATTCAAGAGTTAAGCCTGACTAAATTTAAATCGACTATTAAAAAATCACTTGTTAAGATTATAAAGTGTCTGATTATATGAAAGACAAAAATGGTTCGGTTTAAACTGTTCCAATTATTCCAACGGGTATTTATATATTATGAATCATGTGTTGGCGATACTATAATTGAATTTTAAAGCTGTATTTAATGTTGATTACTTAAGGAAGAATATCCGACTAAGAAAATTTGAATAACAAAACGGCGTGGTCGTGATTTGCTCCATTGCTTTTGCTTTTGTAATTGTTTGCAGTGTCCTACAAATGAATGAACTTAATTTTAAGTAAATATGTTGTTGTTAGTATAGGTGGTTATGGGTAGTTATGCTCTCTTAAAAGTCTCTTCGGTGGTGTCGTGTGAGGCAGGTCGTTTCGTTCCCTAAATTATAGTTGAGCGAAGCGATGGCTGGTTCTGTGTTATGCTCGTGAACGGGTGCTGCCAGCGGAAATAAATCTGACCTAACTACTTTGATATTGTAGATGTTAATATCTAATTGCACCTAATATGAATAACACTATTTATATTTATACCGTATGACACAGCAATGAAAATGCAGGAAAAAATTAATGTATTTCATTATGTGATGAAAGGTGACTTTATGAATCATCTCTGAGGTCATTTTTAAGCTTTACGGCTCGGAAAATAATAAAACAGGGAGAAAAAATAGCTCTTGTTGTGTTTCTTGCCGGTTCTTTTCACGTAGCTTCTAGACATTCATGAGTGTTTTAAACTCAAAAGCTTCTGTAGGATTCATTGCCCCAAACTCATAGTTTCAAGAGAAGTAGGGCATAGCGGATTTCCCGTTCGAATTGGCGCCCGTCTGGGGAAGTAACCTTCATCTTACAGAAGATCACAGTAAAATATCACTTCCTTTTGGTGCTGTTGTGTATCTGTCGGTGAGTAAGGTTCCAGGGCTCCACCGGGTAGGAGATTGGGTCAGAGTAGGCAACGACGCGAGTAATATTTTTGATTTCGCATCAATAGGGTATGGTGCCGCTTATTATCAGGTAGGCCAAATACTTGTTTGTTATCCCTTTAACATTAAAAAATACTTATGCCTAAGGGTGTCCGAATTTCAAAGTAGGCACATGCCTGTCTGTTTCAACAGTACGGTATATATTCGTTGTTTGCAGCGGTTGATGGCCGACCATTACGAAATTTGTTAGTAATATCAATGGAACTGTGTTTAGATTCTGCAATCCAGCTATAAATAGTCAATTTAAATGAATTTTCATCGTTGAAACTATTTTGCAAGTCAATACTCTGCTGAGGACTCAACTACAATTCTAAATCAAACTCTCGCCTCTTGGATGCCGTATGATACGGACGCGTGTTTGGTTCAATTTATTTGTTTTTATTTTAAAATATTATCCAAATATTTGTAATAAAGTGCAGCGAGTACCAGGCGAACAGGATCAATAAGCGGCAATTCGAACAACAGTGACAGCATTTGCGCGTGAGTGAGTCCGCTTACACAGCTATACGATATCAATAGATACACAGTGCGGCCCGGCTAGCGCAAGAAGCCAATTAAATTGCAACCACACCTATTCTCTCGGTGCTTTCTGTGGGTCCATCCCTACTCCCAGCTCCGCCCCATTCAAGTGGATTTTGCCGACGGCGTTTGCGCACTCATTTAGGCCTAAAGCGACGTTTGAAAGCCGAAATGAGTTTACAAAGAACACCACCAACCGCCGGGATTACAACAGCGCTTAGTGCAGATATGGAAACGGCTAAGTCTGAATCTGATATATACTTAAAATCTTCAGTCTCCAAATTTGCACAAAAAAATATTAAAAATACTCGGAGAACACGCAGAAGATTAGACGATGACAGTTATGAATCAAACCCGTGCTCTGAGCATATCTTAACTGAAATAAATAAACTTTTTTCTGTATTCGAAGCGAAACAAAACAATTATTTCTATTGCTTCTTTAAGTGCGCAGTCCTCGACTATACAGGAATCTATTAATTTTCTCTCTAATAAGTATGATGAACTGCTTGAGCGTGTTGTTTCCACGGAGCGGAAGAATCTAGAACTTAAGAAGAAATTATGTCAAATGGAATTAAAAATCGACTCCTTTGAACGTCATACGCGTTCAACTATGATAGAAATTAATAACTTACCTTCTACCGTAAAGGAAACGAAAACGGAATTAATTGATAAAGTGTGCAAAATTAGCTCCACTCTAAAGTTGCAGATCGGACCGTCGAACATCAAGAATATCTATAGAATGAAACCCAGAACAAACCAGCTTTCTCCAAGTACTGTCATGGTAGATTTTTTTTCTTCTTTTTTGAAAGAGAACATAATCTCGGCTGTGAAAACTCATAATAAGGAAAACAAGAATGCCAAACTCTCCACAGCCTGTATTGATAACTCGGGGACCCCAGTACCAATTTACATAACTGAATCTCTGACTGAATACGGAAGACACCTGTACTATCTTGGACGTAAGTCGGTAAAGGATGGCCTGTGCGAAAGTTGTTGGTCAAACTACGGCAAAGTTTATATTAAAAACACAGTGGGTCAACACCAAAGTGCATATCTTCAGAGATCGACCTCAAAAATATTCGGTCGCAACATATTTGACTATTTCTGTTTGAAAGCTTCCTTCTGCAAGTATATTATTTTGTATCAAGAATAATAATACTAAGCCTAAGATTATTAGTTAAATAAAATAAACACTACACTCCAAAATACTTATATAATACAAACTACATTACACCTACACTATACAAAACCTACCTATATACATTTCACAGTATATATCTATATTTTTTATATGCCCACTATTTTACGAAAATAAATTATATATAACAAATTATTTTACCTTATCAATGAAATTAAACTTAGTAACATTTTGTACAATTTATTGTTTATTAATTTATTTGCATTGTTTTGTTTTAATTATGCCTTATATACAACAACTATTACCTTATATACACCTTCATTTCACTTATATTAAAAAAAACAACTATTTATTGCAACGTATTACTATAAGCAAATAAAACACTATTAAGGAAATTAACTCTGAATTGGATAGTTTGAGTGTGGCGGATTCCGGAAACTGCATAATAGAGGACTGCTCACGAATAGTTGATACTCATAAACTTGAGGTCACTCTATTATGCCAAAACATAAGAAGATTCAATCATAACTTTACTGCTCTAAACACACTCCTAGTAAGTAAGGAAAAAAATTCCAAACCGAAAAGCGTTGCTGAAATCATGGATAAGCCCAGGCCTTCTTAAATGCTTAAGAAACCGAGATCAGATGCACCTGAAATTTAAAAAGAATCCTGATAATGATATAATGAAAACGACCTAAATAAGATACAGAACACACTGTAAAAAAAATTTGATGCATGCTAAGTTGGAATATGACAAAAGTGTAATACAAAATACACAAAATAATAGTAAAAAGCTCTGGGCCGCTATAAAAGACATCACTAATACGTCGACACAAAAAACATCACCTAACGAGTTATTATCCTCTACAGACCCTTTGCGTTCGGTGAACGAAGTCAATAACTTTTTTGCTAATGTAATCTCCTCCCTCGCGGAAAAAGTAAACCAGGACCATTCTAGGTCTGCCGCTCATACTCCCCAAAATAACATCCCTAATTCTTTTGTGCTTACAGATACAGATGAAGAGGAAGTGATACGTATAATTGATAAACTTCGTAATGACTGTGCAGTGGGGTACGACGGTATCTCTAGTGTTTTTCTTAAACCATACAAAAATATCTTAGCCGGTCCTATAACCTTCATCTGTAATATGGCAATTAAAACTAACACTTTTCCTGATCCGCTGAAGCTGGCAGTTGTACACCCAATACACAAAAGCGGCCCCAAGGATCTTGTAAGCAATTACAGACTGATCTCCATCCTCCCTGCCCTATCAAAAATCCTGGAGAAACTGATTAATACCCGACTTACCACCTTTTTGCGTAATCACCAGTTCACAATATGGCTTCCGTGGCGGCATTTCAACCAGTGATGTGGTTCTTGATCACACACTGTTGTAGATAAACTAGACGGAAAACAAAAGGTTATAGGTATATTTCTCGACCTCGCAAAAGCGTTCGACATAATATCAATTCCTGCTCTTATTTTAAAATTAGAACGTCTGGGGATTCGTGGTGCGCCACTCAGTTTGTTTGAGAGCTATTTAACTGGCAAACAGCAGTGTGTTAAAATTGGAGACTGGACGAGTGGTGAACTTCCTGTAACGCATGGGGTGCCGCAGGGCAGTATAATTGGCCCAACGCTGTTTCTGGTATATATCAATGATCTTTGGGACCATAATCTTAACCAAGGCTCTATTTTTACCTACACTGATGATACTGCCCTGCTGATCCACGCTCGCGAGTGGGAGGATGCTTTTCATGCTGTGCAGGCCGGTTTGGATGCGGTGACTGGATGGTTGAGTAGGTATCTCCTAACACTTTTTTTATTCTTTATTAAGCCATACACCTTAAAGGTTAAGCCGGCTAGATAGCTGTAACTTTAATTTATATCACAATTCGATAAGGACAATGAAAGAAACTTAAGAATTTTGTCGCTGTTACTACAACTAAAGTTAGAACTAAAACATTGATGAAATTTAAAAAATAAATCTTCTCTACTACATTTAGTACCATTAATGAGATCAATTCTGTGGGTTTCATTCTGCGAACACTCCATCAGTATGTGCATCAAATCTTCTTTAGTATTTTGACAACTGTCACAATAGAGATTATTTTTTTTTGCCCATTAAAAATTTAGATGCATTCAGTGGAACATGCCCAGAACGAACTCTCAAGCAAAAAACAAGCAACTTACGATTAAAATTACTTTTGTGGAACCACGGGACATGAGGTGGCTCACACACCAGCGTTTTGTACCAGATCCCCTTTTCTCTAGAAATTTGGTCAAATGACGTTTTCCACAAATCGTATATACTTTCTCGAATTTGTCCTAAATAGTCTGAATGATGGGAAGGTACGTCCAGTTCTACACCGTCAGACAAAGCTTGTTTAGTACATGCGAAGGGATCCATTGCATCCTGACTTGAGCACCGTTACGTATGAATTTCCAAATACTTTTAATAATGGTGAAAGCCTCTAATCTACCAAAACAACCCTTACCAACCCATAACAAATGGTACAACGAGGATGTAGAATCAGTAAGTAGGACAATTTCTTTATAGCCGCAGGACTCAACATAACTTAGTGCTTCCATCATTGCAAGCAACTCCAAACCCATAATGGGAATAGATTTATTCTCTACTTTAAATTTAGCACTAAACGTTGTACTGTGGTCATAAAAAGAATACCCCGAATTAAAATTGCTCTTAGATGCGTCTGTATAAATTTGCTTAAAACCTGGATATTTATTACTTTAACATCAATTCAACAACTTTGTTGTACACATTTCGACCGGTAAGGTTCTTGGTAGTGGTTATGGGTTTTATACTAATGGTGATTATGTCTTCAAGTGGTAATTCAGTTACAAGAAAAGGCAGTTGATATAATGGTGGAGACTTGCATTGATGTACACAAAGCTTCCTAACATCCTCATACACCTTTATCATTAACGATTCACAATTTCTGCGCCAGTATACTTGAAGCGATAACAATTCGGAAAGAACAGAAACTCGTTTGATAAGATAATCATCCAACCTGGACCAAACCTTTAACATATACTTATTACATAAATATTGCCTTCTTAATCCTAATGGTACTATACTCCATTCAGCCTGCATCACATGTATCGTAGTTCTTATAAAACCGCCACAGATTCGTAATCCTTGATTTTGAATAAGATCTAGCTTTTTGAGAAAACCTGCACTCGTGCTGCCATATAAGAAGCTTCCGTAGTCTATCCTACTTTGAATTAAAGCACCGTACAATCGTTTTAATTGCATAGGGTGAATACCAGAGTTACTTAAATATCTGAATACCTTTATATATGACACACATTTACTAGTTAACTCATTAATGTGTTTGGACCAGTTGAAACCACTGTCTATCCACATTCCAAGAAACTTCACACACTTTACAATATCTATTGTAACATTATTTACCTTAATACATATAGGAGGAATACGATATTTACGAGTAATAATACATATCTTAGTTTTAGCATAGGAGAGTTCCAAGCCTATTGACTGCAAAAGCTTAAAAAAAATCTCTAAGCGCTTTTTCCATTATATCCACACAATAATTAATATCTTTATTAGTACAATACAAAGCAAAATCATCAGCGTATTGCGATATTCTGACTAAAGGTAAGTTTTTACTAATATTTATACTGACACGGGATCACCCTGACACAACCCTGGCCTGCTAATTCTTGACATACAATAACCCGACTGAAGGAGGAAAACCATGTTTCTTTCTCTCAGAAATTCATGAATATATATACACAAATATGGATCAAAACCAAAACTCATTAGGCACTCATAAAGACATGAGATAGAAATATTATTATATGCATCTGTTATGTCACAAAAACTACAGAGCATGTATTCCTTCTTCGTGAGCGAAATTTCAGCGTCAATAGCGAATCAATTCAAGAGAAACCGCGACGAAAACCTAGTGTGTGATTGTTATATCGGTAATTTTTTTCGAAATAAAATTCTAGTCGTTTTGTTACCATAAGGTTAAAAACTTTACAAATACAATTCAGGAGAGATATGGGACGAAATTTGCGGTTGATGCCATTTTGTTTGGGAATTGCTATAATTTTGATTTGGCGCCACTGATGTGGGACCACACCAGATATGTAAATGAGATTGAACACATGCAACAGTATAACATTAACGTCTGATGGTAAGTTGTAGATCATAGAATACACTATGGCATCCAAACCCGCCGATGTGTCATTTTTCTTAAGAACAGCATTCAACTCAGATAACTTGAATGGATGTGCATTTTGATTTACATTATTAATTTTACGAGGCTCACTACTGACGCAATCTGGAGCTAAACCGGATAGAAAATTCTCCGCGTCATTATCATATATAAATTCATTTTTACACGAACCACCAAGACCTCGAATCCACTTCATTTTCCTCCATAAAACAGCACTAGAAATATTTGAGTCTATACTATTGCAGAACTGTTACCATGTATCTTTCTTAGCCATTTTAATCACTTTGTTTTTTAAAATAAGGTAATTTTCGGCTGAGCGATTTCTACGAAAATTTTTAAGAGCTAATCTCCTTTCAGCTACGACTTTAGATAGGTATTGGTTCCACCAACATTTTGGGACGAATCTAGAATTTGGTGATACGGGAATTTTTATAAGAGCAATAGCTATATCAGCAGCTTTGTTAATTGCTTTAAGTAATCGATCGTAACAGTCCTGCAAATCATCATTTAAAATAAAATCTAAACAATTCAAACCTATCTCCTGTTTATACAAGGGCCAGTCAGCCTTTTTAATATTTCGTTTATTTTTTTGATATACGTAATTAAAACTATCATTTACTTCTATTAATACTAAACGGTGGTCACTCCCTAAACATTCATTTGATACAGACCATTTCGAGTATAAAGCAATATCACAGCTTACGAAAGTGATGTCTGGGGCGGAAAAGATGCACCTCCCATTATGCATGGCAAGGCGAGTCGGTTCTCCATTATTTAAACATATAAGATCGGGTTTGGCACAAAGCGCTTCTTTCGAAGCTTCCTTCTTATGGGCTTCCTGAAAAGCTGTGCGTTTGGATCACTAGCTTTCTTGCAGACAGGAGCATCAAGGTCGCAGTCGACGGTGCATGCTTGGACTCCAAATCCGTAAATGCTGGTGTTCCACAAGGCTGTGTGCTATCGCCTACGCTGTTTCTTCTTCATATCAATGATATGCTTCAAATTGATGGCATTCATTGCTATGCAGACGACAGCACGGGTGATGCCCTATATACCGGCCGCGCCAACATTTCACGGGAAAACGTCATCGAGTGCCGGAACAAACTTGTGTCTGAAGTCGAAACTTTGTTAAACCGAGTAACGAATTGGGGCCGACTTAATCTAGTCCAATTTAACCCAACGAAGACACAGGTATACAGGTAGTTCACCGCAAAAAAAATACCATTTGTCGTATCTCCTCTTTTTGAGAACACTCCTCTAACTGCCTCAGCTAGTATTGGGATTCTTGGCGTTGCCATATCGAGCGACGTCCAGTTTCGGGATCATTTAGAGGGCAAGGCCAAATTGACCTCTAAGAAGCTTGGTGTGCTCAATAGATCGAGAATGTACTTCACACTGGCCCACCGACTGCAGCTTTATAAGGCACAGGTTCGGCCTCACATGGAGTACTGTTCTCATCTTTGGGCGGGGGCACCCCAGTACCAGCTTCTCCCTTTGGATCGCATCCAGCGCCGAGCGGCTCGAATCGTCGACGACCAGGACCTTTCCGATCAGCTTGATCCTTTGGCTTTGAGAAGGGATGTAGCTTCGCTCTGCATCTTCTATCGCATTTATCACGGGGAGTGTTCTGAGGAATTGTTCGGATTAATTCCAGCTGCTGCATTTTGCCATCGTACATCGCGACAAAAATTTCATCCCCATCATCTTGATGCGTGGCTATCCACAACCGTGCGTTTCTGTCGAAATTTTTTACCACGTACGACAAAACTGTGGAATATGTTGTCGCCAGCAGTGTTTCCGGACCAATACCGCCGTTCGCGTTTTTCTTTTTTCCCAAAGGTTGACTGGGAGAGAATGCTATTAGCATTAAGTCCGCCTTTTGTACCATTGTTTTGTATTTTGGTCAATAAAGTTTAAAATAAATAAATAAATAAATACGACCCAAGAACCTTTCTAAAAAAGAGCGTACTCCTTCCTTAAAGGCCGGCATCGCATTTGTGATACTCCTGGTGTTGCAAGTGTCCATGGGCGACGGTGATCACTTACCATCAGGTGAGCCGTCTGCTCGTATGCCCCATATAACATATAAAAAAAAAAATCTATACTCGTCTCTGCGATAAAAGAACCTCGCGTATCCGTTTTATAAGACCATGCTGTATGGTGGCCGTTAAAATCTCCTGTTATTAAGGTATTTCTGCCAAAAAAGCTAAATAAAGATTCATAGTCAGTTCTGCACGTATTAATATTTGGCGGCAAGTAAACTGCTATCATATACGTTATTTTCCTACAGTTAATAATTTCTATGCATATGTGTTCTATTTGACAGTTAAAAATATTCGTAGTGGTTAATTTTGCTTTAATAGAATTGTGTATCAAAACGGCAACACCTCCATATTCGTCATTCCTATCTCTCTTAAAAATATAATAGCCAGAAATACTTAACCTACTCTCGGGTGACAGCCATGTTTACGAGCAAATACAAATATGAACACTTTCTTTAAATAAATATGCTTCTAATTCACTTAACTTAGGCACAAGACTTCTACAGTTCCATTATACAATTTTCAGCTTTATATTTCTTTTTTCGATATTATTCATTTTTTAGTTTGTAATTTAAGTTTATCGACAATACGAGTTAATCTATTTTTAATACTGCGACATGTTATGATAGGGATTAAGTCTTTAAACTATACAATTAAGTCAGCGATTTGATCTGTGTACCTGTAAGTTATTTCTTCAATATTTTTGACTCCGCAAGTTGTTTCAAGATACTCTCTAACCTGATTCAGAGTTAACGGGTACTCCTTATCGGAGTTTTATATCAAAGAATCTATTTCATGCCAGTTGATAGAATCCAAGTAATTTTGGGGCGTTCTCTTGCGTTTCTTGCCATTCACCGTTTGCGTATCTTCTATACAGGTTTGAGATAAGGTGTCGCTATCTTCATCGCTATACATCTCTTCAGTGATATGCTCTAAAGACTCTCGAGTTTCCTCCGAAACAGAAGATTCGGTTGGGGGGTGTGGGCGTTTAAACGTAGATGCCTCAGTATTGTATGGTCTATAATCCTCTAGATCCTGTGAAAGACCTGCATCCAAGTCACTTTCTGTACATTTGGAAGCTGTGTGCCCTTCTTTTTTGCACAAAAAACATGTCATTGTGTCTGAAGATATATAAATCCAATAGGTGGTTTCATCAAATTCTATAGGTATTTTATCAGGTAAGCGGTAGAAGTCATCAGGAGTTACATAAAGTTGTCGACGAAAACTTAATATATGACTGTATCCACCATCACTAAGCCCAGCTCGAAGAAATGAAATCGAAGACATAGGTTTAATTTGTAATTCTATAAATTTCTTTTCTAATTCACTATGCGGGATAATCGGACACACATTCGAAAGGATTATGCGTTTGTTTTTGTTAATTAAAGGTCGAACAGTTAACTTTTGTCCCTGTATATTTATAAACTTCTTATTGTCTGTAAGATCATCTGCTAAAGTTTTTGAGGCTAGGTATATACAAATGCGATTATTTGATATTCTGGATAAAAATCTTATATGGGATGGATCAATAATTTTACCAAGCGCAAGTGCATAATCCTTGATTTGAACATTTTCAAGGGAGTCAATCACTACCGCCTGATCTTTTTTAGGAAACACTGTATTTTGTGCCACCGTAGCATAACTTTGGGTATAAGAAGACGTTTATGAACTCATTGTTGGTAGAATTTGTTCCTGTAGTCAGAAACAATAATATTATACCTCTTCAAATCGAACTTGAATCACATTTAAAATTGTGCATTGTTAAATATCACTATAACGGAAAGAAAACACAGTATGATCACGTGGACAATTAGTAAACAACTCCGAGGTGCGCCGAGAGATGCACACGTGCGGTCTTGATGACTAATTATCGATCACTGATCTCCTAACCCTAAATGTTGAGAAAACCAAATACCTGACCTTCTCCATGACTAAACAGGGCCAACCTGAACCAGTGCATAACGTAATCGCTCACACATGCTGTGCTGTTACCTTGAGAGTACAAAGTGTATTAAATATCTGGGTGTATTACTTGATCAACATCTGTCCTTTCATCCGCACATTCTTGCGCTTTCTGCAAGACTGCGTAAATTAATATTTATTTTTAAAAGGCCATAACGTGTTGCTGGAGTAGATGTGATCAGAATGATATACCTTGCACTGGCACAGTCAATTGCGACATATTGTATTTGCACATGGCTTATCTAAAACCTACCTTCTCAAACTGGAAAGAGCGCAAAGAGCAGTTCTTAAAGTGGGTTGGAATTTGCCCTACCGTTTCCCGACAGTCCACCTTTATTCCATCTGCCAGGTCCTTTCAATACGTCAATTGTTCGTATTAAAACTCACTGTCACAACGCATCGAAATACGTCATATGACCGAACTGGTCTCTCTGATACGAGACGAAAACACCAAGGCTGCCCTTTAGTTTTGCCAAGCGAAATTATTTTTTCTTTCATTGCTACCTGTATAATAAGATTAACAAAATTCTCAAAATCCACCATATACAGATGTCGGAAATGAAGAGAGTAGTACAGAATAATTATTAACAACTGCTTTTTAGTTTGTGAAATAGGTATGTATACTATTTATACTATGTATGTAATATAATGATCGTAATCAAATCAAAAAGTAAATATACGCGCAAATGCACACGCAAATGCACACGCAAATGCACACGCAAATACACACATACACACACACACACACACACACACACACACACACAAACATTCACACACAAACACTTGCTAGTATTTAAAATATATAGACATTTAAGCGTTATCCTGTGAACCCGCATTTACTGATAAATGGCGGTAACTTTCTTTTTCTTTTAATTTTGTTACTAAATTCACTATGGTTCTGTAACATTCAATGTAACATTTACATATATGCACTCTCACCCATTATCAAGGGTAGAACACGAAAAAAAATGTATTCATGTAATGCATAAGAATCCCTAGCAAACGGGCTTTAAGAGGATTTGAGTCTGGGGGTCGTAACACAGGTTTTGTAACCTAGTACAATCTCCAGATCTCTCAAGGAACTGCATTGTTATTACTGTTTTTGTCATTCAATACCCTTTTATTAATTATAATGTTACTTTGTGACTTTGTGAGAGAAAATAAATAAATCATTCAAATCATTCATTCATTCAAACTGCCTTTGTAAAGGAGATTGCTCAAATTGGCCCAAATGCACAAAAAATATTGACTTACACAGTAATTCTTGGCGTAATTTATAATTTAATTTACAGTCATTAGATTTCAACGGACACCTTTGTATAATATATTTACTTTAAATTTTACCGGTTTGGAAAACATACGAATTATTTTTAATGATTATGGGTTATGGGTGTAGTAACATTCAGCCAAAGACTGATCGAAGTTGTTTAAATAACATAAAAACAAATCTATTTTGTAAAGATCGATAAAATAAATCATTTTTTTAATTACACTGTGGTATTAATATCCGCAACTATATTATCATTTTCACTAGATGCAAATGTGCTCAGACAATTATTAAAGATGGTAGGCGACATCATAAAGTCTATTGCCATACATTTTTCGCCAAACACCTCCATAAACACATTATAATCTGTATATATGTTAGACTTTAAGGTATCTATCTATGGGCCTACGTTCCCTGACTATAAATTAATAAATAAATAAAATTATAAGGTGTGATACACTAAAAATCTAAAATATGGTTATCTTAAAAACATAACAAAAATAATGAAGCTACTGAATATATGACTATAGAACCTAAATCACTTTGCTTTCTTTGGTTAATGGGAGTTTAAAAATTCTCTCTAATCTGTGCCTCATTCAGAATCATCACACAGTTTCTGTCACAGAGTACCTTATTATAACCGGTAATGACACCTGATTTTAAAAGTTACTCTTATGCATTATCTTTAAAAACAGGCAACTATCTGTTAATCTACATGCTATGTACTATGCTTGATTTCCCTAGTTACTATATAACTTATTTGTTTTTTATTATTTTAATATGTTCAGTGTATATGATTTAAAGAAGTTCGCAGGGGTGTCCGTCAATAATATTCGTTTCTACAGTAATTTATATATAATTTCGAATCTAGGAAACAATTTTTCATGATCATTGGTCTTTAGGCCAAACATGTATGGAAGCTGAGCAATCTCCTTTTTACGGATCTGCCTATGGTATGTAGATAATAATGTGATAATAAATTGGCGAAAAATATAAAAACAACATGACAAATGTGAAAGCGGACATCATAACATGTTTTTTTAAATCTTCAAGCCACCTTTTAGTTGATGACACTTCATGAAATAGTACAGGGAAAATAAAGCAGATCCTGCTGAGTTCCTTGCCGAATTTTCAACCGACGAAAAAAACGGAGGAGGTTATCAATTCGATGCGTACATTTTTGAGTATGATCACGCATTACTTTTTGCAGAGAAGTCAGATTTTGATTATTATGTTTCGATTTTGATTATTATTATGGTACACTCCGTAGTTGATTCCATATACATGGGGGGGGGGGGGGGGGATCTTTTTTTAAGATAGCTCCCCAACATGTAAAGTGGAGGAGAAAATTTCTTACCTGTTAAAAAATCCTTAGAAGCACAAATTAAAAGTGACTTAGATGAAGTAATTTATTAAAACTAAAAAGGAATATTTATAAAATAAAATAACTACGGAACCCTACAGAGCGCGTGGCACGACACACTTGGCCGATTTTTATTGGATAGGGTGTAAAGTATGTCCTCGATAAACTGGGAAACAAAAATCGTCTCATAAGGGTTGGCAAATAGGGGTGATTGGTCAGTTACAGATTTTGATGCCGAGTTGTATAATACAAAAATTAAAACTTAAAAAAACTAATAAAATAAAAAACTTTTTAGCCAAAAAATTAAACCACCTAAAAACTGAAAAGCAGTCAATAATAAACCCTTTTTATCCTTAGTCAAATCAATATTTGGATTCGGAGCCATGCCAACTCAAGTAGTAAATGGGAACTCAGATCTATCAGACATGCATGGCACCGACTCCAAATATTAATTTGACTAAGGATAAAAAGGGTTAATTATTTTCTGCTTTTCAGTTTTTACGGCAGTTTCATTTTTCTAGTAAAAAGTTTTTATCTCGGTAAGTACAAAGCCGAATTGATTTTGAAACTTTCTTCTCTCCTACTTAAAATAGAAGTATTCCATTGATAGCTAATTAATCTCACTATATACGGCAATATTTCATTCAAAATACAGTCATTCCACGCAGATCAGTTAGAGCGGCTACAGCGCTATTTTCATTAATCTTCATATATGCCAGTAGTGCTTTTCAATCAGACATCGATGCTCTGCATCAGATAAGTTAAATACTTCCTATAGGCTGTTCCTCTTTCGAATATTCATTAAAGAGCTCAGCGTATCTTTTATATCAAGCTTGTTGAAAAAAAACCATTACTAAACTCACGTAGATACTACTGGTAGGTACTCGATCCAATTGAACATTTATTTTTGGAACGTCACTGATTGGGTGTAATATTAGAAATGTTTTATTCGAAACAAATTCATGTGTTGCGGTTCGAATAGCAGGGACAGGTGTAAGCTTACCGAATGTTTTTGGGCTATTTCATCCAAAGCGGCATGAGGCTAATGGATTAAGCCTCAGAGATAAATCGAAATTGTTCAATGTAATTTGTAATGTAAAATGTTTGCGGGTGCTTACTTAGGGTTCCCCTTTGTGTATTTCGATAACAAACTAAGTCCTTTGTCTGATTCGTCCTCACGGCCCTTAGGCGGTTTTCTTATCAGGTCAGGCCCTTACATATGTGGATGTAGGTACGCAAAGAGTGCAAAAATGATAACATCTCTTCATAAAGAAAAAATTTAAAGCAATGCGGTACTAATAATACGCTTATTTTATTTATGCACTCCGATGTTGCATCCTTTCAGAGGCACTTTTTTTCAAATACAGCTCGTGGAAACGGCGGCCTGTTTGCACAACGCTCGCTATTCTCCTCATATCCAATGTAGTTTTCAGTTTAATTTTATAGCGGCGCTTTTAAACTCGGCTGGGTTTGAATGTAGCAGAACTTGGCCAAACGAGTACCTAGTTGCTGCAGTAATGATCAAAAGTTTTCTTTAAATAAACAAGTAAATTAGATAACAGTTTTACAAATTATTTGTGGATGCCCGCGACTTTATCTAATTACATATTTAGTTCCACATACAGGCGTGCCAAATTCATCAAAATTTCTTCAACAGTTTACGCTAAACATGACAGACTATACAGATTTTAAGGAAATTGCAGATTATGTTTATTTGATTAAGAAACAGTTTTTTTTTAACTGAATCATTGTATTGTACCTTTTATCGATAAACATTATGACGATTTTGCTCGTCTTAGATATATCAATTTCTTTTTCTGGGGAGTCCTATTTAAGTAAATACGTAAATAATACGGGTAAATCTTTTCCTCCGTCGGCAACCGCATGAGTCTAAAAAGTTTAGGCTTTACATGACTTGGACACGGAGAGACCCTGACATTACTGTTAAAATAAATATCAAAAGTTACAATTAGTCCAAAATATTAAACAAGGACAGTGCCATGATTGGGCCACATGGTCACACACGCAAAAGAGAAAATAAGAAGAAAACATAATTGAAAGAAAATTATCATTTTCATTTCGCAACATCGAAGAATATATGAACGTTTATTTTGTAAATTATAAAGGCAACGTGCAGTTAAAATCTAATATCTTAAGCGTAGTTGTCTACTTTAGTAGTAATAGCATACAATTTTGATGGATAACTATAAATATTAGATTGGGTTTCTTCACATTTATATGAAAATACATTTTTTTTTCATAAAAATTTTTTCTGTTAACTAAAGTATGTAGGTGCCATTTTATTTGCAGAATAACTAACTATTTGCCATCTTGTAGGTAGGGACATGATCCCATTGCTATAGAAATTTTTGGGCTTCTGATAAAAAAACCTCGGCAAGTAGTTGTGGCAATCCTCTCGTGATGTTAACCTGACACTGCCTAAAGAATTCTGAAGAGACCGAAACAGGTGAAAATCTGAAGATGCAAAGTCAGGACTATACGATGGATGCATTAACACCTCCCAGTCAAACTCTCTTAATTTTTACTGAGTGACTAAAGATGTGTGAGGTCTAGCGTTATCATGATGAAAAACCAAACCCCTTCTGTTGATTAATTCCGGCCGCTTTCTCTCAACTTCTTGCTTTCATCTCATTCTCATCAGTTGTTCGCAGTTCAGAATCGATGGTCCTGCTTGGCGGTAACAGCTTATAATGAATAATGCCCTTCCAATCCCACCATGCACACAGCATCACCTTGTTGCAAGTTAACCCAGGTTTTGTCAGAGTCTGTGAAGCCTGACCGGCCTTCGACCACGACCTTTTTCGTACGTTCTTGTCGTATTTGATCTACTTTTTAACCGACTGCGCAATGCAAGAGCGTGAAGCGCGACGTACAGACAGGGTATAGTGTTTATTACCCGACTGCGCAATGCAAGAGCGTGAAGCGCGACGCGCAGACAGGGTATAGTGTTTAACAGTCTATATATTTATGTTTGTTTCTTTGTGGCACACTCAAGACCAAACGCCTGGACCGATTTTGATGATTCATACATCGATCGATTCATCTCAATCATGGGAGTGTTACTAAAGATATGATAGTAATCAAAATTCAATATGGGCAAAATTAGGCGCCATATTGTGACGAAGTAAAAAAAATAAGTTGACAAAATATGTCGAGTGGGGTATCACTGTCTAGATAATCGAAAATCATGTTTAGGTTCCTAACACCATTTTTCATTTTATATGATTGTTTAGGATCTACAACGCTTTAAAGTTGTATATTAACCACTTGCGCTTTTAATTTCAATCTTACGTTTGTTTGTATGGATCTTTGTTACTCTTTCACCTAAAAAATACTCAATTGTTTTAATGAAACTTAACAGTAATATAGATCATATATGATAATATCATATATATAATAATTTATGTAGTTATTGAGTGAATTGGCAAAAACATAACAATAAGTGTCACATAAGACGGAAAAAAATCTCCCATCTGCGAACCATTTTGGTCTGCACTGCAAAAACAATAAAAGTTACATGAATGTAATGTAGAGTGAAAATGTATCTCTTAAATAGTTCTAAAAAAAAGTCCGTGACACCATATATCTATTTTTAATATGTATGCCATTACCGCTAATATAGTGAATCAAAACTAAAATATTATTTGATAACTATTTCCAAAATGTACATTTTGTATTAACAAATTATTTTTTTTTATTAAAACAAATACCTTTATCGCTTTTGATATTTAAAGACGATAAACTTTGCCTTTTACACTTTTACATTTCGACAAATATTTAAAAAGTTACAACGATGACAAAGTGATAGCGCGGTGTACTATGTAGGAGTAGACTGTGTAGGTTTTATCCAAGTTTATAAAAACCTATATTAAATTTCTTCTCTTAGTATTTGAGAAGAAAGGAGATTGCTCAGCTTTCATACATGTTTGGCCTAAAGACCAATAATCATGAGAAATTGTTTCCTCCTTGTAGATGGCAGGTCAAGAAGTGATCGCCCTCGGTTTGTTAGGACTCCAGCAGTGATAAAAGCTGTGAAGGCACGAATTCAAAGAAATCCCAAATGTAAGCAGAAACTGTTGGCCCTTCAGATGGGGTTAAGCAGAACCACGGTGAAAAGGGTGTTAAATGAAGACTTAGTGCTTCGGGCATATCGAAGAAAAACAGGACATCGTTTGAATGCTTGTCTAATGGATCTGAGACTGAAGAGATGCCACGCTTTGTTGAAGCGGTACGCGGGAAAAAGATATCGGGAAATTATTTTTTCGGATGAAAATTTTTTTACCGTAGATTAGCTACAACAAACAAAATGATAAGGTGTACGCACAGAGTAGTGAAGAAGCGAGCAACCGTATTCCGCGTGTCCAACGAGGTCATTTTCCATCCTCGCTTATGGTATGGTTGAGAGTTTCTTATTGGGGCTTAACAGAGGTACATTTTTGTGAGAAAGGTGTAAAAACGAATGCAGTTGTGTATCAAAATACAGTCCTGACGAACCTTGTGGAACCTGTTTCTCATACCATGTTCAATAACAGGCACTGGGTATTCCAACAAGATTCGGCGCCAGCTCATAGAACGAAGAGCACACAAGACTGAGAAAATCTGAGAGAAATCGACTTCATCCGGCACGAAGACTGGCCCTCCTCCAGTTTAGACTTGAGTCCGTTAGATTACAAGATATGGCAACACTTGGAGGAAAAGGCGCGCTCAAAGCCTCATCCCAATTTGGAGTCACTCAAGACATCATCCTTGATTAAGGCAGCCGCCGATATTGACATGGACCTCGTTCGTGCTGCGATAGACGACTGACCGCGCAGATTGAAGGCCTGTATTCAAAATCACGGAGGTCATTTTGAATAAACTTTATTCTCATAAGAATTTATGTTCTGTTAAGTTCATTTTGGTGTATAAAAAGTTACATAATGAATAAACTTGTTTCAATTATTTTATCTTAAACATGTGACAGAATTTATGACCTGACTAGGTATATACAGATTATAATGTGTTTATGGAGGTGTTTGGCGAAAAATGTATGGCAATAGACTTTATGATGTCGCCTACCGTCTATAGTAATTATTTGAGCACATTTGCATCTAGTGAAAATGATAATAAAGTTGTGGATATTAATACCACAGTGTAATAAAAAAAATGATTTATTTTATCGATCTTTACAAAATAGATTTGTTTTTATGTTATATAAACAACTTCGATCAGTCTTTGGCTGAATGTTACTACACCCATAGCCATTAAAAATGATTCGTATGTTACCAAACCGGTAAAATTAAAGTCCTTTTTAAAGTAAATATATTATACAAAGGTGTCCGTTGAAATCTAATGACTGTAAATTAAATTATAAATTACGCCAAGAATTATCGTGTATGTCAATATTTTTTGTGCATTTAGGCCAATTTGAGCAATCTCCTTTAATATAGGTGTTTATAAACTTGGATAAAACCTAGGCGAAAATGAAAAAAATGGGCTACTCACAGTATCTGATCCTATATGAAGTACTTACAATAAAACTGTGATACAGTTCCTTCTTATTAAATGATGAAAAATAAATTATCTTAATAGGTATTTATGATTATTAAATTTTAATGAAAAACTCAGAATTATACTGTTTTTTTTGACGATATTACTTAACGTTAAAAAAAAGGTTTAATTAATATAATGACAAATAACCCATTTTTCGCTAGTAGGTACATACTTATTGGAATCCCTGTATTTATGAATCAGCTCGCTATAATATTGGTTTTGTAATTATAAACGATAATTCTGCAAAATTCTAAATAATATAGATTTTTATAGGTAAATCACCCCTTTCATCACCCTACGCCTATGTATTGCGATGTTGTAGCAAAGAACCAAGTTCCCATCTACTTCTATAGGGGAATTCATTATAATCGATTTAGCTATTAGGGGAAGGAAGCGCAACAAACAAACTCACTTTCGCATCTATAATATTATATTATACTTACTAGTTATACTTCAAATAAAAACTGAAAAGAAAAAAACAAGTCCAGTAGTCTATAATTCTGTTAATAAGGAACAAAGCTACTGTAACAGTCGGCACCCATTATTGAAAAATATTATGTATTCTTGAATATCTAATGGGTCCCGGCTGGTAAAGTAGCTTTGTTCCTTATTAACAGAATTATAGACTACTGGACTTGTTTTTTTCTTTTCAGTTTTTATTTGAAGTATAACTAAGCAGTCGGGTTTTCTGATTTTTTAAATTAACCTTTTTTAACACCAGTTATCAGCTTCTTCAAAAATGGTTCGGTTTCATTACGTCGTAATAAAGAAACACAAATGAGTACACGGTTTATAAGGGTTCCTTTCAGTGAGCTCGTGAGGCACCCAAATTTCGAGCTTTTTTGTGTACCCAGCCTTTTTTCAAATGCGCCATAATTGTTTTGTGGTCTATCACAGCTCTTCAGCTACGTCGTAAATACTGATCCATGCGTCCATTTTATGCGTAACAGAGCGACCAGAGTGTCGTGCATCTTTGACATCGAAATTTCCAAATAAAAAACGCTTAAACCAAATTTGTGCTACTCACAGGGACACTGCACTAGGTCCATAAACATAACAATTTTTTTTCGCGGCTTGCGTGGCATTTTTACCTTTTCTGTAGGAAAAACTTAAAATGCATCGAATATATTCATTAGATTCACTCATCTTGACAATAAGAAAAACAAATGAAGTTCACAGATTTTTATAATTTTAATTTGGAATTATCTTCTTTAAAATTTAAACTTGTTAATAATACCAAAACCAGCCAGATACAAATAGTATAGCCAAAGAGATTTTATTACAAGTTCATACATACTATAATGGGAACAGACTTTTTCCCTAACCTATTATAAGTATCTAATAAAAGTAATGCTATGGTGTCGCTTGCTAAAATTTACTCATTTACAATATAAATGAAAATGTTTAAGGGCAAAACAACACAAAACATGGGAACACACATTAACCAGTGCTAAACTATATAAGTAATACCGTGTGGTTTTTCCTATTTCCCGCTCTCTGGAACGCTAATGATCTGGGAGAGGTCGCTTTTTATATAGCCTAATAACTGAGCTGCAATTTTATTTGCTTATATGGAACGTACATATTTAAGTTCAGTTATATTAAAGTACATTCATAACTAATATTCTAGTTTATAAAAAAATTAAAAAGGCTGCTTTTATAATCTGACTATTAAAGTCTCTACTACTGGTGCACAGGCTTTCCCTAAGGATGGAATGTGGAGATTGGGCCATGACCCACCCACTCGAGCCCAGTGCGGATTGGTGTGTGCTAGTGACTGCAGATGCAGCCAATCAACGGCTTAACGTGCCTCCTGAAGCAAGGAATAGCTCGAGATAGTAAATTTTTGGTCACCCATTGAATGACCGACCACTGCGAAATGTGCAAAAGTTCTTTAGCGGGCGTATCTTTTTTAACATTGAACATGAAAATGTTTTTTCGTTCGCTCTATTTTCGCTGAAAGTGCGGTGCGAATCACCCGTTTTACCCCGAGGTTTAGGGCCACGAGGACGTATGCTTATGAAAGGCTAAATTATTTTGAAAAAGTTTTTTTTTATAATCTATAATAGGTAGATTCATTTTCAATGCCCTTTCAAGTCGTGTAGAGCACGAGATCTGTGATTTTTTTTACAATTTACCCCACCCAATCTGATATTATTTGTAAGTGGAGTCTAGTCTCGAAAAAAGATAATACGGCAGAAGGCGTAACGCTCCAGCCATCCTCAACTAATCGGCCAGAACCCAACCCGTATCCTGCGGGCCTGGAACCCTACTCACCAGCAGAAACACAACTCGACCAAAATGTAGTGTTATTTTACCATATTAATACCATATTATACCATAGTATTCTGTTAGGTAGAGGTTGCTTCTTCAGACGAGCGCTCCAATACAAACGGAATTTCCACTGTGCTCTACCTCTCTTAATCTTTTTATTGTGTTGGCTTAGAAGTTTCGTTTATCTACTGTTGTTAGGGATTACATATCCGAGTGTGATATTTATTTTAGCCTCCACCTATTTCTGAGAATAAGGGCGTTAAAAGATAAACGTTCAGACAACTAAGTGATCTTATAATTCCGCATTTTGAGCTATGGAAACTCTTAAATAAAATAAAATATAAAAAGCAATTTTTGTTTTTGGAAAATTTGTTTCTGGACAGCAAATTAGATCCACGTTATTAAGATGATGATCGATAACTTTTTACTCAAACGAGTAAAGTTTATCTGTAATTAAAAACATGTTGACTTGTTTGTCAAGTACTAAAACAATTTTAATTTTGGGTTATAAAATAAAGACACCAAGAGCAATCTTTTTCAAAAACTGTATAAACATTTTAATTAAACCACATCTTTCGTGATGGTCTGTAGTTGAAGTTTTAACTATGAAGTTTTTTCCAATTGCAAGCGCCATTATAACTGCAGTAATTGCGGGTAGGCTGTTATTGGCAGACATATCGGTCTACCCTCCGACGAAGTCTTTCATTGCTTTCGATACCCGTACCACTGTTCACATTCTCACTATTCACTCGAAACTGTTCACGACACATAACACTTACAGTATCGGATCGCGACACGACACTTTTTTTTATTATTTCCGGTTTTACACAAACGAACCACAGGATTCCAGACACTCGATAGTTTCAACCCGTCTTCACGATTGAAATTTATATATTTTGTTATTTCAATAGCTTCTCTGACCAATCTTAGTATGTAGTGGCGTTCTGTCGAGATAATCTGTGGGTTATGAAACTCAATCCAGTGGTTAGGACCAAAATCAATCAAATGTTGATGCGCGATGGCTGATTTCTGCGTATCGTTGTTCTTGATTGCTTTTATTATGAATATAATATTTTATGAAATAATAAAACATAAAAATTTCAATCGTGAGGACGGGTTTAAATTGTCGAGTGTCTGGAATCCTGTGGTTCGTATGTGTAAAACCGGAAATAATCAAAAAAGTTTCGTGTCGCGATACTGTAAGTATTGTGTGTCAAGAACAGTTTCGAGTAAATAGTGAGAATGTGAACAGTGGTACGGGTATCGAACGCAATAAAAGACTTCGTCGGAGGCTAGACCGATATGTCTGCCAATAACAGCCTACCCGCAATTACTTCAGTTACTCCGTGATCATGGCGCTTGCAACAGTGCCGAAATATCGGAAACTCGCTAAAAACAAGGTTACATGGTAACAATCCCGTAAATAACGTTATATTACTATAACGTTAGTGACCATGAAAGTTTAAAACAATATATTGAAATTTATATAACCAATAAAGTTGCAGTTTCCCCATTTTGATATGAAGAGTACGTAATGTTCTGTTATATATTTTTTTTGTTTTGTTGTTCAGCAATTAGAACGTTACACTATTCCATTTTGGCGCACTGAAAGCGTCTAGACGGGTTAGCGTTAGTTTAAGTAAAATCTAATAAACGACGCGGTCTACTGCAAGTGGCGACAATGCGACGTTAGCCTATAATATGGTTGCACGGATGCCAAATATTCATTTAATTTAGCAACCGACAGCGGCTATTGTTCCAGCAATATGTTGGCATCACGTGACACTTTATGAAACCAAATACTTTGATCGTAATTAAGTATGTCATGTAGTAGTTATCGGTATTTTTATGACACTAACTACTATCCATTACCAGTTTATGCTTGCGTTATTTTTTTTAACATTCAGATGTTAAATACAACACAAATAGAAATCGATCAAAGTACATCGTAAAATCCGACATCTAATTTTGGAATAAGAAAAGTATCCTTATGCTCGTGCCGCCTAAATGATACACGTTTTTATTTGAAAACTTGAAGAATGCCTCACTCCCAACACGATGAAAGATGAATCACAATATCATATTTTAACTTGGTAATCCATTGTAATTGACAACAATTAAAAGCTTGTTATAGATAATTGTTTTTTTATTGTTGCTATCGTTACGCTTCGGCTGTATTATAAGATCGATGTTTTATATGCGTTCAAGGTCCTCATCAAGATGAATGAAATGAGCCCAAGAATGTCGCTATCGCGTTTCATCTGACTGTAATTAATATAGTTTTAATGCCGCAGAACCTTAGTTACACGCACGATACGCTGAAGTTTACGATACATCGCTTTTAAATAATCTTTATGAATTTATCACGTCAAACTTTATGAATATATTCAAAACCAGCTATCTTCCTCTTATGCTTAAAAGTCCACATTTTCTCATAGTCAGTTCTTTTGTTTTGTAATTTAGCATAAAAGCATTAAATATTTCGTTCGTAGCTTTGTGGAAAGTAAAGACATTTGAAAGTCTCCTAGCTAGGCGCCTTGCTTTGCTATAGGTACGTTTTACAATACGTCTGTGCACTATGAGACACGGCTATTAACGACTGGACATTATTATTTCCGAACAAGATCTCGGCTTCATCAATCTATCTATTAAATATAATATACAACTCAAATATGACTGACTGACTGACATAGTGATCTATCAACGCACAGCCCAAACCACTGGACGGATCGGCCTGAAACTTGGCATGCAGGTAGATGTTATGACGAAGGCATCCGCTAAGAAAGGATTTTGATCAATTCTACTCCGAAGCGAAGCGAGGGCGGGCCACTAGTTAAAAATATAATTAATGGTATTAACAAGATTGCTACCATGTACCTTATTTTTTACGTGTCTGATATTTCGACTCTGTTCCAAGCGCCATGATTACGGAGTAACTGATGAGGTAGCAATCCCGTAATAACAAAATTACTATAGTGTAAGTAACCATGGAAGTTTAAAACAACATAAAAGTACGATGTTTCATTAGAATTCGTCTCTGTGGGAATATACAGATGTAGTTATTCATCTTATATTCAAGCACCTTTTCGCTCTGTCAGATTTTAGGTTTATACGTATAGATATATACACTATAGAGTTTATTTATACTATCAAACAATCAGTAGTGGCTCATTCGATTGTCGGTTATATTTAACACTACGCACTACTACTATTTTCTACTTCTACTACTTTTTTCACACGCGCAGTTGCGCGAGTGAAAAGAGCTATCAATCGCAGCATCAGCTGTTTCCAAAACCTCCATTGCTCAAAGCTCTTAACATTACTATGCATTCAAAAATTGTATGATTAGGAATTCAATTGAATATAAATATATATCTCTGTTATTGATATTAAATAAGATTCTAATACTTCTTAAATGACAATGTTTTAAGTTCTTATTTTTTCCGCATT
This sequence comes from Chilo suppressalis, assembly GCA_902850365.2. NCBI lineage: Eukaryota > Metazoa > Arthropoda > Insecta > Lepidoptera > Crambidae > Chilo > Chilo suppressalis. The sequence goes on along the minus strand of OU963906.1, from coordinate 14,350,496 downwards.
TTTATTTGAGTATAAATAAAACCACTACGTACGAATAAAAACCAAATAAACAGGATACATTTTAGGTCAGTAGATATCGAAAATAAACTTAACTATACGGACCGGGGTAGCACGCGTACACGGCAGTTTGTTTGTTTTTAATTATTCTTCCTGATGGAAACCCGACATAACGCAACTTCCAGCAAATTTATACGCCTACATCGAACATAGAAGCTCAAGTGGAAATCGGAAGTGAACAGTTGGGAAAATTTCTCTCCCGCTTAACAATTGGAAATAAACTCCTAATTGTCAACCCCGGAACAGCGCTAGACGGGACTACTAGGAATATTGCATTACGTTGTCATGTAGTATAATACTTTTTTCAATAATTTGATCTACACTTACTTTTTTTTAGATGTCGGGGAAAAAAATGCATTATATCCACGACAATGACCAACGTCACGTTGGTTTGCTGTTAACAAACCCTCGCGACGCAGGTAATTGCTTGGTGCATACGGCAAGCGACGAGCTGCCCGAGGGCCGCTAGGTATACTTTGACGTGCACTCACGCAAGCGTGGCATACGTCAAAACACCCGCCTCCGGCCAGCAGACCGGTCCGCACCCGCTTTAGCTGATTCTCCTTTCACAGCTCCACCTGACTAGTCTCACGAACCACGGTCCGAGCGTATAACTAGCCGACCAGCTCCCGTACCTACCAGGTAAAACAACTCTCTCACCCTCCAGGCGTAACTGCGTTCCGTGAGATGACCTCCTCACATAAGGAGGATCAACACTTACCTAATATACCCCGTATCTTCTACTATATAAGTTGAACTGGGTAGTTCATTGAATATGAAGACATATGTTTTTTTTGCTCACATTAATTCAAAGGTATCTTCCTAACATAACAGATAAATTGATTCAAGAGGAAGGTTTATATTTATAATAAATGTATAATATAGTAAAGAAACACTGATAATTCTAGAGGTTCCTAATGTGAAATAAAATAAATATTAAAAATGTTAATGTCTAAGTTACACTTAATATAAATAACACTGTTTGTATTTATACTGTAGACACAGCAATCAAAATGCATGTTACGAGTACAAGACTCGTCTACGTCACTCATACGTCACGCGTACATTATGTGTTACCCAAGTGCAGGTGGCTCGATTGAGCAATCGTGTTGAAAAGTGCTTATTAGACAGATTTAGTTCATGTAAAACCTTCGGACAGTTTTGGGAGTTGCTTGAGCTTCAATCGTGGAAGCATCTTGAGGTATAGTTTGTAAGACCGGATCATCGGGATCAATTAGTATAAGTAATTTTGTAAAACATTTAAATAAATAAAGTTATAATTTAAAGTTTAGTTTTTAAAAACCCTACCTGACGGCTCAATTCCGCAATTTACAGGTAAACAATTAATGTATATTTAGTCATTATGCAATGGAAGGTGACTTCATGAATCATCTCTGAAGTAATTTTTCAACTTGACTACTCTGTAAATAATAAAACAGGGAGAAAAAACATCCCTTGCTAAGTTTCTTGCCGGTTCTTCTCAGTACGAGGTATCCCGCCGTAGATTTACGAACCGATGGCGTAGCTTCTAGACATTCATGAGTGCTTGTTATAGCTTAAACTGAATAAATGATTTTGATTTTGATTATTGTTCGAATGCGGGCAGCCGCCACGTAACACGCGGAATTCAGTAGTATAAATTGCATATATTAGAAAATCACCAACTTTAATTTATTTTTCCCAAGCGACGGCCTTTGTAATTCAAAGGTTCAATACTGCAACCGAGGGTCTATCTCGGTACCCTATTAGCTGGATATAAGTTGTTACATTTTCCAATATTTTTTATTTACAACCTAAAGGTGGCCATCCACCAACCTAACCTATTATAAGCAACTATTAACAATCTTTTTTTTAAGTGAAACTTCTTTACGCACGCTTGACTATGGGGGTAAGCTGGCGAATGCGTTACGAAAAGTGTAAGTAAGCAAGAGAAAGCAGTGCGCGCGCACATTTTCTATCTCTCTTTCTCTTATAGCTAGTAAATGAATAAAAATGTATACTTTTTAGAATTTTACTCATTTTTAAATATGGAGTGGACGCTTAAAGAAGACCGTGTTGCAGTTATTGCGTTGCATCGTTGCGGTCACGCGCCAATTCAAATTTTTGACATACTGAAAAATTTGAATATAGCCAGAAGATTCGTTTATCGTACCATCAAACGATACAATGAAGACTCTAGTGTATATGACAGGTTAAGAAGTGGTCGCCCTCGGTCTGTTAGGACTCCAGCAGTGATAAAAGCTGTGAAGGCGCGAATTTAAAGAAATCCCAAACGTAAGCAGAAACTGTTGGCCTTTCAGATAGGGTTAAGCAGAACCACGGTGAAAAGGGTGTTAAATGAAGACTGAGGGCTTCGGGCATATCGATGAAAAACAGGACATCGTTTGAATGCTTGTCTAATGGACCTGAGACTGAAGAGATGCCGCGCTTTGTTGAAGCGGTACGCGGGAAAAAAAATCCGGGAAATTCTTGTTTCGGATGAAATTTTTTTTACCGTAGATTAGCTACAACAAACAAAATGATAAGGTGTACGCACACAGTAGTGAAGAAGCGAGCAACCGTATTCCGCGTGTCCAACGAGGTCATTTTCCATTCTCGTTCATGGTATGGTTGGGAGTTTCTTATTGAGGCTTAACAGAGGTACATTTTTTGTAAGAAAGGTTTAAAAACGAATTCAGTTGTATATCAAAATACAGTCCTGACGAACCTTGTGGAACTTGTTTCTCATACCATGTTCAATAACAGGCACTGGGTATTCCAACAAGATTCGGCGCCAGCTCATAGAGCGAAGAGCACACAAGACTGGCTGGCGGCGCGTGAAATCGACTTCAACCGGCACTAAGACTGGCCCTCCTCCAGTCCAGATTTGAGTCCGTTAGATTACAAGATATGGCAACACTTGGAGGAAAAGGCGTGCTCAAAGCCTCATCCCAATTTGGAGTCACTCAAGACATTCTTGATTAAGGCAGCCGTCGATATTGACATGGACCTCGTTCGTGCTGCAATAGACGACTGGCCGCACAGATTGAAGACCTGTATTCAAAATCACGGAGGTCATTTTGAATAAACTTTATTGTCATAGGAATCCATGTTTTGTTAAGTTCATTTTGGTATATAAATGGTTACATAATGAAAAAACTTGTTTCAATTATTTTGTATTAAACATGTGACAGAATTTAATACCTAACTAGGTATATGGGAGCTAAAGAAGTTTCACTTTCGTCGTGTGGTCATGAGGACACTCGTTTTTTATTACATACGACAATGTCGGTGGCGTATGTCGGTTTGGTAAAATAGTTTTGCAGAAGTTTATGGGAGACGGTGATCACTTAGGTGAGCCGTCTGTTCTTATGCCCCATAATATAAAAACAAAATCTCTTTCAATTGTTTAAAGTTAAACAGGGATTGAATGAGGCTTAAAATGATTGGCTTTTGAATTTGAATTAAGAACTTTGGTTTTTATGAGTAACTAATAAGTAATCTGTCTGTGCTTTGGTGCAAGTGGGTCTAAATGTGTGAACGGTACAAATCAGCTATATTTTATAATAATTGAGCATGGCATTAATAGGATTTGTAGAAAAATACGAATTTTAATTAAAAAACGATGATTGTATTTATTACTGTGCGCGTGCAAATAATGGGTACTGTTTACATTATTTACCTATATACCTCCCCTGTTTGATGTGATGTAGCTACATTAATCCCCGTATCAATATTTGCGCCCGCCTCACGTTAGAGGTAATCCAGCTCCGTTGATGAAAAGGTCCCGGAGCTTATGATGTTGTAATCGTACGTTAAGTGTGTTAATTAAATGTACTGTTTATTGAAGCTATTTTTTCGGAAAATATCTAAATCAAACATATAATGTACAAGTATTGTGTCACACAAAAGGAATAATTACCCACGCCGTATTTATTTCTACATAAGTCAAAAATAACCCGAGAACAATAGGTTATAGGCAAATGTACCTATATTTTTACTTAGTTATGGAATGGTTCAATTAAACTTATTGTTTTTTGGAACTACTTTTATTTATACGATGTGGGTATGTTAATAACACAAAAACACATTATATAGATAAGTCGTGAAATGATTTAAAAATCGAATTTTCGAAAAAATCCTAGGGGTTTTCTTCTTTAAACGTCTTACTGTAAACGTTTTTTTTCTGGCGCATTTCATGGTCACAACACTAATTTAACCTAGTGTAAACCCAAAAACCAAGAAAATGTATAATTAGGCAACAATTCTTTTGACAATCTTATGACCGTTGCAGACGATGCGCACTAGCGCAAGCACTAATCATAAGTACTTGCACCAGCGTTCAAACGTAAAGTATCACTCACACTTTTACTAATCAAAATATGTTCACACGACGAAATTATATGCACAGTCGTCTGCAACTGAGGCGACTAGCGTCCGCAAAAATCCTATATCTTTTCAGTAAGATTGAGAAATGTCATCGTCATTGTATAATTATACGCGTTTTCGCAAACTCGTTTTCGAAAATTCGATTTATCAAATCGTACTACGCCAGATACACAATTTTATTTCTACTTATCACTATCAAATAAATCACCTTTGGTTTTGACATGACAGGTAGGTATACTTAAATGAAAATCAATGATGAAATGAAATGATTTGTTTGCGTAAATAGGGTAGATTACTAATATTACATAGCTATTCACTTTTACAAGAAGTTTTTATTTCAATTTATTATGTATAATTTTTTTATCAATGTAGGCATTCGTTTTATTTTTTTGACCGTTTTTTTATGTAAAACTATTTTCATTTATAACTTCTCACTAACATTATAATGAATAATTTAATCTCTTAATTACAAGTGTAAACCTCCTATTAATTCCAAATTATTAATAAGACACGATAGCTCAGCTTATGAATGATCGTCAGATTGTCAACTCACCTGAACAAGCATCAGTATAATCTGGGATCATCGTGCTAGTGTAAGCATTAACGGCATTAACCGTGTCAAAGACACTCTCGTCTTAAAGCACTCGAGCGTAAACAATTTAATTCATGTAAAGTATTTTAAATCTCGAGTAGCTCGATGGCACAGTGGTAAGTAAGTTCGATCAACGATTGTGGAAGTTAAGCAATTTCTCTAATGGTCAGTCATGGGATTGGTGACCAAAGATTTGGTATGTTAAGCTCTTCCGTGCTTTAGACAGCAAACCATTAGTCTCGGCTGAAGTCGTTTAGCACCCACCCATCCACACTGGGCCGCGTGGTGAATAAAATAATGTATATCAATAGGAAAGGTCTGTGCCTCAGAAGAACATACAAACAAAACATCGTAATCGCCTACTACAATAGGGATAATATGGTAGACCGATGGCGATGATTTTAAATTTATATTCAGGATGGTGATCATTAAAGAACTTTAAAAAAAGTATTACTTTTACAAATCAATACAAATTTTCACATTTTTTTTACATCTATACGTACTTATACAAAATTTTAACATATGCGTAGACTTAATAAGACCCACTTGATTCACTAGATTTATTTCACTGGCTAAGTAAGTATAGTTTAGCTGCGGAAAGATATTGCAAAGCACTTTTTGAATAGGACATTTCCATACGGCACCTATTCGTGTACCTCCATTCTTTCAGGTTTCCGTTTGAGTACCTACATCCTCACAATATACTGATGGAAACGTTGAATTTCTAAGTATCCTTTTCAACACGCTTTGAACATTCCTGCGAAATATTTAGACACTTTATTTGACGAGATAACATAACATCAAAGAGGCACTGAAAAGCTTGGAAATAAAAGCGACGGGTAAGTATAGCCATTCATTCGCACTGATCTATTCTATTCGATATTATGAATATAAAATTTTGTTGAGCAACAAAATCACGAAAAACGAGTTTACAGATATGTACAAAATGGGGCCTTCAAATCATTAACTGTCCGGATAAAGGCATTGGATTCTATTTATCTCTTGAAATAAATAAATAAATATTTCCAACACTCATACCAATTAGCCCATAGTAAGCACTATAAGGCCTGTGTTATGGGATATTAGGGTAACGGATAGAATACATATACTGTCCATATATAATTATGGGGTGTAAGGGGTTCTTAATATATCTGCAAGAACCCAAGCCAACCTCACCTTCACGTGGTGCACCCTGTTGACCAACAGACGAGGCTCTGGCAAACCGACCGATGGCGGTATAACCATCCAACGACGTAGGGGAGGAAAATCTCATTGGTGACGGGCAGCAGCGTCATCAGTGAAATAACCTACGTTCTGCGATCGCCAACCCGCCTGCCCAGCGTGGCGATTATGGGCAATACCTTGAATGCACACAAACAAAAAGCCACGGCCCCCAGTTCCCGGTAGCCCCGTTATTCCTGGTCACGGTGGCGACCACGGTAACGGCGGGGCGGGGGGTGCGAAGAATCTCCGGGCTACGGGAGGCCACCACAATAGACTGACCCTGGCGACGTACAACGGACGCACGCTACGGCTTGACTCGCATCTGGCGCAACTCGAGGTGGAACTTGGGAAGATTAGGTGGCACATTTTAGGGTTAAGTGAAGTCCGAAGAGAGGGGGAGGACACCATAACGCTCGAATCTGGCCACCTAATGTACTTCCGCGGGGGAGACCAACAGTCCCAAGGTGGCGTTGGGTTTTTGGTGAATAAGTCCCTTGCCGATAACGTTGTGGAAATATCCAGCGTGTCGAACAGGGTAGTGTACCTTATTATAAAGCTCACCGAGAGGTATAGCCTCAAGGTGGTGCAAGTGTACGCACCGACCTCGACACACTCGGACGACGAAGTGGAGGATATGTTCGATGATATATCGAGGGCCCTCCACTCCACTACTAAGACCCACTACAACGTTGTTATGGGGGACTTCAACGCTAAAGTGGGAGTACAGAATTGCAGCGAATCGGTAGTAGGATCCCATGGATTTGGAAGCAGAAATCATAGGGGGCAAATGCTCGTCAACTTCCTCGAACGGGAGGGGCTCTTCTTGATGAACTCTTTCTTCAAGAAACAACCCCAAAGGAAGTGGACGTGGCAAAGCCCCGACACTATGACTAAAAATGAGATCGATTTCATCATGACGGACAAGAGGTACATATTCAGAGACGTCTCAGCGATCAACAGGTTCAATACCGGTAGTGATCACCGACTCGTCCGGGGCTCTTTGAATATCAACTTTAAGGCCGAGCGCGTCCGTTTGATGAAATCCAGGCTCCAACCTACTCTGCTCCAATCTATAACAGGGTCTGAAACGTTCCAGTCAAACCTGGAGAACCGATTTGCTGCCGTGGAAACCACAACAGACGTAAACCAAAACCTCGAAAATGTGGTTCGGATCCTCAGGGAAGAGGGTACGAGATTATGTGCAACGCAGCGTAAGGGCAGGAAGTCAAAGCTTTCGGAAGAGACTTTAGGGCTAATGAAGGAACGACGTGAAAATCCACCCGTCACTTCGTCGGCAAAGCGGACTCTAAACCAAGAGATCAGTAAGCACGTACGACGCGACCTCCGGTGCTCCAATACTCTCTCGATCGAGAGAGCGATCGAGCAGAATCGAGGATCCAAAGTGTTCGTACAATCTCTTGGAAGAAGCCATCTGACGAAGTTGACCACAGCAAGTGGGGAAGTTGTTGCTTCAAAGCCGGCAGTCCTTTCGGAAGTGGAAGACTTCTACAGCCAGTTGTACGCATCACATGCATCTCGACCCGATCCCGGAAATGAGGATTCCAGAGCCACATTAACACGCCACTTCACCGAAGACCTGCCAGAAGTCAGTATTGGCGAAATCGAAATTGCTCTTGGACAGCTTAAAAATGGAAAAGCCCCTGGAGAGGATGGTGTTTCAACAGAACTCTTAAAGGCTGGAGGTAAACCCGTACTGAGGGAGCTCCAAAAGCTTTTCAACACTGTCCTGTTCGAAGGGAGAACTCCGGAGGCGTGGAGTAGGAGTGTGGTTGTCTTGTTCTTTAAAAAGGGGGACAAGACCCAACTTAAGAACTATCGACCCATATCCCTTCTAAGCCACGTCTATAAGCTGTTCTCAAGAGTGATCGCGAACCGTCTTGCGCGAAGACTTGATGACTTCCAACCACCGGAACAGGCTGGGTTTCGGAGCGGATACGGCACCATAGACCACATATACACAGTGCGGCAGATTATACAGAAGACTGAAGAGTACAATCAGCCCCTGTGCCTAGCATTTGTGGACTATGAGAAGGCCTTTGACTCGATTGAAATCTGGTCTGTTCTGGAGTCCCTGCAGCGTTGCCAAGTCGACTGGCGATACATCCAAGTGATTAGATGTCTGTACGAAGCCGCCACCATGTCTGTCCAAGTACAGAATCAGCAAACAAGTCCCATACCATTGCATCGTGGAGTGAGACAAGGGGACGTTATTTCCCCGAAATTGTTCACTAATGCAATGGAGGATATGTTCAAGACGCTGAACTGGAAAGGACGTGGCATCAACATAAATGGCGAACGCATCTCTCACTTGCGATTTGCAGACGACATCGTCATCATGGCAGAAACCCTGCAGGACCTACAACAGATGCTGAATGACCTGGCTGACTCTTCTATACGCATCGGCCTACGGATGAACTTGGATAAAACCAAGGTCATGTTCAATGAACATGTTCTACCGGAACCGATTGCAATACACGGTGCCGTTCTCGAAGTTGTTCAAAAATATGTGTACCTCGGGCAGACATTGCAGTTAGGTAGAAACAACTTTGAGGACGAGGTGAATAGAAGAATTCAGCTAGGTTGGGCAGCGTTTGGGAAGTTACGTCAAGTCCTGACATCGTCGATCCCACAGTGTCTGAAGACGAAAGTCTTCAATCAGTGCGTCCTACCTGTGATGACATACGGAGCCGAGACGTGGACACTGACGGTACGGCTGGTCCACAGGTTCAAAGTCGCTCAACGCGCTATGGAAAGGGCTATGCTCGGCGTTTCTCTGAAGGATCGCATCAGAAATGAGGTAATCCGGTAGAGAACCAGAGTTATCGACATAGCCCACCGGATTAGCAAGTTGAAGTGGCAGTGGGCTGGCCATATTTGTCGAAGAACCGATAACCGTTGGGGTAGACGAGTTCTGGAGTGGAGACCGCGTCTAGGCAAACGTAGTGTAGGACGTCCTCAGGCGCGATGGAGTGACGATTTGCGCAAGGTGGCTGGCAGGAGCTGGATGCGAGTGGCCCAAGATCGATCTGAGTGGCGTGCATTTGGAGAGGCCTATGTCCAGCAGTGGACTAGGATAGGCTGTTGATGATGATGATGATTGATGATATAATTATATTTTTAAAGATATACATATTAAACATCCATGACATTCATCACACAAACATTGCCCCCACCGGGATCTGAACCCGGGACCGCTCGTGTCGGCGACACCATGAAACCCGGCGTACAAACCACTCGGGCCGTGCCCGCCGTGCCAGGTCGTCAAACTAAACATCAACAAATAAACAAAAATGTGAACAATCTTAATATATATAAATTACGTGTCACGTTGTTTGTCCAAGATGGACTACTAAACTACTTAACCGATTTAAAGCAAGTTTGCACACCGTGTGCAGTTTGATCCAACTTGAAAGATAGGATAGCTTGCATCTCAATTTATAGTCGCAATATTATTTTATTGCAAATTATTACTTTTGGGCGGGACGAAGTTCACCGAGTCATCTAGTAAAATGTAAAAATAAACCTAAACATTATTATTTTGGTTATTAGAATTATTTTTCCACTTCTTTTCTTTTAATTAAGTTGTATATCATATCTAGAAATATTTTTTAATTTAAAAAAAAAACACTTACAATTCCCGTTCGACCGAACAGCAGAACAGCAATTTCGCAATTGATACTTATACCTGTTTTTCACATTAAAGTTGAAAATGATAACTGCTATGTATTATTAAGTAGATTCTCCTCAACACAGATGATATTCTTAGTTGTATGACCCTTCTACTATGTTCTGGGTCAACAAGCCCCAGGGGTACACGATAGCCCGTTTTGTTCATACTTGGTTAAAAACGACTTTCTTTCTGATCCAGTGTGCGATAACAGAATTGTACGAATTCGCTTATCTCGCGCCAAAAATGAATTCCATAGAGTGGGAGTATCGCGATGTTTACACAGCAGCTTTCCTTTTAAAAAAGCAGACCTTTTTTATAAGTATATATGAAGAAAAATATGTGTGCTGAATGTCGATAAGACAATGGTCAAAAACGTTAAGTTTGTTACGCCGCACTATGGGATCCCGGCTAAGAAAGCCATCTCATAAATGCTTTTTTCGTAACTGTGATTCGAGGCATGTATTATACATCAAATTATAGCTAAAGAGTTACTTTATTATAATCAATATAATTTAACTCTCTGACTTTTTGTATTTTATAAAGAAGAACATCTGAAGTCAGGGAATGAAAAACATACAAAAATAATATAACATGATTTCAGTTAGTTTCCATAATTTTATAGTCTCATAAGAACAGTAATCATATAAGTGTGCTACCATTTTAGAAAGCTAAAAATGTCTTCTTTTCTATAAAATTAAAAAAAAACAGTTTTTTTAATAGTGTTTAATTTAAAAAAAATCTATATCACAATGAGTACTATTTTTGTTTCTTAAACTTTCAGTTGGAGTTTTGACATTTGCCGAAGCTTGCCGAAGTTCTGTTTTTTGTGTTATTTCTTAGATAATATAATATTATTTGACGGCAACAATTTTTTTTGCTGTATCAGTGCATAACATTGTCAAATCTCATAGAATATCAGCGTGTGATAACATATATTTTTAAGTACGTTTAATAAGACTTCTCTGATTTCGGGTTCCTCAGAACAGACATTTAAATAAAGGCTCTTGGCCCTTATGTTATATTGTGTTATCTTATGCTATACTAATATCGTGTATTTCCCACAATATTTAGTTCCCATTCCCATAAGAATAATGGAAAACCGCAAAATTATAAAATAGTTTATATCTACTAATTTTGCACACGTCTTCCATAATTTTTCGGTACAAAATAGTGCATTTGAGTATAAAATAATACAGTTCTTTATTAGTTTTTGTCATAAATAATTGTTTTTTAAATATCTCGCCGCAAAGAGTCAGTTCTCGTGTACCAGTCATGACTTAAGTCTCTTATTGATTGAAAGTGATACAAATTATGGTGTTTCCATCTCTAATTATATACGAAGCAATTTTAACGAATCTTCAGATGCAAATATTACTAAAATTATCGCAAGTATTGAGAAGTCTTTCATAATTCAGTTCCGTCAACGCTATACTAAAGCTGGTCGAAAGAAAGAACAGTTCTTAAGCCAAATTTTTTATTGCATGGGATTTGATACAGCACAACGGTGTGTTAATAAATATAAATGGTACTATATGCCATCTTCCGTGCACAAGGTTTTGATTCATGGTGAAAGTGTCATACGTCATTTTTCGGTATTGCCTCTTGGGCAACATTCGGAAGATACTCAAGTCTGAAAATGAGTCAAAGTTCCCATAGTGCGCCGCCACACAATATTAAAAACCTCATATTGGACATCTTAAAGATGAATTTTATTTTATAGTATTCATTCATCCGTTGCGAGAAAAAACAAAGATTAATTTCAGTAAAATTAATTACTAGCGCTTATCCATTCACCGTTACGACCCACTTTAACTGTCTGTGATCACTTGACCGCGCCAATGTTATCCCGTCAATGTAAGTATGATGAAATATCTTAAAAGATTGCAATCATTCAATTTAAACAAAGTTCTTCGTTAAAATAGGTACATATTTACCCTTTCCCTTTAAAAGGTTTACTTGAATAAATAAAATGTACCAGGGTGGAATAAATCTTGTTTAACCTGTAAACTTTTAATAGAATAAGTAAGTGAAAGATGTAAATTTAATCCAGACGCCTACTTGAGGTTACCCGTGTCAAGCAAAAAACTGTTCATTGAAGTTTTGAAAACAGTAATAAAATTTGTTCCTCCCATAGATTTATTATTAAAAGACTGACAGAGTGATGAAAAAAGATATCATGCCCTTAAGACAATCCTACAAGGTAGAAAAAGATGCAAATGATGTACCTTTTGGTCGAATAAAGTAAGCGCCGACATCGTCCTGTCAAGCTGTAATGTGATTAAGTTAATTCGGAAATTCTGTGAAACTAAGACAACAATTATGCTTATACAATTCAGTTTGTATATAGTATCCTGTATTTTAAGCAAATCTTGTTACGGGGCCGTCGTCCAATTTGCTCCTATTTGTAAAAAAATGTACTGTGTTTGGGAGACAAGCTTTGTCAATATTTTGCTAATCATAAGCATTGAGCTCATTGGGAAACTTAACTTGGAGGAGGTTAATAACTTTATATACCTGGACTCAAGCATCAGTTGCAATGGCTCATGCGAAAATGAGGTTCGGCGAAGAATCGCGATAGCAAAGGATGCCATGGCACAGCTACGTAGCTATGGAAGGACAAAATCATATCTTTGGAAACCAAGTCCTATCTTGTACGTACTCTGGTGATCTCCATATTCTTGTATCGATGCTTTCGAAATGTGGTGGACAGCACATCGCACTAACGTGTTGATTCTACAGGAGCTAAAAATACACTCAAGGTTTTCAACCATAAAGCCTCTATATTTCCTGGGTGGAGGTCCCATGACGGCCTGGTGAACAGACATGCGGGTGACATGCGGGTCAATAGTCTGATTTTAAGTTGACTTCTTTCAGTGATTCATTCAGGAGAACTTTGTTGGTGTTTTTGTGTTGCAGCAAAATTAAAGCAATAGATTAGAAGACCGCAATCTCTTGCTAGCCGCCCATATTAGATTGGGCCAAGTAAATTTGCTCCTTGTTCGAATGAGTTGATCCTATGGGACGTAGGCCGCGAAGCTTTTATCTTTCATTAAAAAAGGAAAACCTCGCTTTCAGTGCGTCACGACATAGTAAATTGCTTACCGTGTTTATTTGCTTTAGCTAAGCGTTATTTACGTGACAAAGTCTTCTACAATGAAATGATAAGAAAATAGTGGTTCTGTGAAAGCTTTTTTAATTTCAATTTTATTGATAGAGCAGGTTACCCGAATATGAATGAAGTAGTTGAAAAACAAATTGTTCAGTTATTATTGTATAACTTAACTCGAACAATTATAAAATTTTATAACGTTACATATAGTCGACATCAGTAGAAATCGAAATTAGTAGAATACTGTGTATAATGGCGCAATTACATTTGGTCGTGAGCTCGAATACGATTGTCTATGGAATTCGGATAAACGACTTAGTGTAAATGAATAGAGTCGAGTACGCCCGTATTCGTTTTGGTTCCCCCAAATCTGGCATCACCAAGGTAAATTCCAACTAGAACGCGGGTGCAGTGTCATTTGTCCATGTTCCAGTACCCGAACATAATGTAATTATTGCATCGGGTGCCCGAAATCGAGTAATATCTTTTGGTAAACCCTATTACGGGCTAACGGCTATGTGTAATTGCGCTTTACTACATGAAATTTATTTATTCTCTCTGCATGATAGGCATCATGCAAAACACTAATGTGGTAAACTTAGTGTTTGAAGTTATAATAATATGTGAAGTATCCATATTAGTATAATGTAAGTATATTTGGTGGTTATGCAGGCAAAACCAATTATGCGACATTTAACCAAATCGAGAAATCCGCTACATAAAGTTCAAAGCCCTTTTAAAGTTTTAAAGATCTTTTTAATGCAACCAGAAGTATGGTCATGGTGGGGCTGAATTCATCATTTTGGGTTAAAGTACAACTTTAATATGAAAAAGAAAAGGGAAGTCTGCAAATTATTTGTTCAAACAAAAAATGGACCATTCGTAATTGGTTTTCCCTGGTGAATAAAAATCGTGATTATCTAGAGAATCATTCACATTACGTATAAATATCATAAATGACGTGGTAGTATTTTAAATGTAATATCTACATACTTTATAAAAAAACAAATGTACACAAAATAAGGGGCGTCACTAAGCACGTTCTATCGTCTGTACCATGGTGAGTGTTCTCTCTTATCCCACCTTCTCCTTTTCTTTAGAGGACCACGCGCGCTGGCCTACGTTGTCACCGTCTAACTGTGGCCACAATTCCAAGGCGTACAAAGAAATTTGGTGACTCATTTCTTTGTCACACTATCCGTAAATGGAATGCTGTGCCCGCTCACGTGTTCCCTCTCTCACAACCTGGGATCCTTTAAAAGAGGCGTGAAGAAGCAACATGCAGGCCGGCAGGGTGAGGATGGCTGGTGTGGCAGGTAAAACTGCTGTATCAGCTATCTTCACGTCTGGACTTCACCTTCACTTAACATCAGGTGGGGTGGAGTCATTTGTCGGACCTATCTATAAAAAAAAAAAAATTAAGCGGCTGATTCTGTTGCTCAGGTAGGTAGAAACTTCAAAGGGTGCTTACATAAAGAAACAAGTTACCTGGCACATACAATGATTCTTAAGCACCCAAATTCTACCATACCAAAACAAACTTAAACAGCAGAATCAGGCCCTTAAATGTTATTTCGACATTTTGTTACATTCTGTACAGTATACCTTATGAATCTCACATCAAATTAGACAGTACCAGTATAAACTGGGCTCTTATTCGTACTACGCAGGGTACAGACAAGAGCTCAGCGTATATTGGTCTATATAGGCGAATGCAACACGCTCGATATGTATCTCGATATTTACCGTGATATTTATCTAGTAATATTTTCTTATACTACACACACGATACGAATCACGTCAGTACGACAGTAAATTTCACTGAGTACACTCGTAAGTTTCGTATTACACTATAAATAAAGCTATGACTGATAATATAAAATACCCAAGACTTTGGATTGTACATAGGGTTAACAACTTTTTTTCTATCAAATATAGTATTTTCGAAGCTGTTACCTCTAAAATATAGTAGAAGGCAAAAAAATGGAAAAAACATATAGTATATGATTAAAATATTTACTTTATTTTTAAATTTAGTATATATTTTGCTGCTCTATACCTTAATAATACAGTTTTTATTTTTAAGAAAGCTTTTATTGGCAAAAACCTGCTTTAAGCAAAATATAGTAGTTTCGCCTACTTTATATGTTTTTAGGAATATAGTTAGTTAGTTAGTTCTTCAGGGCGTTTTCCGCTCTTAGTCCTAATTATTGGACCATTGTGCGTGAAAGGAATATAGTATTTGATCCCCTAATATAGTAAGATACTATATTATATAGTAGAGTTGGCAACCTTAATTGTACACATTTTCCGTAGAAGCACCAGATCGCTTCGAATCGGTTATTTTTTTAATTCTTTCCTATTTAATTCGATTTTAATGAGTTTATCTTCGCAATGACATCTTTGGTAGTCGCGCCAGGTTTAATTCTTTTTTAAATTCAAATAGTTGCTCATAGGCATTCGCCCTTTTCACTTTATTTACAGTGTCGGCACTTGAGCTGTCCCATACCTCTGGTAGTGTTTTAACACTAGTATGAATTGTTTCAAGTGCTTTTGGTTGTTTGTATGAGGTACGGCGGGCGCCGCCGCCTCAATATGCGCGTCCTCTTCCATCGCTGACAATATTAATACTGACGCAATAAATATCGATTAGAGACTAGACGCTCGATATTTATCAACGATACTTGATATAAATCGTGGATTTTAGGATTTCTAGAAATCCACCGTCCGTACCACGATATGTGAATAATTGGTTTTCGCTGAAGGTATTTCATTCGCGCGTGTTTTAAATTCATTCAAACAAAACACATTTAGACGCAAATAAACTTTTTGCTAGGATCAAATTGATATACACACTAATGAATTACTTCGCGGAAAAGCAAGTACATGATAATACTATGTTTTGCCTGAAATCATAATAGTTCTTGGGTATGTTATCTTCATGTAATTTGATTTTGTAGATGAAATCACAAAGATTACAGTAAACCCTGTAAAGGAAAACCATTTTTACTGTGTTATTTTGTTTTGCATGGGATCCGAACCGGTAAAAAAATTATTATGTCAACATAAATTATTTTTATTGAAGCCTTGCACGGCTAACTAGTCTTAAAATTGGTTTTTACATGCGGTAACTTCGAAACGGAGCGTTTGATGAAGAAAAGGGTTTTACCTGCCGATAGAGCAGAAAAAACTTAGTCGATGCATGCAATAAAAAGATTTTTTGATAAAGTCGTCAAAATTGGTTTTGCCTGCATAACCACGATATTACATTATACTAATATGGATACATATTTATATTTGAAATATTGTATTCAGATTATCAATGCAGTGCGATGCGCGCTTGGAAATATACGTGTGCCACTGTGCTGTGAGAATTTATTATTCGCATCTCACATGGCAACAGCCGTCGTGCGCTTCGGTAGCAATGAGTTGCCAAAAACTCATAGCTAACGAGTTGTTGGCGTTCATTCAAAACGCCATAGATACAATGGACGAGATCAGCATCCTGCAGATTTGCAAATCGAATTTCAAGGAAGAAAGTCTTCCGGTCCGTCGGCAAGGTTGACCAAATGCTATCTCGCCGGAGGGATTTAACGGAGAAGAGTCTGCATGACATCGTCAAGAATTGGATCCAGTTTACGTGCCTACATTAGTGGCGAAGGAGCTACACAAGCTCCTCAATCACAATCTGGCGACATCGACGTGGTCGAACGTGATGGGAGCATCACGTTCGACCACGTCGATGTCACCAGATTGCTCAAGGACATAAAATCTGGCCGATGTAGTTAACAAGTTGGAGGAATCAAACAACACCATCGGTGAGTGGCGGGCCTGAGTGCAGTTATTAAGTAGCGCCGCTTGGACAAATAGGTCACCCCGGGTCTTTAACGTGAACACACGATGCGGGTCGCATAATGCATCCGTCAGTTTTGACTCGGCGCATACGAGTGCGTCACCGGCCGCCGTCATCGCGCACGAGGTCCTTCACCACGCCTCCCACGCCCGCCCCTCCGCCAAACCGCAGATGTCATGCGGCTGCACGTTAACACCAAAACACGCTTACGCGACTGCGGACGTAAGCTGACCCGTCGCTGACACACAACGTGAGCAGAAATCCACTCATCCAATGAAGAAGGGTCAGCCAAGACATCCCTTGTGCAACTCCGGCGGAATAACAAAACCGTTATTGTGACGAAGAGGGTTTCATCACGGTGGAGAGGAAGAAGAGGAAGCCCGCTCGCAATCTGTGCGTTGTAGCCCCGACCGGACCGAATAACATGCTGCGTCCAGCGATATCTGTGACGCTGCTGTATGTGTCCCGCTTGCATTACACCACGAAGGCGGAATCGCAGAATACTTGCGTACGAAGAATAATTTATCTCTCAGGGTCGCGGGGTTGGTGTCGAGCCACGACGTGAATTTTAATTCATTTGTGGTGAGAGCGCCGACTTCATATCTGGCGACCTTTTTGAAAGAGGAGCTTTGGCCGAAAGGTGTGGTGTTCCGGCGTTTCAAAGGCAGGCTACCTAACACCGCTCCGCGCCACAAGTCGCCGACTAAACGAGTTATTTAGAATTTGTATTTTTTTTATATTTAATACTTATGTTACCGATAAGGTATATATTTCTTAGGGTCTACGATGTCTGAATACAAATAAATAAAAAAATAAAACATAGTAAATACATATTTTAGGAAACCTGTTAGTAAAAGTTTCATAGAACTATAATTAACTTACAATTTGCTATCCCCAAAATAGATTCAGAAAACAAAACGTTCAGAGACCCAACATTAAGTACTCGTAAGCCTGTAATAATAAACGTATGTAACAACAGCATAAAACTTTAAATGAGTTCAATTTTCATGAACACATCCACATAGTTCCTGAAAACCTTTTAGGCATTCAATGATAACGAACAAATTGTAGCGTTCCATTGAAGCTGAATCAGTTCAGATTGGCTTTAATTACAGGTTTTAACTGTCGATGTCGATCTAAGGTAATAGTATGACGTGCAACTAAGTGGGGGTAATAAATTGGGGCGGGTGACACCGACCGACGCGCGGCGTCTCGTGTCGCGTGTCCGAATGCAGGTCGTCACTCTGAGCTTGAGGTTCTCAATTTGTTTACCACCCCCTTTCCCAATTATTTATTTTCTAGTGCCCACCAAAACTATCTACTATAGCCTTTAAGTCACAGTTGTATATATATAATGCGTGATAGAATCAAATATTAGGAAATCGCGAAATGATGGAATCGACTTTGCGCGAAGAATTTCTTAGCTGAAAATCTAGTGGGCGGCACACATGACGAGGAAAACCGAAGACCATTGGAGCGGAAAGGTTCTCGAGTACAATAGACGCTCAATGGCCAGGCTCCTCACCATGTGGACGTTCCAGGAGGTGGAGGTTGTCAATCTATTAAAGATCGCGGGAAATCACTAGTGTGGATAGCTCAGGACCCATCAAGATGAAAATTTTAGGGGGACCTCTGCTCAGCAGTGGGCATCATATTACTGAAAAATACTCGAACTATTAGAATTTTGGTAAATTTTGTTTTTAAATAAAATTTAAATGTCATACCTACAAAAAAGGACAAATAGCTGCTTAGGAAAGTTATCGCTTTCCTTAGCCGCCACAACATCTCCTAATTTGCTCTGGATCCTTATCGCCCCTTGTATCTTCTTGCCTTACAAGGGGGCTTTATTGCCCACTTTGAGAAACACTGCTCTACGCACTGCCGACTCAGATTATTATGGACACGATTGTGTTATTATTCGTTTAATCAATATAGATCGAATCGTTTCCATGAGTCAACGCTTACGAATGACGTGCCTGTTATTCGATATGAATTATGACATTAATGCGTTCAATATAGATTGTAATCCACAGTTCCAGCTACCTTCTCTCTCACTCTTTATTAAATTATTAGATCTGTCTTTATTATTAGTGACCAATTTATTTATTTATGATTTTTTTTTTATTTACTAATATTTAATGTATTACCGATACCTGTATATATGTTAAACTATAGGGTATTTATCTATGGGCCTACGTTGCCTGATTATAAACAAATAAATAATATGAATTAGAGTCGTCTTCAAAAATATTGAGGTAATAATAATTACTAAGTCTTAAACTAGCAGAACTTTTATGAAAGATTACATTCTTAGGAATTGGTCTCTGTGCACATTGCAAAAATATGAAGAAGATGCCTAGATATTTCTTTTTTATATATATTATTTCTACAGACTTTTTACTCACTGTTTTATAGTTATTTGTCTATTTTTCATTTGTATTGCTTAGTATGCTGTATTCTTATTTTTATGTATTAATTTAGCTTTTGTTTCTTTCAATTGAATGCTGTACTAGTTTGGGTACATACATTTTTTTTGTTTTTATTTTATATAAGCTCAGGTAATTTGTTGCATTTTACACTCTGTTTTATTTCATACTCCAGATTTAATCTATTCAGCTGGTGTTTAGGGCACTCCGTTATAACGTGCAGGATTGTTTCTTCTGTACATGGCAGACAAGTGCAATCTGGTAAGTCTTTAATTTTAAATCTGTGAAGATATTACACAAAGGCCCCATGTCATGTTAGTGCTTGTCATAATATATGGCTGGGTTGTATTTCCCTAATCGTTTTATAGGCTGTATGGGCATTTGGGCAGGAGACCTTTTGTTACTAAAGCTATTTCTGCTTTTTTATATCTTTCTTGATAGCTGTCGATACTTCCTTTGCGCAATATCTTCTTTAAATGTGATATGGGGACATGTCATAATATGGGGCTGTTTTCTTATGGAGAACTGCCTCTTTTGCTAATTCGTCAGCATGCTTGTTGCCCTCGGTTCTGACATGTGCCCGCAGTCAATACAGTTGTAAGTTCTTGTTGCTTTCTTTAAAGTATTTAATATTATATATTACTAAGTTAGCTTTGGGTCTGCATTTTTTGCAGCCCTCAGTGTCTCCAAGGCAGACTTTGAGTCACTGAGAATTGCAAAATTACTGTCTTTTTTGTGGTTTTTATTAATTCTGTTGCTCTGTATATATCGTACATAGCGGCCTGATAGACTGTGGAGTAATCCACGAGTTTGAATTTTCGGTTTATTATTTCCCGTCCCTCTTTTCATATAGGGAGCGCCCTTTCAACGTTCTCTTTGATTTTGCTACCGTCTTTGTAGAACTGGGTTACATTTGTTTTTATGACGCTTACAATAACGGTGCCTTCGACTGCGCAGAAATCACAGCTTGCGCTCTCTGATGGATACGGGAGATCTTTGTACGATACTTTGCCATCAATCTCGCATCCGGGAATCTGCTGATTCTAGACTTGTTCTTCGCCACGTACAGAGCGACAGTTTCTTTGGTATGAGACCAGAGATTATGAGTACTGAGTTCAAAGACGCAGTTCGATATTATTAAAATATTTTTTGACAAAAGCACCTTTGCACGGTGTTCAGCTGTTTCTGGGTTATTATTTTGTCAACTGCTTGTGCCCATACGCTTGCGGCATAAAGAACTGTGGGTTCTACAACAGATGTAAAGATGGTGTGTATGACTGCTGGGTTCAACCCCCGTATGACCTTTGCAGTTTTTACCAATTGCTTATATAATTATGTTGATAGCTTGTTTGCAAGTGTTAGTTACATGGGTGTTAAATGTCAATTTATCGTTGAAGGTGTATTAATTTTATTATCACTATTATCCAGTATTTAAAATTCTTGGACAGGTCCTATTTCGGTACCTCCTATGTAGAAGACCGAGGTATATTTGAGTTTCTTTGTTAGTGTAAGGGCGTATGTCTTCAAGGCTGAAAATTTTAATTTATTTATATTTCCCCAGTCGTTTATTTGTTAAGTACGTTGTTTGCCTGTCTTATTCTGTTTTATGCAAACTCTGGAGAGCTTAAAGGGTTTAAGAGATTCCAGAAAGTCGGTCCTAGTATTGAACCCTGTACGCATTTTACTTGTTCAACGATCATATTCATGTCCCACGTATCAGAGTTTTATTTGTCTGTTTTGGAAGTAGCTGTTTACCACTCTTCTCAGATTTACAGGACAGTTCATTTCGGCTAGTCTGCATTTTATTGCAGGTTACTATGCTGCATCAAAAGTGCCCGTTATGCCCAGTGATATTATCATTACTATGCGTTTTTGAGCTAATTGATCCTTAATTGCTTTCATCAGATCCCAGAAGGCGTCTTCTGTGCTACGTTTAGGTACAAAACCGTACTGTTTGGGGCTCATGACAGCTAGGAGATGATATATATTCCTGTTGATCAGCAACTTTGTAACAATTTTTGTTATCACCGACTATTTCAGGGCTTACATGAGACTCGAAACGTATTTAATTTATAATCAGGGCGCCGTGATACTGTGATTTGAGGGAGATAAATGAAAATGTCTAAAACCGCAGTGAACAAGATGTTATATTGTCAAAAATGATTCAGATCTTATTTCATCATGGTTAAAACTTAATACTAGTCACATTCAAGTTAATAAATACATAGTTATATTTCCTCAAAGATCTTTCTTTTGATTTAAAGATATTCATACATCCAAGATCATGTGCTAATACAGTAATACTCAATTTAAGTTTCTTATATAAACAAATTATTAAACAAGTTATAAAATATTAAGTTTTGAAAATTTAACAATAAAAATTTGTTACGTTCTTATAATGGCTTTACAGTTTACCAATTCAAATCTTTTATCACATTAAACAGAAATTGTTCTCCGGAGTATGCACTGGTTAAATATCAAGAAGTTATAAGTTTTACTTAGCTTTGCAAGATCATGGGAGCATCAGGATGACTCAAATATCCTCAGGGATGAAGCAGGACTTGCTGTCATCACGTGAATCCGTCACTTTTTGCTCAAGAAAGCTTCACAGGCTCATATATATATTTTTCCAAGGAGATTCCAATCAGGATCAAGTAATTGTGATTATTACTGTTATTAATTAGCCAAATTAATGGACCTAGAACCAATTACATATTTTTCTATAATTCAATAAAAAACTAACTGGACCTACAGCCTAACGAATCAAATGTATTGAACTTACCCGTTAATCCGGGGAGAAATAACAAGTATATAATGCACTGACTACCACTGCTAGTCTTAATGCTATTTTCTAAGTATGGTCTTCAAGGTTCTATCAGCCAAAAGAGAGCGAATCTGTTTGTGCACTGCTATTTATAGGCTACTACAACACGTGACAGCGTCATTGCAAATTTCTCTCATATTACCATATTTGGTATGAGGAAGCACACGGACCGGTTTTGCTGACTCCGCCTTTCAATGTTTCCAGAACATTAATGTGTCGTCACATCCATTTCCGCATCTCATTTAAAAAAATTACACACTAGCTCCCTCTAACTTACATTCCAAATGCAACTACTAGGTTCACACATATATTGTACTTGTCCATTGCTTTTCAAAGTGGATTTCGATATTGAATAATTTATATGCATGATGATAGATGGCGCTGAATAAATAATAATATTTCTACGACTTAATATTTAAGAATTATATTGCTAAGTTTTTAACGTTATTAAATTTAATTGCTACACAACATCCCCCTTATCTCAAAAAAATTTTTCCCAAAAAATTTTTTTTTTTTTAATTAATTAACCTGCAACTGACTTACAGACAAATCAACAATACTAAGTATTAGCCAAGATAAAAAAATTTAAACTTATATACGTGAGTATCCATTTATTTACTCCACGTAATGTTCTAAACTCTAAGTCAATAGCAACAATTAAATATTTGCTGTTTAATGATTTTTCTTTTAGTTTCATGTAAATACCTTTCTTGGATCTAATATCCAGTGGTATAACATGGCTTTTTTTTTCATCTTAAGAACTTAAGGTAGTTAAGAAAACAACTCAAGATTAAAGAAGTTTGTATGTTTTCTAACTCAAAAGATTAAGATTATTTTCCAACAATCTTCCTATCTTTAATTATCAAGTCTAAAGTATATGTCTACTTCCTTATGCTTATGCCTTTCTTACATCAAGATCTATTTTTCTATTAAGTATTAAAATAAATTGCACGTGCTTATTTTGGAAAAAAAAAAAAACTTTTCATACATCACGCATTTCATACTACTCTCATACTCATATGCATATCAGTAAACACAACTTGACGAAAATAATTTTTATCAAAAAAATTTTTTTTGTGTTAAAATATTAAAATTCCTCGAAATTTCATTTAAGCATATTTTTTTTTTAAAAGTGATCATATAGGTTAAAAAAAGTTGTAAATAAATATTTATTTAGTTAAAAGAGAAAAACAATTTAATTTTCAGGCAGGTTTCGAACCGTAGCCCACAGATTTCCATATGCACTCTTCCTATACCATAACTCTTCTTAACCAACCGTTTAATACTGAAAGTGACTAAAATAAGCATCAAAAGGGATTCAAAGGTTTATTAATTTTTAAGTTTGTTAAAAAAATTTAAGCTATCTTTACTAAGTTAACATTACATTAAAGCGAAAACATCTACGATCAAGATTGGACAAAGTATCAACTGGTGGTGACAATTAAGTGGTTACCACACATTTAATAAATATTTATTCCTTTAGTGGGAAACAATTAAATATTTTCTCATCTTTTGGAACTAAATATTATTAAGTTAAATAATTTTCATTCCTCTGGTGAGCAGCAATCAAGTATCCGCTTACCTTTTGGAAGAAAGTATTATTAAGTGTAAACTTTTGTTCCTTGGGTGTGAAACGATTAAATATTTCCACACCTTTTGGAAAAATTGTCAAGTTTAAATTATTTAGCATTCCCTGGGTGAGTAGCAATTAAGAGTCCACTCCCCTTTTGGAAAATGCTATCAAGTTTAAATTTATTTTTATTCCTTGGGTGGGCAGCAATTAAGTGTCTGCTTACCTTGTGAAAAAAATTATTATTAAGTTTTTACTAACTACAGCTATGCCTGTTGCTGACCGTATAGGGTGCAACATAACATATTTCTGAACTTATATGTTATTACAATTAAATACGTCTTCTAATTTCAAGTGTGTGGAAAAGGTTCAAATAAATCTCAACTACTAGTAAAAAAAAGTTTTAGATATGGGCTTGCCGTATTGACATGTTAATATTATTTCTTTTCTTAGAAATTACACATATTTATATACCAACCATCCCTCA
This sequence comes from Chilo suppressalis, assembly GCA_902850365.2. Classification (NCBI taxonomy): domain Eukaryota; kingdom Metazoa; phylum Arthropoda; class Insecta; order Lepidoptera; family Crambidae; genus Chilo; species Chilo suppressalis. The sequence continues at coordinate 14,326,295 of OU963906.1, read as the reverse complement.
TTCCTTTGGTGAGAAACAATTAAATATTTCCTCACCTGGTGGAAAATACTAATAAGCTCCCGTAACTTTTTGCAAGTAAAAAAAGTTACAAGTACCTTACCAATATCCAGAATGCAGGTAGATAAATATATCGTAATTAGGGAAAGTAATTGGAGGTATCAAAAATGTTAAGGTTAGGTTCAATATTAAAAAGTTCCATTGGAAATTAAAGTTATGAATTAAGATTATTTTTAAGTATTTATCAAAATAATTATTAACTAACGACATTCTTAATAGTGTCTCAATATATATATTTTTAAATAAAAGTCAAGGTACTTGGTGAACACTAAACTAAACAGAGATAATTAAATAATCAATCGTAATTAATTTATGAATTGCATATATATTAAATATTTAAGATTTTTTAAAAAATTTTACTTTAATAGAGAACTAATCGTCATAATTTGTTTTTTAAATCTATTTCAAAATCAGGAATATCAAAGTCTTCTCTCAAGTTAATTAATAGGTCAGAATATGTATTAAAATTATCTTTATTACTTCTGTACCAAATTAAAGCAGAATCCTCTAAGAGGTCTGAAAATGAAGTTAGCATACGAGATTGCGGAATCTCGCGGGCGTGTCTAATTTCTTCCAATCTTTCTATAAAATTTCTAACGCAAGTAGAACCATCATATTTTAAGTTAAATGAGTTTAAATTAATGCGTCTATCTTTAATTAAGTACACCTTCCTCCTTTCGTTCATCTCGCTCGTTCTCTCACACTCGGGAGTTGCCTCTTTACTACTTAATTCGTCTGAACTACTTTCTTCTTCCTGTTCTACCTGAGCTAAGATACGTATGAGCCTGTGGCGCAAATCCACTAAAGAAGCATTGTCAACCTCCAATCGAGCAAGTCTATCGATTAGATAATTAGCCCTAACTGACACACGTAAGTGAAGATTACTGTCCTTTCCGAGGTCACCTGATGACAGCAGATCCTCGAGCTCAGCAATTTTCGGCGTACATGCCTTGAGCTCGCTTGCCGGGAGTGGTGTGATCACTGGAGCACACTTGATGCTGCCACGTCTCTTCAGCTTAAAAATTTGGCGAAGCTGCTTTCTCAGTGCATCCACCGATGTGTCAGGAGCTGTGGAAATGCCAAGAATATCCAATTCATATATGATTTCATCCTTTCTTAAGTAGTTTACATATTTTTGTAAAGAGAGCATTTTCTCAGATTTTTTTTTTAAGTTAAAGTCAGTTATTTCTGTTACTAAGTTAATTATTAAGTTAATTATTAAATTACGTTTAATCAAGTTTTTAAATCAAGCTACTTATTCAAGTTATTTAATCTAAGAAAGTTAAATACAAAGGAATTTATAAAATTTTTTTTTTTTTGAAGGAGGGTACTTTTATTATTACAAGTTTCAATTCTTAAAGACTATCTTGTTCACTGTTCAAGGTCAATTTTTTACGCATCCAATCAATACGAAAGTGTTATTGTAGTATAAGTTGATTAATTCTAATGTGCTAAGTTAATTAATGCTAGTGTGTTTATTAAAGTTTTCTAAGTTATTAAGTAATTTACTTCTAATGTGCTATTCAGACTGATTGGGGATTTTAAGCATTAAATTTTTCCACCAATCTTTTTATTATCATATTAACACATTAGTACAAATTCTGAATATTAAAGATTTTTAAGTTAATTTTTTTTTTGATTAGATGTTAAATTCTAGTGTGCCGTTCAGACTGATTGGGGATTTAAGCATTTATTTTTCCGCCAACCTTTTTATCATCATACCAGCACACCAGTATTTCCCTCAAATACAGTATTTTATTGCTCGGCCCTAAAGTTGGTCGCCATTTTGTAACAATTTTTGTTATCACCGACTATTTCAGGGCTTACATGAGACTCGAAACGTATTTAATTTATAATCAGGGCGCCGTGATACTGTGATTTGAGGGAGATAAATGAAAATGTCTAAAACCGCAGTGAACAAGATGTTATATTGTCAAAAATGATTCAGATCTTATTTCATCATGGTTAAAACTTAATACTAGTCACATTCAAGTTAATAAATACATAGTTATATTTCCTCAAAGATCTTTCTTTTGATTTAAAGATATTCATACATCCAAGATCATGTGCTAATACAGTAATACTCAATTTAAGTTTCTTATATAAACAAATTATTAAACAAGTTATAAAATATTAAGTTTTGAAAATTTAACAATAAAAATTTGTTACGTTCTTATAATGGCTTTACAGTTTACCAATTCAAATCTTTTATCACATTAAACAGAAATTGTTCTCCGGAGTATGCACTGGTTAAATATCAAGAAGTTATAAGTTTTACTTAGCTTTGCAAGATCATGGGAGCATCAGGATGACTCAAATATCCTCAGGGATGAAGCAGGACTTGCTGTCATCACGTGAATCCGTCACTTTTTGCTCAAGAAAGCTTCACAGGCTCATATATATATTTTTCCAAGGAGATTCCAATCAGGATCAAGTAATTGTGATTATTACTGTTATTAATTAGCCAAATTAATGGACCTAGAACCAATTACATATTTTTCTATAATTCAATAAAAAACTAACTGGACCTACAGCCTAACGAATCAAATGTATTGAACTTACCCGTTAATCCGGGGAGAAATAACAAGTATATAATGCACTGACTACCACTGCTAGTCTTAATGCTATTTTCTAAGTATGGTCTTCAAGGTTCTATCAGCCAAAAGAGAGCGAATCTGTTTGTGCACTGCTATTTATAGGCTACTACAACACGTGACAGCGTCATTGCAAATTTCTCTCATATTACCATATTTGGTATGAGGAAGCACACGGACCGGTTTTGCTGACTCCGCCTTTCAATGTTTCCAGAACATTAATGTGTCGTCACATCCATTTCCGCATCTCATTTAAAAAAATTACACACTAGCTCCCTCTAACTTACATTCCAAATGCAACTACTAGGTTCACACATATATTGTACTTGTCCATTGCTTTTCAAAGTGGATTTCGATATTGAATAATTTATATGCATGATGATAGATGGCGCTGAATAAATAATAATATTTCTACGACTTAATATTTAAGAATTATATTGCTAAGTTTTTAACGTTATTAAATTTAATTGCTACAACTTTTCAAAAATTTTCCCAAGTACAGGTACCAGCCCATCTGGCCTTAAAGATTTTGGATTTGTATAGTTGGACATTCCGGGCTTTCTGAGAGTGATAATTATCGCTTTTTCCCATTGTGACGGAAAGTAGGAAAGTTCTAGACACTTAATTATTATTGCTAAGTATAGTTCCGGCTCAGCATTTATAGCACATACGCAGATATCTGCTGTTAGACAGTCAGTACCTGGTGCTTTGGTTGGCTTAAAAGTGGTAAGGATCTGTGTTAGTTCACCTAACACAAATCGCCGTCTCTGGAGTATAAAATGATAATTGCTATTATCATAGTTTAAATTAAATTTTAATAGTGACATAAATACTACTTTTCAATTCATATTTTTTCTATTAGATCATATGTAAAATAAAATTGAAAAGTCGGTAAATATTAAACTAAAACTACACTAAAACTAGACAAAAATTAAAATCATTAAAAAAATAGCTGCCCTAAGTCTTCCCCGTCGGCAAAGGTTCCCAGGACGCTGGCGGCATTTCCCCGCTGAATGGCGAGGCTTATGCGCTGGGCGAAATAGCCGCCAGCTCTACGGTCTCCAGTGGTCTCCACCAATCTTTTGGCGATTTCTTTGAAAAGATGGTGGGCACCGGAGCCCCAGGGTCCCTGAGTCTCGACGCCAAACGCCGCAAATGTGAGGTCTCTACTGAGGCAATCATACTTGCGGCGCTTAAGGGCCTCTGCGGTCGAAGCAGCCGCGCCAGCCTGCATCGAGGTTCCGGGAATATGAGACGGGGCCAGAGAGTCGACGCAGGTTGCGTCCCACACAAGTGTCCGCTTCCAAGGAACGAGTGTCATGCCGTCGGGCCTCTTACCGTCGCCGCGCGCCAGGCCGCTTGGTCCTAAAACGGCTGGCACGCTGGCGGAGGCGAGGGCCCTGCGGATGACATCGTGGCGGGTTATACGGCTCGCACTCCTTGTGCAGGAGAGACCGTGATGGTTGAGGTTAGGGCAGCCTCGCAGAGTTGTATAGGCTGGAAATAAGTCCCGAGCGTATCTGCTGTAGCTTTGCAGCAGATCTTAGCTACGAGACTTCGATATGTCGAACCTACTGCGATGGGGCGGATGCCGCCGTCTTTTTTTTAAGGGCGCATAAATTGGCTCCATATGGTAGGTCGACTATATCGGTGGCAACTTTCCCACTCAGCATCAAATTGCACAGAGAGGTAATGGCCTCAAGCAGAGACTCGCCGGCTTCACCACAGCATCCACTGGTAAGGTCCTTAAGGTGCTGTGGGGATAGGCCATCAAGGCTGCCCGCTGATCCTGGAAGAAAGGAAGAATATGCAAAGCGGACGGCATCTTTGGACGTTTTGAAGTGGTTGGTCCGCGAGGCCAGGTGCAGTGGTGAAAGTCGCGTCGGAGGCTGGGGACGGGTGTTTGGCGTGCAGGGCAGAGAGAGTCTCTGAAGAGTCCGGTGCCACCGCATCGTTAGAAAATAATAAACGCGTAGTACCCTTAATGTCGCCATCACTTATCTTATTTTCTATATATTTTAATGGGTTACGAATTGATGTTCGGGAGTAGGAAACTGGGGATTGGAATAAGGTCGGATTTAGGTTGGTACTGCAATTGCGTTTATTTAGTGTCGTGAGCGACAAATCGTGGTCCGTGCCTTTTTCGATGTGAAGGATACGAAAGGGAAAGGTTAGTAAACGCTCCCAGGAGTGGTTTGAGTTGAGGCGTACTGTATCTCGAATGAGTTTAGTCAGGTGTTGGGCGACGGTAACTCTTGCACCCCTTGGGATACGTTTTAGCACTGGGACATGTTGTTTTAAATGGGTGGTTCGGATATGTGTAAATTTTGTTGCGGACACGGATGGGGAACAGGTAAAGAGGCTGGTACTGAGCTATGTATATTTAGTGGTTTATGGCATTTACCAATATGGATACGTAAGCCTCTCTCACCTTTGAAAAACCGGGCCTGCTCTGGACATGGTTCTCTAGTGATGCGTTGGCAGTAGAAGTTCCTGCGTCTTGACTTTGCATATAACTTATCACTAATTCACTTATAAACTACTTAAATTAACAGAATTTGTAAAAAAAACAGCTTTATAAAAATATAATACAATAGAATTGGCGATTGTCAGTTTTAGCAGCAGCAGTGGTGCGCAGACTGACACCGCGCATCTTGACGGCTGCGCGCGCAGGAGGACTCCTTAGAGTTATGTCTTCTGGAGCACTGTGGTAACTAGGCGACCCGGTACAACGCTTATGGTCTCTAGGGCGACCCTATGGCGTCGTGGCTGTCAAGTAGAGCAGCGCTGATCAGCTGATAGTTTGAAAATTAGGGGGCCAAAACACACCGCACGACACCGTCCACACACTCCGTGCAAGAGGCGGCCCCAACAAACGCCAGCCACGGGTCCTTAATGCCTTTGAATAGGTCGCACTATTTTTATTTAATTAAAATTTATGCGCATGTGTGTTGTCAAACTTGCACCATGTTTCTTTTTTTTTATATATATAATTTTCGCTGATTTCTTTATAGTTTTAGTTATATATATTGTTTTTTATCGGTGGTTACTACATATACCATATATATAGAATTATTTTAGAAAATTTTTTTCATCATTTTATTCTCGCACTAAGCCGCCCAGGCGTTTCCTATAAAGTTGTGTAATTAGAACGATTCTTATGGTTTTTGAAGAGTTTTGTTAATTAATAAGTACTTGAACCGCATGAAGCTGACGTCAATAACGATAACCATACCGACAGTAGAAAATCGAAATCATTTAACCGCTACTTTAGTAACTTATAACGAGGATTAAAGTTATTTTTTCACAAAAAACGTAATAACATTTGGAAAAGAAAATGAAAATATATTCATTAAAAAAAAATCTAAATTCTCCGTCTTTTGAAAAGGTATAAAATACCTTTACTTTATGAATTAGATGTCACTTTACCGAAAATCACTCGGCCCGTTCCAGATTTCTATTGCACTATTGATAAACATGTAATAAATATTGTTTTTGATAGAATTTAAAATGCATGCTATAACTACATAAAATATATCAAATGGTTCTCCCAGCGTTATCGTTGATGTCAATTAAAAAGAGATTTATTATCATCATTTAGCCATACGAAGACTGGTGACCCAAGCCTTCCCCCAAAGATTTTCATACTGATGGGTCCTGAACTGCCCCCATCCAGCAACTTCCCGTGATCTTCAATAGATCGTTGGTCTATCTGGTTTTCCGCTATAATAAATTGGCCCGAACGTTAAATATAATATATAAATAAGTGTCGGCTTGCTTGGTCTTAGAATCTTTAACCTTATTTTCATCAGGTGCTTATAAATAGTATAATTGCCGATAGAAACCCTTAATCTCCCTCAGAAATTCAGTCTTAGACCAAATGATGCTATCGTTGCTGAATCCATCATCATGTTTCTAGATTGTCTAGATCCAAGCTGTTTTGAGGAACTTTGGAGTTCGATTTTAAAGCTCTTGTAGATTTGGTGTTGTACTGTAAGGGTATTGGTCCGAGTCCGAGCGCCCTATTAGGCGAAACCTTTTGAGCTTAATGAATAATTTAAAATTAAAGCCCAAAAATTGAAAGGTTGCTGATGCTTGTGACACAGGTTTTCCTAGGAAAACCTGCATAGAACAAATAGGATGGAATATATGGTTTGAAAATTTAATGTGTGTTAGGAGAGTTTTATTTTTATTAATATTAAATGTGTCTCTTACTAACCGGTGATCGCTTCCTGTTTTGATAACATTGACAAAAGAGCCATCATTGGGTCGACAACAGAAAAAATCTTTTCATCAACACGATAAGGTTGATCTCATGTTTAACTTTACCATCCGGACTCATGAGCATTAGAATGTTAGGGCTTCCTGAAATAAAGACCATAAAGTTAACCCTTATTAGGCCCCAGGCTTTCCTTTGTTCAATTCCAAGTTGCCCTTCGAGAGCACAAACCTAAATGACATTCAAGTATCTGGTATCGAAATATTTCCGATAGTATCATGATCTTGACGATGATACTGTTAGTTCTCAGTGTTATAGATAGCCAGGTTGAACCTTCATAGGTGATGGATGATCTTAGGATGTTAAAGCACCATGGGATTCTTAGCATCCGCTGCCCCGCCGTTACCGATCAATAACATGCGTAATTTAGATCTTTTTCTTTAGTTAGGTTTTTGTGAATCAGAACTACTAAAACTACTAAGATTAAAAAATATTTGAACATCAAAAATTAGGATTGCCTAGACTTATTTTAAAAGTACTTAAACATAACTCTTTTCGTTCTTTTTGATTATTTTGGAAATTTTGTATATTAGGCGGTGGTTGGCGTTGGGGTTCAAAGTATAAGCCATATAAGTAAAATATAGTTAGATGTTTATAGATATTTCAAAATATATAATTTTCATCTACTCCCCTACATACTGCTCGTTATAACGAAGTTGGCAGGCGGACTGGAGCGTCTTTTTAATTTGCTCGCAATAATCACATAAAAATCGTTGCGTGAATCTGGTGAAATACGGTCCGGGCGGCGATGTATTGATTCGGCAAAATGTCGAATTTCACATACAAAATGACGGCAGTCCCGCATTACAGCGTAAATTCATCTCTCATTGTCAACCACCGCACTATCAGCCGAATATCGAATATCCAAATTGCGGCACGTTTTGAGCCTACAGATACATGTTAAGTGGTATTATCGTTAGCCTTAACGATTGAGGCAGTTTGTGTGTAAACTTTATTTACTTTTGTATAATCCTATACTTAACAATTTATTTATTATGAAAGTGGGTTCGGTTTAAAGAGTTTCAGATATTCTCTCAGCGAAAATGTTGGTAGATTATATACGACAAAAATGGTTCATTATGCAATTATCTATAAAAAATGTGCTTACCCTTTTTTCTGAACAGACTTCTTGGCGTTAACTTAACACTCTACTTACTTTAACACTCTCGCTTATCATTGCCTATTAAAATATAGAAACCTGGAGTGAATATGGTAATATTTTAAAAAAATAATACCTTTTTATTTTTTACCTTGACTTTACTGATTTCATCCATCTTATTATTTAAATAGGTAGTTTTAGGTTTTTTCCTTTGTAGAAAGAAATGAGAAATTTATGCGAAACTAATGTTATCGGGGACCAAATTGTAGGCGGAAGCTAGTAATATAAAACAAAATCAAATATTAACATAATTAAACATTGTACTTCTAATACAGGTTTTTCTCAACAACAAACATTTGCCGTACCGTGCGCTGCAATTTGTCGGCGGGGAAAAAGTGAAATGATTAATAACAGTTTTAAATGCAAAAACTTGCATCATTTACACCTAGGCGGGAAATTATTCAAATTTATTCATGAGCAACGGGAGTAGGTAATCGCCTCTAGGAACTGCATGAATAAATAGGAAGTAGTGTACAAATCACCGGGCGATATAAAGGATAAGGTTTTGTCACAGCCGATTGTCCGATGATGACTAACTTTTCTTTCTGTGTCTATCAGGTAGATTATCATGGACACGTATTTTTTATTTTTTCACATAATCAAAACATTACAGAGATATATTTATTGATTGGAAATGTTACATGACGTCACGTTTTCGTACATTTTGTTAGGAGCCCCCACTTCCTAACTTTGACAAGCTATATCTTTGTAATTTTTTTTGGTTGATTGACAAAAGAAAAAATAATTGTCTATTATTTTTTGATAATCTGACTGACGGTCGGTAAATAGAATTTAGTTTACTTAAGTAAACGAAATTCGGCCTCATCCCTATTCCAGCTATAAGCAGAACCAGAATTCCAGATATACCAGATGCCGTATTGAGATCTCTTTAAACCTTATTTTCATTAAAACAGTTTCCGCCGATCGGCTTAAGTGGAAGTGTCGCGCCGGAATGAAGATTGCCATCTGGTGGTCTAACTAAAATGGCGACATTGGATGAAACATCTGAAATATTTTTCATTTAAGTATTTTAAATCTTTAGAGCCTGCGGAACACGGATCAGGCGTCCCCTCCACGTATTTGTTTCATGTTATTTCATAGTGTTGCGGTGCGTGAGTCGAGTATCCCGCGCCGCTCTGTTCTATGGAATGACGTCCGCTTCGTGCTTCCGCTTAAAGCACCGAATGTATAATTTTAATGATGCTGATGCTGATGATCTAAGCGGTTTTATTATGCAAATCTTGTACAAATCTGTTAATATAGGCATTTTAATTCAATTCAATTCAATTCATTTATTGCAGACCATAATGGAGATACAAAGGTGGTAACATATAGACAAAAAGTGCGTTATGGACCCTGTAGTGTAGGGTATCGCAATTGCAAGAGGAGAGGACGTCTTATTCATAATTCCTTATTGTGATATAATTTGTTATATCCAATGAATTAAAACCCATAAAAATTATTTATTCATACTACTCCAATAAGATATTGTATAATTAGATTTATGATTTATGAACGATTATTAATTATGTAAGTATTGTATTATATCTTTTTATAATAAAAATAATATTGTATTTGTTATATTTATTCCATAGTAGTTTTATCATTTAGGTATTCCTGGAGGCTATAATAGCATTTATTCAATAACATTAACTTAATTTTTTTAATGAAAACATTGTAATTTTCTTATTTTTTTAAATTTTCAGGTAATTTATTATAGATTGTTATAGACATATTATAAGTGCTCGATGAGCATAATTTAAGGCGAGTAGTTGGAACCATTAGGTTTTTCTTGTGTCTCGATGTATATTTTGAAGGAATGTTTTCTCTTCTAGTAAAAAAAATTGAGTATTTTTTTACAAATTTACAAATCTCAAATATATAAATGCTTGGTAAAGAGAGAATTTCATATTTTTGGAAGTAAGGTTTACAACTTTCAGTTTGGTTAATATTAACAATAATACGAATAAGTTTCTTTTGTAGTGTAAATAAAGAGGATACGTCCGTACTGTTACCCCACAAGATGATTCCATAGGTAAACCAGGCATGGGCATAAGCATAATATGTGATAAGAGCAGTCTTTAGATCTGTTGTTTTTTTGACCTCTCGAAGTGCATATGTAAAGCCAGATAATTTATTTTTTAACATCTGGATGTGAGATTTCCAATTTAAGTTAGTGTCTATAGTTATACCCAGTAATGAAAAATCATTCACACATTCGATATTTTTGTTTTGAAAACTATAACAAAATTTTAGCGGTAATTTTTGACGCGGGTGAAAGGTTATTAATTTAGTTTTATCAAAGTTTATTCTAAGGTTATGTTTGTTTAACCAGTTAAAAGTCTGGGTCATTATTAAATTTAATTTGGTTTGTAAGTTGTTGTTGTTTTTACAAGATGTGAGAAGAGAAATATCGTCCGCAAAGAGGACACACGGTTCCTCTATTATTTTATTATTATGTTTATTTGTTCTTTCACGAAATATTTTTTCATTTTATGATTTGCAAAGATAAACATATTTTAAACCATATATGAAACATGCAAACATATTTTTGAGTTATGTTCTACAAAATATTAGAAACTACCTACCACTTAAGAATAGTTTTGTTATTAATTGTTTTGATGCAAGGGGCTGAAGTAGCAGTTACTTTAGTTCTGCACTCGAGGGCAATGAATCCAGGTCACTTAAAGAATCCTAATAACCTCGCAAACTAAGAATGCTAGCTACTAGCTAGCTAGCTTAATGAAATAAATTCTAATTAATAAATAATTAAATACTCCTTAAATGAAGATATTCAAACTTCTTAGTTATTGTAAAGTTATATCATAAAAAGATCTAATTTGTAAAAGGGAGACTTTCGAAGAGGGAACTACGAAATTACTGCATTTGTTTTTGCTTTTGATTCTAATTTGTCATTTATCATTCATATAAACCATGTCAATAGTGTTCAATATTCATTATTCAAGCTGTAATCATGTCGCTTACACCTGAAGAATGCACCAGAATTCTCACAATGCTGGAAACCGGCTGGAGTAAACGCGATACAGCCAGGACTGTCGGTGTGTTGCTGTCAACAGTACAAAGAGTTCTCCGAAGTTACGAGGGAACTGGCTCTAACTTTTTTAGACCAAGACCAGCCAGAACCAGGTGTACCACAGCACGAGGATGCTATTTTTATGTATGACAATGCCCGACCTCATATAGGTTGGATTGTAAATGACTACCTTCAAGAGATGAACATTACTCGTATGGAGTGGCCAGCACGCAGCCCGGATATCAACCAGATCGAGCATACTTGGAACGAGCTAGGGAGATGCGTAAAACAACGAAACCCTCTCTCAATTACGCTTCGTGAGCTCAAAATTGCTCTCATAGAGGAATGGGAGAATGTTCCCCAAAATCGTATAAGAAACTTGGTGTACAGCATGCCAAACCGGGTAAACAATGGAAGCACGAGGAAGCAATACAAAGTATTAAAATTCAAGAAAATCGTAATGTTAATCAAAAATGACATGTTTCCTATTTTTTTAAGGCGAGACCAGCCAGCTTTTTTCTTTATGTAGTGTTTTTGTAAATAAAATGTGGTGTTCTGGAGTGTATTTGAAATAAATCTAATATTTTTGTGCATAAGAATAAGAATGAATGAAAAATATTTTCTAATTAATGACAAGATAACAATCTTATAATTAATTTAAAAAAGATAAACATAACGCATTTTTATGATTTTATTTATTTTTTAAGCATTTAACTGCTAGATGTTTAAATCTAAAGAAAAGTTTACTAGAAAAAAATCCACGCGGACCAGGCAGCGGACGGGACTCGAACCCGTATCCTTCGCTATCCGGGCGAATGCACTGACCATTATGCTACCACGGCCCTATTAGCCGCGTCGAAATTTTCCTAGCCTTAAGCTGCAAGGCAGCGCCATCTCTTCGCATTGTAGGTAACCCACAATGTCAAATGAATACTTTTTCAAGTATTAAACATTTGAAAGAAGAAATAGCAATTATATTTATGATTTTATTTATTTTTTAAGCATTTAACTGCTAGATGTTTAAATCTTAAGAAAAGTTTACTAGAAAAAAATCCACGCGGACCAGGGGGAGGTTACCTACAATGCGAAGAGATGGCGCTGCCTTGCAGCTTAAGACTAGGAAAATTTCGACGCGGCTAATAAGGCCGTGGTAGCATAATGGTCAGTGCATTCGCCCGGATAGCGAAGGATGCAGGTTAAAGTCCCGTCCGCTGCCTGGTCCGCGTGGATTTTTTTTCTAGTAAACTTTTTTATAATGCATTTTTCTCAAAGAAAAACTACTCTTATCACTGACATTGAAATACAAGGAGTAAATGTCTATAGAACAGACACTGCTCGATTCTTGGGGATTCATATTGACAGTAATATGACCTGGGAATCTCATTCCATAGATGTTTGTAAAAAATTATACAAATTCTCATATGCCCTGTACATGTTGTCTAAGTCAGTGGATCGAAAGACATTGCTTATAGCATATCATGGCTATGTTGTTGCAACACTACGATATGGTATTATTTTTTGGGGCAATTCTTCTTGCAGAGAAATTATATTTAGAGCCCAAAAAAGTGCATTCGAGCAATATGTGGACTGAAACCCACAGAAAGTTGCAAACCTTTCTTCAGATCTTTAGCACTGTTAACTTTTCCTAGCCTCTATATTTTTGAATGCTGTACATTTATTAAATGTAACCCAAACTTGTTTGAAGTAATAGAGCCTGAAAAAGAATCCCGCCTACGCCCAAGAAAGCCGTATATCCGTACTCTGCCTTGTAAAACGGCTATGATGGAGAAGAGTGTAGTAACCATGGCTCCACGGCTTTATAATAAATTGCCTGATAGTCTTAAGAAGTTATACGACCTTAAATTCAAAACTGTATTGACTAAACTTTTGATTGGCAAATACGTTTATGACATTAAGGATTTTTTTTACTGACGATTTGATATTTTGACATTTCAATTATCTCTTATCTATTAGAGAAGTCCGTCCGTCCGTCCGTCTGTCTGTGGTGCTGTTTCAGCGGCCAAACCGTAAGAGATAGAAAAAAGGAATGTTTAAGTTATAAGTTAAGAATAGTCTGATAAGACTACAAACCGGATTTGAGTAACGTAGCACTTCCGGTTTTCGAGAAATCACGAATTTCAAACGAAACCACACAAAATTAAATACATTTTTTTTTTCTTTTTTTAAATCAGGTTTTGGTGAACATTTGGTTCACTGGTTTGCTAGTGTAATATAATTTAATTTTAATACGCGGATAATACATAAGTTTTTGACAATTGTAAAATTATTATATAGGTAGTAGTTTCTTCTTTTCAACATCCTGAATTTGATACTTGTTTTTTTTAATGTTTTATAATAACAGGAATTGTAAATAACGTAATCATATATATCATAATAACTTCATAAATTCATATACCAGAACGGTGAAACATAGACAGGACTAATACTTTTATTGTTACATCACTATTGTACCTATGTTTATGAATAAAATAATTCTATTCTATTCTATTAAACACCACAAACTAGTTTCAGTCTAAGTAATATATAAGTTAATTAATAATAAAAAACTTATTAATTCGAAAATATTTTCACATAACCTAACATATATATAAATTACCTTCTGTGTTATGAAAATTTTAACACCCAGACCTTCACACGCTTGTATCTCATATAGCGAGAATTGTCAGACATCAAACATTATTTTGATATCCTTTTTATTTTCGTTGAGACGCAGCCTTCGTCGAAATAGCGGTCTTATGGTCTAACAACGAACCCACTGGCACACATTAACCCTTTCTTCGCCCCAAGGGGACGTATTCAACTTTGGTCGGACGTCTGACATTTTCATAAATTCGTCATGTATTATAAAGCTATTTACCGTAATAAGCATTCTGCGGAGTGAAATAAAAGCATACACCCCTACAATAAATATTTGTAAGAGTATTCAGTTTATAATTTAGGAATAACAAAGAATTGGATATTCTTTCTTAATACCGTACCTATAATTTTCGTTTCGCTTGACAGTTCTTAATTCACCACACACCAGCAGTGCTATTCTGCAAAACAAACACATTTTTCACCAGATTCCGCGATGTGATTTAAAATAAAAACACGAATTTCAAATAATTTCAAATCACACCAGCAGATACCGTAGTAAAAAGTGAGTTTGTCCTTATAAACTTAAAATAGCACTTCTGTTCACACAATTGATTAGATGACATAAAACTACACTCACTGTACATTTTATAAGTCCTTACATAATTGTGACAATATTATTTATTTTATCCAATAAAATTATAAATCGTAAAGTAAATTTACCGCAATATAATCCACTCGTCCAAGGTGACCAAGGCCAGTCTCAGCAGTGTTTTTTTTCTAGTGAAATTTCTTTAAAAATATTCCTTTTTATTATACGGTAGTACTCAATAGAAATCTTACCAATTATATAGGTGACCAAAACATTGCTCAGAAGAACGTGTCTGCTACAATGAATTAAATCATACATTTAATATACAAAATCTGCACTGCGTTAAAAAAAATACTTTATTAATACCACATTGAACTTCAATAAGCTTTATTAAATATATGAAGACAACGCATTGGTAAACTTTCTCGAATAAATAATTAACACAAAATTATAAAGTTCCCTTAGCAAAATGATAAAATTAATTAAATTTTGTTACCTATTCAGAAATGGATTAAGTATTTTCTTCCCGTCAATACTGCCTCGAATATTTCGAAGGCAAGAATTTCCTGCAAGTATAAGTATGAAAACAATTCTAGTGGAACACCGAGTATAACTCGTCGAGTCGGCAATCTCGTAAAATCGGCTAATTTCGCCTTTCTTTCCTATTCGTTGGTTGGCACTGGTCTTGCTCTGTAAGCAAATTTTAATAACGCTTACAGCCGCAACGGTGGCTATTTCGCGCCATTGAATCTTTTAGCATTTATTTGAACGTCTTATACTTCTTTCGCCTAAAAAGGGACTCGAATAAGAGATGGCTTATAACCGAATAAAAAGTATTTATTGCCGTTTCTCCGTTATGGAGGGATGTGGTATTAAAATCATTAGGTAGTACAATCACTGTTGTGAACCGATATTTTTATTATATATAATATTGTTGTTTGAGTAAATGCTTCTTAAAAGTCTTGTGGAAAATCCATTCTTAATAGATACAAACGCTACTATTTCCTGTATACCCGTCCGTCTGTAATGTATACCTTTAGACATCAAAATAAAACTTTAAATAGAGGATGGAACTGTGTATGGAAAACCTCTCATTCTACGCAGATGAATTTGTGGAATAAGCTTTGTTGGAGTCAAATTAGTATGATTCCATTAACGAAACAACTTACGCTCTTTGCAAGTCTTAAATTTACTTTATACTAGATTTAGTAACTATAAGTATAATAAACATCATAGGAAGCTTTTATATTAATTTTTAAGCCTGATATTTCTATATATTTATTTCGTGTTTTCTTTCGCCTGAATTGCAAAATACGTTGGTTTACAAGACCAGTTTGATGCCTTGGCCAAACTGAATAATTTCTAGTAAAAAATAATTAGATAAAATTGAATATAATATTTAATTCAGCAGTTAAGTAAGTTTTAGCTGATGATAGTAATAATGACAAACAATAAAACTGTAAAAAGGTAAATTACTTTAGAGTTCCACAGAGGGTTTAAGTGACAAAGGAGCTAAGACCAGATTCATCAAGAAAGCGGCGACTCAGGACATCTAGTTCCGTTATTTTTTAAAAAAGAAGTTAAACCTTTCAGTAAATTTCCCTCTGGACTCCGTAACGTCTGTATAAATCTGTGTCAAGATATTATACCTACTATGTTTAATCAATTTCTAAATTTATACTTTTCATATAGTAAAAGAAAACTTCGAAATATTTATTAAAAATATCGAACGAGGGAACTTCGGACGTTATGGCGGATGGGGGTTAGGCGAACATTTTGTAAGATTTTTCCGGCACAACCTAGCGACGAAGCTAGCTAGGCAGCTGAGAAGTAGCTACGTAAACAGATAGATGGGGGACCACTGACAGCGGTGGCTGCAGGCTTGAGTAAATGTTTTGTTAATGGTTTGACGAAATCACAGAATTCTGCCATGACCCACCACACGGTCCTTAGCGCAGGTTGCTGGGTAGGATACTTTTTTATGGGATAGGGAGATATTGAGATGGATATCCCAATCCGCACTGGGTCCAATCCGCTCTGGGCCCGATCCGCACTGAGCCAAATCCGCACTAGACTCAATTCGCATTGGGCTCAATCCGCACTGGGTCCAATCCACACTGGGCCCAATCCGGACTGGGCCCAACCCGCACTGGCCCCAATTCACAATGAGCCTAAACCGCACTGTGCTAAAGTCACGTTAATGACACTTAATGTTCCAGTAAATCCAATGTTGTCTTATTTTATTGTAATCGTGCAATGGAAGCGACAGCATCAGCTTTAATTGAATTTAAAAAAAATTGACGATTTTAAGTTGGACGTAACGGATTCTGCTTGAACTGGAGCAACCGTATGTGATTGTAAGTGTTTTCTATCTTTTAGAAAATGCTGTCGTGCAACTACTACAAGATACTAACGCCCATTATGGTCCTAAGTAGCGTACTGGTTAGAGCTTTCACTCGGACCGCGAAGGAGACTGCCTCCCTAACCTCGCAACCTAATACCAGTGGTTGAATTGTTATAATTAACTATATTTGTAGTTAAAAAGATTTTTCTTGTGGTATTTTATCAATAGTACTAGCTGGGAAACATTGAATATTTCAGACGTGATTACGAATGCACAGTGTTATTACTTAAAATCATTTAATTTCTTAACAGTCTTCGAAAATTTCAGGCCAAATTGTAATGTCTGTATACTGTACAGAAGAAATTTTGGTCCCAACCCACAGTGTGAGATTTTGCCTTGGTTCCGGTCATGTTCAGTTTATATTACCATTTGATGGATCTAAGTAAGAACTAAAACTTTCACAAAGAAACCATAGGCTTGTTCCGTTTAGTTATGAAGATATTTTAAAATTCGAGAAATTCCCATAGAAACCATAGAAAAACATTATATCTCTTACCGTACATTTTTTTTTAAATAGTGGTATAGTTTTATAGACAGTCAATTTAAGTATCAGTACATGAAAAAAAAAATGAATTCGGATACATCTAGGCAAAGAACTAATTATTTTTCTCAAATATGGAAAAATATTTTTTTCTCCAAATTCTCATTGTATTAGCATTTATTTTTAAAATCGAATGATGCCTAATAATGTTTAACAGCAACATAAAAAAAATCAAACGCTAGAACCTCAGGATCTCCGAGATATGAATTTTTAAAGTTATAAGTTAGGGTTGTCAACTATAGTATGGGTGTGTAATTTGTCAATCAATATTATCTCAAAAAAAAATCTTTTGATTTAAAATATCTAGCAGTCAAATGCTTAAAATAAAAATATAATGAATTAAGTATGTTACTTAAATATTTGCTCATTAACTTTTACCAAGCATAAGTTGTAAATTTGTTTTCTACTCTTAAACACTTCTCTGCTGTACTGAATATAAATAAAATACATTCAACTGCTTATCTATCATCCCGCGCATGCCCTAACAGTCTACTAAGTGAAATTGAATTCTTTAACATGATTATGTTGATAACCTGTCGCCATATCTATTTCAGTGTTAACCGTAGCTGCAAGTAGTCCTGTGATTACACTTGATTGACATTCAATATTATTATGACAGTATTTTTCACGCTATGTTCTTTTATCAGATTGGGTCAGAATCTTCGATGAAGGACATCATGTGGTATTGGGAAGGGGTCCGCCCTAGTCAAGCAATTGCTGATACCCAATACCTATACATGATGTCTAGAGGAGCGGGGGTGAGGCATCATGGAGCCGTCAAAGACCCATGATGCTACTTTGCCTCCGCAGGAATTGACCCATTCTGTGGGGGGATGTCCTCCCGGGCCTCGACCGGGGGACTTAATGCTAGAGGGGCATGAGGGTGCCAACCCTTATGCTGGTCGGCGAGTGGCGAATGCTGACACTCATAACTCTCCGGGAGTGTCTGCTTTGATGCTAGGAGAAGACGATAAAGGCAAGGATCAGGATTCGATTAAAACTCTTACCCTACTGGATGTTTATGAAATTTTCTTAAAAAAAAGCACGATCACGTGGATCAAAATACAGACCTTTAGACCTCGACATTAACGAGCGAACTAATTTTATATTGAACGAATTGTACCCTAATGGTATTCCTGACGATATCGATGTTTCCAACCAAACATTAAAAGATACTGTATCAAAATTTACAAGTAAGTGTGAAACACTGTACAAGAATTGTAAGCGAAATATGGATTATTTTCGTCAAAAGAATGCGATTTAGCTTACTCAAACATTTGATATTGAAGTTCCAAGAACGGAAGTGTTAGAAAGCCTAGTTTCACAACATGCTGAGCAATTACAACAAAAAGAACCTGTAATAGAAACTTTCCCACGAAACGAGACTATTACATCACAAAATCATGAATCACAGTTGGATATTGATAATAATTCTCGAAGTGAGGCAATACAATCTCAGAAACATGAACAAGGGAGGTTATTAGACGCAACACCTGGTAGTTCTTTTGAAACTTAGTCCACTGCCACATCGTATGAAAATCTCAGTGATCTTCAAAAACGGCGTGCACGGAAAAGTTTAGAAGAATCACTTGAAGATCAACCACTATTGATCATTGAAATTATTAAAGTTATGGTGAAAGTTGTCAGTGATAAAGAAGGTGAAAAACTGAAAAAAAGCTCAAGATTTGGAATTTGTTATAAATGAATGTTTAAAGAGTACATATCGATCCAGGGAAATTCCAAACATTATAAAATCAGAAGTGACAAAACCCGTACCTTTTACCCCTGAAGAAGCCCTATCTTTAATCATTGATAAAAAACTTACTGTAGATGATTACTCAACAATACAAAAAGATTTAAAAGCGCAAGGATTTCATGCATACCCACCTTATTATAAAGTTCAAATAGCCAGAAAACTATGTTATCCGGAAGATGATATACAGGTCACGGAAAGAGAAGCAAGTATTCCTTTGTTCAGTTTACTTTTACATACATTCCGTCGAATCGTTCAATCTTCCGAGAAGATCATTAATGAGTACTTTGAACAAAGTGACCAAAAAGATCAACTTCATTGCGTATTAGAAGGTTCGTGGGGGTTCGATGGCAGTACAGGACAGGCGTTCTATAAGCAGAGATTTTCAGATGACAATAATAGTGAGAATTGTTTGTTCGCCACTTCATACATTCCATTACTTTTGAAAACTGGTGATAATTTTGTATTGTGGTCGAACCCTAATGCTCAATCCTTCCGATTCTGTCGTCCTCTGCAAATCCAATATCGGGCAGAAACTAAAGATTTATGCATTAGTGAAAAAAATCATGTAGAGGAAGAAATTAAAGATCTGACATGACTTTATGCAGAAACTTGTATGGGTCATGCTGTGATTGCAGATCCAAAGCTATACCTAACGGTTATAGATGGGAAGATATACAACGTAATTACTGAAACAACTTCCCAATTACGTTGTGCTTGTTGTAGGGCTACGGCAACATAATTTAATAATCTGGATCTGGTCACAAAAAAGCCCGTGAAGCCAAATACTCTACTTCACGGTTTGAGCCCTCTACATGCATGGATTCGACTTTTCGAATTTTTACTTCACTTAGGCTATAAAAACGACCCTGCTGTTCGGAAGTGGAGAGTGGCTAAAAAATCACCTGAGGCATCTATCATAGAAAATAGAAAGAAAGCTATACAATCAGAAATAAGAAGCAAAATGTCCCTTTTGGTTGATGACGTTCGTCCGAATTCCGGAACAACGAATGATGGAAATA
Source organism: Chilo suppressalis (assembly GCA_902850365.2). Taxonomy (NCBI): domain Eukaryota; kingdom Metazoa; phylum Arthropoda; class Insecta; order Lepidoptera; family Crambidae; genus Chilo; species Chilo suppressalis. The sequence goes on along the minus strand of OU963906.1, from coordinate 14,306,265 downwards.
GCGCACGTACAGCATTTTCAGACCAACACCGAAACACTTTTGCAGACATTTTAGGTATATAGCAGAGGGTTTGTAGATGATTTACATACTATTTTGGTGGTGCTCTCAAGTAGTTTACCAATAGATGTTGATAAATTCCGTCAATTTTGTGCATATGTAGCTGAAAAATATGTACAAAAATATAACTGGCATTACATGTCAGTAACACTGCACAAAATACTAATTCATGGTTGGCAAATCATTGAGGCCAGCCCATTACCAATAGGGATGCTGTCCGAACAAGCTGGTGAATCCAGAAACAAATATTGGCGTTACGATCGGGAGCATCACTCAAGGAAATTAGATCGCAAAACAACAATTCTTGACTTATTTCGCCGAGCACTACAATCATCAGATCCTTACCTTTCGTCTTTGTCCCTCAGCAGTCGTCAACAAAAAACCAAGCGCTTACCTATTCCTGAAAAGGTGCATTTTCTTTTGAAACCGTCATCGCCGCCAGAAAAAGTCGTAATCCATGATCAAGAGAGCACAGAAATGATGAATATCGAGCTCGAATCGAATGAAATATTGATTCATTCAGATAATGATGAGGATGATTGAATATAATTATTATTTAAATCTGTAAATATATTGACTGACATTTGCATATATCATTTAAGCATAACCTTTATCTTTAAATAAAGGTTATGCAATTGAATATAAGTTTTTAATTGAATATTTTTTTACTTTAAAAGGTGTCAACCCTATTTCCATAGAAAACGAAAAAAAACTTAGAAATGCTATAGTTCCGAGATCCTTCGGGATAATGTAGTGATATTTTGTGGTGTTATATATATACATATCTTCCGAGAAGATCATTAATGAGTACTTTGAACAAAGTGACCAAAAAGATCAACTTCATTGCGTATTAGAAGGTTCGTGGGGGTTCGATGGCAGTACAGGACAGGCGTTCTATAAGCAGAGATTTTCAGATGACAATAATAGTGAGAATTGTTTGTTCGCCACTTCATACATTCCATTACTTTTGAAAACTGGTGATAATTTTGTATTGTGGTCGAACCCTAATGCTCAATCCTTCCGATTCTGTCGTCCTCTGCAAATCCAATATCGGGCAGAAACTAAAGATTTATGCATTAGTGAAAAAAATCATGTAGAGGAAGAAATTAAAGATCTGACATGACTTTATGCAGAAACTTGTATGGGTCATGCTGTGATTGCAGATCCAAAGCTATACCTAACGGTTATAGATGGGAAGATATACAACGTAATTACTGAAACAACTTCCCAATTACGTTGTGCTTGTTGTAGGGCTACGGCAACATAATTTAATAATCTGGATCTGGTCACAAAAAAGCCCGTGAAGCCAAATACTCTACTTCACGGTTTGAGCCCTCTACATGCATGGATTCGACTTTTCGAATTTTTACTTCACTTAGGCTATAAAAACGACCCTGCTGTTCGGAAGTGGAGAGTGGCTAAAAAATCACCTGAGGCATCTATCATAGAAAATAGAAAGAAAGCTATACAATCAGAAATAAGAAGCAAAATGTCCCTTTTGGTTGATGACGTTCGTCCGAATTCCGGAACAACGAATGATGGAAATAGCGCACGTACAGCATTTTCAGACCAACACCGAAACACTTTTGCAGACATTTTAGGTATATAGCAGAGGGTTTGTAGATGATTTACATACTATTTTGGTGGTGCTCTCAAGTAGTTTACCAATAGATGTTGATAAATTCCGTCAATTTTGTGCATATGTAGCTGAAAAATATGTACAAAAATATAACTGGCATTACATGTCAGTAACACTGCACAAAATACTAATTCATGGTTGGCAAATCATTGAGGCCAGCCCATTACCAATAGGGATGCTGTCCGAACAAGCTGGTGAATCCAGAAACAAATATTGGCGTTACGATCGGGAGCATCACTCAAGGAAATTAGATCGCAAAACAACAATTCTTGACTTATTTCGCCGAGCACTACAATCATCAGATCCTTACCTTTCGTCTTTGTCCCTCAGCAGTCGTCAACAAAAAACCAAGCGCTTACCTATTCCTGAAAAGGTGCATTTTCTTTTGAAACCGTCATCGCCGCCAGAAAAAGTCGTAATCCATGATCAAGAGAGCACAGAAATGATGAATATCGAGCTCGAATCGAATGAAATATTGATTCATTCAGATAATGATGAGGATGATTGAATATAATTATTATTTAAATCTGTAAATATATTGACTGACATTTGCATATATCATTTAAGCATAACCTTTATCTTTAAATAAAGGTTATGCAATTGAATATAAGTTTTTAATTGAATATTTTTTTACTTTAAAAGGTGTCAACCCTATTTCCATAGAAAACGAAAAAAAACTTAGAAATGCTATAGTTCCGAGATCCTTCGGGATAATGTAGTGATATTTTGTGGTGTTATATATATACATATCTTACGTATTACGTTAGTCAAATAAAATGCTAACATCAGCAAACTTAATATTAAAATGAAAAAATAAAAAAACTGGAACAAAATTATATCTTAATGTATAACAAAGACTGTTAATTTAATGTTAATTGACTATAATTATAATTTACAGACGGTTTTACCTATTATTTTGGAAATGAAAGAAATAAACATAAATTTGGGTAGTGAGTGACATCATAGAAAAAAAATCATATCTCGAAAATTCTACAAGATATTTGATTGGTAACTGAACTAACGGCTTTACTATGTTATAAAGTATATATACAAAAGCTAAAACTAGGGTGTCCGCAACTCATCCAAAATCTCAACCCAATGATCTGCTGGCGTACAGAATTTCTTTGAATAAAATGTCACGTAAAGGCGAAGATGAAAATCAAACCATTTAATATTCATGTCCATGCTTTGCCTTCCTCATAAACAAACTTAGTTCCGTTGTTGGGTGTCAAATCAATGCCTTCAGCGACTTTAACTTGCTTTAATGTGGTTATCTAGCGAATTGGTAAGTTTTATTTTTTTAAAGTAACAATTAAATAGCTTTATAATATAAAATTAAAATAAATAGTTCTGATGTAGGTATAATATAAAAAAGGCAAATATTATATTTATTTATATCAACTTATAGCCGCACATAGGTACAACAAAATATAAGATGTACTTTCACGAAGCCCTACAAATTCCAATAATGTAGGCAGAAGTCGTTTCAAATATGGCATCGGCTGCAAATATTGTCCCCACTACACATCGGCGACCCTAGCACAAAATGGTTTTTGTCCAAATTGATTCCGAGACACTATGCCATCCGAATTTCTATTTCGCTTATTGTAAAATCAAGTAAGAAGGCACTATTAAGAAACTGTTCATCAATTTTATAGACCCTAAATTTCAGTCGGTCGGAAACTGCTGTGCAACATGCGATAATAAACTTTGCTGCCCGGTGACACGGTGACAACGAAGGACAACTGTAACGGTGGCGTAATAAAGGGCATGCTATTTGTCGCATGCCTTTCAATAATAACCTTTGTTTTTAAAACAATGTAGCTACTGTTGTCGCATCATGGTTAAAATTATTAAAAGGTACTATTTTTCTTGTTTCAAACATTAATTTGGAGTTTTTTGATAAATATCACAAATGTACATGACGATAGCATCAAGGTGTTGTAAATGATATAGATGTAAAGCGTGATAGCGAACGATTGAAGTGAATTAAAAATAATGAGATTTTTTTTGTAAAAAGGGCAGGCAAACAATCATGTGGCCCGCATGATACAAGCAACCACTACAGTGCAGCCTACTACACAAAGCATATTACAAATGATTTTTTTAGTTCTAAATTAACATCTCTTAAACGAAACAATAAATAATAATGTTCTTTAACTTTAAACCCCAATTACTTGTATTTACATTATAATCATCAAATTTTGGAATCACGGCAACTCAAATCTAAGTCGTTGGCTTGATACAGATTTCAAGTTTTCATTACTTTCATTTTTAACAAGTCGAATATTTGTTGTCACTAATATTTTATATTTCTGTTTTTTTATAACTGACTAAATGCATACCTAGCTAGTATTGTAGCTATCTACTCGTCCAAAAATATTTTTTTTACTGTTTGATTAGAAGTTCTAATTGCCTGTGTTCTAAAGTACTCATTAGATTTTCATAAAATTTATATGGCAAGGCGGGACCCATTCCTAAAGAAAACTGATACGAACAGATATGAATTCATCATAATCAAACAATCCATATATCACATATATATGCAAAAAATTAATTAATAATTATAATCACAATCATTTATTCAGTTTAGGCTGTTACAAGCACTCATGAATGTCTAGAAGCTACGCCATTGGTTTGTAAATCTACGGCGGGAGACCTTGTACTGAGAAGAAACGGCAAGAAACTCAGCAAGGGCTTTTTTCTCCCAGTTTTATTATTAACAGAGTCTTCAAGTTGAATAATGGCTTCTGAGATGATTCATGAAGACACCTTTCATTACATAATGTAAAATATACATAAATTGTTCACCTGCATTTTGATTGTGTGTCATACAGTATAAATATAAATAGTGTCATTAATATTAGGTATAACTAGACATTAACATTTGACTTGTAGGAAGGCCAAAGGGGAAGATCTTCCTCCGAGCTGGGTGATGTTAGCTCGGGGGCCGCGGCCCGACTGATGTTGGTCGGGCATCGTATATATGAAGAGTTAGCTTCCGAATTTCATTTGCGCGATGTAGGCTTCCATACTGTTATTGATCGCAGTGCAGGTAACGCCATCTCTTGAGGATGGTGAGTAATGATTTACTCCATCCGTTGTCTATATGTGGGGCATATAGATGTCGCCGCCACATCACTCCCCTCCGAGACCGGAGGTCGATGGTCAGTGTTTTCAGCAGTCAGTGCGTCAGTCGAGCTTGCAAGTGCCAGTGTGCTGCAGGATGCCCCAGTCTGCGGTGAGTCGAGACGGGTGGGGTGAAGGCGCGTCGCCAGTGCTGCAGAGTTGCTCCAGTCTACGGTGAGTCGAGACAGGTGGAGTGTGACGGTGGGTCCGAGCTGCTGGTGTGCAGGGCTGCCACGCTGGTGTGCTTGCGGCCGATAAGTGAGGTACCGGTCGTGGGCTGCGGAGACCAGGTCGGGATGATGCCGTCGAGTGCTGCCGAAGGTCCAGGAAGCGTCGTTGAGAGCTGCGATGGAACCTTGAGGCTGATGCTGGCTTGCTGTGTGGCTGCTGATGTTGCTTGACCTGATGAGGAAGGGGTATGAGGTTTGATGGCTGCGCTGCGATGGTTGAAGGTTGCTTCTTGCCGCTGCTGTGTTCAGTCGAGGGTCACCAGTGTAGGAAGGCCAAAGGGGAAGATCTTCCTCCGAGCTGGGTGATGTTAGCTCGGGGGCCGCGGCCCGACTGATGTTGGTCGGGCATCGTATATATGAAGAGTTAGCTTCCGAATTTCATTTGCGCGATGTAGGCTTCCATACTGTTATTGATCGCAGTGCAGGTAACGCCATCTCTTGAGGATGGTGAGTAATGATTTACTCCATCCGTTGTCTATATGTGGGGCATATAGATGTCGCCGCCACAGACTTTATCTTTTGAATGATCATACTGTCGAATTGAGAATATTGTCCTAATTTATTTTTGTACGCCAATCATTTAATTTAAATGAATATAAGATAAGATAATAACACTTTATTGCACAACAGTAACATAAAGAACACGAATTAAATACAAAACAAGGCAAAACAATTACAGAATATGCTAATATTATAAAGAGTATTTGTGTATATAAGTAACGAATAAACTCAAAAACTACAAATCAGTTTAAAAAATATATTTCGTTATTAGAATTCCACATTATCTTTGAATAATAAAATATATAAGGTATATAATATAATTTATCACGGCAAAATATCATAGAAAATTTTATAATGCTATATTAAAATTATTAATTTCTTTATTAAATAATACATTTATACTACTGACGCACAGTCCTACATTTGGCAGGTTTTTTCCAACATCTTTTTATCGATAATGTATACACATAAGAAAAAGTGATCATCAGAGGATTCAAAAAGTAATGTACGGCCAGTGTCTGCTCTGTACCTGAAGCACGAACTTCGAGAAATCTGTATTCGTATCGCCAACGTCAAAGTTTTTATGAAAACTAAGCAGCGCCCCTACCGGACTAAGACCATACTACTAGTAGTTCTTTCCATAGAAAATTTTACATGACGATGCCAATACTTTATCTCTAGTTGATCGTTAGTATCCCAAACTAACAAAATACGAAATCCAGAATAAATGTGAAATACGGTTTTCTTCGCATTTTTTAAGAAAAACAGAGTAGTTAAAGCAAGATTGTGGTATTACCCATAAAAGTGATTATTAAGAATAAATATCTATTATTTAACCGGTTTGAAAAATAAGGAGGGTCTTAATTCGGTTGGTATTTTTTTACTTTACAAATAATTTCGATTTTTCCAAAAGTTTTCCTAAAATTGCTATCGACGTCGACGCGTATGCCATGCTTAAACGCACCAACCACCCATGCAGACGCAGAGCTTGGACTAAAGTCACTCAGAAAATGCTTTCCCGCCCTCTGAACACAGACCGACGATCAACCAGTGCAGGCACTCTGGCCGTACACTAATGTAATTACCAGAAAAATAAATAAACTTCATGAATGAATGTCAATATTTATTCAATTTGATTTTAATTGCCATGCTAACCAAACGCAGGTATTTGAGTACATTATATTATGTTATTGAGAGTGCAAAGTGATTCTCTAATGCGAGAAGATAACAAACCGTCTTGTCTATAGCAAGAGATTTAATCAGAAAAAACAGAAGGCACGCGCTTGCGCCGCCATCATTTTTTATTTTGCGTAATTGTTAAGAAAACTTCGGATAACAATGGGTCATTCGTCGGAATCTTAACAAAACGCTCACCTCGTTGGGCCATTCTTATGGTAATTTGGTTTGACTGTCACGCGACCTTCTGTCCACACCCCGATAATATGCAAATTAGAGTCGTCTATAAGGTGACCTGAAAATGCTTCCTCATTAAGTTCATTTTGTCTTGGCAGAAATCTATGAGCACCACAATCAGCCGCGATTGCCGCGGAATCTATTAACCAGAGTCCGCTAAGTAAGTTGTGCTTGAATAAACCACCGGCCGTTTTGTTTGTAAAGTTACCGTTTGGTATTAAGAAATTCATAAATTTTACTGGTTCGAGATAATGGAATCTGAGTTTTATTGAAATTATTCTCACTGAGAAGTTCACTGAAAATTCTGTAATTGTCTTTTCAGAATGAGTGATAATATTGCTTGCAACAGGTGTTTCACAATTTTTACATAACACGATAAAGCAACTTTCATAATACGACGTCCTCCGTGGTTTTTACGCCGCCTTTCAAGGTATCGCGTACTCGAGTGGTCTCGGGTTCGAATCCCGGTGGGAGTGGATGGTTGTGTGATGAAGACGAGCATTTGTACTCCAGTCATGGATGTTTAATATGTATTTCTTTATAAATATACTTATATATGTATTAGTATATGAATTCTATCCGTTACCATAGTATCCCATAACACAAGCCTACAGTGCTTACTTTGGGGCTAGGCTAATTGGTGTGATTGTTGGAAATACTTGTATACTTACTTGTACTTGTAATAGCCGGTTATAGGGCAGGTGACTAGACATTTATTATATTGTGCTCCTCAAAACTTCAGAAGGGACGTTAAGCCGTTGGTTAGTACCCACCAATCTGCACTAGGCCCGCGAGGTGGAACATATCCCAATCACCATATTCCGCGCATAAGGAAGTCCTGTGCCATATCAGTTGGAACATTAATAGGCTCAGACTCAATCAATCAAATCAATGAAAGTATGCGTAGCTTGGGGCTTGATAAATGCTGTGAAAAAATAAGCTTTTCCAGCCTGTTTTTTTACTGAAAAGGCCTGTTGCTAGTTATTTAATATTAAGCATGGTTTTCAGAAAAAAGACAACTTCTACCAAATTCTTTACACCCAATTCGAATTGGAACAGAAAGCTTTGAGTGTTAGTCTACGTAAATAAATTATCTTGTGTCGTAAATTTAACGTATTTTTTCAAACGTTAAATATCGTAAAGCATATTTGAGTCAGTTTAATTGTCAAAACTTTATGGACCATTAGCGTAAAGGCTCGCGTCATTGCCGCTACAAACTACGCTTTTTACTGCAATAAACCTTCTGACATCCCATTTGTAGTCAAAGTGTTCACTCGAATTAATCACATGAGCCCGGAGCCTTGTTTACGGTCCCACTCTTGGTAACTTCTTTATTTTCCCTCAAATTAATGACCGCCTTTTAAGATGGCGAGGGTGACAATTAACTAATGCATGATTGCAGAGTTCACACAAATAACATAGGTACTTATTCCATTTAAATGGTTTTTAATGTGTTAATGATTACTTTAGTTTTTAGGTCAACTTTTTTTTTTATATATATTAAGGTAGGCAAATGACTCTACCCCACCTGATGTTAAGTGGTAATAAAGTCCAAACGCGAAGATAGCTGGTACAGCAGTTATAAACTGCTACACCAATCATCCTCACCTTGCCGGCCAGCAAAAATGCTTCTTCACGCCTCTCTTAAAGGACCCCAGGTTATAGGAAGGAGGGAACTGCAGCAATTTTGCTAAATCTCAATTTAACTAAAACTATATTTAGTCCATATCATAATGTCAAATTGATATTGACAAATTGTAATTTTTCTATGGGCGGATAAATTAATTTTTAGTTAAATCAAGATTTAGCAAAATTGTTGCAAGTGGACCTAAGTTCGTAATTTTTCGGGTCAGGCGGGTTTTTAGGGTTCCGTAGCCAAATGGCAAAAAACGGAACCCTTATAGATTCGTCCGTCTGTCCGTCCGTATGTCACACCCACTTTCTTGAACAATTCGAAATTCGAATTCAATAAACTTTTTTGTGGCCAGCATTCTAAAAGAAAAGTTTTTACTGTGTGACAATACTTATGACCTGACTGTGTAGATTGTACATATATAAGTATAGTTATATAGAAATACGTATTAAACATCCATGAGTGGAGTACAAATGCACGTATTCATCACAAACATCTGCCCCCACCGGGATTCGAACCCGGGACCTCTCGAGTCGGCGACACCATGAAACCTGGCGTACAAGACACTCGGCCACGGAGCTCGTCTTCAGGTTCGAGGATAGGTCTTCAAAAATGATATTGAGGTTTCTAATATCATTTTTTCTAAACTGAATAGTTTACGCGAAAGACACTTCCAAAGTGGTAAAATGTGTGCCCTTGTAACTTCTAAAATAAAAGAATGATAAAACTAAAATTAGTTAGAACGAGTTAGTTTTTTTCGTCGTAAAAAACCGCTATTTACCTTTCATTCAATCAACTCAAATAAATAAAAAAACAATATTTAATTTCATAAACATAAACATTATGCATAAACCGTGAACCAATAATGTCTAATACTAAATCTGTAATAGGTGCCTAAGTAAAGAATAATAATAATAATTCGCGCGTGGCGTGGCTTGATCGGTAGCGGGTGCAGAGCACGCGGGGGGCAGCATTTTTTTTTTAATAATAATATACCATTTATTTTCTCCTCACAAAAGGTGTAACAGTACAATAGGTAACTAACTTAATCAATACATTACACATAAACCTATTATGTGGGAGACTGGTGCCCGTAAAAGGCAACTACGAATAGCTACCTGTACTAAGAGGTCACCAGGATATTTATATATGTTACTTGCTACTACGGAACCCTTCATGGGCGAGTCCGACTCGCGCTTGGTCGCTTTTTTATTTTTATTAATATATACTAATATTCAAACCTAATAAATATATTAATTTTAATTTTTGATTTCACACACAAAATAAATCAGTCACAATGCAAGAATCAAATCCACACACTTCACTGCCCGGGATAATGTTCTAACTCATTAGCTCTTGCACTATAAGAAACACTTGAAAACATACTACATGTCTATCAGGTTTTGGTAGAATAAACAATATATTTGCCCAGACAGCGATGGAGTCGAATCCTGGGAAACAATTCAAATAACAAAGAAATAGAAAGATTTTGTTTCTATAAAAATTCGACTCGCTCCAGGCAGCAAAAGGGACTCGAACCTGCTTCTTCCGCTATCCGGGTAGATGCACTGACCATTATGCTACCACGGCTGAACTGTACTGAACAAGTGTAAGAATTAACAAAATAGTTTTGTAATTTTTACATATTCTTTTTGTTATGATAACAAAACTATTTTAATAAAACCGAGTTTGTGTACTAGTAACTATAGTTATGTAGTCACTATTTTTATGTAATACGTAACCAAAAATTATGTTATCAGTGACCTCTTTGCATTTTGGGTAACCCACAATGTCAAACTTAATAAATTTACAAGTATTAAACATTTGAAATTCGGTATTTAACATCTATATTATGTTTAAAAATAAAAAAAAATACCAAGAAAGAAATATATTATTTATATTTTAATGTTTAAATTCGACTTTAATGTACATAATACGCAACTTATTTTTTTTCATTTAATTTGATACAAGTATCGATTGCCTTCGAAATTAAAAGGTTTTCACTAAAGTTTTCGAATATTTAGTTTCTTTTTTCTTTGTTGCACTCTCAGTTAATTCAACGAAACGTAAAATTCGGAGAATTAAAGCACTCGTGTCAAGCACACAGCATCTAGAGATCTGGGTTTAAATGCGAGTAATTTCAAGACGAATTTCGCTTTAGATTGCAAAATCTTCTTAGAGTCACGTTTTTAATTCAGAATAAAGTGTCACGTTTCATTCGCTAGGACTTACTTTATGACAAAATGTTGAATAAAAATCAAACACAATGCTGCGAATTTTTTTATCGAAGTATTTCACTGAAGAACCTTTGAATTTTATAAGTTACAATTGAATGACAACAACGTAAAAATTTTCATTTACTTGGTGACATTTGAAACCTACTTTTCGTAAAGTAATTTTCATATTTGAAATTCATATAATACATAAAATAGTTATTGTGGTTATCAAACATCAAAAGAACCGAATGCCAGTATATACATAGAGGAATAGTTAAAACGTAAAAAAATCTATATAACGAAGGCCACACCGGGCATTATCCCCACAAATTGGTAAAGAAGGCTGGAGTCAGAACCCAAATCAAATAAACCGGATTAGGTCATCGCTTTACTGCGAGGAGAAGTGGCGGGTCATCTCGGAGGGAGCAATTCTCGTGGTCGTAGATTGAATGCAAAATTGGATGAGATCCTACTGTTTTTACTGTATGGATCTGTGGAATTGTTACCCACTTCCCCTTTTTATTTTGCCGAGGGCACACGCTGTTTGAATGGTTTGATTGAATGTGACAATACTTATTGTAACGCGGCCGCTCCCGGGTTTCTTATTTGACCGTTCCCCGAAGAGAAATTTGCACGATTTCTATTGAATACTTGACTCATTTCCCTCGGTTATTTCTAGTGAAATTTTGACATGATAGATTCTCCAAATTAGACAGTTATCCAACAAAGGATCTACCTTCATAATGGATTTTATAATCGGCAAATCTAGAAACAGAAATCGTTAAGATATTTTAAATAAACTTAAACGAAATTAACCGACATAAGCACTTGGTTTGGATTTTAAATTCTTTCAAACGTTCATAGAATGTTTACGAATGATCATTAAATTTCTGAAATGCATGATGACGAAGTCTTGTTATTGGTTCCTCTGTATATTTTTAGTCTCTAATCAAAGATTGGTTATTTGCAAACGTATTTAAGCGACCACAATTGGGTAACAGGAGCTATCTCAGAAAATTACCTATTAGAAAGCCCTCTGATATCAGGGTATTGCGAGTATGGCATATTATACTGAAATTAATGACTTAACGGACTTTTAGAAACATATATTAATTTTAAAAATAAATAGAATTTTGCACATTATGGCCAATATACGACGACGACCATGAATATTAATGCCATGCATTGCTTTAACTTTTCTTTCCGACTTTGTGCGGGATTGGTTGCCGTCTACAGAACTGGGACAATTCTTCCAATGTGAATTTGGAGACTAGAATTTTTCATTCATTTTCATAGTACTTTTGAAGGACTGTCAATAACAATATTCTTTTTGACAGAAAAATAATTTAAAAAAATCTTTAAGAAATTATTTAGAAATTAGAAAACTAAAACCCTTCATCAAAGAGACCTATACACGGTTACAACGTGATCGTCGCAACATTATGAGCTTAGTAATCAATAAATGTACTGGATAGTTGCTTAATAAACGTATACAGGGCGTCCCACGGGTACCTCACCCGGAGGGAAAGTATATTAAATATTGAAGACAGGATATTTTACCGAAAGAAGACATCATTTTATTTTTAATTATAACTAGAACTGCATTCAACATTTTTTTTAAAATCGCCTGCTAAAACGGGGAATCAAACTCGTGAAATTTCGAAGAACAAAACACGACATGTTTTATGATAACCATCGAAAGAGTTAATCATAAAAATTATTTTTTACTAAATAACATAGCCTTTTAAATGAAAGAAAAGTCATAAAATTACATATTTTATTAAAAAATATTCAACAAAAAGTAATAGAAAACGAAAAGGTGCAAGAAAAAATAATAATTTAATGTATCAAATGTTCAAAATGTGATCCGATTTGTTGTATGCAAATTCTCACTCTATTAATGTTTTCTCTGCCTGTCGATTTCATTATCTTTGCGTGGTGAATGTTTGTAATAATACGTCTGAATTAATGTTAAAACTCCTGCACACTGTCTTACCGGTTCTTGTATACTACATCTTTTACATAACCCCACAAAAAGAATCCAGTGGGGTTAGATCTGGGGATCTCGCTGGCCATCTTATTTGTTCATGCAGGAAGGAAAGTGTTCATTAAGAAACTCGGCAGTTCTCCTACTGTTATGAGCTCCATTTTGCTGGAAAATGAGATTTCATAGATTTGCATCAGGAAGATTATTGATCTCACCTTTTAAAATATTAGGTATTTCTATATATCTTTCCGTATTTAGATTCCCTTTGTAAAAATGTATTAGGAAATACATTTTTACAAAGGGAATTACCCGGTTTTTAACTAAAATGAAAAACACAAAAAAAGAACAGTACCCTTAGCACGAACCAATATCGAATTCGAATAGTTTTCGAGTGCGAAATGTCATTGTCAAATGTGTACTGATTTTTAGTTCTCGTTACGTACTTTGTGGCGGTGCTGTATAAGTTTCCATACAAAATTTGGCATTGACATTTCACACTCGCAAACTATTCGAATTCGATTATGGTTCGTGCTAGGGGTACAGACGCTTGAAAATGTATGTGTTCAATTTTCGAATTATTATTTTTACAAATTTCAGCCACTCGCATTGTAACTGAGTTCAAAAATAAATACATACGTAGTACAGTTTGTATATCACTTTATCATTTTTATCACGTAATAAGACATTCCTTTCATTTAAAATGCTATGTTATTTAGTAAAAAATAATCTTTATGATAAACCCTTTCGATGGTTATCATAAAATATGTTCGTGTTTTTTTTTCGAACTTTCACGAGTTTGACTCCCAGCTGTAGCAGTCGATTTTAAAAAAATCTGTGAATGCAGTTCTAGTTATTATTCAAAATGAAATGATGTCTTCTTTCAGTAAAATATCCTATCTTTAATATTTAATATACTTTCCCTCCGTGTGAGGGAGCCGTGGGACGCCCTGTATATGTATACATAGAATCTAAATATATATTTATCTAATTAATAATAATAAGTGCTCGATGGCGCAAGTGGTTAGCGCGTTCGGCTATGATTGTTGAAGTTAAGTAACTTTCGCAGTGGTCGGTCATTGGAGGGGTGACCAAAAATTTACTATCTCAAGCTCCTCCATGCTTCGGAAGGCACGTTAAGTCGTTGGTCCCAGCTGCATCTGCAGTCGTTAGCACCCGCCAATCCGCACTGGGCCCGCGTGGTGGGTCATGGCCCAATCTCCCTATTCCATCCATAGGGAAAGTACCCCAGCAGTGGGGACATTAATAGGCTGATGATGATGATGATGATGAATAAAAGTACTATGTGCTCATTCATCAATACATGTTTTAACTAACAAAAAAGTGGCCTACATGATAAAAACGATATCGTCGATACATAGCTATACGGAAATTTAATACCGGTTCCCGAATATATTTGACAGTGATAGACTGTTGAATAAGTTACGCATCTATTCAATCATGTTTTATTTAGAGAAAGGGCTTAAAGATATTAACTTCACACGAGAACGCTTTTCCTATTCGAATCTTACTTTATTTGTCAATGTCAAAATTATAATGCGCATTTCGATACAAATGCATGAGCAGATTTCCTGTAATACACATCACAAATTTTATTAAATTATTTGACATGTAATACCCACAGCAATTTATTAAATGTATTTACTCGGAAAAGCTCAAGATTTTCTCCTTAAATAACTCCTCTTCCAAGTAAATGCCGTACAACAAAAATTCAAGTTTTAAACATGGTTTGGTTGAACTGCAAAATCTTAAGACACGCTTTAAACAACTGTTAGCACAATGTTGTTGTATATACATATGACATTTTTGTTAAACTCGTGTTGAATACATGTCTAACAATTTTGTGGTTGTACCTATTCAAATAATGCACAAAACATACATTTATCACCAGGACATTTCAAAAGTAATATTTTTTTTAATTATTCTGCAACTTATTTTTAAAAGAAACTCTGCAAGTGTATGTTGCATGTTTTTGTCTGAAATTTAGGTATTTGATTAACTGAAAATTCATCTACTTTCGGTTTGAGAAAAAGACACTCTAAATTACTTATTAGTCATGCATGTTCACTAAAATATTATTGTGAATCTCAATGTTAATATTGCCAATTGACAATTCTTGTCTGAAGGTTTTAAGACGTAAGTTTAAGTATTGACCTACTTTAGATTCTAAGCTTCAATAAGGTCCACCTATTAATAAATTGTCAAAGAGACTTAGCTCTGCAGCATATGCCGTAATGAAGATACGATAGTTAACAAATGTAGATACGGCCAGATTAATGTACTTTAGTTATTTCCATAGTTTAATGTCTTACGGATTTTTTTTTGTGAAGAATGTGGGCGGCGCCCATATTCATACTTTTTTGTGCTGCAGAAGAGAGCTATTCGATCAAGAGATAAGTTTATATAATTTTGAATAATGATGATCACATCATAATACATATACGAAAATGTATTACTTGTAAGAAAAAAACTAATTTGTTTCTTTTAAACAGTGATGTTCACAGTGTGTAAATACAAGAAACAAAAATAAACTAACTTTACCTACTACTAGGCTTCACAAAATCAATAATTCATTTTAAGGTCTTTGTGTTCGCTTATACAATAAAATCCCAAGCAATATCCAAGAGTTAACCATAAATAAATTCAAAGATAGTATAAAAAACACTTATTAAAAAGCTTATTACAAAGGGTCTGATCAGACACTTATCATATTACAGACAAAAATGCTTGGGTTTGAACTGTTCCAATCATTCCAACAGGTTTTCTATATTAAATAAATAATGATTGAATTGACTTTGTAACAAAATAATGTTTTGTAAATGTTGTTACATTATACTTTTAATGTGGTGGAGTTTTTTTCGCTTGTTTTTCTTCGCAGCTAAAAAATATGTCCAATAACGAGTGATAATGAAAACAAAAATTTGGATGATTCACGAGAGTTGTACTATACAACCAATTGGAATAAAGATATATTGATTTCTGATTAAGTCATTGAAGACTTCAGGAAGTAGTTAAAAAGGAAATATCAAGGCAAAGAATATTTTAAGTTGACCTTAAATGTTTCATATATAATTATGAAAATATTTTTAAGTTTTGCTAACATATAATCATACTGTGTTTTAGTTTAAAGATGCGTGATTCTTTGAGATGTTTTTTAGGAACAATACGTTTGAAAAATAATGCAAATCTTAAATCTTAAATCGTATTAAATGCCTGCAAGCAAATTAATATAGCACACGTAAGTTTATACTTGTATAGAATAGGAATAAAATATTTCCATTGATAGCATTTTTTAGCGTAAAGAGACTTTTGTTATCCAAAAAATGTTGGGGTCTCAAAAGCAATGTATTCTTGAATGAAATTGTAAATCGTGTGAAAGCAAAAGTTTGTTTTCCAAAAACTCGGTGCACTCGGCGATATTGCTATTTTGCACTTTTCAATCTCCTTTGTGCGGTGTTAACGACGGTTTATGGAGTGTGTCACAAAGGATAGGATATTATGTTTTTGCTTTGAAACTGATGCCTCGTGATTACTAACTATCTGGTTTTATTTAAAATGTAATATTATAATTTAAAAAGTTGTATGCCTTTCTCAATAACATAAAAAAACAGCTTCACGCAAACTCGGAGTCCTGAACAAGGTGCGGCGTTTTTTCACGCCCAATCAACTGTGCTTGTTCTACAAAACGCAAGTGCGATCCTGCGTGGAATATTGCTTGCACCTCTGGGATGGCTCCGCCAAGTACTTACTCGATGCTTTGGATAGGTTACAGCGGCGCGCGATCCGCATCATAGGCGATGAGGAGGTGACTAAACACCTCGAGCCTCTTCAATTACACTGTGACGTGGCGTCACTAAGCGCGTTCTATCGTCTTTACCACGGCGAGTGTTCTGAGGAGTTATTCTCTCTTATTCCACCTAACCCCTTTCCTTCAGAGGACCACGCACGCTGGGCTGCGTTGTCACCGTCTAACTGTGGCCACAATTCCAACGCGTACAAAGAAATTTGGTGACTCATTTCTTTGTCGCGCTATCCGTAAATGGAATGCTCTGCCCGCTCACGTGTTCCCTCCCTCTTACAACCTGGGATCCTTTAAAAGAGGCGTAGAGTAGCAACATGCACACCGGTAGGGTGAGGATGACTGGTGTGGCAGGTAGAACTGCTGTATCAGCTATCTTCGCGTCTGGACTTCACCTTCACTTAACATCAGGTAGGGTGGAGTCATTTGTCGGACCTATCCATAAAAAAAAAAACAAAAAAATATAAAAAATACTTACAAATGTGAAATTAAACAAAATAGAATACAGCTAAAGAATGCAACACTTTTTGTAAATACGAATATCCGTTTATTTATCTAACTAAAGTAATAACTGTATCACATAATTATAATACGAAAGTAGCTTTGTCAGTCTATTGGGCATAAACGCTTAACCGCTAAACCAATCGTGATGAATTTTATTATGAAGGAAAATGGGACTGCGAATATATTGAAACTCTATTAATGTGTAACAAAGACAGAACTCATAACCGTTTAAAACCACTTTTACTTTAAAAATACTTTAAATTTAAGTAAAGAGTACTTAGTAAGAGCTACTTTAATTTCAAATGGATTTATTTTTGTATGCTGTTTTTGTTTTTTCACAGGTAAAAAAAAACACATTTTGTAAATTAGAGCATGCTGATTGACTAAAATTGAGTATTATTTTTTAATAACTATACCCAATATGTGTATGATTTGTCATTATAAAGTTCCATTCTTAACCTCTGAAACTACTAATTGAATCTAGAAAAGTGATTTCATTAAAATAAATTATATCATCAAAAGGTTTGGTTATAATATTATCAAAATGTCTTTAGTGATAGGGCGCCGTTGTGACCTCCTGAGTAAGTACGGAATTCTAAAAACGTTTTTATTCATTAACTTGGAATTGAAGTTGAAGCGCCAGCCACTCTGGTTACTTAAGATTTATCTGAACATTTATTCTACTACAGAAAAATGAGAGTGGTTTGTTCATTAAAAGCAGATAGTTATTTTAATAACTCAGAATAAGATGCAATTTGTATTTCTTATAAATATAACAAGGATTTTGTCCAATTCATGTCATGTTTAGAAAAAAAAAACATTTCATATCCTACAAGCGAAATAAAATATGAAATACAATTTTATTAAAGTAGCAATAGTGTAAAGATTGAAAATTCTTTTAGGTACGTCGGCTATTCCCTGTTCAGCTAGCTCACAAAAGAGCGGAAGGTCGTCTAAAGAATAAAATAGGGTTGCCATTTAAAATTAAGTTTCTGTCACAATTTAAAACATATTTAGTTTTCTCATGTTTCTGAGAAGTAGTGTATTATATACACCAGTTCTCTGAGGTTCTGGATTCGAATTCTAGTAAGAGCAAATGTTTGTATATGAACAATTGTAAATTGTACCTGTGTCATGGATAACAACAGCTTCCGATTCGCGTCTTTCGCATGTTTTGCGTCAACCATGTGACTATATGCGAGTAGCTCTTGCGACTCCGCCTTGGAAAGTCAGTTAGGGTAAGCCATGGGGCGAGATCCTGTAGACCCTCTCCGATTCCACTCCGGTAAGCGAAGATGACGGCTGTTTTGTTCTCGGGAGCACTCTGATTAACCGTGGTGTTACAATTCGCTAACAGCTCGCCACAAAACTGCCTTGCGAACTCATTATAACTTAGATGAAAAATACACGACGAATATAGATTACTTCTCCTTTTTTTCGAAGTCGATTAAAAAAGAAACAAGTCTTATCTATTTCAATAAGGAGTGCATTTATAAACCGAAAAATAAAAAAAGAGATTCCAGTACTATTAAACTAAATGAGAAGAACTCTACGTTTTTTTCTATTTTTGGTAATATGCATGTGAAGCACGCTCGCACGCTATAATGCGCATAATTATTTTCCCACGGCTTATTTAAAAAGTAGATGTTAATTTACGATTTTAGCTACACCTATGCTTTAAAAGTTCTAATAAAGATTCTGAAACACTTAGCTTATTTCCAACATTAAAACATCCAATATCATAATAATAAAAAAACACCAAACGGGTGTATAATATTGTACTAAATTTCATAATGACACTTATTCGCTTTTTAAATGCCTTCCGCGCTAAGGGCTTTCTCATCAGACACTCTATGCGCGGTATAATAAATTTCAAAAAAAGAACATTGTTATTCATGCGCGTTTCACTACCATAGCGCCGAAACTTTTGATGAATTTTAAGTTTTTAAAACGTCCCATGGTTTTGGAATATTTTATAGAGGAATCATATCATGGGTGTAGATAAAGTCTTGTATGCAACTGTTCATAATTAGGTATTAAAACACACGCGTGATACTATTATCGCACTCGGCTTCGTTCCGTGTGATAAACCTATATTCGTGTTCTAATACCCCTCATTCTACAACCGTTGCATAAATAACTATTATTGCATTGTGTAAAAGAAAATGTATCTTGATAAAGTTATCTTGATAAAGTATGATTTCAGAATCCTACGATAGAGATCATTACGAAAATGGCTTATATTTTGCTTAAATTATATTTTTTCTTCGCGGTGATAAAAAAATATTTTAGATTTTACTGATACAAAATAACAACGATTTAAAGGTTTTGGGCAATTTAAGCTTCCAGCATTATATGTATAGTTTTACTTGTTAAGATGTCTGTCCACGTTAAGCCAAATTCCCATTCAAAGTGGAAATTGCCCTATAAAACTATACTGTATTCTTCCGAGACAATTAGTTTACGAACTTATTAGCACAGGCAACCCTAGTTATAAGAGCATCTGACTGATCAGCAATCGCCATCCAACTGCACAAAGGAGATAGACATATGGCCATTCGTTCGATTGTTGACCAAACATTATTACAGCAACTAAGTACTGATACGATATGAGTACAATTTGTAACATCACACAAGACAACAAGTACAGCTGTGCTATTCTGTAAGAATAAAACACTGTTTAAGTGTTCACCGCGAAATTCACCGGTGTGCAATGTCATATATTATATGAAATACGTCTTCTTATTTCAAAATTACATGGCGGGTTCAGACATGAAAGATGAGTTTGTAATAACACTCAAGTAGCTTCTGCGGGCTGCCCAGGGCGGGCCTGAGCCGGGTGGTTGTGGGGGACGCGGTCTTCCCCAGGTGAGCGCCCACCAGGCTTGACCGCGAACTGGCTGAAGAGACAGCCACGGTACAGGCGTGGGGAGCTCAGGATCGGGACTGGGTTGGTCCTGTAGATCAATTAGCGGATGGGTTCGGGGCATCAGTCGCGGTCATATGCGATGCTGGGATACCAAGGGCCACCAATAACCTGGGAAAACCCAGGTCTATTGGTGGAACATGGAAGTCGCCAACCTGCGAGAAATAAGTAGAAGGGCCAGAAGGGCACTCTTGCGCAGTCGACGCAGGCGTAGGCGGGACTCGCAGGAGGAAGACCGACTGCAGGATGCCTACGGTCGCTCACCTTAAGGAGGCCAGCTGTAGGGCCAAGAGCAGCGCATGGGAGGAGTTCCTCTCAGTCCTGGACAGTGACCCATGGGGTCGGCCGTACCGAACGGTACGCAGCCGCCTCGGTCATCATGCTCCCACCACGGAGACGATGGACCCTGAGTTGCTAGATCGGGTGGTAACCTTGCTGTTTCCGGAAGAAGTTCCGGAAATTCCGCCGATGGTAGGGCTCCAGCCGTTGGAGGAATCAGAACAGGTACCCCCGGTGACCAGAGAAGAGCTCGAGGGGATGATGGAGGGACTCCGCACCAAAAAGAAGGCGCCGGGATCAGATGGGGTTCCAAGGAGGGTATTAGGGATCGCGCTGAAGCACCTGGGGGATCGAAACCTTGCTTTGGTCAAAGCTTGCCTGGAGACGGGTGTCTTCCCCAAGCGGTGGAAAAAAGGTCGCCTCTGCCTACTGCAGAAGGAAGGTAGGCCCGCTGAAACTCTGTCGGCCTACCGCCCGGTGGTGCTGCTGGACGAGGCTGGCAAGATATTCGAAAGAATACTTGCTGACCGAATCGTCCGGCATCTAGAGACCATAGGGTCGGGGCTGGCGGAGTGCCAGTATGACTTCAGACGGCGGAGATCCACGGTTGACGCACTGATGGCCTTGAAAAGCAATCGGAAAGGATAACGCGGAGAGGGGGAGTGTTGATGGCAATCTCATTAGATATTAGGAATGCGTTCAACATTCTCCCTTTCCAGTGTATCAGGCAGGCGATGGCCTATCACAGGACCGATGCGAGTTCGGGCGGTTGTGGAGCACTACCTGAATGATCGGGAAGTGCTCTACATCAGCTCGAGGGGAGAACTGAGGTCCAGGTGTATGAGGCGTGGTGTTCCACAGGGTTCGGTCCTAGGACCACTCCTGTGGAACATAGATACGACTGGGTGCTTCGCGTCGTCCTGCCGCCCGGGGATCGTCTATTATGCAGACGATACCCTCATCACAGCATCGGGCGACAGTTTTGGCGGCGCGGAGCGAGTAGCCGAAGTGGGGGCTTCCATGGTGATCGAGTGTATACGGCAGCTGGGCCTGGATGTGGCCGTGGAAAAGACAGAAGCGATACTTTTCCACGGCCCGAGGGAGGGGCCGCCGGAGGATGCATCCATTATTGTGGATGGGGTAAGGGTGCCTCTGGGGCGCCACCTCAGGCACCTGAGACTGCTGCTGGGCGAGCGCTGGTATTTCAGAGAGCACTACCAGCGACAGTCCTCGAGGCTGGTGGGCGCTGCAACGGTGCTGGGGAGACTCCTGCCTAACATCGGCGGCCCGAACAATGAGTGCCGCCGACTTTATGCAGGAGTCATCAGAAGCATGGCCCTATATGGGGCGCCGGTGTGGGTGTCTGCTCTGGGAGAGCGAAATAAGGCCCTCCTGAGAAGACCGCAAAGAGTGGCGGCCAACAGAGCGGTGCGGGCGTACCGAACCGTCTCTTGGGCAGCTGCCTGCGTGCTGGCCGGTATGCCTCCGTGGAAACTCGATGCTAGAGTTCTCGCGGAGATGTACGAGGCACGGACGTCCGCAATAGCACGTGGAGAGCGACTGGCCCCTGGGGAGCTGGCGCAGATCCGTTGCCAGGCGGAGGAGGACCTGATGGGGAGATGGCAGCTGATGCTGCAGTCTCCCACACACGGACACCGAACCCTGGACGCCCTGCATCTGCTCCTCGAGGACTGGGCGTCCCGCAAGTTCGGGTCGCTGACCTTCCGCCTGGTGCAGGTTCTTACCGGGCATGGATGTTTCGGTAAGTTCCTGCACCGGATTCGCAGGGAGGCGACCCCGTCGTGTCATAAGTGCGGCGCTGAGGTGGACACGGCGCAGCACACCTTAGAGGAGTGCGCGTCGTGGGCGCAGCAGCGCGGCACTCTGACAGCGGCAGTGGAAATGGATCTCTCGCTTCCCAGTGTGGTACGGGCCATGCTAGGAAGTGACAGATCCTGGCAGGTGGTGGTCTCCTTCTGTGAGCTCATCTCACGGAACGAGGCGGCGGAGAGAGTTCTCGAGGATCAAGCCCACGCGAACTCTCTTCGACGCAGGAGGGGGAGGACTGGTCGGCGGCGCCGAGCCCGCCTGCTAGTCTTCTAGCGGAACCTTCTGTGACTGCCAGAGAGGGGGGCTCTGTAATAAGCGGCGACTCATAACTGGATCCCGTAGTTACGCCTGGACGGCGAGGGGTAGATCGGGGAGTTGTTTTACCTGGTAGGTACGGGAGGTGGTCGGCTGGCTAGCCGCTCGGGCTGCGGTCCGTGAGACTAGTCAGGTGACGCTGTGAACGGAGAAACCCAGAATCGGCTAAAGCGAGTGCGGATCGGGCTGCTGGTCGGAAGCGGGGTGGTGCAGGTCAAAGTATACCCGCACTGACTAGCGGCCCTCAGGCTGCTTGCCGCTTGCCGAATGCACCACGCAAATACCTGCTTCGCGAGAGTTTGTTGACAGCAAACTAACGCGGCGTTGGTCATTGTCGTGGATATAATGCATTTTTTCTCCCCGTCATCGAAAAAAAAAGGTGTGTTATCCTATGTCCGGTCACGCCTCTGCACTGTAGCAGGACGTGAGTGCTCGTCTCCTCTTCCTCCATGCAGGCTCTGCACAGAGGACTGTCCGTTTTAAACACCTATTTTAAAAAGATATTTATTAAAGTGTCCGTGTCCTGTGAGAATGCTCACTATTTGTTACAAAGCATGTCTTGGTAACCTGTAAAACTTACTTGCTAGCCGTGGGTCTACCTTAGGTATGGCCTCTCTGGCTTGCCTGCAGTCTGTGAATTTGTTATGTTGTCGCAGGTATCGTTCTCTAATCCAACCTCACAGCAGTCGGTATGGGATCGGTACGATTGGTTCTGGGCCAAATACCACAGTGTCCGACCCTCTCCTGGCCAGACAATCTGTCGTATCATTGCCCCTTGACCCACTATGTCCTTTTATCCATTGGAGTATCACCTCGTTTTCGTTGCCTACCTCCATAAGTTTGCAGTCGCATTAAAAAACCAGGCCGGACCTCATGATATTGTTGTCGAGCGCCTGGAATACCGAGGCACTGTCAGAGAGTATCCGGATGTTCTCTCCCCTGATTGCAAGTCGCGTGATGGTCTCCGCTGCTCTCACAATGCCTATACACTCCGCGTGAGAGACCGTATTGAGGATACCCAGGCTGTCTGATATATGAATGTTGAAGAACGAATCCTCTGAGAACACACCTGCACCAGTACCGGAGTTGGTTTTGGAGTCGTCTGTATATACCCTTAGCTCCTTGTGCAGTCCTCAAGCTGGATTGTCTTTATACAGTTGTATTCTATATTTTTTGTCAAATACGTACTGTCTAGGGATCATGTCGTTTATCGCCATGAAGAAGGAGTATTCTTCCTCATACCCTTATTGGCTGCGCCAATATTAATATATTTATCTAAATTAACTCACACGCACACTTATACATAACGTAACACACACATCATTCAATAATTCTAGTATGGGGCGTGTTGTTGTCTCTCCACAAGCCCAGCATGTGGAGCCTAGTAGATGCACATGCTGCTTCTTGCTGACTGTAGAAATGTAGTGGTGTTACGTTGAAAATCGTCTCTAGTGCTGTAGTTGGGGTGGTTTTCATATAGCCCGTTATCGCCCGGCAGACTCGCCCTTGTAGTGCTTCCAACACTTAAGTTTGTCTATGGTTGTTACCTGCGTTGTCTTCGTCCACCATACAAGCACTGCATAGCCTATGATGGGTCTTATGATCGTCATGCTAGCCACTTTGTTATAAGAGGCGATAAGCCCCACCTCTTACCCAGCATCCTCTCGCATTGGTACAAGATGCTGCAGGCTTTCTTAATGGTTTTGTCAATACTGTTCCCCAGTTGAGTTTGGCGTCTAGGTTTTTGCCTAAATACTTTACCTCATTGGAGAAACACAGCGTCTTGCCGAATAATACTGTAGCTGCCCAGGTTCCTTTTGTTGGTGAACAGAACTATTTCTGTTTTACCTCAGTATACCTTTAGCCATAGTAGGAGCACCATATCTCTACCACTCTCACCTCATCACCTTATCATCCTTTGCGTCACATCGAAAACCGTGTCCGCAAACTTACCCGGGACTAAGATCGCCAGAGCATCTGCATATCTGTGAGGTAGTGCAGATTGTTCAGTCTTGTAATAAGGTCGTTCACAACTGTATTCCAAAGTAATCGTGAGAGTACCCGACCTTGTGGGCAACCTCTCGTAGCTAGTGCTCGCAGTTGATTTTCTCTTTGTGGTCTTATTAACCTGTTAGATAGCATATTACTTATCCACTGGACGATGGTCACATCAGCTCCGTGTCTAAGTAGGGCTGTCGTAATGCTGCTAAAACTGGTTTTGTCAAATGCTCCCTCTATGTCAATGAATGTGCCTAGGCATAACTCTTTACGTCCTAGGCTATCCTCGATCGTGCTACGTACCACGGCATGCAAAGCCGATTCTGTCGTTTTACCTCGACTGTAGGCATGTTGATTTCGGTGAAGCGTTACCTTCGTCAGTTGATTATCTCTCAGTTCTCTGTCGCAAAGCCTTTCTAAGGATTTTAGGAAGAAAGAAGAGAGGCTAATTGGTCTGTATGATTTTGGCTCGCTATAGTCGCTCTTACCTGGTTTTGGGATGAAAGTTACTCTGACATTTCTCCACAGTTTAGGTGTGAAGCGGTAGGCCAGGTATGCTCTTAGTAGTGCGACCAAAATCCGTATCAGGTCAACTCCCGCCCACTGAAGAAGTGCCGGGAAGATTCCATCCGCACCCGCAGCCTTGAAAGGTTGGAAACTATTTAATGCCCATTTTACTTTGTCCTGTGATACTGTCCTGTTAGCTATGTCCCAACAATGTACTGTTGGTGTCCAAATGTTTTCCCCCCGGACATGTATGACTTCATCATACAGCCCGGAAAGTGTGTCTCCAGGAGTAGCATCTGTGCTTCTTCCGATGTTGAGGTGTATGTCCCGTCAGGTCTGCATAACGGCCCCAAGTCCTGTGGGTTGTCTTTGGAGAGTAGTTTCCTTACTTTGTTTGTCGTGGAACACGAGTTAATGCTAGTGCAGAATTTCCACCATGACCCATCGCTCCAGTGCCGAATTCGTCTTTTGTAGAGGGATTAAGCATCTTTATTATGCGTCCCAGTCTTGGTCATCATAGGTGTTCATTGCCCTGTTGAAGAGGCGTCTTACCTTTTTCCTCAATCTTGTAAGGTCGGGGCCCCCCCACCAGGGAGTTTTAGCTGCTAGAATTAGTCCTAGGCATAATGAGGGAGCATGCATTCCGGTAGCCGGACATGATGGCCTCAGTCAGCTCCTCGGTGGTCTTGTCTATTGTCTCGGTGTCCTCAAAGCCCCGGAGCTGCATGCGCTGCAGGGATTGAGTTACCTGTAGTGTATACTGCTTCTTATTTGTCTTTCTTGGTATGCGCCTGGGTGTAGGGATTACAGTGTGTATTACAAGTTTAAAGTAATCCATCTGTGGTCCGAACAAGAGGCTCCAAGCAAACCTTCCAGTCGGACACCAGATTGGCACCCATGCTTGTCGCCAGTGTTAAGTCTATAATGGCGTTGGCATCAGCGCCATGTTGTTTTGTTCGCAGTATCTCACCAGCTCCACTAGTTTATCTGGTGGTGGCCTGGCCTGATTCTGAGATGCTTTACTTATATTTAAAGTTATTATGGAAGTAAGCAATTGAGCTTATGACGCTATTTAAAGAATGAAAACGAGAGACTGATTTAGTTTTTAGTTTAGAGAATAAGGCCCACTGTCATTAAGCTACCGACAAAATACCTTATGCTCTTATTTACTTAGGGCATATAATATAAAACTACGCGTTGAAATATATACAATGAGAAATACTGGCGCTTGGAGATTCATTAATAACCGTAGATGATTTAAGATTACAGGAATAATAGAATCGCTTGTAAAGTTCATGTTGTTTATCTAAAGACAAAAGGAGAGTACCTAATGCATGTACATACATTACCAGGCATATTTCTTCTTATATAAGTACACACCAAACATACTCTTTCGTAATGAAAAGATGTTTAATGAAATAACGCAAATGTATCTTCCATAAACATGACGGATACTCTGAAAATAAAAATGTTGACGAAAAGATAAACAAAGTTACTTTCTTTTTTGAAATGTTGATTTTAGGAAGCTTAATTAAGCAATAAACGTAACTGTATTAAATTTGAAATGTATCAAATAACCCTATCTGAAGTACCTGCTCATAGGCTCGTTGAGAATTAACAGCGGTGCGTTTTTTTATAGTTTTCACCGTCCGTGAACTGAAAAGCACTTATAGCAGCGTTTTCAATTGAAAGTTTCAAAGTGGAAATGTTTTTTTGTATGGGCAGCCCACGTCCAGTGTTTATTCAGTTTATTTTCCTACGGGTATGAGTGTTCCAGAACTGAACATACAGCCTGTGCACAAGTGTGTCACTTCGTTGCCCTCTTCCACCGAAGCTAATATAAAAATTGTGTGTCGCATTCTTTACTTCTTCAAGAGTAGGCAATATAGTAAGTAAGAGTAGGCATATATTTTTTTTAAACGAATATTGAAAATTAATTTGTGTTATGCTTTTTTGGAGCTGGTTTTACTTTACCACAGGCACAAGTATGGTTAACTTTTACTGCCTATATTTCTTATTATTTAATAAATACTTATTATTATATCATACTTATTATGAAATACTTATTATTTAATAAATACTTATCATCATATCATACTTATTATTTAATAAATCACTTTTCCGACACCAAATTTCTCTCTTTTATTCACTCCACACTCCACTCCACAGCCAAAAAAGTTTAAAATATGTTCTCCAAACGAAAGATTCTTGCATGATATGACATTAATGACATTTTTGAATGACATCTATAAAAGGCTGCCAGATCTCGTTTTTCTGGTGACGAACCATGATCACTTTGCAGAGTCAATAATCTGTACCCCAACCAATAAAACAAAAACAAAAAAAAAACAATATCGAATTCGAATAGTTTGCAAACCGAAATGTCAATGTCAAATTTTGTATGGAAATTTGAACAGCAGCGGCACAAAGTACCTACGTAACGAGAACTAAAAATCAGTACAAATTTGACAATGACATTTCGGACTCGCAAACGATACGAATTCGATATTGGTTCGTGCTAGGGGTACAGATTATTGACTCTGCAAAGTTATCATGGTTCGATTTTATGAAAGTATTCATCGAAGCACTTTTAATGAGCATCATATATTTTTTTTTCTGCCATCGATAGTACAAACAGAGCAATAGGAGAAATGAGAAATGCGTGAGAAATCCTAAATGTAGCATCAATAATGAGCATCCATTGTGGAAACCACAACATAATTATATTTGACATTAATATATGAAATTTAACGCAAGTAAATATAACATAAAATAAAAAATAACAATAAAATATATTAATTTTAGTGACGCTAGACTGAACATGAAAAAGTTAAAAGATTTTTGGGTTAACTATTTTTGAAGAAAATTGTTCTTCGTTCCTAGCACATTTTTCAAATACTACACTTGCCCCAATGTGGAACGGCGACATCACAATTTTTTTCATAAGGACATCATGACGCATGACCGCTATAAGTTGAGGTAGGAAAGCTTGGAAGTGCTCGGATCCCTGTAATTAGACGCGGTGAAGATTTATACCACGAAAATTTCCAAATTCTTCTAATTTTTTGCCCGGCAGGTGCTTCTTTCTCAACAATTTAAAAGTTTCATAAAGTAAAAAGAATAGCTGCCGAGAATATTGCCGGGGGGTTCACATTGAATGCTGGTGGCGCTCCCAATTACCAGCTTTAAAGTGACGATAAAATGAAAATGCTATTTCAATCATAAAAATTCCAAGTTAGATTAGTTTTTATAACGTCTTTGTGTTTTTTGGATTGTGATTTTATTTCTCGTCACTTTTTTTTGAGCCGGCAACATTGTCGTTCATAATAGGAATTATTGAGTGAATAAGTTGTTTTAGTTACAGTTTCTGAAATAAGTTCATTAATTTATTTACGTTTACATTCGGACATTAAGCATAGATTTTTCTAGCCTATATCGATGACCAAGAGTCAATAAATAATTTCGTATTCTTTCTGTGTTCGGTAGGCGTTGCTTTTTCAGCTGTTAGCACTCGCCAATTCTCATAACACGTTAATGTGTATACGCTAATGGGGAGCAATAGTTTTGCAGCATTTCATTTAAGGTAATATTCTTGTAATATACGTCATAAAAAATAGATAGGAATAGTTAATAGGTATGAGTGAATATGGTCCCACCAAAAACATTTTCGTGTAAAATATTGCCACACAATTTGTCTAAGAGTTTGTTTACTCGGGCCTTTTAGAGCAAGCGCACATTGAGCCACTAATCGCGGCCACTAAACGTGACCACTAGTGGCCCAGTCAAGCCACTAAACGCAGCCACCGAATCGAATTGCGAGAAATCGAGTGGCCGCTACTAATACTCTAGCCTCAAAATTGCGGGTCTCATACATACTTCCATCCCGGGGATAAAGTTACAAGTTTTTTGTTGTTTGTGTACTAATACTGGCTTACCTACCAAATTTATGAATATCCTATGAATTTTGATATTCATCAGTGAATTAGTGACAAAATCAGGGTTTTTCAGATGATAATATTAATAAAATCCAATGCATAAGTACTATGCAACTAAAACTTTATATATTTTATAAGTCCGCTACGAGTTTCATTGACTGTAGTAGACGAGTATTGACAACATAAGAAAATAAATAAACATATCCCAAGAATTTTGTTTTTCTAGTATTTAATTCAAACCCAAGTTGTAAGTTGAAAGGTTTGTAGTGCCCTTGCGCTTCGATTGGTTCGTCTGGATAAAAAAGTTCGGTGTAAAGATATCTAGAAAATAAATTATAATATCGTGTCCAAAAAAATGAAAACTTTAATCTAACATCAAAACCAAAAGCAAATGCAGGTATTAAATGCTGAGGTCGTGTTTGCTTAGGCTGAATACATTCGGGTTTGGATATATTACGGACTGCTGAGCACGCTTTATGTAAGGTAGACATTTACGAATTACCAATTTTTTTTTAAATAAAAGATTTGAAAGCTAAAGGCCAAACAGAAATACAACT
Organism: Chilo suppressalis; assembly: GCA_902850365.2. Taxonomy (NCBI): domain Eukaryota; kingdom Metazoa; phylum Arthropoda; class Insecta; order Lepidoptera; family Crambidae; genus Chilo; species Chilo suppressalis. The sequence continues at coordinate 14,276,792 of OU963906.1, read as the reverse complement.
GATATCATATTTTCTATCTACCTTGTATCGCAGAACTTTGAATGTCATAATTTTATTATGTATATCAGCGGATAACATTAACTTCATTTTGAAGAAAATCATTTGGTGCATTTACTCATTTAGCAGACATTCTAACACATAATTTCGTGAGCCAGAATTGTCTTGATGGTGCAATTACACTTGGTCGTTAGCCCGAATATGATTGCCTATGAAATTCAGACAAACAACTTAGTGTAAATGAACGGATTCGAGTACGCCCCGTTTGGTTTTGGTTTCCCCAAATCTGGCATCATTGAGGTATGTTCTAACTAGAACGCATATTGCATCGGGTGCCCGAAATCGAGTAATATCTTTTAAGCACCCGAATACGGGCTACCGACCAAGTGTGATTGCGCCTTGAGGCTTAATTTTAAAATCCACAATAATGAAAAAGCAGAACCATCATATCGCAGAAAGTTCACATTCAGAATCGTCTTTTGGCGTACAACCATTTCACTTTGCTTGTTTTATTTATTATATCAGGAAGTAGACGCTTCGCTCGCTCGGCTCACGCTTAATTCGGGACACAACACTAACCATACCTAACTCACTACATACTATAAAAAAATACTACTAACTACATGCATTCTCACTGGGCCTGCGTGGTGAGTCATAGCCAAATCTCCCAATTCTGGAAGGCCTGTGCCACAGCAGTGAGGACATAATACGTTGATAATGAAAGATAACTATGCTTAATAATATTGGGCAAAATAAATGTATGCCGTAATTGTTTAAAGAAGATTATACCAAGTGTGTTATATTCTTATACCAAATGAATTTCAGAGTCAGACGATTCTGCCAGATAGAGGGAACCTAATAGAAAAAGCGAATTATGATCTATTTATTGTAAAATTACTGTTTTGGGTAACATAATTATTACGAATAATATATGTCTGATGCATAGTATTCGATAACTATTTCGTTTGATACTCTTGAAAATCATAAACATATCGACAATGGATGTAAAATTGTACAAATAGTAAGCTTTCTATAGTACTAAGCCTTATAATACACCCTTTGCCGCTGAAGCCAAATGAAACAAGATCGTATTTATTTGGGCGGGTTTGCTCTGGAACAGGCTCGGTTTGCGTATCATGTAATGATACGCGAACCGCAGTACAGCCAGCGCAGGTTAATTGTGTACGTGCGTTCTCAACTGGGACGGCACGTGCAGACGCCTTCACACATCCTACTAATAAGAGCGGCAATATACTCGTACATGCCGTTTTGACCCGGTCCGTTAAAAAGAAAACGTAAACAGACGCACTGCGACACACATCATGCCGTTTTCTTTCATAATACATGTTTAGTACGCCCATGGAGTCTTATTTACCGTTAATTGAAGAGTCTGCCTCTGTGGCTCGAGTGGTAAGCACGCCGGTTTTTAAGGTGTCACCTACTCAGAGGTAACGAGTTCGAATCCTGATGGAGAAATTTTGGTATGATGAATACACATACATATATGTATTTCTAAATAAAAATATACTCATGTATCAGTATATGTATTCTATCCGTTACCTTAATATCCCATGACACAAGCCTTAAAGTGCTTACTTTGGAGCTAGGTAAAAAACAAATAACAGTTGAAAACGCAGCGAAACGAAAATATTTGGAAAAGCAATGTATAAAAGATAGTGTAAATTCCTTGAAAAGTATAAAATATTAGACAATAGCCAAAACAGTTTTAGAAAAGTCAAGTTAACCACTTCAGCGGTATACCAATATATCCAAAATACGCTACACCACTAAAATGATAAATATTGCGGGTTAAGAGACTGTGAACCAAGAAGTATTTGAGTGTTGTTCAAGCACTTCTTGATTGGGACACATTTTGAGTGCAGTGGAGTATCTAGGTGTTTAATATCGTTGGTGAATTTACATGATCTTTTTGTTATGCAAAGAAATGTATTCGTATCCTTGCACAAATATACAATACAGTGAGCTGCAAACCTGTCTCCAATAGATACAAAATACTTTCTCTTCCAAGCATATACATACACGACATTATGTGGATTTGTATTCAAAAATTCTAAAACGCGTTCGATAAAGTTAGCCAAACCCATAATATTAATACCAACTGTAAAATAGATTACATCATCTTCCATCAAGACTAACAATGCTAAGCAATAGTTCTTACTACGTGGAAGTTAAGATATTTAATAAAGTACCAAATTCTATAAAAAATAAAAAACTAGTACCACATTTAATACAAAACTTAAACATTTTCTTATTCATGACTGCTTCCATTCTCTCGATGAATATTTAAATTTAAGTAGTTATTTTTTATTTTATCTTTATTTGGGAAACAAACAATGAATTAATACTTAAACCTAGATCTAATTAACAAACATACATCAATAAAGTTTCCACTATAATATAAAACATATAAAGGAGTTCAGGTAGTTAAAATTGAGAAAGAAAAAAAGACGTTAAAGTTTTTACCATTAAAAAAAATAACAAGTTTTGTTGGTTACAATTAATAATTATGAACTATCTACATGTCATATCGTGCATATACTTTTTCCAATTTTTGAATGAAAAGTTAAATATATCGATTGATGTGAACCTATTGTTATAATCAGTACAAGACCTTATCACAAAAGTATTAGCAGTATATTTGGTGCTAATTATAGGCAAACTAAATAATTTTTTTAGACAGGAGCCTGCCCGAGGGCATCTTAAACCAATGCTATTCAAAAGGAATGGAGAGTCAATGAGATTGTTCATAATTTTATGAATAAAACTTGATCTCTCTCAACACGACGATCCGTTAAGGAAGAAACAATTATCACAGGTTGGTTATACAGATGTGCGCTGTAATTTAAATATTTTGAAAATTTATGATTGATTCTCTGTATTGAATTTATATGAACCTTATACTGTGGGTTCCATACAGTGGACGCATATTCTAAAATAGAACGGACAAAGGAGTTAAACAATAGCATTAATGTAGAAAAGTGCTTAAAGTCCTTTCCTATTCTAATTATAAAAGCAAACATACGCAACGCCCTAGTTGTAATATCATTAATATGGGTCTCAAACGTCAGTTTGCTATCAAGGGTCACACCCAAATCTTTGATGACTGTTATCTTTATCTCTGTTTATCCTTTTACCATTGAGATCGTAATTTCATTTTATTGCTTTAATTTTACGAGTAAATGTGATAACACTACATTTATTCGGATTAAGATGGAGGCAATTCTTATGACAGTAATTGCAAAGACTGTCAAGATCACTCTGGAGCAAAGCAGCATCCTTGGGAGATGTGACTTTTCTAAAGATCTTCATATCATCAGCATAAATTAAGATATTAAAATATTTAAGAACTGAAACTACATTATTAATGAACAAATTAAAAAAGAGAGGACCGACATGGGATCCCTGTGGCACACCTGATGTGACCGGGACAAAAGTTGAACAGTGCCCCTTTACAGTAACTGCCTGACTACGGTCTCTGAGGTAAGATTCTATCCACAGTAAAAGGTTCTCATGTATACCAGCCTCACTAATCCTCTGCATTAAAATAGGGTGCTGAATTTTGTCTAAGGCCTTGGAGTAGACAGTATACACCACATCCACCTAACTACATTTTTCATATCCATGGTGACTCGATGCACAAACTCGCATAACTTGGTTTCGGTGGATCTCTTATTTATAAAACTATGCTGTTCATTGACAATTACATGCCGTAAAAACGGAAAAACTGAGTCATACACATTTTTTTCAAATAGCTTAGATATGACACTAATTTTAGAAATAGGCCTGTAATTTTGAATATTGTGTTTATCGCCAGTTATAAATACAGGGACAACATGGCACTGCTTCCAAATCAAAGGCATTTTTCCGGTTTCCAAAGAAAGCTTAAACAAAAGGTACAACGGTAGTGCTTTTTTTTATATATTAAGGTAGGCAAATGAATGTACCCCACCTGATGTTAAGTGGTAATAAAGTCTAAACGCGAAGATAGCTGGTACAGCAGTTTTAAACTACCACACCAATCATCCTCACCTTGCCGGCCTGCAAAAATGCTTCTTCACGCCTCTCTTAAAGGACCTCAGATTATAGGAAGGAGGGAACACTTGCGCGGGTAAAGAATTCCACTTACGAATAGTACGACAAAGAAATGAGTCACCAAATTTCTTTGTTCGTGTAGGAATAGTGGCCACAATAAGTCAGTGGCAACGTAGGCCAGCGCGCGTGGTCCTCTGAAGAAAAGGTGATGGAGGGATAAGGCAGAATACCTCCTCAGAACACTCGCCGTGGTATAGTCGATAAAATGCGCTTAATGATGCCACATCGCGGCGTAATTGTAGAGACTCGAGTTTCTTGGTTACCTCTTCATCGCCAATGATGCGGACAGCGCGCCGCTGCAACCTATCCAAGGCATCGAGTAAGTACTTAGCGGAGCCATCCCAGAGGTGCGAGCAATATTCCACGCAGGACCGCACTTGCGTTTTGTACAACAAGCACAGTTGATCGGGCGTGAAAAAACGCCGCACCATGTTCAGGACTCCGAGTTTGCGTGAAGCTGTTTTGATCACGGTTTCGATGTAGTCCTTTGGATTCAGGTCTGAGCGAATTTCCATACCGAGCGTGGTAACGTTGCTCTGTAGCGCCAGTGTAGTGCCCTAAAGAGAGGGAAGGGGAAGGAATGGCGATGTTTGTGCCGTGAAAGCGCAGGCCTGAGTTATCTTGGAATTGAACTCAACCAAGTTTCTGGTACCCCATTCGGAAATGTGGTCCAAAGCCTGATTGAGTTCAGTGACAAGATGCTCCCGTTTCTCCCTGGGTTCTACCTGCCCAGCCGCTGCATGTCCAAAGTATCTCGCATGCACTGTAATATCGTCTGCATAGCAATGAATATTCGCAAGTGAAATCAAATCATTGATATGCAGCAGAAAGAGTGTTCCTCAGGGCTCCGTTCTATCCCCTACACGGATAGAACGGAGCCCTGAGGAACACCGGCATTCACTGACATGAACTGCGAACTACATCCGTCTGTAAGGATACGAATTCTACGTTCACGCAGGAAGTCAGCTACCCAGGCGCAGAGCTGAGCAGGCAGACCGTATGCAGGAAGCTTGGAGAGAAGTCTTTTGTGCCAGACCCTGTCAGCCAGAGACTCTCCCCGCTTGTCTATAGCTTCACCCCAGATGTGTCTCACGTACGCTAGAAGATCACCCGTCGATCGATTCGGCCTAAATCCGTATTGATGATCGTGAATCAGAGAGTAATCTTCTAGGTAGCGGGTCAGATGGTTGTTAAGGACCCTTTCTAAGACTTTACACAACACTGAAGTGACAGCTATCGGCCGATAGTTAGCTGGGTCTGAGCGGTCCCCTTTTTTGGGCACCAGCTGCACATTGGCATCCCTCCATGCCTCCGGCACACGCCCCAAAGAGTAAGATAGTTGGTATAGCCGCGTAAGCACGGGAGACAACTCCGCTGCACAATGTTTTAGCACAACTGCTGGGATGCCATCGGGTCCACTAGCTTTCCGGACGTCAAGTGATTGCAACTCCACACGAACATCACGCTGCCTGATTTTAATGTCAGGCATCGTAGTGCCACAATGAGGAAGTGTAGGTGGCTTTGATTCGGGAGTTAGCCGCAAAGAGTTTTGCCAACAAATCGGCTTTCTCTTGCGGCTCATGAGCTAGTGACCCATCTGGACATCGCAGAGGTGGCAGCGAGGGCTGGCAGAAGTTGTGCTGCACCAACGCCAAATAGCCAAACGCCAAAAACTACGGGAGCCCGTAGGGTGCGTCAGCAATTCGTGGCCAGTACGTGCAACACGTTGGGCATCCGCTCTGATGTAAGCCTTTTTGCAAGACTTGGAAGCACTATTATAGGCAGCTTTCAGTGAGTCAACCCCGGGATCTTTAAGAGAACGGCCTCTGGTCCAAGCCCGATATGCCGCCTGCTTACGAGAAACATCATCAGCATCAGCACAGTCGCGATTGAACCAGCGGTAACGTGTGCCCTTACTGATGAGATCAGAATGTGGAATGTAATACTCCATTCCCATTAAGATCTCCTCAGTAATAGCAACGGCGCTGGTCGATAGGTCCTTTTCACTGAAGCAGCGCTTCTTCATCCCATCCCAATCAAACCGACCCATAGTGCCAGACCCTGCGTTTGACCACCAATGATCGAGGGGTTTTGGCCTGTGGCACCTTGGCAATGATCTGATGAACCCAGTGGGGCTCGAACCACAACCTAATACTCCTGCGGATGAGTCGTAAGCAGAAGGTCTAGCAAAGAAGGCGCTTGACTTGCCATATCTGGGATCCTGGTGGGCTGATCAACCAGTTGTGACAAGTCATGCGTGAGAGCGAATGCATGGGCAGAGATCCCTGCATGGTCAGTTTTGGAGGAGCCCAGCCACAAACCATGGTGGGTGTTAAAGTCCCCCAAAACACCAGTTCTGCGTTGGGAAATTGAGCCTGGGCATCATCTGCTGCTCTACTAAGGTGGTCAAACAGTCGAATTGTCTCAGCGTCGCCGGTGTGGGATCTGTAGAGGCACACGTAGACTCTGACCAAAGGACCAGAGTCTACGTGTGCCTCTACGTCTGTTAGGCACCCTACCACCAGAAGAGCTGATGGAAGCTCCGATATCCCTTAATCGCTTCTTACGACACCCGCGGAAAGTGATGGGGCGGTGAGTGGTATTCTTTCGCCGTCACCGCACGGATAAGTGATGGGGCGGGGAGTGGTATTCTTTCGCCGTCACCGCACGGATAAAAAGCTTTATGGCACATTTTTAAGAAAAATGGAGGAATACCATCTGGGCCACAACCTTTCACAATGTTAAGGCTCTTGAGATATTTCTGAACTAGTGATACATTAATATCAACAGATCCTATGGAAATATCACCAGAATTAGTCGTCCCAGTCAATTGTGAGTTCTTACTGTATAAATGTTCGACGCAATAACAAATTAGCACTACCAAATCCAAAATTATAAATGTGTTAAAATAATTCATAATAATAAATTTATTTTAGTATAAAATAAGATATCAAAATACATAAAGAAAGAGGAAAGCCTCGATAAATTTAAAAATCTATTAAGAGCATACTTGTTACAAAATTTTTATTAACAGTAGATTTATTTTTAACGCAATAAAATAGCAAATACTCACTATCTCTTATAATCTAAACTACCTATTCACTATTTGATTATAATAATTTAATACATTGACATAATTTAATGACCAATATTCTTATAGAAATATTAATAATAATGAAATATGCATTGAGTTCAATATTATACTTTTGAATCGTTATTTTATTAACTTAATTTTGCAATACCCTTACAGGGTCAAGTACTATAACTAAGAATATATATTACATCAGTTTACTTTTGTACATGATAGCAAATAAGTAACGGTGTGTGTGTGTGCCAACATGACTTGTATTGAAAGTTTCCGTTTTCATTCTTTTTTTATCTGACCGGATCAAAACGGAATGTACCTATTTTGGCGCGCTAATTGTGTACGTGCGTTTTCACTGAAAACGGCACGTGCAGATGCCCTCACACATCCGACTAATAAACGTGCGTCGAGGAATTGACTCGATCCTGTCGACTCTCACCCGCTTGGGGGTTTAATAATCGATGGAATTCCCTGTAAGACGACTTTTTTGTCGTCCTTCAAAAACGAAAATTTATCTGGCTATAAGCGTGGCGTCATGATTCCGAGTACTGACTTTATTTTACGAGAAATTGAATTCCAGTTATAAACAAGGTTTATCTGCAAAACAACTTTTTCAGCTTATTCAATTAATATTCAAAACCTCTATTTTTCTGTTACGTTTTTTACTGTTCTATCTTTGTTACTAATGGTTCTTTAGATCATTTGAGTGAGTTGAATGAAATGATAAACTTAACTTCATTAACACGAACAGGATCTACCTCATTGTTATTTTGTGCAAAGACATCTACCACCCTTTCTATTAGTCTAGAAAATATTCATTCATATTGTAAAATTAGAACTCTAAGATTTTAAATAAAAACTCGGCAAAAGGCGTACGAAAGTAGATTATAATTTGTCATTTTAATTAAAAAACTGACAACAAAACCGAGTTTTCAAATCCAAAGTTTACCTAAGTTAATTCTAATGTATTCAGTATTATTTAGGCTCAATATATAAGATAACATTTTTGTACAAAACTAATAAAAAAACTCGACCGATATGTTCATGCTCATCTCAGTAAAATATTTAGAATTGAATTTAAAGGGCATTTCATATACCTAATCTTTAAATCTGGCAAACTCTTACTAGACGATCTAAATTAACATTACCTACACGAACACACACAGTCACGCGCGGGTTTTTAGTTCAACATGCCTTGTGTCAGAGATCCAATCTCTCTGATATATCCATTAGCCAAATAGAGGGTCGGAACGTTAACAAAACAAGTAGGTATTCGAGGTGTTTGCAATCGTAAATATTAGTATCTAATGATCAAATTTCGTAGAACTGATGAAAATTGATGGTTTCTATGCTAGTTAGCCATCGTAAGAATTGAAATTTATTATACGCATTGAAACCTAGTCCTTAATGTTATATTTATAACCTGTTTTTGCGAATTTCTGTTAACGCAAAACTAAAAATATATAAAGAAAATATAACTAGAAAAAAATCCACGCGGACCAGGCAGCAGACGGGACTCGAACCCGCACCCTTCGCAATCCGGGCAAATGCACTGACCAATTATGCTACTATATTGTGGGTTACCTATAATGCGAAGAGATGGCGCTGCCTTGCAGCTTAAGAATGGCTAGAAGAATTTCGACGCGGTCCGTGAGGGCCGCGGTAGCATAATTGGTCAGTGCATTCGCCCGGATTGCGAAGGGTGCGGGTTCGAGTCCCGTCTGCTGCCTGGTCCGCGTGGAATTTTTTCTAGTTATATTTTCTTTAGATTGAAACATCAAGCAGTTACATGCTTTAAAATAATAAAAATTATAACTAAAAATATATATTTTTGTATTCAAAAAACACTCGTCTAGATAATAATGTAAAATCGTTTTACCAGAACACCGTAACTAATTATCAAATTATTTTATACTAGCGGCCGCCCGTGACTTCGCCCGCTTTAATTTTAGTTTTTTGAGAATCTAACAGAAACCTAATATTTTGCCGGGATGAAAAGTATCCTACATCGCATAGAAACTTGGTCAATGATCTCCACTTTAGCCACCCAACCTGGATTCTATTCTCTATATCTTCTTTAAAGCTTGAGTCACTAGTAATTACCGAACGCAAATATTTAAAACTGTTGACTTTATTTAAAGGAATATTTTCAATTGAAGGTGTGGGACCCTCGATGGTTGTACCTGAGAAATTGCAGTTCATCTACTCGTACCTGATTTTCTTGCGGCTAACTCTGAGACCCTTGCTCTCAAGTCGGTTACACGACTTGGTCAGCTCAGTTTGTATATCTTCAGGAGATTCTGAGACAAACACAATCAGGCTTTGGCCCACATTTCTGAATGGGGTATCAAGAATTTGGTTGAGTTCAATGCTAAGAAAACCCAGGTCTGCGCTTTCACGGCAAAAACGTCGGCAGTCCTCAACAAGGTGCGGCGTTTTTTCACACCCGAGCAACTGTGCTTGTTGTATAAGACGCAGGTGTGGTTTTGCGTGAAATACTGCTCGCACCTCTGGGATGGCTCCGCCAAGTACTTGCTCCACAGCAGTGGATAGGTTACAGCGGCGCGCGATCCGCATCACAGGCGATGAGGAGGTGACTAAACACCACACCAACACACGTTCTATCGTCTGTACCACGGCGAGTGTTCTGAGGAGTTATTCCCTCTTATTCCACCTTCCCCTTTCCTTCAGAGGACCACGTGCGCTGGCTTACCTTGTCACTGTCTAACTGTGGCCACAATTCCAACGCGTACAAAGAAATTTGGTGACTCATTTCTTTGTCGCATTATCCGTAAATGGAATGCTCTGCCCGCTCACATGTTCCCTTCCTCATACAACCTGGGATCCTTTTAAAGAGGCGTGAAGAAGCAACAGGCAGGGTGAGGATGGCTGGTGTGGCAAACTGCTGCAACTGCTGTATCAGCTATCTTCGCGTCTGGACTTCACCTTCACTTAACATCCGGTGGGGTGGAGGCATTTGTGGGACCTATCAAGAAGTGTCCATAGGACCGGGCGTTGCAGGTATTCACTGACAAAATTTGTATAGTCACCTTTGTTCTTACAGAAGTAAATAATATAGCTTATTCTCCATTGATCCGGCATTAAGGTAGTTTCTATAATTATTTGCCAGCCAGATTACACCTGCGTCGCCTAGTTTCTTCCAAAGTTCTGAAGGAATTTCGTCTGGCCCTTTGGGTTTACTTGCCTTCGTTATCCTGATGGCACTTTTTATTTATCGGGGTGTTATTGCTTCAATTAGGTTAGCTACATAAGATAACTTACTATTTTTTTCCTGAGGGTACTCTTCATTCAATAATTCCGAATAATATTCTTACCAAAGAGTGTATTTTTCTTTATCTGGGGTCAAGAGTTTACCGTCCTTTTTTATATTAATTATTATATATTATATATTATTTTATTTTAATTATCCCTGTATTTGGCTAGGTTGAAAATTTCGGTATCGTTTGTAGCATTATCCAAGCATTTATAAAAATCTTCCCGCGCTTCGGATTTTGCACTGGCCACGAGTTTTTTTGCTTGTATTTTACTCTACACATATTTGTCACGGTCATTATATTTCACGACCTATAAAATTATGTGTTTTTCCAATAATCTATGAATAAATAAGAAATAATGAAAATTAATTCCAGATTTCATTTGGTTCTAGTTTGGTGTGTAGTGTGTTTAAACAGGTTTATATAGCTGAACTAACTTGGTTTCCTTATACTTTATTCAAGTAATACCATTTGATACGTGGCGCTGTTCTACATTTTGGTCTGAAATTTCTTAACGGCATTTTGAGGCATGTCACCAGTAAGCTATGTTGGGTGGTAAGCGCATCACCTGGAATAACCTTACAGTTTGCAGTATTTGCGCATAGCTCTATTTATGAGAAAAAAAAATGATCTGGTGATGCAATGATGCTTTTGTATGTCCAAATGTTCGTCCCTTTTTAGGGTTTTATACCTCAAAAGGAAAAAATGGATCCTTATAGGATCACTATGTTGTCCGTCCGTCCCTCTGTGAAGACCGTTTTTCTCAGGAACGCGTGGAGATGTCAAACTGAAATTCATACCTAATACACAGCTCTACTGTCCCTTAGAGCTGTGAGAAAATAAAACTTATAAGCCAAAACAATCAAAAGATACAGCCGTTTATGCCGCAAATTTCCTCAAATTTTCGAAACTCGCACGGGAATCAAAACCTACAAGGTACTTCCCGTGAACTTAGAATCTTGAAATTTGGTAGGACGTAACGTCTTATAGTACAGATAAAGGAAAAATACGAAAACCGTAAATTTTTAGTTACATCATATAATAAAAAAATTTTTTTAATAATTATTAAAATATACCTACAGATTTGTACAGAATCCTCGGTGCGCGAAACCGTACGTATTTTAAAATACGTATTAATATTATTCATTAAGGTCAAACGTTGTAGCTAAGTGTAACAGCATTTTCCCTTGGTTGTTCATATTGCCATACCCGTAATTACCATGTATTTCTGGTTAAGACCAAACCAAAAATTACGAAAAGACTATAATGTAACATTACGTAAGCGTAACTATCTCTGAACATTAATTTTTTGACATAGGTGGTTCTTTAAACAATGTCTTCAAATTTTTTTTGGCATGGGGGTAAATTTTGTAAGAGGTCATACCTAAACTGATTCTTTTCTTAACATCTTATCTGAGAGGCATATTCTGATACAATTTTAAGGCATGTATTGTCTATTGCGAGTTTAACCGAAATGAATCTGTAGATGTAAATATTCACCTTGATGATTTTTTGTTTGAAATTTTCACTGAGAACAACTCCCACTTCGTTTCTTGTGGATGAAGAGCTATGATACACGAATTGGTAGTTTCACTCTCTCTTTCGACCTCGGTCCTTTCCATTTCTATATTACTGCTAATTCTTGGCTGCGTCTGGTCAGGGAACCGAGATTCCAGATTGTTACACGCATGTTTATTGCACTACGTCTTAGTCCCTCACTTATGGGGGACGCCCTAATATATGTAGCATTTGATACACTCTGACCGTTGCTTGAGGGGGGCACCCTAGCATTAATACATTTTCCTTTGCCCACTTTCATGATACTGGAGTAAAATTTTTGATTTTTATATTTACAGCCTTCTGACGCCCAGGATGTAGCTCTCCTGAAGGACCTGAGCGCTACCTTTGACTCTGTGGTGTTCATCCGCTGCCATCCCTTCTGTATTCTCCATCCTAAGAACAGAGTACACCACCCAGTCATCCAAAATACCCCGAAGGTGGAGTTTGTTATCAGAGTGACCGGCACCGGCCTGTTGGTCCGTGGGAAGTATATTATTTCCCTCCGAACCTGCATATCTACAGGTCGTTCCCCGATCCGCCACCTAGGCATGCGCTCTCTAGGGGTGAGGTTCCCCCGAGAGTAGTAATTGAAGGTGATAATAATATTTATGTAAAATATATTATTATCGTTAATTTAGTCTTGATTTAAAGATTTAGATGACAAAAATTTAATTTTTAACAATTCTGAAATAAACATTTTTTTACTGATAATAAATAAATAAGAAGTCATAGTTGGTACCTATATTTATATGTTTGTTAATCATGCGAAAACATGATGAACGAATATGATTCAATTGTGGCAAACAAAGCTGGATTATACCTCATCATCATCATCATCATCAACAGCCTATTAATATTGCTGGGGCACAGGCCTTCCCTATGGATGGAATAGGGAGATTGGGCCACGACCCCCCACGCCGGCCCAGTGCGGATTGGCGGGTGCTAACGACTGCAGATGCAGCCGGGACCAACGGCTTAACGTGCCTTACGAAGTACGGAGGAACTCGAGATAGAAGATTTTTGGTCACTTATCCAATGACTGACAACTGCGAAAGTTGCTTAACTTTGAAGATCGCAGCCGAACGCGCTAGGCACCTGCGCCTTCGAGCTCCTAATAAATACCTAATAGGTATAAATTACTTTGTATCCCAGAAATATTGTAATATTGACTACAAGTAGATTTTCTGAAATCCATCCCTATTATAGCCTGCGCAGATGATACACTTTTGACCGCGGAGGAGTTTTGTCCGCCGTGATAGATCACTTTCAAATGCATCGAGTAACGCACACGAGGGATTAAAGATACCGCAGACAAAAAGTCCTCCGAACTACTGCGGACACTGATGGATCGGACAGGACAAAATACGCGAGAGTCGCGAAAAAAATAGAACATAATGTGAAAAGAGACGACAATGCAATAGGACTTTAGTCCGCGTTGCGCGTTCGAGAGTCGTGTACGTATGCACAATGGCGCTCAAAAGAAAGAACTCCTATATTAATTTATGATACATCAAAAGAAGAGTATCACGTCCGAATGATAATGACGAAATACTTGTTGAAGTAGTTCTTTAGCGTCTATAGACTCCATCATCAGAAATGCAAATAAAATAATTTTAACAGATTTATCAAATAATAGAAGAGGGTTGTCTAAGTCTAAAATTAAAAATGATAATTAAGGAAACACAATTGACTAATATTAAATAATCACATTTTTTATTGTCGCTTAGCGTCATGTCTTCTGAGCCCACTAATTTAATTGATTTCAGTTAAACTACATCTTATAAGAAAGATCGAGAAACATTGTTTTATTCAATACTAGTGGCCCGCCCTCGCTTTGCTTCGGTGTAGAGCTGTAGTGTAAACTATAGTTTTCGTTCTCAGGCTTGTGCTATAAACAATGAGTTTATATATATAATTACACGTGTTATTGTGAGTCAACCATAAAAGATAGACATATGCTGTTGCGGGATATTTTTTAGACAATTTTATGTAGAATATTTCCGTGATACATGATTTCTATGTAACTTTAACCATTAAGGCTGCATACGCGACGGAAGCTTAAAAAATGGAGTAACTTCTCCCGTTTTCCCAATATTTCCCTTCACTACTCTGCTGCTATTGATTGTAGCGTGATGAAAAGTACACTATAACCTGCCCAGAAGTATGAAGAATAATTGTACCAAGTTTCGTTAAAATCCGTCGAGTAGTTTTTGTTTCTATAAGGAACATACACACAGACAGACAGATAGACAGACAAAAATTTTACTGATTGAATTTTTGTCAACAGTATCGATCACTAATCACCCCCTGATACTTATTTTGAAAATATATTTCATGTACAGAATTGACCTCTCTACAGATTTATTATAAGTATAGATTATAGGGCAAGCACAATAAATAATTTCAACAATATAAATAAATGATCAATCCGACATTAGTGTTATCTTTTAGAACACCTTCTCTTATTCTTAAACTTCATGTACAACATAATCTCAGAGAAATATCAGCACACCTTGTGCATTGAGTCCGTAACAAGTACTGACGGACAATTTTTTCATGATACTGAGACAAATGTCCTCCGCGGACGAAATCCGGTCGTCTGCGCAGACTATTAAAGGTTCCATAATATGATTTTTTGAGGAGAAAACTTCTTAAGCCGTGTTGCGCATTTGATATGGAAAAAATCAACCAACTCGCGACATCGTGATCGCGTATTCGACACCGACGACACCTCTGTGTATTTAAATTTTGCCCAATGCCGTTAGTAGTGGCTTGGTCTAATAGTCTAACGCAACAAACGCTCCTTCGAGTGCAAAATAAAGGTTTCGAGCTTGAACTCGACAGGCATACAATTTTTAAATATATATATTTAAGTTTTCTGTTGGCACTTCTGGAGTGCTACTGCCATTTTTTCAGGTCATTTTCAAAAGGGAATTATTGAAATGAGACTTTATCATCAAAGTCGTACGTATATTTGAAATTGTTCAAATGAACACATATTTCGAAGAGGGAATTTTATACTGGTCATTCGTTACGAGTGCCCACAACGTCCAATTCTCCGTGAGATATAGCAGTTATCGATAAGCGCGTCCCGAGAATCGAGATATTGATGTCACACTTAGATATAATTTTGAAATATAGCTAATAACAGAACGGTATATGAATGGCATGAAATTTATTTCGAATACCTAAGCGAATCATAAAATCATGAGATCATTTGTTTGATAAAATGTTTTTAGCATCGGATAATAATCCTACCGAGAACTCCAGTCGGTCGCGTTTAATTTATGAACTTAAATTCGCCCTTTTACAAATGCTTATTTAGAAATACCTGTTCGTTTCTTCAGAACGATAAATGATTCAATAATAAGAACCTTGTTTTGAAGTGTAACCGACGTGGTTTTAGAGACGACTACAGACATGGTGAATTCGCGATCACTTTGTATAGACTGAATACAATTTGAAATTTACACCTTCTTTACGTTGTAATCTATATCTATACTAAAATTATAATTCTGAAGAGTTTGATTGTTTAGTTCAACGCGCTAATCTCAGAAACTACCTATTAAAAAAAATACCATAAGCCTATTTATAGAGGAAGGGTTTTGGCTATGTAATATCATGATAAGACTAATAGAAGCGGAGAATCAATGAAAAATATTGCGAAAACGCGAAAAATTATTCGTTTTTAGAACTTTCGTAACGTGGGCTGCGTAAACGATTAAAGTTACACAAAAATCATCTATGAAAATTTACTCTTTTTTTTAAGTTCTATGAAAAGACCGCTGCAGCATATGTCTATCTTTTAAAGTCCAGACAAGGAATCCTTACAGTTTCGTCAATGCTGTCTGTCCGTCCCAAGTTTTGCTTGGGCTCTATTAGCACTAGAGATCAATAATTTTGTGGAGATATGTATCGATCACGTAGACAAAATGGAAGACTAAAATTTTGATTAAAAAAAATTTAGGGTACGTGTAACCCTACATGTACCTGGGGATGATTGATGTGTTTTTTTTTTTTATCATCTACCCCATCGTGTGGGATATCGTTAAATAGTTCCTTTAAAATTACTTAGGGGTTTCTAAGACTATTTTTCGATTTAGGGATTCGTTTGCGAAATATTTAACTTAAAAGTGCTAATTTTTGTTCGAGTAGAGCGTCCTCCCCCTCTAAAAGTTGAACTATTGGCTTGAAAACCCAACAAAAATTCATGATAATAGTGCCTTTCACAAACTTTTAAGGATAACTATAATGGTTAAGATACTTTTGTTACTGTAAGAATAATAGTCGTTCAACTTCGGCAACAGAAAAAATATTTCTTAAATTCTAAAAATACTATTTATAAACCACAATAAAGTATCATTAGCCCCAAAACGCTACCGCGAGTACCAACTTTTGTTGTTTGGTTGTAGTTTTGGTTTGTTATAGTGTGTAACCCTTAATGGTTTGTTATGTGATACCCACTACAGATAATCAGTATCTAGAGTATATGCTTTCATAAGTTCAATCAGTAAACATAAGAGGTAGGTAATAACAAGATACAAAAATTTACGAATACTTATTCGGATCTATCTTGCATCTTGCATATATCAAAGTCTGCATTAGAATTGAAATCGAGCACAAGTAGGTAGCGGCAGATACTACCAACAGCTGCTTCCTCAGCCGAGCACGTCTGGTCAGCGTGGTTCATGGTTAAACTGAAGAGGGCACCGCTGCCACCGCCGCCGACGGTTTTCATTGTGGACCGAACAAACCGAAAACCTGCTACCACGGCAACTAGACTCGGAGGCATTGATTTCACCGCCAGAGGTATATAAAGATTTCAATGTTGCAGACAGGTAGACTTAATACCTTTATGATGAATGGCATAATATTACTAACGATAAAACATTTTTTTCTTGGATTTGATTGGATATAAAATACCATTTCCTTCCAAACCATATCAACAGAAATCTCGAAATGTAGGACTCAATTGCAGTGCTATTCTGTAATAATAAAAAAAAAGATATACTGTACTTCCCGGGCCAAAAAGTAAAAACTTCACAGTTTTGTTGGTTGTAACTCTGCATTTTTTTGTTGAAAAGATGTCTGTTAACCAAATTATTTAAACAAAATGGCCACACTTATGTACTGTTAGTTTATAAAAATATAAATATATAATGATATTTTGTTTTTTTTACTAAATAAGTAAATAGGTAAGTATTGAAGTTTATGATGATACATAGATGAATGATTAGTCTTGCTTCACTCGACTAGATACCGCGCTGTCAAAAAACAACAGCTCCATAAATGCGGCAACTCATTATTGTAGTGTGTGTATGAGTGTATGTCAATTTGCAAGGATGCTATGTCATAAATCGTGTAGCCAGTTGCTCAACTGCTACCCAAGTAATAGGGAAAATATTGATTATTTCAGGTTATAAATGTAGCTCATAAAATACTTAAAGAAGATGCACTTAATTAAATGCTAATATATCAATATTTTTGTGTACTTAAACAATTAGGCGTAGGCTTCTTATTTAGAAAAATGATTAGGCCTCCATTTTTGATTTATTTACATGTAATATTTACTTGTACATTATTACAGTGATTCAAGTGTGATAAGTTGGTCACTACATACGAGACATCATTGCAACTCGGTAGGAATCCGATAGTGTAATGAGCAATGCACACGAGCTGCATACGACGTTTTTCACACAATTGCGAGGAAAAAACAAACTTGTATTGATAGTAACTTCTATAAAGTTCAACTGAGCTTTGTTGCCAAGTATTTTGACATTCCGGAGCTACCTTCTAAAAACTTTTTAAAATCGGTTAGTGACAATATTTTTGACTTTCGGATAATATTTCCATCAGAATGTCTCTTTAGAAATGTCGTCAAGTTACTATAGGTTTATAAATCAACTGGCGGCAACAGCCTATTATCACTCGCGTTTCGTGCCTCGATAAATATTTCCGGCGGGGTTGAATTAAAATGGCGCAAATATTATTAAAATAAAAATAGAACCGATTTCAAAAAAACTGAAAATGAAAATAAGATTTACCGACTGATAGATTTGAAGTCGATCGCTATAATTATCATGATCTCCCTGCTCAACACATACCTTGGTATCGACTTCAAGTATATCAGGCGGTAAATCTTAGTTTTCATCATTTTTTAGTCAGTTCTATTTTTATTAAAAACTAGCGGCCCGCCCTCGCTTCGCTTCGGTGTAGAGCTGAAGCGTAGACTACAGTTTTTGTTCTCAGGCTTGTTTTATACACAATGACATTCATCTATGATTATTCTTATACCTTCATGCAAAGTCTCAGCCCATTCGGTTTTAAAATTGACAACTTTCATACAAACTTTCATTCACTATTTTATCCCCTTGGGGGTAGAATTGATCAAAATCCTTTCTTAGCGGATGCCTACATCATAACATCTACCTGCATGCCAAATTTCAGCCCGATCCGTCCAGTGGTTTGGGCTGGGCGTTGATAGATTACTACGTCAGTCAGTCACCTTTGAGTTTTATATATATAGATTATAAAAAAACTGAAGATGGTATATTTATCTTTTCCAAACTTCTATTGACATCACGTCGCTCAATTGTTTTGCCTTCTCAGAATCTCTCCACTAATATTTGAAATTTATGGTATGGTATTAAAGTTCAAATTGACTTTTAAGTATTATTACGAATCGTTTGTATGGGAGTAAAGAAAAGTTTTGTTTTTTGACATTTTCAGGCATTTTTTTAAATTTTTCTCTTCGTAAGAACCATCCTCGTACTTCAAGGAATATTCTAAAAAAAATCAGCCAAATCGGTCAAGCCGTTTTCATGTTATGTCGTGACAACGGAAAACGGGTTTCATTTTTATATATATAGATTATTTTAAGTCTCCATTTCCACGGGTGAAACCGTGGGAAAAAAATTATATACTAAAACCTCATAACTATTTGTTTTTTCCTCTCTTCATTGCTATTGTAACAACAATGTATAGATTTAAACTGTCCGAAGGTATTGTACTATTCGTGGAAGTATCTGTGATTGGGCCTAGTGACCTGTAGCACAGGTTTCCATTGCTGTAACCTATTTCAAGCACCAGTTCATCACAAATAGAGGAGCTACAACATAGTAATCGTAAAAGAAGACCAACTATGGATGTCTGTTGTGATGGAAAATAAATATATTTTTGATTTTGATTTGATTTGACAACCGATTTCTATAAATAACAGGGTTTGGTTACGTTTTATTTGGAATTTAAAATTATATTTTAAACATTCTATCCTCTGTAGGTACTTTGTATCCTTACGTCTTCACAAAAATATTAAAACTTAATATAATTTACCCGCGTTCACTAGGGTATTTATAGACGATTTCTTCTGTAAAGGAGGTTTTTATATGATATACAACATACTACAAAGTAACTAATACTGAAACTAGGTTTTATTATATTGGAAGACAAGGGGTATACTCCGTCAATAACAAAGATGTATTTGACACTATAAACTATAAACAAACACAACTTTGTTAATAACAAAGAAAAACCGTACCTATTAAAAAAAATGCGAATAAATATTTGCATTTGCAAAAATGTAGGTTTCGTGAAGTTGTAAGACTTTTAGGTATACTGACATCTGCGTGTCCCGCAGTGAAATATGGATGGGTCTATCTATACAGAGTGTTCCAATTAGTGACGTCAACATTTTTTTTTAGATTCCTCGCACTTGGAAATCCTAAAATACCCCATGTATGTTCCGCGATTTTTCTTAGTTTTCGAGTTACTTTTTTTTGTGTATTTATAACGATTTCTGCCAGCGAGGTTTCAAAAATTCATATCTTTTTTCGTAGTGGGTATTTTGCAGTATTTCTTTGTGAGAGAAGTGTCTTGAATGAAGTTTTAATAAAATAAATAACTCAGCTTCCTGAAATTACTTAAAGCTCAAAGTGGGAACTCTAGTTTTTGTATTTTTTTGTATTTTTAAATTGAAGTTGAATGTTTGAGTAAATCCTACTAAAAACTAAAGTTTCAACTTTCAAGCCCATTTTTGAGTAAATTTAAGTAATTTCAGGAAGCTGAGTTATTTTTTTATTAAAACAACATTCAAGACAATTATTTCACAAAAAAAAGACTGCAAAATCATACAACCAAAAAAGACATGAATTTTTGAAACCTCGCTGGCAAAAATCATTAAAAATACACAATAAAATATATAACTCAAAAACTAAGAAAAATCGCGGAACATATATGGGGTATTTTCGGATACCCCCAGGTAAGAGAAATCTAAAAAAAAATTGTTGACGTCACTAGTTGGACCACCCTGTACAAAGTTACTCGAAAGGGAAAGTTTGCACTTAATAATCCCAATAATTATAACAAATTATGGCTATATATAGGGCTGCCAGCTCTAAAATGTGGCAACCAGGATCGGAGGCGTGATAACCCCGGATTTTGGAACCCAGAACCCGGACAGACCAATAAAAAGACAGTTAAAAATGTCACATATCAACTTTTTTTATGTTGATGTAGGCAAAAGAGCTAGCGATCTACCTCATAGTAAGTGGTCAATGCTGCCCATGGACACTTGCAGCACCAAGGGCCACTCATGCGTTGCCGGCTCTGAACGAAAAGGTTAATCCGCCTTTTTAAGATTACCATATCATAGCTATAAGAAAAAAATACTGAGGAAAGTTCGTTCTAGATTTTGCTGGTACACAAAAGAAAGGAACACATGGTGCTCGAACGCCAGGCGTCCAGATGATGGGCGGGAAACTTCTCTGCGGTTTGTGGTGCTGTGAAGAAACTTGGCCACTGGCATCCGGTTGAATAATTCCTCGGAACACTCTCCATTGATTGTATAGACGGTACGACACGTGGAAGGAGTTGCGTCCTTTTACGTGTTGTACCGTCTGCACATGCTAAGGGGTTGCAACGCATGAGTGAGCTCAGGAGCATTGATATGCCAAACTGCCCGCTTTTGTATCCGGTCAAGAGCAAGGAGCTGGTAGGTATTGGGGTGCTCCAGTCCAGAGGACCAGTGCTTTGTAAAGTAACACCCGATATTTAGGCTTGAGGTACTTACTAGATCTATTGAACACACAAGCTTTTTCACACACACTTGTGTCTTTGCTGGGTTAATCAAATCAAATTTTGTTGGCTCCAATTTGAGACTTGATCCAGTAACAACTCAATCTCGGACACAAGTCTGTCTTTACACCCTTCTTCTTCCATCCGAGGGATGTTTGACCGGCCAGTGTAAAAATTTTCAGTGCTGTAATCCGCATAGCAACGAATGCTGTTATTGCGAACAGTATGGGCGACAAAGCTGATCTTTGTTGGAAGTCAGCATTTATGGTTATTGTGTTAGAATAGATTTATTTATTTTTAAAGACATTTAAATTGACGGATTAATTAGCGACCCAAAACAGGAAATTTTTAAACCCGGACTACAAACGAAACCCTGCCCGAACGCTCCCCGGACGCCCCGTAAACTAGGACAAATCCGGGGAAACCCGGACGGATGGCAGCCCTAGCTATATAGTTAGTAAATGTTTCCTCACTAAGTATATTTATAATATTTTAAATATATTATCTATGTATATAAATGTTATGTTGGTTTGTGTACGCTTCAAAAACTCAAAAAGTTCTGCACCGATTGAGTTGAAATGTTAACATGATATAAAATCCGCATCAAGGATTGTTTTTATCTATTTTTTGCATCAGTCACATATCTGCGACTGCGAGAAAACAGTTTTTTAACGATCAGCTGTGTACCAGTTACCGCGCCATCTGCCAGAAGCGAGGAAAACACTCGCTGACAACCGCAATAGTAATGACGCAGTCACATGAGATACAATTTCGGTCCCAATTACATTGTTTATTTACCAAAAAAATGTTATTGCAAAATTAAACTTATGTGAAATGTATTCTTTGTTTTGTTTCTCATTTCTCAACCATTCAATCACAATGTGCCACTGCGGAGCGTGGCAGGGTACAGCTAGTAATTTATAATATTATAAATATATACTTAGCTTGAAATTATTTGCTTCACATCTAAATAATTGAATATACTCAAATTGGGTCGCATAAAATATGAACATTTAAATATATGATAACGTTTGGAAAACGCAATATTTTTGTATTCGCCTCTTGCATCCAATCAAGTATCAATGTAATAGCAGTTTATGAATCTCGACACACTAGGATAAATACAGAATGGGAACTAGCGCATTATGCATGTGGCCGAATCACTTAGCATTCGATGCTCCGAAATTCAACTTATTTGCGAGCATTCAGAACCTTGGAAATTGGATAAGTCTGAGATTGTTAATACAATTTACTTTTAACTAGGTTAACCTAAAATGCTTATGGCTTTCCACCATTTAGTGCAACTCTGAAAGTACTGCAAAAAAATCAAGAACTACAATGTGCAAGGAATCTTTAGTCGTTATGTGTTGACCCACACAGCCGTGGTATCCGTTATGCTATGATTATTAGTATTAGCCTCAAATGCATTATATTTTGAACCCGATTCGGATTTGTTGATTTCACCTTTCAGCATAATATATTACGATGTTGTTTGATTGATATAGTAGGGTTCATGCGAATCTCTCCCTGATGGCAGAGATACTATCAGGAAGGCACTGTTGAGGACACCACCCAACGGCCTCAATTGATATAAATCTTCTTTCTCAGTAAGTACATTAAAACTAATACAATTGTTACCTGAAGTTCGGGTGGTAATACTGAATTGGTAAGAATAACGATTATGAAATATTTAATGTTAAACAGTTAAAAGTTGATTTGTGGAGCCAGTTACGTTCACTCAATAGTTATCGTTCGGCACTATCCATGATATTTTCTGAAAATTTTAACAAACAGGATATTAAAACGTTTCTTCAGAGGTATATGGCGTTTTCGTTCGCCGATTTCAAAGTATAATAGCCATGTGGAATCCAAATAGAGTTTTAAATTATCTGGCTTATATATTGTATGTGTTTATTGATTAAATAATGTAAACATTTAAATACCAAAAACATTAAAAATAATATTTTACAAACGATGCAATTTCGTTAAAGAATCTTACAGTTAATAAGACTATTAATTTCCTTGCATTACCACGGTCCACATGATGCAAACTAAAGTCTCGTTAATTTTAAAAACATTACTTTGATTGTAATAAAATTACTAAGTATATGAAAAATAAAATATAAATTAAATATGAATTAACCTTTAAGGTATGGACGTGAAGTCTCACAGGCTCTTCGTGGTTCTCAAGTTCTTAGTTTCACACACTTCCTCCCGTTCCTTGCACCCGAGCATCTCAGTAGCATCACTTTTAGCAGCAAAATAGAC
Organism: Chilo suppressalis; assembly: GCA_902850365.2. Lineage (NCBI taxonomy): Eukaryota > Metazoa > Arthropoda > Insecta > Lepidoptera > Crambidae > Chilo > Chilo suppressalis. Next base: position 14,253,422 of record OU963906.1, on the reverse strand, counting down.
AATAAGGGAGGAGGTTGCGTCGCTGGATGCAGTACACGATTGAGACATAGGATACCTTTTATCCCTGAAAAGTGTCAGGTTCCTGAGGTATTTTCAAAAACTAAAGTTAGCGCGGACGAAGTCGCGGGCGGCTGCTATTTAAAACAATATTCGTTATGCAGTATCTTGGCTGAACAATTGAATTTTGTTAAAACTGGAAAGAATGAAGACATTATTTAAACTTAAAAGCTAACATAATTTGTGAGTGTGACCATTAAATAAATATAAATCATAAAATTTTCTAAATGAAAAATTACTGTTTTGATGTTCCAGTTTATTGAGGCGAAACAATGTATTGTCTCCTGACAACATAATTACTACCTACCATTAAAAAAGTTTTCTTTTACAATGCTAAAACCTAAACGTTTTTTAACTCACACATACATTTGTAAAACCTCAATAAACGCCTACTAGGAAGTGGTATCTACTTTTGATACGACTTTCCGTTTAATACGAAATCGGTTATTGGTACGAAGCCCAGACGAAATACGAATACTAGTCGCTTTCCTAGTTTTTTATTACATCCGAAATAGGTCCCAACTGCACTCCTCCGTTCTAATTTCAAACTGGTTTATTGCACGAGTCTATCAGCATTTCCACTCACGCAAATTAAAAACATACGCCAGGAATATTTAGAATTCTATTTTCAAAAGGTACTGTTTGTACATTGTAAGGAGCTTCTTTTTTTATTGTTCATGGGTTAATGGGTGGACTTTGGATCCTTTATCCGTGAGCAGAGATGGATCTAAGGTGTAGCGAGCTTACTCAGAAGGAGTTATACATTCTGGCTTTAAAAAGAGTCGAATTATATGTACTTGAAAATACAGACGTAGGCAATTCCTCTCCATCGCTGCTGTACATCACATGTACTCGTATCGCTGTAAGCTGTACGCTTTATTAAAGTATTTGAGAATCGTTTGGTGCGAAGTGGAGGAACAGTAACCAAGATAGGATGGTACTCTGCCGTGCGTCTGGACGTCCGATAATCGAAGGGGAAGGTGGAATGTGTTTCAGTGTATGCTGATTGCAAAATCGTAGGTTGATCGGTATGGTACCTTAAAACTAAGCACACATTGGCGTCGATTCTGGCATGATTCTCTAAACTTAAAACTAAATTTAACATCAGTCTCTCGTTTTTATTCTGTATAGAGAATGACAAGGATGCACTGTTGTCAAATTTAAGTTTAGCTTTAGACAGACATGCCAGAATCGATACCATTTTCCCAAATATTTCCAATATGTGGTAAAAAGTTGCTGCCAGTTACTTAGTGGTTCATTATTAAGACCTAATCGTTTTACTTTTCTTTGTAGTGTTTACGGTAGTTTCATAACACATGTGGAAAGTTCGCTGAGCATGTTAGATCAAAGAAAAAACAATAAATCGTGTCAAAACTTCATGAAAAATATTTGTTACGTTTCAAGCAAATAATAGTGGGGAATTAATAATGAAATAATAATTGCATGCAACACTCGCCCCTCGTACCTATGGCCGTTGTTCCAAACCTGTTATTAGGGGAATACTTTTCAAACTAGTATATAGCAGCGTTCTTTGTTTCGCTGCAAGTGCTATTCAAATGGAATAAAAAACCGAACAAGCGCGAGTCGGACTCGCCTATCGAAGGTTTTGTACTTTACGCAAGGTAAACGGCCGTATTTTTTTTACGTTAATTTAGAAGTGTGATTTTCTTCAAGGGCCCGAAGACTTTTGTAGGTATATGTTTTAAATTTCGACTCGACACCTCCACGTGTTCCAAAGATATAGGGTCTTGACAAACGGACAACAAAGTGATCTTGTCATTCCTCCGGTATATCCTTTTGAGACATGGAACCCTAAAAATGATTCAATACTACTTCTGCACCTTGCATGAAAGCTCCAGGGAGATTTTTATTATTGTCAGTATTATTAAAGAATATCCGTAGAAAAAAAATATACGGGCCTTACTATATAAAACACGAACATTAAAAATGAAATTTTGATGTTTCATACCCATATCTACATTTTTATTTCAAAAATGGTGTGGATTCTGGTATGATTCTCTAAATTTAACATCGGTCTTTCCTTTTCATTCTGTATCGTGAATGACAAGGATACACTGTTGTCAAAATAAATTTTAGGTTTAGAGAATTATGTCAGAATCGACACCAATGTATCGCTATTAAAATACCAACCTACGTAGTTAGTTTATTAAGTGTTATTAATTAATTTTATTTTCTTTCAGATTATTGATCCTTTGGCTCAATTCAGATGGATTTCATATTGGGGCGTTTAGTTTACCTGTAATTTAGAGACTGCTCATTTTTAATACTATCTTTGTTATTCATAAACAATAAAGGTTTAAATTACCCTAGTAAAAAATAAACATTAAAACATACTTTTGTATGAGTTACTGGTTCAGTAAAATTAATAAACATTATTATAATATTTATCATATTATTACCTTAATAACATTTATATATATCGCAAAAGAGAGAAGAATTTCGGAAAAAAAATATGACAAAAGATTTATCTTTAGACGATAAAAGCAAGATGAAAATTCTGATTCATAATAGAAAAATACAATGAAAAGCTAGACAATGGGGTCTTACCCACAGACGGATCCGTTCATTCATATTATGATTTTATCTAACACGTAATTCATGTCTCGAAGATTTTTATCTTTCATCTCATATCATAGGAATCTTTATGCTGAAAAAATAAACCATAAGTACCTATATTGACTTATTACGGAGGTCAATGTAAATTTTCTTTTGTTAAGCGAATACTTTTATAATTGTTATCTCCAACATATCTATACGGGATGCCTAGCATACCAGTACATACCAACCAAATGGAGAGAAGTGAAAGTCATCTTCATACCCAAACCTGGTAAGAGTGACTACACGCAGCTCTAAGCTTTCGGATCAATTAGTTTCACATCCTTTCTCCTAGAGGTACTGGAAAGGATGTGCGACAGAAATCTGAGAAATAGTGCTCTGAAGCGTGTACCACTTCACACCAATCAACGTGCCTATAGCATGGATAAATCTACCGAAACCGCCTAACACAGCGTAGCACACAAATAGGGCGTGAACTACTACCCAAACAATCAACCCTGGGCGTCTTTATAGACATTGAAGGTGCCTTTAATAAGACCAACTTTACCAGCATAAGCCAGGCTCTGGTAAAACATGGCGTTGACCCTACAACTGCGGGATGGATCAACAACATGCTGAAATACAGAGCGATACAAGTAACTGTGAACACTACAATGAGAGCAGTAGAGGCTAGGGGCTGTCCGCAATGGGGAGATCTATCTCCAATTTTGTGGAATATTGTAGTTCATGAACTATTTTGTCAACTCAACGAATGCAACTTCTACACAGTCGGTTATGCGGACGACATAGTGATTTTCATGATGTAAAACGTGCTTAGCAATCTAATGGGAAATGCTCACAAACTAGTAGAAAACTGATGCAACAGACATCAGCTATTAGTACATCCCACTAAAATGGAGAAGGTCATGTTCACGAAAAAACGCACCTTTAACGTATTTAACTTACCCAAGTTCATATTTGTTTCTTAGGTTTTCACGCACATCACTCATTAAATAAAACTAGTTTTTTACGGGTTAATGCACGAAACTTTATTTATTTATTGACGTTTCGTAGCCTTTACGCGGGCAGAATCAAATTTTATTTAATTTTGTCGAGCTACCTTCTACCTATAGAAAGCCTCTCTTGAGTTTGTTTCGCCGGTTCTTCTCAGGAAGGTCTCCCAATTTTGGAACCGGTGGTAGTTTATGGTAGTTAGGGTCAAATAAATAAACTCAAAATTACAAAAAGAATTTTAAATAAAGTACTTTATTAACTAAATTAAGTAATAAATTCATACATAGACAATAAAAAATTTAAAAATCGAACAATGAAATAACCGAACGCTCAATAAAAAGTCTTTCGAAGGTAGCTCGACAAAATTAAATAAAATTTGATTCTGACGACGTAGCCTGTAAAGGCTACGAAACGTCAATAAATAAATAAAGTTTCGTGCATTAACCCGTAAAAAACTAGTTTTATTTACCCAAGTTCTTCAACACCGACCTATCGCTAGCTAGCGAGGTCGAATACCTAGGTGTGATTCTTGTCCAAAAACTTACGTGGTACAATCACCTAGACAAAAAGTTAAACAAAGCCTGTATCACATTTTGGCAATGCAAACGACTCCTAGGTAAAACATGGGGCCTTGCACCAAAGATTACAAAATGGCGTTATTCATCCATTATCAGACCACTCAATTACCTATGGTGCAATAGTTTGGTGGCCTAGAATTGAACTTACCACCACAATTATCATATTGCAGCGATTTTAAAGACTTGCATGCTGGACAATAACAGGCTGCATGAAATCCACACATACAAATGCCTTAGAAGTGATATTAAGTCTGCCTCGTTAAATCTGTTTATAAAGCAAGAAGCACCCATGGCAGCTCTACGAAGAGCTCTTCTGCAAACAATTGAAAGAGATTTTCACTAGTCTAAACCCTAAACTAACCCAAAAATTACTAAAACTTAATCGCATAGATCATCGAGTAATGCTAGGCACAATAACAGGGCACTGTTCACTTAAAAAGCAGTTACTAACCATACATATTACAGATAGCTCTCTGTGCAGAGGATGTCTGGTAGCAGATAAAACAGCCGCTCATGTAATCCTGAAATGCACTAGTGCCTCCTAGAAGCCTGTGAGAGTCCCAGGAGGCTACTGCGCTTCTGGAAGAAGCTGGGCTGGCTGAGCTAGCTGGTCCCACAAGCCTGCACGAACAATGCACCAAATCAAGAGTCTACGCGCGGAAACGGGGGCCTACTACAAGTAACAAGTAGGTTCTTTGAAGAATTCGATATTGGTTCGTGCTCAGGGTACTGTCCTGGATAATTAACGGCATCGTATGTGTTTACCACAGTATTTCTGTCTTTCAAAGGACTTCAACATTTATAATCGCTAATTGATCGTTATCAGACCTTTTACTGTTAATGTATTACACAGATACTTTACTAAAGGCCATTTAAGTCATACTTTTACCTCATCGGCACGTTCCCCTTGGGCCTATCGGAAAAGTATGTTGTGAATCTTCGATCCTTATTTTTGCAAAATCAAACGAAAACAACAGTTTTGCCAGTTCCCAAAATGTATACTTTTTTGTTTATCTGTTAATGAATCACAGTAATTTTTACTACTAATGCTGAAAAACCTATCACATCGGTAAGTACTCTCTTTACCGCCTATAGTCCTTCCATCCTAGTCAATTATTTTAGGTTTTTCATAATACCTTTGTAAGTTTCTCTGTTCTACTCTGAAACCAATCTAAGCCACATCAAGATTTATGTATGTTTTTACAAAATAACGATCTTGAATTACACTCATTGTATTTTGCGCATGAATGACCCGCTTTTTAATTTTAAAATAAACCCCGAATTTGACACGTTGTTTATGTTTTCAAATATAGAACCACTAACTTTATATTTTTAAATAGTAAGCAGATTCATTAAAAAGCAGATTAGGTAAAAATTTGCTCGCACTCGGAAGGGTCCTTCCCAATGTGGGGGGCCCTGGGGCGACGTGCCGTCGGCTGTATCACGGCGGTGTGATACGGTGCCCCCGTTTGAGCTGGGTGTCTCAAGCCCCACACAGTAGCCCTGCTGCGGCGTGCGCAAAGGATCATCGCAACCCAGGCCGTGCGAGCATATCGCACGGTCAGCCACGGCGCGGCCTGCCTACTCGCAGGTGTGACGCCGTGGGATCTCGATGCACACGTCTTGGCAGACGTGCATCGAGGTCAGATCGAAGCCAGAGAGCGAGGCGAGTGACTAGCTGCAGCGGAACTGCGGCGGGTCCGAACGGCCGAGAGGAACGGGAGGATAATCCTCTGGCCGCTCCCTGCCGCCGTAAAAGGACAGGAAGGAGAAGGTGAAGGCGTGACCGGCCCAGTGACCCCCCCCCCCCCCTCCACCTGAGTCCTCGCTGCCCGGTAAGGCGTTAGCCATGCCGGTCACCGACGGATTCCGTGATGACAGCCCTCTCTTATAGTTCTGTCCTATATGAGAGGGCCGCGGAAGGACCTGCGAGGGGAACGTGTAGGTCCTTCCGCAGCGGACGGGGAGCGGTGCGGTGGGAAATAGGCCGCGCACTTAGCTCCCAGCACGGGCAGTCCTGCGCACGTGGAGCCTCGGCTAGGCCGGGAGGCTGTTGGGTGCGGGGAAGCGGTGAAGTCTCTCAATCTCGCGGTTCTGCACTTAACAGCGTAGAGGGTATTCGCAGGGTGTTTTAGTGGATAGTGTGCCGCAAGCGCTCGTAAGCAGCGCGGACTGCTTAACGGCTTTTCTGTTTCGCACCCGTGAGACTTGCGAGAGGCTAGGTGCGAGGTCCGTTCGTTGGTGTGCCCCGTCTGTTAATAGAGTTTTTGCCTGCGTAACAACGAAAAAAAAAGGTAAAAATTTGCTACCAGAATCACTAAGTCCTCGTGGACGAAGTCGCGGGCAAACGCTAGTCTAGTATAGTCATGCATTCCCCACCGTCACACCAATGTGAATAATAAATTTCTTCAGTCTGTGAATGCAAGTCGTTGTAGTTTTATTAGGTTATCGGCCCAGTCTCGATTGCAAGAAGAATTAGCACTTCTACAGTATTTGTACCACTGTACAATGTTTATCGTTTTGAAATACAGCTATAATCGGGGTTGAGTAAAAAAATACTTGTTTGTTGTTGCAATGAAAATACACATTGTGTGATAACTTAAACTTTCTGTCCTTTATGAGGTAAGAGATACAGGCCGCTGACAGGCAGACGGACAGATGAAACTTAGTAATTGGATTGCATTTGCCCCTTTGGGATCCTAGAAATGAAATTGTAGGCCTATTAAATTGTGACAAGTGGTATCAATACTAATAACATGTTTAATCATGTTTTATGATCCACTAATCCAACAGTGCATATAGTTGTGAACAATAAATTATTGGACTCGCTTCGCTCGACGAGACCAATAATTTATCTATGGTTGTGATTGTGAAGTAAAAAATGTACAGCATCTTGTTTACGTATCTAAAAATCAAATGTTCCGCTGTTGTGAATAAAAATTCTTATAAAATTCAACACAACAGCAACATAATACTGTTCGATAGATGACTATCTCAATTTTATGTTCTCGACTATCAATGCCTGGATGCCTTCTTTCTTACTTTGTTGGCCCTTAAAATGAAACTTTTAGTCTTACACTGCTATGTGACTGAGTTTACAATGAATATTTTAGGAATTATAGTGTTATAGTAACTTATAGTATCAGAAATATGTAGGATACTAATATCCTTCATATTTCTTATAATAATAATTCTTATACATACTAATATGTGGTGACAAATCACCACTTCAATTGCCACTTAAGACAACTCATGAAGAGCAATTGCCAATAAAGCTTTAATATATTTAATACTTAAAAAATCAGTTAACGAATCCTTTTATATGTTAAACACAAACAAAATAAAAAACAAACGCGAGTGTTGTGAGGCACCCAGTTAGAACGAAGTTAAAAATAATACTTTACGAAACAACAGACAAACAAATATCTTGCACTTTTTTCGCCTAGCATCCTACCCCCAAATCCGTACCGGCCGAAAAGGAACTTCGTTCCAATATAGTATAAGAATCTCTAGGTGCTTTTCAAATAACCCGGTAAAAATGAACTGCAAATAAATCGTATGCAGTCCGGAACATCGAATACAAACGGAATTGAAACTGGAACCAGACGCAATCTAACAGGCACCACAGTTTGTACGGCGGCCTATCGTAGTAGATCCCTGCGTAATTTCAAGAACAAACAAACCTCTGCTGTACGGCTTACGTCTGATGCAATAGAGCCGGGCTTCTCACTTTAACTTATTCTTTGTCTTTAAGCTTCCAGCTTTGCAGATTTCCTTTTATCCTATCACCAGCATCTGCTTGAAAAAAAATGAAATGAAAATAAACTTTATTCAAGTTGACTTATCAAAAGCTCTTTTGGATCGTCCTTATATATTTTTTCTTACCACTTGTTTAGGATATCTATTAGCTGACCAGAACACGCGAAAGAAACTTCTCAGCGTTTTTATTAAGTAGCGACACTAACATAAAAATATGACGTCACCAATACATTATTAAAATTACATTTGTATGTGTTACACAGATGAAGAATATTTAATATATTTGTTATAAGAATATTTAATATTGCTTTGTGGTAGATAACTTTGATTAGCAAAGGATGGGATTGATTAGAATTGAACGCAGGATAGAAATTCATTTTGCGACCTCTATCACAAGTTGAAGCAAGCTTACTTCGGATATTTTCTAAGCCAGTAAAACTACGTTACTACTTAAATTACATTCGGAGAGATCAAAAAAGCAATAGCTCTGCAGATGAGTTCAGCTCAAGCGAAGCGTTATGGAGCCCGGTTAATCCTGTCTTCTGTGTGTAACTGAATAAATTTTATTCCCTTCACGAATGTTTTTGTCATTTTATACCGATGCAATATATTGGAAAAATTCTGAGCGTTTCTTATTGTTTAAGAAATATATTTGTACTCGAGACTCATACATATTCAATGGAAAATGAGCACATGGTGATTCCAGTGATTTCAATTTAGCTTAGAAAATCGAGGGAGGTTAATATAAACAAGTAAACATGTTGTAGATATTAGTGAAAGATATTAAAGCCGATGGTTGTAGGCGTGAAGTAGCTGGATGTTATTGTTATGATAGCATAAAGCGCCCATGTATCCAGTACAACGCAGGTGGTGCTAACTGCCGACAGTAAAGTGGAAACTGCCAACACTGCACGCGAGGATGCCAGACACGTTATATGGATACATCTCCTCTACAATGCTTCTTCACGGCTGGTTGAATCTCGAGTTGGACGCTTTTACTCGGGCAAACAGAATTTAAAGTTTCCGGGATACATCTAGTTACATCGTCAGAACTCCTGTTAACCTATCCCCTTTGGAACGCAGAAACAGGTAATACTTAAATGGAATCCATTAGTAAAAGCTCTAAGTTTTTACTTACTAAATAATGAGAAATTAACAAATCCTTAATCCTCATTGTGAACTCATTGGCTACCAGCTCTAATCTGTTTGATGAAACATTTCAAAGCTGTAATAATTTAATCGAAAGTTTGTTCAACAGGCCCAAGTTTCGGTGTGGGGATACCGAATAACATAGCTACATTATATTCTACGTCTGCCAACTTAATTCTGTTAAGCCACGCTCGACTTGAGTCGCCGTTTTCTATTATTGCACGCTGTGCACTGATTTCTCTGCAATGTAGGTAATTGTTATTATAACGCTGCAGTTTCTCGCAATATGTGCTAATGTTATATCTTTTTCTTGATATCGATCCAGAATAAGTCTAAATTTTTAAGGTGTATTGAGATATACACACCCTATATTCAAACAGCTTATTTTAAAACTACCAAACTAAATTAGAATTCGATATTGTTGGTATAAAAAAAGATAAAGAACTGTCAAACAATAATTCAATTATAATATAACTAAGATAATTAAGATACTAAGATATAAATTAAGAACAAATTCATACGTCTTATTCCAAACGTTGAATAAATCGGAATCAATTTTCAGATAAGGTGTAGTACAAACAATTAATAAATTATCCGCTTATAAATTAGATTCCGTTTCGAGTCTTAACTTAAACAGCAATAACTCTCTAACGCAGACGCCCCCAGATAATACTTTAAAGCCACTTACCTTTTGTCTAGTTCCACCTGTAGCAAAACTGTATCCGTTGTATTAATTATGAAATCGGTTTTGTAGTCGACTTTAAAGTGATGTTTATCATTTTTCCTTCGTTGGTCATTATTAAGTTTCTACATATTAGCTTCTTGTGAGTTTCTGAATATTTCCTGGAGTGTAAAATTCAGGATTTTCTTTCCTTTTGACCCTAATTTGATTTTACTTAGCCCGCCTGCTGCCATTTGAATGCGTAATTAATAACATAAAACACAGAAAATCAGCGAGCGTCTCGTTAAGGCTCAGATTGTTACTTAGGATGAAAAATTTGTTTATTATACAGGCATTGTGTAAAATAAAATACACAGGTGCTTCTAACAGCTTGAGTGCAGCGGAAATTACCATCCTAGCCAACGATAGGGGGGTGAGGGTCTGTTACCATTTGTCGAAGTGTGGTTTTTCTTTTACTCATATGGACAATTTTGAAGTGTGTAAAAGGGACAGGTTAACATCAATGCTCCGATTACTATACTTAATCTACTAAAAAAAAGTTTATTACGGTATGTAAGAAATAAATCGACTTAGCACTTTTTTACTGATAATTTATTATATTTTCGTAATGCACCGAAGATGGCAAATAGATGTTTTAGAATATCGTCCTGTTTTTAAAGTGGCTGTATTCTTCATTACAGGCATCCATAATAATAATGTATTCTCTGCAGTAAGCCTTGTCATATTTTTTTAACAATGACGACCATCGTTATAGTATTTTCAAACATGATCTAGTTACAAAACATTAAAATAACTCGCGTAGTTTCACCGCCTGTTAAATTATCTAATAGTCAAACCACAACCGTTGGCACTTTCACGAACTTAATACGATTAACAGCAATAGGTGCGCATTGGTTTGCAGGTAGGTAAAATGGAATAGCATCTATCATATAGCTTTTAGGAAGTGCTATTTTTTTGATAGTATTAGAAATCGCATAATTAATGTCGATAAAAATGTTCTATCATCAAACAAAAATGCTCATATTCGACAGCGGTGTTAGTATACATAAATTTTGTTCTTACTAAACAAACACATTTTGGGTCGGATATTAGATAGAGCGGGCCTTTTCCCAAACTTCATCAAAACAAAACCGAACTTTGTGTCCAAAACCAGCGTCGGCGGGGGCTTTTAGCTAGTTAACCGCATTGTGTTTTATAACAATCGCGAAGATAAAGCCGAATCTAGTTTTACTTCCAACACCATTGTCTGTTAATGCAACGTCAATCCTACCTTCTTGGCCGTAGGCCGTTAAGCATTCTAAGTAAGGGTGGCGCCCTTTTCATTTGTACTCTAACCATTTGTCTAGCTTCACGTTGTTCTATAAAATGGTTTCCTCTATTTATAAACACTGAAATACGTTTAGTCTAATGGGCTCGTTCGGTTGTTTAATCGATTTAAATTCCTTTGCACAATGTCGGAGTTATAAGGACAGGCGCACAGATCTCTCTGTGGCCGTGAACAGGCATATAATAAAGTAAATGACTTTTTTTCATTCGCTATATGTTATTGAATATAAAAGTCATTGATTATTATTTTTTTCAAACTTATTTCACTGCTTACTTTTAGTGATCCAATATGCAACTTTAGAGAATAATCTTTATATATATAATTCTTCTGTGAGTGTGTATGTCACTGAACTTCTCTTAAACGACTGGACCGATTTTGATGAAATTTTTTGTGTGTGTTCAAGGGGATCTGAGAATGGTTTAGATTCACAATTTTGTCCGCTGGACAACCCCTATTTTTTTAGGGCGGTACGAAGTTCGCTGGGTCAGCTAGTAATTTATAAAATAAAGCTTACTTACCTAGGTATACCTTAATGACGTCGTAATTTGTCTGTCTGTCATCAGGATCTTAAGAACCGTGATAGCTAAACAGTTAATTTTTTTACAGATACAGATTTTTACAAAAAATCTTAACAGAATAAAATTATTTTACATATTTTTCCCATACAACAAACGTGTTTTTGCCATGTTTTCCTATATATTAATAACGGCAACAGGTAGACGCTTCAAAAATTCACAGAATATTTATTTGTATTCAAATTTATACTAAAATACCTAGTTGACTCCATATTATAATATACGGTCTAATGTTATATAGATAACGGTATGGAACCGTGCGAGTCGTCGCGTGTAGTCTCGTGGCCGATTTTTCTAAATAACACTTTAATATTTATCCTCCACGGCATCTACAACACTTGAATATTATAATCAGCCGTTAATTTACTTTAAATGTTACTAATGGCGGATGGTAGCGAGCTAACATCGCAGGTATAATTTCCCACCGTACCATTCTATTGACAGAGCCACAGTAATGTGATTTCAGAGCAAACTGTAATGTTTGCTGCGGTGGTTACCGTAGCGTCATTAATGCAGTACAAATTTCTGTACAGCTGCCGTTATTTGCAAAATAGTACTTATTATGAAATTAATAAAATTAGAAGTTGCTCATTAAGTGGAATTCGACCATTATATCACTCGCACCATTGCCTACCCTGACCCAATCCCCTACCCCGCGAAGCTCTGGTACCTTACTCACCAACAGAAACACAACACCACCAAAAGGTAGTGCTATTTTACTTCCCCAGACGAGCGCTCCAATTCAAAATCTCAAGGTAAATCTGCTATGCCCTACCTATCTTCTATCAAAGAGTACTACTACTTCTACTCAGATAAATCATTGTTAGTAAAGTGCTTTTGTTAGAGTCGTTTTGTATATTTTCAATTACATGGTATAGTCCGGGAGCCGCCAATCCTGAAAGCTCCGTGATCACGGATTCTAATAATTTTAATAAAAAATAAAAGTTAACGTTTAGACGAACAAGATTTGCTTGGTTTGCGTGGATTTGATTGGCCGTAAATATTTTAATTAAATTATTCATTATTAAATTTCCATATTTTTTTTCCGTCATCACGGATTTTGATCAATCTTATATAGAATTTTGAGTGAAATATTATAAATGTGACATTAAAACGCGTGAATTAAATAAAATAATAAAGGTTTCCGTGATGATGGATAAATTTCACCCCTTATCACACCTTTCCGGCTAAAAAACATTGGTCGGCCGGATTTTTTCTTGTTGAACATAATATTTCACACAAAATTCTATATAAGATTGATCAAAATCCGTGATGACAGAAAAAAAATATGGAAATTTAATAATAAATAATTTAATTAAAATACTTCCGGCCAATCAAATCCACGCCGACCAAGCAAATCTTGTTCGTCTAAACGTTAACTTTTATTTTTTATTAAAAATATTAGAATCCGTAATCACGGAGCTTTCAGGATTGGTGCCTCCTCGCCTAGTAGGATGCGTATAGTTTATTTTAATACATTATTGAGTTAAAAAAATCTTTTCAGACCTCCGAGACTTTTTTACTATGCAACGGGTGTTACTTTGTGTGCAAATTGTGCTGAAAATGGGCAAGAAGGGTTTTCTTCGCATGTTGAAATAAAAAAGATGTGTCTTAACATATTTCAAATCTTCTTTTCGATCATGCAATTAATAAATTTATTTATTTATTGAATAATAATTTAGTTATATTTAAATAGAAATATTTATTTATTATATATTCTTTCTCATTATATCCAATTTGATATAATAATAATAAATTTATTTATTTGCTCCAACATTTTTACATAGTTAAAACATAACAATTGTTTTCTTAATGTTAATAGCAGTGACAATACTACTTAAAACGAAAAATACAATAAAATAGCACTTACAATACACTAGTACCTAAACTAGGCCGAGCCTGTATAATAGGTACTAGATCCTTCCTTTTTGACTAAATTAATATTGAAAGGATTTCATCTATAATATTTTTAATTTTGTGCTTGTGAATTCTGCAAGAATTTCTGGTGATATTTTGTTTAAATTCAAACTAAATTAAAGAAAAATATAAACTATAATTTATCTAATAATATGGAATAAATATTCAACTTCATCATATGATAGTGATTTCAGCCAATCTGTAATTATGATTGTGCATTTATAGTAATTTAATGAGTAAATATTGTCAATTTTATTTATCTTTTTATATAATAAATATACCGGGAGAAGCAGAAAAAAAGAATCCTTTCCCAAGAATTACCATTATTACTTCAAAGATATTCTACTACTTATATTCTCAGCACAGATAGTTTTTTGAAACAAGATTAAATGGTTTTTTTTTCAGACTTGGCTCAAGTAGATTTACGAGTAAGATGTTAAAAAGGACAGAACTCTAAACTTGGAAAGCAACTCTCGTTACGTTCGGCTCATAAATTATTTTAACTTTGATATTATGAGCCTAATGTTCTTGGAGTCGTTCAAATAACTTACTATATCACTATTAATCACAAGTATAAAGTTTATTAGTGCGTAAGAGCTAAACTTTCATAGATTAAGTTGTCTGTAATAAATCAAATACAACTTTACAACCATAACATGGCAGTTTGAAATTCAAATATCTGGTATTGCAGATATACAGAGAAAAAAAGAGACCGGCCTTTAATATACAAGCATGAACAGCGTAAAGACCAGTACGTAAAGAAAAGTTGAGCGGGTTTATCGCTTGAATCGGAGCGCTCCTCTAGGAAAGTAACATCCAGCTTAACAGAAAAATAATATTAACATTTCATAGTGTTTTTGTATTTATGTTGGTGGATAAAGCCTCAAATATCCACTGGGTGGGGGTTGGATATAAAGGTCGTAGCAGACATATTGACTCGGAAAGGGATCGTCACATAATCACCTTGCCACGGACAAGCTCGTGTCCCGAGACGAGGCGATTACGATACGATTCCGATTAGTGTGTGATAAGTAGGGGATTTCATAGAAAGAATACTGAACGATTTGCGTTGATACAGTGACGATCTTTTTCCGAGTTGATATGTCTACTACGACTATAAACAACAAAAAAAAATATATTAGAATGGATGGATGGTATGGCACATTTTTCTGCCTCTCCCGGTATCTCCGCAACTGGACTTCATTCACACTTTACATCAGGTGGAGTGGGTGAATTTGTTGCGACTGTAAAATCTAATATATAAAATTCGCGTGTCACGGTGTGCGTAATTGAATTACTCCGAAACGGCTCGATCGATTTTCGTGAAATTTTATATGCATATTCAGTAGGTCTAAGAATCGGACAACATCTAATTTTCATCCTCATAAATGCTAAATGTTAAGGGTGGTCCACCCTTCAATTTCTTTTTTGGCCATTTTTTTGTTTTTTATGATATATCATATAAAAATACATACTACCCTAATTTTTCACCTTTCTACCACCAACCCCTATTTTTTTATGGCGGTACGAAGTTCGCTGGGACAGCTAGTATATAATAATAAATATTTCCAACACTCACACCAATTAGCCTAGCCCCAAAGTAAGCACTGTAAAGCTTATGTTATGGAATACTAGGGTAAGGGATAGAATACATTTATAGTACAATAATAATAATAAAAAAAATACAATAATACATAAATATATATATATATATATATATATATATATATATATATATATATAGAAATACATATTAAACATTCATGACTGGAGTACAAATGCTCGTATTCATCACACAAACATCTGCCCCCACCGGGATTCGAACCCGGGACCTCTCGAGTCGGCGACACCATGAAACCCGGCGTACAAACCACGTCCACGGAGGTCGTCATATAATAAATTATAGCTATTAACGGGATTGTTACCATGTAACTTGTTTTTTATGAGTCTCCGATATTTCGGCACAGCTGCAAGCGCCATGATCACGGAGTAACTCCGTGCAACAGTGCAACATGGTAACAATCCCGTTAATAGCTATAATGTTAATGACCATGAAAGTTTAAACAATATATAATAAATTGTCCAGAATTAATTGTAACTTTTACGGTCACTTATTCACCCATAACAATTATTATTATTGGACTCCCAAACTAAGCAGAGCTTGTATGAAAACGTTAGTGTGTTATTTTAAATCAGATTGGATTGAACTCTTTCTCTGATGTTATGATATTTTTAGAAATGCGCAGGATAAAAAAAACCAACAATCTTCGTATAATCTGAAACAATAGCATTATAGTAAACCCCACTCTCGGATAATCGAAAAAAGTTTTGTGCTTTCACATCATGGAGAGAGATTTCTATTCAGGTATGTTTCCTGTATAAGTAAGTGTACAAAATAAACTCATGCGTAAACATTTCCTTTTACGTCATACGTCTGTATTTAAATTTAAAATATTGTTATTCAAGCTTTCCTATTATGGTCCGATGTTCGTTAAATTGAATATGAATGTTTTTTTTATCACGCGCAAGCAATCATAGGATGCTGGACAACATGTACAGACCATTAGCAAAATCCTGTTGATGGTGCAGGCAGACGCTTTATGTGGCTGGCACCTTTTTATTTGGAACCCGATTTATTTATTTTTTTACATCTTAGTTGGCCTGCGTTCAACTGGTAATGATATGGCGCTTGTTAGCGAGGCGATTTCTACTCGGGTCTAGGCACGGTTTTAAACATTGCCGTCAGGTATAGGACACTATATGGATGTTTGTAAATGACACCGGCGCCAGCGACGGTTTTGGGTTCGGTACAAACGTACAAACTTCAGCCGAAATAGAGTTTATTTTTATAAGTTTACAGGATCGACTTATGTTTGTATGTTTACATTGTTTCATCATAATGGTTTCAACCGGTAAGTAGATGAAAAAGGAAAGATAGAAATTAAATCCCAGAAACTGTAAACTTAAACCAATTTAGTACATACGGGACGTCTGTCGTAAGCTTCTCACTCTGAAACTAGTTTATGTCTAACTTTGGTAACGGACCGCCGTTGTCTTAGAACTGTTTTGGTAGGAGATTTCATAACTACTTTAATTTTACATTTATTTATACAGGGTGTAAAATATCCTATGACAAAGACTAAAACTACGCATTCTGTACACCCAAACAAGTAATATTACAAAATATTATACGTGGGCATAATTTGTATTTTTAAGTTAAAAAAATACAAAAAAATAATCCAGTACGCAATGTATAGCGCGCCGCGCTACTGTGGCGCTACGCAAAGAATGTGCTTGTGTGTATGTGTGTGCGTGTTTGTAAGTGCGTAGATAAAAGTTTTTAAATAAAGTTTTGTAAATTTTAATGAAAAAATCCTGAAAAAAAAATTGTTACTTTGACCGTCAATATCTCCATAACCATAAATTTCCCAGGTATGGTCCAGAAGAAAAAAATTATCGTCATGATGTGGAAAATACGTGGCTTTCGGCTTCGTTCAAAGTTTTTTTACACCCTGTATACTAAAAAACAAATCGTGATAAGACTACATTCCATAGACTGATTTTAACTGGGCGTAAAAAATATTAGATCTGTGATATTTTTTAACTAAATTCTCATCCAATATATTTTACTAATATCTTCTCAAAAAGGGTACCTTTACATTTGCGTAATTCTTTCGGAATAAAATGGATATATAGCAATATTCTACACAATTACATGGTGCACAGGTAACACGTCTATCAACCCAAATTAATTTGCTAGCTTAGTTGAGGCTCGACAATAATTAATCAAGTGAGCCAAACACAGGATTAGGTACTATACCGGCAAACATTTATCTATTCAAATTGAAGCAAATTTAATGCTTTCAACAAAGTAAGATACAAGGTTTATTTTCGTCATATACTAAAACATTTTACCTAGTAGTAAAATACATACATAGTTACAGTAAGCTTCAGAAAAATATGAGGTGACAAGGTGGTCAAATAAATGTTCAATTATCTTTGCATTTAACGTTATCTAAATATTGTACCCAAACAACCAGTTTTATATTTCTTTACATCAAAAGTCCCAAACACATACACCATCACAATGATCTTTTTAATACAGTTGCTCAAAAAGAGGCGTATTGCAGGGACGTGTAGCGTTCGGGATCTGGGCTATTTCACACTCGTGCTTTTTTTTTGCCTTTCCCGAACTCGTGCGTTTTCTTTCCCAACTGTCAAAATTATTTCTATTAAAAAAAACAACTATGAAGTTTTAACTAAAAAAAATCATAGAAGTTTTTGCGATTCATGCAAATAGGTTTATTTGTTTTTAAAAAGAAGCTACCTATACTAATTTGTCCAATATCAGAATTAATTAATTGATTGAATGAGTTAGGTAAGGTTTCAGTTCATTTTATATTATTAAATTTCAATTTCATTTCTTATAATAAAAAATACTAAGTACTAAAGACTTGGCTGTATGGGCAGTTCCCTTTGCCTACCAGAATGGGTGAAAAAAAAACTGCTTACATTCTACGGTTGGCGCCATTTTCCGAAATTTTCTTTGCGAGTTTAGTTGTTTTTTACACAAAATGAGTAATTTCGACCTAATTTTTTTTGAATTAACTCCACCGGAACTCAGTATAATTGCACAAAATGCTTCGGAGAACATTTTACCGGAAAAGTCAAAAATTCGCTACATATCTACATACGATGAATTTATTGCGTGGAAAGAAGAGAAAAAAGCAAATAGTTTTTCAGAAAATGTTATGTTGGCATACTTTTCCGAACTCTCAGCAAAATTAAAACCTTCTACGTTATGGTCAAGGTTTTCGATGATAAAAAGTATGCTGAAAATAAGGAACAACGTGGATATAAATATATTCATCATCAATTCCATCAACTAGCAAACGCCATTGTATGACAAATATACATGAACAATCATACGAAATTAATAATAGTTTGTCTCAAACAGTAAATATGCAACGTAAAACTTCCCCAGTTAGTATAAAAAACTGTACCAATTTCAATGTATATGTGAATTATAACTTTTATAAGAAATAAATGATTAGTTAATTGAGTTTATTGTGTTTTTATAATTTGATTAAATTGCTTCATTTTTTCGCAACTGTATTAAAAATAGTCGTTCAGTACACGTACGGAACCGTCATTGTAACTCGTTCCGACTGTCAACCCTCGCCTTCGGCTCGGGTAGACATTTGTCGGAACTTTTTGCAATGACAACCATTCCGTACTAGTAATGAAATATACTATTTATATGTACATGTATTCATAAATGTCTTTGCTTACTCGTACATAGTTTATTAAATTCTAGTACATCAAACATCAACTTCGGATGATTGAAGGGATAGACAACGCCTAATCGAAATTAAGGGCGTATAAAGATTTTTGACATTGGTATATTTGCATTTCTATTGAGTTATTTTAATATAGAAATAGATTGATAAATCAAGCAGACAAGCATTTCTTCAGTTCATTTACTTGATATCCAAGGGTTTAGAGTGGACCAACACACCTCCTGGCACTATCCATATTCATCAGCATGCTTTTCTGAAATCAAAACCATTCATAGAATGCTGTCCTCAATTTCGCACATTCAACTCTATCCAGCATCCGTTCTAGTACCAACATAACTCTAAAGAGATACTTAATTCGAATTATTTTCCGCATTTTGCTTCCTTACTTTAATTAAGTCTATGTTGACCACGCAGCAGATGGGACTCAAACCCGCAGCCTTCGCTATCCAGGTGAATGCACTGACCATTATGTTACCGCGATCCTGATAGCCGTGTCGAGTTTTATTTAGCCTTTCTTAGGCTGCAAGGCAGCGCCATCTCTTCGCATTGAAGGTAATCTACAATGTCAAATGTCAAAAATCGATACTATTGCACTACGATTGAGACACGTTTTTTGCGTTAGCTTAGCAGAATCGACACCCAGGCAGCAGACGGGACGGGGCGGAACGGTCGCGTCTGCTGCCAGTTCCGCGATGAATTTTTCTAGAAAAAAAATCTTAATGTTTTAGGTTCTTTAGGTAATAATAATAATATTTTTTTTATAAAACTCTCACCAAATAGCCTAGACTTGAAAGAAATATGTAAAAATGATACAATATTTTTATTTCTAGAAATATATATATATATACGGTTATATATATACGGACTTAGGTTCAAACGCTCGTATCGGGACAGGAACCCAAGGCCTCTGAGTAGTAAAACTGGCGCACAAACCACCTTACTTACGCACCACGAAGATCGTTAAAGATAGAGAGATCGTTTCGCTCAAAAGTATAGAAATAATTATTTTTCTTTATCCTTAATGGTATTACATCCGCGTTCCTTTCCTTAAGCTATTAACAACCATTGACTCTATAGGAAGAACCTGACAAAACACAGCACTGCCAAATATATCTTTTATTTTGTCAGCCACGGCGAGAATTTATTGAGGTCTCTTTTTAACATAATCCTATTATGCCAGATAAAAATAAAGATTGGCCGAATTTCTTACTTTACGATTCCTTTGTGAAGTAGGTATAACTTTTTTTTGTCGATTTGCCTATCCAACAAACTTATTAAGTAGTAAATTTAAAAAATCAAGATCATCAAATTAAAAGCATCAACTCAGATGTTGTTATAACTCCTTTTGAATTTTGTTTATTGAAGATAACGCATTTATTTACATTGATAACTTTAATAATACATTATGATATGAGTGCAGTAAGTTGAGAATTACAGCCGAGGCGATATTGTTGGTCCGAGCCGTAGGTGAGGGCTATAAGAAGGCAGAGGCTGTAATTATCAAACCGCACGTATGTCATACGACGTATTATAACACATTTGCGAGAAAATAATACTACCCACGTAAGTACTTTCTGAAAATGAATTTGCACCTTTGTTTGTTTTCCATAAGATAAATTTTGATACGCTTGACTGTAAGTAACAATCCGTAGATTTTTCGGGAAAGAGGCTTAGCGTAGCCTTTTTCGACTTCTGGCGGTGTCAAATTAATAAATTCGTTACAACTTGACAATATTTTCAAATAAAAATAATACAGCGAAAAGAAAAAGAAATAACTTTTTCACAGATTAGCGATGCGCTCATCAACGCTTTTTTTAGGCAAAGGAACAAAAAACAGCCAGTGTTAATAATAAAGTAAATTAATATTTTTGTTAATTTGTTACCGATTCTGACATAAAAACTCTTTGCTAAGATTTAAAACAGTATCGTTCGTTTTTAGACGGAACACACTAAGCCGTGGGTTTTACTTTACATTACCGCACTTGACTTACCGCACAAACAATCGCACTTGAACAGTTTTGTTGCACTTTGATCGCCTTTGGATTCGCTCCAAAATCGCTGTTGAATCTCAACTGTCTCTGCGCGACGCCAATCGCGCTTATATACGCCGATCGACGCATTATAGAAACTACCCGTTAAATTGAGAGTTAGCTAGCACTCGCGAGTACGGAGTACCTACTTATACCTACGCAGGTAACGCGCATAACTTGTAAACAAGTGCAGATGTCGTTGCACTTTCTCTCTTACGCCGCACTACATAAGGCTCATTTTAGAATGAGCCGCATTACTCGACCTCTATCGCGACCCGCGGTGCTCTGGCGAATTCGGTCTCTAGCACTTTCGCGGTTCCGTTTCGAGAGTGTTTGTGACAATATATTAAAAAAAATGGTTTGTACGGCATTTTTTCTCTTTGTTATTAATTGCAAAAACTGTAAACATTTTTATAATAATACTAGCAGACCCACCGAACTTCCTTGCGCCATAATAACAGTATTTTTTAAACTTTAGCTTAATTAAATTAAGGATTTTACCATTAAAATACCAAAAAATAGTTTATTAGGATAATTAGTTAAAGCGTAAATGAAAATTTAATAACTGTACTGGAATGGCGTATCAAAATTTAAAAAGGTGTTAATTTTATTGGTTGCCAGGTCTTTACCCAATATCCGAACACAGCCATAGAATGATTCTATAGTTTTGGAAACACATATGCTAATCGGGTAAAATTTATTTCATGTTGAAATGAAAACTAAACTAAATTAAAAATATTAAAGTTATATCTATCTCCTTGCTAAAATATCAGCAGGAATTGCATAATACTTTACATAATAAGAGAATTTTCTTCAAATTACAATGTCTCTCTAGAAAAAAATCCTATCTGTTTTCAAGTAATATTGAGAAATGTCATCGCAATTATCTATTATGTAAAAGTTGAGCATATTGTAATTAAATTAAATAATGAAAAAGTAGATTTAGTAGACTCGACTACATTCTTGGGTATAACGATAGACTCAAAACTGCAATGGAGTCATCACATTACGCTTTTGGCTGGTAAACTTAGTTCAGCAGCTTATGCCATAAGAAAGATAAGACAACTTACTGATATAGATACTGCCAGGACTGTATATTTTAGTTACTTTCATAGTATCTTATCATACGGCATTTTACTCTGGGGAACAGCAGCTGATATTGAAAGTATATTCATTTTACAAAAAAGAGCTGTGAGATCTATTTATCAATTGAGTAGCCGAACATCTTTTAGAGAAAAATTTAAAGAAATTGGCATTTTGACTGTTGCTTCTCAATTCATTTACAATTGCATACTCCTCGTTAAAAATAATATCAATTTGTATACCAAACACAGTAACGTGCACAATTTTAACACAAGGAATACAAACAAGCTTGCATTGCCACCCTACAGGTTACAGAAGGTTTACTGATCTTTTATGGGTCAAGGTATACATTTTTACAATAAAATTCCTGATGCTGTTCTTGAGTTACCCATAAATGAGTTCAAATGACACATTAAAAGTTGTTTAGTTAAGAAAGGCTATTATACTATTAAAGAATATTTGAATGACAAAACTGCATGGCTGTAACTGCAAAATTGTTTTGTATTTGTTTGCAGTGTCGTACAGATAAATTACCTTAACTCTAAGTAACTATTTTGCAGTTTGGTTTGAGTGGTTATGGGTAGTCATGCTCTCTTAAAAATCTCTTCGGCGGTGTCGTGTGAGGCGGGTCGTTGCGTTCCCTAAAATATGGTTGAGCGAAGCGATGGCTGGTTCATGCGTCATGCTCGTGAACGGGTGCTGTCAGCGGAGTTGAGTCTGCTCTTGCTTCATTGGATACCATTAATCGTTGTACTAAACTTTAATCGTTATTTTTTTTTGCCTAAACAGCAGGACACGGCATTTCTAAACTTTGTTAAACCAGTTTTTTTATATAGTCATAGTTTTAGTTTAGTCATAATTTTTATATTATTTGTAATGGAAAGTGACTTTATGAGTTACCATATATTGAAGTCATTTTTCAATTTGACGACTCTGTATACAATACAGGGAGAAAAAAACAGCCCTTGCTGAGTTTCTTGCCGGTTCTTCTCAGTACAAGGTCTCCCCCCGTAGATTTGCGAACCGATGGCGTAGCTTTTCGACATTCACAAGTGCTTGTAACAGCCTAGACTGAATAAACGATATTGAATTTTGATTTTTTTGAATTTATTTATTCGGTGTTTTTGAAAAATTCTTAGGATTTATGCGAAAATTCGATTTATCAAATCATCCTACCTCACATTATAAATAGATAAGCTGTAACATTCATCTCATTCAACATTCGTCTCCCACACCCTTACTGGTTAACTGGTAGAGGATGCCTATGGCATTATGTACGCCATTTACTGTATTTTGGTAAAGAAGAATAAAATAAATTAATAAATAAATGCAGTTCCTTATCCTCAATTATATAATGCCCAAACTCTATAGAGACATAGTAATCTTTGACATTTTCCAGAAAATTCCAATGCGAGAAAATTTCCCATCTTAAAAATCTTTTTTGGATTTTCTGTATTCTCCTGACAGAGATAAAATGTAGCTATAAATATTTACAGAATAAAATTACATCTGAGAATGTCGTTTTATTAAACAACTAGCGGCCCGCCCTCGCTTCGCTTCGGTGTAGAGCTGAAGTGTAGACTACAGTTTTTGTTCTCAGGCTTGTATCATACACAATGACATTCACCTATGACTCTTCTTATACCTGCATGCAAAGTCTCAGCCCGATCGGTTTAAAATTGACAAAGCTTCATACAAACTTTCAAAATCCTTTCTCAGCGGATGCTACGTCATAACATCTACCTGCATGCCAAATTTCAGCCCGATCCGTCAAGTGGTTTGGCTGTGCGTTGATGGGTCACTATGTCAGTCAGTCAGTCACCTTTGAGTTTTATGTATATAGATAAGGTAAGTACCCATTACAATAAAAACTACGAATCTTTGTGAGTAGCAGAGCTGGCAGCATTTAGAGAATAAAAAATAAAAAAGTCTCTATTTTATTTTCACAAGCAATGTTTGTCTATATCGTTTCTCTACCAGATAAATAGTTTGTTGGTAAAGCAATTACACCACTTCACTGTAGGAGTATCTTTACCTTCTTTTCTATACCGTAAGGTTAGTAGATAACATTCACTAATATATTTATTTAATAAGTGTTCTTACTATCGTCAAACTAAGCATAAATTGCAATATGTGTACCAGATATACATACTTAAATAAGTAACAAACATAAATGAGAGTAAGGAAAATGCAAGTGCTCATCTCACAAATATTTAGACCGTTTGTTCACCGCGGCCGTCACCGGCACGTCAACGAGAACGAGATGACGCCGCCGAAGTACCGACGCATATATTTACTATCTGCTTGTCCACCGCAAGCCCATCACATCATCTTGATCTCATATAGAGGCACAACCACGAATTTTGATAGCTCCATAATCGTATCGTCAACATCAAATTTTGTATGAAAGCTAGTTTGTTCTTACGGTCGATAACACTGCTTAGTTTTCATGGAATCTTTAACCTTGTAATACGATAACGTAGCTGTTAAAAATCCTGCTTGGGTCTCAAAAATAATGACATTCTCGGTGACGGCCGTAGTAGTGTCGAATCGAAGGACGTTAGATTCTTCTTCGTTTTGGAATCTAACTTAATGTAACTTTAGCGAATAAAATAAATAAATAAATGATCAGCAGTTGCAAATTTATTTCTATATAACTATATATTCTATAAATTTATTTATGTTCGTAGCTCTATAACGATTTTAAATTATTTATTAATTCATTCAACCACGCCCCACATATACGATACAAACCTCATATTTTCATGTCAATAACACAGAAGTAATTACATGTTTATGAAAACTAAATGTACGTATTACTTTGTGATTACATGGTGTGCGGTAGCTTGCCACTATAAACATTGCCACTATTAACATGTAATTATGTTAAAGAATATTTACCATATAAAATTTTACTAAAATAAAAAGTACTCGCTCAGGATATTATTATTTTTTATCAATTAAATAAGTTATTATCTAAGTGTGAAGAATGCACACAGGTACTAAGGATTTTTATAACATCTATTCGAAAAAGAGCTAGTTTGTTCTCTGTTTACAGGGATCAAAATAGCGTTTTGAAGCACTAGGGACTAAGTGATTTGAATTAGGAATGTGGATATTGTCTTAGATTAAAACAAAAAGGGTAGATACGGTACGCTCATACTAGCATCAAATAAAATATGATCCTACATAACTACATAAGCAACTCTCGCCACGCACACGTCTGTATATAAACATCAATCGAGCGAGCGAGACAGAACTAAACGCTTCAACGCAGCGTATTGTTGTCCTTTTCTTGCTTACAAAATGGTGATTACGTAAATAATATTCACGACAAACCGTGATTTTTGAGAAAAAAAAAATTACACAGTTTTACGAGTGAAAAGCGTTGCCGGGGCATTTGATTTTGAACTAAGTATTTTTGTTCTTTAATAATGCATCGATCATATTTATCTTTATAAAACAGAATATACGCAATATTGTTATATTGAGTGTACATGCAGCGTGTTTGAATGTCAAATTGTGACTAAAGCGAATTATGGTCGTGGACCATAATTTAAGAGGATCACTTTTGAACCGCGAATGCCGTATCTTCCTTTTTTGATTTAATCTAAGGATATTGTTAGTAAAAGTTCCAATCACCAAACAGATCAATCATGAACATCTTATGAATAAGTCACAGGCTGTATAAAAACCGCGCGCTTGTCAATTTAAAAAAAGTTTGTGGAAAAAATAAAAAAACGCGTGAAAAATATTCCGCCTTCTTCGCTCACAAATATTGTTTACTCAAATTCGGATTTTATTTTGTATTTAAAAAAAATCTGTGTCTTACTTAGGCTGTGAGAATTAAAGTTTAACATCTCAGGATTTGGATATATTGTACTTTCAGGGCCCAAGAGTAAAAACTTCAAAGTTTTGTTGGTTGCAACTTCGCATTTTTTTGTTGAAAAGGTTTCTGTTAACACATATTACACACTCATGCACATATAGATTTGGAAAAAAAAAAACTGTTTTTTATAATAAATACCTAGGTAACACCATTTTGAAATTTTACATTGTAATATTTTTTTAAGCATGTTACTGCTCTAAAAAAATAAAAATTATAAGTATAATTGCTATTTCTTCTTTCAAATGTTTAATACTTGAAAAAGTATTCATTTGACATTGTGGGTTACCTACAATGCGAAGAGATGGCGCTGCCTTGCAGCTTAAGGCTAGGAAAATTTCGATGCGGCAAATAGGGCCGTGGTAGCATAATGGTCAGTGCATTCGCCCGGATTGCGAAGGGTGCGGGTTCGAGTCCCGTCCGCTGCCTGGTCCGCGTGGATTTTTTTCTAGTAAACTTTTCTTTAAATTACTATTTATTACAGTAAATTTTCAAAACTCCTTCCTCCAACCTGAATACACAACTGACAATGTCTTAAAAAGTTATGTTTTAATTGTCTAAAGCTACTTGAATGTTCTTGCTTTATTTTTCTATCCGCTTCTGTAAGTTTTTGTTTCAATTCTTGTTCGCTGTTGCTTTCTGTCGCGTACACTAGCTTTTTGTAAAATACCCAAATAAAAAAATCGACGGGGTTGAGGTCTGGCGAACGCGCAGGCCATTCGATCAGCGCTGCACGCCCGAGCCATCTTTCGGGATATGTGGTGTTCAAATGCTCTCTTACTCATGCCGCATAGTGACAGGGCGCACCATCTTTTTGGAAAATCATCCTTTGTCAGGTCTGGAGATTGACATCTACTAACAATCCAATGAGATTTTTAGTAAAAAATTTAAGTAACTGTTTCCATCCAACCTGGCCGGCAATTCAAAGGGGCCAATTAATTCTCCATTTAGGACCTCAGACCAAAGGTTGACACTAAAGCGTGTTTGAAGATTGGCGCCCTTGCCATTTATGGGTTTTCTATGGCTCAGTTATGGTAATTATGCATATTTAATACTCCAATCTTTTCAAATCGAGACTCATCGGTCCACAGTATTTTGTTAAAAAAATCAGGATCTTCTTCAGATCGTTGCAACATTTTTTGACAAAAAGCCACTCTTCTCGGGTAAACAGATTCTTGGAGCTGCTGGACGTGCTGAATGTGGTACGCATGGTCCCCTTCTGCAAACAAAAATCATTGTTAAGTACCCCACATAGGTTAATTGGTTACAACGAGGCCTGTAGAAAATGGGTTTGGGAGAAAGAGACAATCACGTAGATCACAGATAGGCTTACAACTATCTAGACGATGCTTATATAAAAACAAACAAAATCATACCTTCCTTTTTTACAACACAATCAAAAGCTTATGTAAGTACCAACTTTTAATGGCTCACCACTCACCTACCTTAAGAATTCTTAAAACCGTAGTCCGTGGAATCCCGGTTCGCCTAGGTATTTTCCTCGAACTTGTAGACGAGTCTAAATTATTGTAAAATTACACACGCTAAAGTATTTTACAGGAGTTTTAATTAAATTTAATTTGAAATTACATTTTCTAGTTTAATTTACCATAACAAAGATAAAAAGTAGATAAAATAATTTTAAATGCTTTAATCGTGTTTCAATGATTTTTAGCCTATCCGCCTTCGAAGGCCAATAACAACATAAATAGGCTGATTAAGTATTATTGTTTTTTTATGCTTTTTGGTAGTTTAGAAGCATGCGGAGTTTTTAAACTTAACTAGAAGCTATGCAAATTCCTTTTTGTATTTTTAAATTGAAGTTGAATGTTTGAGTAAATCCTACTAAAAACTGAAGTTCCAACTCTCAAGCCTTTTTTGAGTAATTTTAAGTAATTTCAGGAAGCTGAGTTATTGTTTTTGTTAAAACAACATTTAAGACAATTATGTCACAAAAAATACTGGAAAATACTAACTACGAAAAAAGATATGAATTTTTGAAACCTCGCTGGCAGAAATCAATAAAAATACACAAAAAAATATAACTCGAAAACTAAGAAAAATCGCGGAACATAAGTACATGGGGTATTTTCGGATACGAGGTGCGAGGAATCTAAAATAATTTTGTTGACGTCACTAGTTGGACCACCCCTTTTTTTTTTTTAACGCAGGTGAAAAATAAAATCTTTTTACAGACGACGGCGCCTCTAAGGGGCACACCGCCGAACGGACCTCACACCTGGCTCCCGCAAGTCTTACAAACCCCCACAATGGATGCCCACTTAAAATTTAAGTAATTTCAGGAAGCTGAGTTATTGTTTTTGTTAAAACAACATTTAAGACAATTATGTCACAAAAAATACTGCAAAATACTAACTACGAAAAAAGATATGAATTTTTGAAACCTCGCTGGCAGAAATCAATAAAAATACACAAAAAAATATAACTCGAAAACTAAGAAAAATCGCGGAACATAAGTACATGGGGTATTTTCGGATACGAGGTGCGAGGAATCTAAAAAAATTTTGTTGACGTCACTAGTTGGACCACTCTTTTTTTTTTTTTAACGCAGGTGAAAAAATATTTTTACAGACGACGGCGCCTCTAATGGGCACACCGCCGAACGGACCTCACACCTGGCTCCCGCAAGTCTTACAAACCCCCACAGTGGATGCCCACCTGGGACTCCGCAACTCTTACGGGCGCTTTACGGTATAATATCCGCTAAAAAAGTCCTGCGAATACCTCTACACTGCTTAGTGCGGAGCCGCAGGGTCCCCGTTAGGGATTCTACCACGGCTCCGCTCCCAGCAGCTTCCCGGCCTCGCCGGGGCTCCACGGCAGGGGTCTCCGTGCGCAGGTAGGCCTGCGCGTGGGGGCTGGATACGCGGCCTACCCACCATACCGCCCCTCATCCGCTGCGGAAAGCTAACGCTCTCCACCATCCTCCCCTTGTAGACAGAACCACATAAGGAGGGCCGCCGTTCCTGGGAGGGAGGACCGGGAGGGGAAGAGTAGTTCTTCCCGTCCCTCTCCCCCCTCCCGGTCGCCCACGTCCCCGTCTTCTCTTAGGAGAGGCGGGCGACAGCATTCGTGGGGTAGTTGGACCAACCTGTATATTAAGCACAAAAATCTTTTAATTGGGTACTATTAATAGCTTTTAACTGTGTATGATAGTAATAGTGACTTGTAAATGAATAGTGAATTTATTTTCATTTACCTATTTTCCTTTTTATTATAAGGTTGTTTATGGAACTTGAATACAGAACCAACTTTGTCAACCCGGAAACACCATTGTCTTAGTCTGCCCTGCTCCTGGAGTGTTTTCCAGAACCCGGAGTTCTAGAGGACCCCTAGATTGTTTTTCAGAGTGCGGATATCTGGCGCTGCGGGATTAGCAACCCCTCCGCCCTTACGTAACAAAGGCTCACAGGCATTCGCGACCCGCAGCGGCTGACGCTACCACCTCGGAGACGGCGAGGTGCTGCGCAAGGGGCTGCTAATCCCGCAGCGCCGGACATGATACAGAAGCGAAGTATAATAAAAGTAATTTGGTAGAAGACTTTATGGATCCATATATTACCCCATTATCTTTTATTTCCAATAACTGAAAACTGTTAAACGCCAAAGAAATAGGAAAGAAATAGGATATTTTCCAAATTTTTGAAAACTGCTTATATTTAAAGATTGGGACAAACGGTTTAACACACAAAAATAAATTAATTAATGTCTTTTTTTCTCCATAAACCAATTAAAGTTTAGGGTTTTTTTAATGGTTTTGTATTTACCGCCAAAACGCTAGGTTCGATAAGGTCTACTTTATGATGACGACGACATTATTTAATTTATTTTTATTTTTCTGTTAAATTGTTGGTCCCAATCTTTAAATATAAGCAGTGTTCAAAATTTTGGAAAATACCCTGTTGTCGATGGCTGTATGGTAACATAGGCATAAAAATTAAAAATAAGGCTGTATGTACTTTGTTTCTTTTGCCTTATCAAAAAAAAGGAATATAAAAGGCAATCTTATTTGTCAAAATGGTGTTATTTATTTATAGTAATCATTAACAATATTTTATTTGCACGTTCCTAAAACAAATTAATATAAAACTATAACTACCACAGTAAAATTCCACCTCTTACCCTAGTTAAACAACATCAACAGTGCATGGGTGATCGGTATCATAAATATCTATCTTTGAGTTGTTACAGATATTCAACGAGTCTGCAGTCTACATACTGCACAAGATCAACAAAACCGTACAGACACAGCATATACCTTGTCTCCTTTAACCCAGATATTGGCAGAATCGTCACCTAATGAGACGCAGCCATAATCATCAATCAATATTTTATTTTTCTCAAAAACTGTCAGTTTTCTGGTGTGGAGACTTTGCAAAGAGACTTCTATATCAGAGACCTTTACACCAAAAAAATAGTGAAGTGTCAATTCCTGGGCCCTGAAAGTATAGTTTTACCCAGTCAGGACACGCTTTTGCCTTCAAAATAGTTCTTTGCTCCCTTATTAAAAATACTACATCTACCTACTTAGTTATATCGTCAATAAAATAGTGCTTTAAACAACAGCTTATGTTCTCTTGTATTGCTGTGAAGTCAGTCATCTTCTTACGTTCACTTTTATAAATATTCTCTATTTTTTTATCAATTACTAGAGTTCTTCAAAAATGCGTAAAACGAATACGAACTCCGGAGTATCTGAAAATATAAAACATACTTTAAGCCTAATTTTCAATAACATAATTCAAGTTATATTTACATAATAATATTAGGTCAATGAATACCATAACTAAGTGTGTGTTTGTTTGTAACCTGCAATGTTTCAGAGCTTGGTAAATGCGATTTTCGAGCGAGCTTTTTTATTTATTAGGATAAATGGGTATGATAGAAACTTACCGATACATATGTGCTATTAGATAGCGGTATTATCGTTCCTGCCATAGGTTCGATGGGCTGTTTTATTCTCTCCATGAATATTATAAGGGTTTTTCTTTGGCGTACTGGTATTTCTAACCAATCCACAACATACGCAGAATCTGTCAGTCTGCGACTCTGATAACATGGTAATGCTTTTATTATTTAATATAGCAACTAAAACCAAACCACAAACTTTGACAGCTCCGTAATCGTACCACATCGTCAAAGTTTCCATGAAAACTAAGCAGCGCAGCACCCCTATAGAACGTAAGAATAAACTAGCTCCTCTATGCATTTGACGATACGATTACGGATAAAGTATTCCTTCTAGATCAGAACAATAATCATAATCATTTATTCAGTTTAGGCTGTTACAAGCACTCATGAATGTCTAGAAGCTACGCCATCGGTTCGTAAATAGACGGCGGGAGACCTTGTATTGACAAGAACCGGCAAGAAACTCAGCAAGGGCGGTTTTTTTCTCTCTGTTTTTATATTTACAGAGTCGTCAAGTTGAAAAAATACTACAGAGATGATTCATGAACTCACCATTCATTACATAATGTGAAATTATACATTAAACAAACAATATTTGTCTAACTCTAAATTAAAATAAGCATAAAAATAACCCTAAATAAAAAAATCTCTTTGTCTAGTCTAGACTCTAGTCCCTAAACAATATAATATGTATCTTTAATTCAAGTTTGTACCAAATGAAGCAAGTTTGTTTCGGAGTTCGTTAGATTTTACTATTGTATAAAACGTTAATATATTATTATCATGGCATAATGTTAAATACGATTTACTAATGAAGAAATACTTACTTCGTAATTTATTTCATTTCCGTAGTAGCAATAGACGTACAATTGTATTGAAACACAGATTATGTAAGATATCATAGATGCGTACTCTATTGAAGCCGGGTTCATCTGTAAAAAGAACGTAGAATAATTTTTGTAAGTAAAATATTTCCATAACTGTGTCAAGGAAAATGGAATTTATTATTCAATAAACTAGTCGGTGTTTTTTCGGGTCAACCTTATAGTATTAAATATAACCAGGCCTCAAAGTTTCTATAAGAACAAAGTTAGTGATTTAACACTAAATTCAATTTAGCCGCGCGCCGCTCCAAGATGGAGAATTACATTTTCTTTTTAATCCCCTACTATGGGTTTCTAATAAAAAGACAAGAAGTGTAGAAAAATAATTGTGACATCATTTAAATCCAACTTAGGTATCGCTCCGATAAACAGCATATACTTGAAATTAATGAATAAATAAAAAACATGTCCAGCGTAAGTAAACTAAAACTAACTGGCCAAGTGCCAGTTGTAACTTTGTAGGAAGAGCTTACTATTCATTCAATATTAATAAAAATTTGAACTTTAACTGTTATTTAAGTCAAAAAATATCGATAAAATGACTTTTCTCGTATGTACCTAAGTTTTTCTTGATTTTTTATAAGAAAATATTTTTTAATAAATCTCTAATCTTGTTTTAGCGAGAAAAGCAATAATATTATTTTCGTTATATCGAGTAGCGTATTCTTCCCCAAAGCAGTTTTAAAAGTTTAATCCATTCCAAAATTTATTAAAGCCGAATTTTGAGTGTAGTATTAAGGTTGTATAGGCTTCGTAGCAGACATATCAACTGGGAAAGGGGTCTTCACCGTATCAACTCAAGCCGGACTTGCAGAACTATTAGTGTATTATAGATTATAGTAATTAGCAGGATTGCTACCATATGGGGTGCTACGCCAGAAACCTCCCCGTGTGGCTGGTGCATATCCTGTCCTGTGGCTTAGGCCTAGGGAACGGAAATGTGCTGGTCCGGTGCACTCTGGGCAACTACGTATGAGGCATCCGCAAGGATACCTCATGCGTAGGCTGATAGCTGGCAATCTCGTAACCCCGTACGTGGTGCGGGGCCGAGGGCCGCCATCCTTCGGGATGGGGGCTGCGAGGAAGAAAACCTCTCTAAAAATCACCCTGGGTGGGGGGCATTGAGTGGCCCCGGTGTCGGAGGGCAGTGCGCTGCCCGGAGGAGCTCGTAACCCCGTACGCAGTTCGGGGCCGAGGGCTGCTGCCTTCTTCGGAGGGTGGGGACTGCGAGGAAGAAAATCTCTACAAAAATTACCTTGGTGAGTCTCGGCTGGCGTCCCGGGGAGCCTGGGTAGCGGTAGTTGAGACTGTTGAAGGGGTGGTAACGCCTATTTTGGTGAGGGTGGTTGTGGCGCGAACTCCGCGCCACCTCCGGCCGACCCGTAACCCCGCACGCGGTGCGGGATCGGGGGCTGCCACCCTTCGGGGTGGGGGTCCAAAGGAGAAAACCTTTTCAAAAATCAAATTTTGATGAAGCCAGGTAGGGTTCCCTCGCCCGGAAGAGGGAAAAATCTATGAGAATGTCGTCCAAGGTTATATGTTTGTCATGCGCTCCCGTTGACGCCGGGCGCTCTGGGGTAGCTGGGCCCCAGAGTGAGAAGTTTGTTACTAGCGGCTTATGCGCTCCGGCTGGCCACCGGCGCTGCGGGATTACCGGGTCCCGCAGTGGTAAGTTGATTACCGAGGCGTTGGAAGGAGTTAAGACAGGCGTCCTGCGCCTGAGAGGCGGTGGAGACAAGGAGAATGGGGTGGGCTTAACACCAACGCCCCCCAAAGTGAACACTGCACACAGGGGAAGGGGTAAGCGTAAAGCTTCCCCAGTTCCCTCTTCGGAGTCCGAGCCTGTGTGCGAGGTTGAGTTGGAGGAATACGATGACCTCACGACGGAGGAAATCAGGGACTTGATCACCCAGCGCGTGGAATATATTGGTAAATGATCAAAAGGAGATTCCCGAGCGATAAGTGCCCGAAGAGTACCCTACAGGCGGCCAACGAAGTACTGGTGTTCTCGGAGGTGGCCCTGCGGAGGACGGAGGCGGCGGGAAGGTTAACCAAGCTTGAGGAAGAAAACCGCCGACTCCAACAGGAGATTGAGAGCATGAGGGCAGAGGTAGCGGCCATGCAAAAGGAGATGGGCGGAGGAGAGGGTGCGCCCTGCACCACCTCCAACCACGCAGCTGATGCCGACGGAGGCCGTCGAGGAGCTGAAACGCTCCCTTATGTTATCCATAGGGGAGATGGTCAGCACTCGGTTGGCTTCCATGGAAGAGAGACTTCCGCCGCCGAAGAAACTCAGGCCACCGTTGACGGCGGACCGGCATGGAGCGGAGGTAAAGGAAAGGGAGATGACCACAGCAGAAGGGTCCTGGACTGCTGTGGTCAAGAGGAAGAAAAAAAAGGGTGCGGCCCCGGGAGTGGCCCCGGTTTTTGGTGGTGTTGTGTTTCTGTCGGTGAGTAAGGTTCCAGAGCTCTACGGAGTAAGGGATTGGATCAGGGTAATATTTTTTGTATCGCATCTATAGGCTATGGTGGCCGTTTACCATCAGCCACCCTTTTAACATAGAATTATTTCTGTGGAGTCCGCCGTTGAGAGCTTGTGTAATGAAATGAAGCTGTATATTCATATTTTTAGTTTTCACTGAAGCAGACTTACGTTAACCATTTTGTATGCAGATGTACACAGAATCCAACCGCTCACCAAAAACTGGTAAAATACGGCACCGCTGAATATATCTAGTATTTCGCCAGCAGTTCTATAAATTATACACAATATCACTTTATTAGTATAATGCAGGCACTTGGCTCTTCGTGTTTGCAATTTTTAAACTTGATATCAGTCTGTCATTTTCATTCCATATAAAGCATGATGAGGATATACTGTTGTCGTTATTTTAAATACAATTTTGAAAGATAGTTCCACTTTCCCATCTTTGCAAGTCTCAGGGTAACCCCTATTCATTTCATGTGGCCGTGAGCTGGTACTGAGTTTTATTGATAACTAGCTGTGCCCCGTGGTGTAACCCACGGTTTATTAGATATATTTTCCCGCAGTAAAACGTAGTCTATGTGTTAATCCAGGGTGTTAACCAACTCCATACCAAATTTTATTAAAATCGCTCCAGCCGTTTAGACGTGAAGAAGTAACAAACATAAACACTCACAAACTTTCGCCTTTATAATATTAATGTCATAATAATTGAAAACTAAATGCCATACTCAGAGGCGTTAATTAAATTTTATATTTGTCAAATTGATTTGAAAAGTAATGTCTTATTTTTTCGCTCAAAAAATGACAGCATTTACTTTAATGAAAGTAAAAATTAATTGAAAGGAATACGTTATTAAAAGCACAAGGGCGATGCCCAATTCTGCGAAAGGTTTTTATATCGAATCGAAACAAATATATTTCCCATTTATAAACATGCTGTGCAAATATTGCCTCAAAGGCCGTGTTAGACTATACAATTTTCAGCACGCTATTATCTGACGAGGTGTAGTTTAATGCTTGTGTGTTTCTGTGTCTACCACAAATAGTGCGCTGGCTATAAGCAAGAAAGAAGCTTTATTGACGACCTCCGTCGTGTGAGTAGTTGGTTAGTATATGAGGCTGAGAAGTCTTGGGTTCTGATTCCGATAGCGGTAAATTTTAGTATGACTAATACAAGCATTGCTGTTTATAATATATTTCTATAAACTACTAGCTGACCCAGCGAACTTCTTACTGCCATAAAAATAGGGGCTGGTGCTAGAAGGGTGAGAATTTAGGATTGTATGGATTTTTTAAATGCCACATTATAAAAAAATACATAGTCCACAACATAAATGTTAGTGATGGACAACCTTTATCAATTAGGGGTAATAAATAGTAGCCGATTCTCAAAACCTACTGAATATGCATATAAATTTCATAAAAATCGGTCAAGCCATTTCGGAGGAGTATCGATAATTTTATAAATAAGATATCATCATCAGCATCAGCCATGTCTCACCGGGCGGGCCAAGTGCGTATTGGCGGGTGCTAACGACTACAGATGCAGCCGGGACCAACGGCTTAACGTGCCTTCCGAACCGACCACTGCGAAAGTTGCTTAACTTCAACGATCGCAGCCGAACGCGCTTACCACCCGCACCGTCGAGTATATAAGATGTACTTATCTTTATATGCATCATTTTAATATCTATAATATCCGTTACTCTGGTGTTCCATAACACAAGCCTTACAGTGCTTTCTTTAGGGCTAGGCTTATTGAAGAAATCAATGAATATATATTTATTAAAAAAATAATTGACTTCAATGAGATATGAAAGGGTCACACCTTTCATATCGCACATTGAAAATGATGTGTGTCTAAAAGGGATTTAATGCAATGAAATTATTTAATCACCAACAGGCAATCAAGTATAAAATCATTGTTTCACAATAAGTACTTACTTTACGATTTCCTTGTGGTGCAACAACATTTCACGAAATTTTCTTTCAAGTATATCACCATAATTGCCATGTGTTTCTGTCGCTTCCTCTTTGGACTTTTGGACAACGTTCTCCAAATCATATCTGCAAGTAAAACATAGAATTTGCCAAATAAGAGATGACCGCTCGAAGTGCTTGTTTTTTTTTTATAGCGAGGTAAGCAAATGACATCACCCCACTTGTTGTTAAATGGTGATAAAGTCCCAACGCGAAGATAGCTGGTATAGCAGTTATAAACTGCTACACTAACCATCCTCACCTTGCTGGCCAGCAAAAATGCTTCTTCACGACTCTCTTAAAGGACCCCAGATTGTAGGAAGGAGGGAACACATACGCGGGCAAAGAATTCCACTTACGAATAGTACGACAAAGAAATGAGTCAACAAATTTCTTTGTTCGTGTAGGAATAGTGGCCACAGTAAGGTGGCAATTTAGGCCAGCAAACGTGGTCCTCTGAAGAAAAGGTGATGGAGGGATAAGGGAGAATAACTCCTCAGAACACTTGCCGTGGTATAGTCGGTAGAATGCGCTTAATGATGCCACATCGCGGCGTAATTGATTTTTTTTGCTATCGTGTTCCACAGGCCGTACTGTTATATTCTCGATTGAATTCACTCACACACAACATTTAGTAGAGTGAGTTATTGAACAAAAAAATTATTTAAATACAGAGGGATGCAATACAACAAAAACCTTACTTCAGGTTAGCCGATATTAGGCGGTTGTTCCCATTCGTCATCACTGGCTTAGCTCCCACTGGGGACAAACGATAAAAAATAACATTTCTTGCCAGTGGTTAAAAACCTAAATTGTTATGGTGACGAAAAGGAAAAGGAAATATTACCGTGATTTTGATATAGTGTTAAAACATTCTTAGCCCATATTAATTTAAAATAATAAACCGTTGCATTAGAACACTAAATGTTTGTGTATTACATATAAATACTAGCTGACCCAGCTAACTTCGTACCACCATAAAAAAATAAGGGTTGGTGGTAGAAGGGTGAAAATTTAGCGTATTAGGTATTTTTGTTTAAAGTATCATAAAAAACTAAAATTGAAAAAAAAGATAGGGGTGGATTACCCTTAACATTTAGGGGGATGAAAAATAGATGTTGTCCGATTCTCAGACCTACCCAATATGCACACAAAATTTCATGAGAATCGGAAAAGCCGTTTCGGAGGAGTTTAACCACAAACACCGCGACACGAGAATTTTATATATTAGATACTAGTGGCCCACCCTCGCTTTGCTTCGGTGTAGACAATAGTTTTGGTTCTCAGGCTTGATTATACATAATATTGTCATTGTTTATATAAGGTTTACATAAGGTTGCCTGGAAGAGATGGCTTTTAGTGATAAGTGATATCTAATCATTTATTAGATTCCTCCTCCGCATCCTCCTGATATGATATATATTTGTATGTATATATCTAAATATATATATATATATATATTATTTATGTATTTATATAGATATTTATTTTATGGAGTATATACATATTATCTTGTTTCCATAGATATAAAAATATAATAAGTAATTTAATGAATTCTTTTTGCACTACCTTAAAATTTTTGCTAAAATTCTCCGGTTGACTGGTAGAGAATGCCTAATGGCATTAAGTCCGCCACTTGTACATACTTTTGTGCAATAAAGTATAAATAAATAAATAAATAAGGCCGCCCATTGTAATACTTGATTTAGATGGCTCTGTATTTATTGTAATGTTTTCTGAGGTGTACAATAAAGTGTTTTGTATTGTATTGTAATATTATATCAACCCACCGTGAAAAAAT
Organism: Chilo suppressalis; assembly: GCA_902850365.2. Classification (NCBI taxonomy): domain Eukaryota; kingdom Metazoa; phylum Arthropoda; class Insecta; order Lepidoptera; family Crambidae; genus Chilo; species Chilo suppressalis. Next base: position 14,215,424 of record OU963906.1, on the reverse strand, counting down.
GTCTAACTAATAGTCAACATTTTGTATTAGGACCCTTATTTTTAGTGTGTATGCTGTTGGTCGCAGATGATCTTTACAGCGTCACCGGGCTTGGGGACGGCGAGATCTTAACGTGACCTCTAGACCAATCGAACCTGAGGGGGCGGCTCAACTAGAAGGCGTCAATATTAGGACCAATAGTACGGAATGAACCATTGCTTAGCTGATGAAAAAAAATCATGAGGTTGCCAAATCTACAAAGGTGCATGAGATAAACGCAAGAATTGATATAGCAGAATTGTCAGAGACAGATAAATCGAACTCGTTTAAGTGACTCCGTAGCCTGTTAGCGAAATCCATTGCTGAGAAACGGAAGATCCGCCAAAGTGCAAGTCTGACTCTTAAAACAAATAAAAAGTGACCCGGTGACGCTGTAAAGGTCGCAGATGACCTTTACAGCGTCACCGGGTTTGGAGAAGAGAAACGAGGAACGAGGGAAGAGATACTAAGGGGACCTCAAGCCGAAAATTTGGCAAGTGCCTCTAGAGGTATTCCAGGCGGATGGCGTCTCCCCACGGGGGGAGGGTCCTCTCCGTCTGGAGCCTCTAGACCACTCGAACCTGAGGGGGTCGGCTCAACTAGAGGGCGTCTCTGAGACTCGTACCTCGGCCCTAGTTAGCCGTCGTCGTGGGGGACGGGGAAAAACGCCCAGGTACGTACCTGTACCTGGTATAGCGTGTCATGTGTAGACCGGGTCTTCGCACTCTTTTCCTACGAGTGCGGTGTTTGCCTAATACTAGTGTGCACGTTTGCTAGCTGTGTAGTATTGGTGTTTCTGGCCTGTGTGGGAGGAATCGGAGGCGAGGTGCTCGTTTTCAAAACCTTATATACCTTACCTGAGTATAGTAACCTGCGTTCTGCACTGTTCCAATAAGATCGAAATGAAGACATCCGCTGCAGTATTGCAGTAAGCCAGCCAAGATGTCTGGATCCAAACGTAGAGCGCTGCAGTGTAGTACCTGATCGATTATATAATTTTTAACGTTTATTGATAAGTAATTCAAATTCATATCTTTACTAATATTCTAGAGCTGAAGAGTTTGTTTGTTTGATAGTTTTCTTTAATACGTTAACCTCAGGAAGTACTGATTCAAATTTAAAACTTTTTTTGTGGCAGTTTGCCCATTTTTCGAGAAAGGTTATAGGGTTATATGCTATATTATATTACGCTATGACCAGTAGGAGTGGAACATCGATGAAAAATGTTGCGAAAATGGGATAAAATTATTCCATTTGAGAGCTTCAGTTGCGTGCGTTGCGTAAATGTATTAAGTTTAAGAATGACGTTGTATAGTTGTAAAACTTGCAGTCATAAAGTATTTGCACAAAGAAAGGATTATTTCGGTAAATCTAAAAAACACCCAGGTTTTTATAAATATCCTTGTATTTATTGGTTATCTAGAATGTTGTCCTGTTTAATAACATTTTTATTTGTAATTATGTCATTACTTACTTCGTGTTGGGATCAAAGGGCAGGCGAATAGGTAAGTCTATCAACTTTCCTTGCATATGCAGAACCGTTGGATGCAAAACCCATAGAAAACAAGTGAACAGTGACATGTAGTTATATATGCGAAACACCAATAAAGTCTTTCGTATGGTGTCCTGCAAAAACACCCGATGCCCCGGTTCGCCTTTATTAAAAATTGGACCTGATGACAATCAGAAACATTATCCATTATAGCTTTTTTTGTCCTTGCAAGACACATAAAAGATAGATAGGTGCAACTGAACTTGAACTTAGATCTAGTTAAGTTAAAACTTCGTAGCTTGTTAATGCGGAATAGCTGATTTTAGAAGTTCCGAGTTCAAAAAAAACTGAATCGTTGTTAAAAAGTAATAATTTTTAAGTAAATAGTATATTTTTCTACTGCTCGTACTAACCAGAGTTAGTAAGTTAGTTTTTTTAATCACTTGCTCAGTCTATATATAGACTTGCAGTATCAGCTAGAGATGGTAAAAAGTCAAGCGTTATAGATTTTTTTCTCAAAATCATATTTATCCCTGTTTTCAAAACTAGTGGTAACACTTGGAAATATGCTAAATGACAGACAGCTATGATGTGAACCTTACTCAGGAAAAAGTTTCCTAATAAAGCATAAGTTATGCGAACCGTGAAACTATTCCATTCATACTCCGCAAATAAACGCTGAGGATATACCTTTCATAACCTCAAGGATTCCCTCTATATGATCCGCTTTTTTCCATAAAATAACAGCCTTATAGATACAGTCGGTGTTTGTTAGGAATAAGAACATGGTTCCCATTACTTTGTCGACGTTGCTTCTAGCCTGTATATTTTCAAGGACTTTATTAAAGATTTCATGGTAATATTATTATAAAATATTTTCATTTATAATAATATTATCATGCAGATTATAACTACAGCGCCATTGCTACACATTTTAGGCAATTACAACAAACATTTGCAAAAATAAAAAAGTAATTTAACTTTATGTTTTATTTTTTAAGCGTTTTATTGCTAGAATTTTATTTGTCAACAAAGTTTACTTTTATTATAATTATTCAGCTCGTCTTTCATATCAAACCAAGCTAGATATTATTTCACGCATACTATATATAAAGAACAAGTCAGTCATAATAATTGATGACCACTCGCCAAGGTTCTTATAAATCTTCTATTATTTTTCCTCAACATTCATCATTCGCTGCATAAATGCATGCTTATGACGTGGTCCTTATTTAGAATGCTACAAAAATGAATAAGCTTAACTCAAAAACTAAATAATTTAAAATTAAAACTCTATAATCTCTAGCATACCCCCCAGATGTTATCATGATTCTGAACATTTTCTGCCATTGAATAAAAGAAAAAAACTTTATAATCTCTCCGGGTCTTAGGACCCGACTGCAGCGGCACCTACGCGGTCCAGCTGTTTTAAACCATTTGGCCTCGCATCTATACAAAATAATTTATTATCATCTGCCCAATCGTTAAGGGGAAGGCGTCAGTTGTTTTATACAAGTGGGGAAAAGCTATAACGTATTATCTGTTCATAAATATAAAAGGCAACCGTTACTGACTAACTGATCTATCAACGTACAGCTCCAACCACTGAACGGAGTGGGCTGCTTGGCACACATAGAGCTATTATGATGGAGGCATAGCAAAGAAAGGATTTTCCAAAAGTCATCCCCTAAACGGGTTCAAAGTTTGTATGGAGCACCAAGATCGCTATGTTAATTAATTCCTTATTTAGTTAATTCTTTAACTAAATAACGAATTTTCCACCCAAACGATGTCGCGGGCACACACTAGTATAGAATAACAAGATAATGAATCAGTATGTCCTGTGAAATAATTACAAATTATTGATTAAGAGAATGAATAATACTATGAGTTACTTGGTGAAATAAATTAAAAACACTTAATTACGTCATAAATCTTTAGGAGTTGTTGAATTGTATACAAGATAAAAAATGACAGAACTAATCTTCTGTAAATCCTATGGAGAATTTTAACACTTTTTGAAGAACTTTGGTCTAATCTATAAAATCCACAAACACGTAGATATCTCACAAGTCTTGCTAAACTTAAATAAGATAATTTTTCCATTTTGGAAAAGTTCTTTTTTATTAGATTTTACAAGTACAGTAAAAGTGACTGTTTTCATAGAAATACTGCAGTATATTATCATTTCCGAACATTAAATATTATGTTGGAACATCAATTGATGTCAACACTTCTATCGCCCCCAATTATTAGAAGTTTAGAAATTCATTAGACATACCTAAATACCAAGTTAATTGTATGTCTCATTATATGAGGTGAAACATGGGAAATTATGTTTGTGTAATATTTGTACCACGCCTTTGATTTGATTGTCACTTTAAATATTAGTTACGTAAATGGTAGAAAATGGAATGATGTGTAATCATACTAATATTATAAACTAGTTTCTGTCAGTCACTTCGCCTGTTTTTACTTAAAAAACATCAAGAATATTTTGAAATTGTTATTTATGATATAAGTGGGGTAAGTTGGTTATTTCAAATGAGTAGACGAATGTAGGCCCGAGACGAGACGAAATCGAGGGCAGTCACGAGTCTGTAAATACCATTTCCGCACGAATGTAATACATCGTTTTTCAACACATTTGCGAGAAAACAGTATTCCTACCTAATTCAAGTGATGAACCAAACTTTTTCTGATACGAAAATGGAACGTATTTCCAAATGGCGTCACGTGTGGATGGTAAGAATTAGAACTACATCTTTCGTCCATTTTTCATTTTAGTTTCAAAGGAATATATTGAAAGCCCTTTCAAGGGGTCTAATCAAAATTTAAAAACCCATAAAGGATACGCGCGGCACCATGTGTGGAACAATGCGGTAAAATGTTTTACCACACGCTCCATTGGATGGCCCGTCACTTTTAACTTTCGAACAATGTACATACAACCTTCGTAAATGTATTTTTTTGAGGAAATTTGTTGAAAATGTGTTTCACGGGAACCTTGAGAACAGTCAGATATTTGTGTTTTCAGAAAATAAAAGTTGATGTGGTTTTATGAAAACACGATGATGCAAGTGGACCTTTTCAAACCGTTTTTTGTATTTTTGTTTTACTATTTTCCATAAATATTCCATTTATGTTATTACCTACTGCCCTCTGTTTCCATATAGCTATATTCGTATAATATACATAAGCTTGTCTACCAGCTTATTCATTTGCTGCTGATGGTTTGTTTCATTCACCAGCTTATAGATGGCGTTACTAGTTTTATAAACCTTTACAGAACTAGTGACTGCAACTAACTAGGTAGCTATGCTGGTAAGCGGCACCAGCTTGACCTGTAGCGGGACCTTCTGTGATTGCCGGGTTAGGGATGTTCCGGGGCACCATCACCAGGTGGTAGGAAACCAGGCGTAACGAGCGGCGATTCATAACTAGACATGCGCAAAATACTTCACTGAAGTGTAAAGAGTGATATAGTTAAATTGGACTAGATAAAGTATATTACTCATCAAGTTCATTTAGTTCATCTAGTTCACATGGCTTAGTACTTCAGTAGTCCATTTGTGTCACCTTGTCATTATGTTTAATCGCGTCATTTTATTCGCATAGTTCAGTATGTTTCGTACTTCTAATTTTTAGGTATGAGTCTGTCAATTTGTTTTTATATCTATGATATGTACTGCCTTTGTAGATATGTGTGATAAATAACATAATGCAGGCGTATCTTGAAGTCATTATTAAACAATAATTGAAATATTTGTTATATTTTTCAGTTATTTACAAAGGACAATTTTCTGCGTCCATACATTGTTAACCTAAGAACCAACAATCATGAAATATTATTGTCTATATTCGAAATTGCAAGTAAATGACTGTAAAAACAAAGATTATTGACGGACACTTCTGAGAACTTAAATTATCAGGAAAACTAAATGGTTTTTGTGGTTATGTTTAATATTAAATGAAACAGGTCTACCTATGAACTTAGTATGAACTCAATAATTCATATTTATTCGGTGCGATTTTAAAGAATTACTATTACGAAAAAAATGATTAGGTAGGAATCATGAATAAAATAAAAACTGTAGTTTTGCTTCTTATTTTTTGACTATTACCCTTAGGGTACGGCCAGAGTGCACTCAGATTCAGACTCAGAAAACAAGCGCGAGAAATATACAGTGTCGTTTAAGCAGGTTGCTTGCTGCCACTATGGTCACCCTGCTTTAACTACATTGTTTATCCTACATCTGCACCTTTGTCACTGTACATTGTACATGCATATATTGCATTTTTTCTTCCGTTCTAGAAAAAAAAGTATTTTATACTGTAACTTGTAATATAATGCACCTTCATGCACCTTGACTATAGAAGACAATAACTAAAAAAGTGATGTACAGTACCTCAATTTTTTTTGGATCCTACGATCCATTTTTCTATCATTTCACTGAAAATATTAGGAAAATTATTCGATTTCGGGTATCAAAATCGCATTTTAATCTTACTTAATAATTGGAAAATGGGAATGATAATAGAAAATCTATGTTAGTTTATTGTTAAGTATTTTCGAATAAAAACTGACGAGTTTAGAGAACTCAAAAATTATGTGTTGATTCTATATGTTTATTTTTATCATTTTATGATCTGAAATGGAATACTCAATTTTGTCCACGTCCTTTTAAAGTTCATCACTCTTAATTACAAACATTACTCAATTCGTGTTTAATAATTTTTTTGATATAGGTATAAATGAGAAAATTGAGGGCAGATACCTTTTTTAGATGATTTTACTGTGGCTTATAAAAAGTGGAAAATAAAAGAAGCCTAGCCGAGAAAGCAATTCATTGGCTGGGAATCGAACTTGGGCCGCCCAGGTAGCAGGGGAACTTTCTACCACCGATGCTTGATAATAAGTTCAGATTTTTTTCACAACAATGAAAATGTTATGCGACATGATAAGATGAACGAAAATGTTTGTGGCGATGTAATGAAAGCTTTAATTTAAAAAACAACATACTTTATGTAGCGGCCTATTTATATTTAGGTAAGTAGTAACCGGCTTTGCCAGTAAATATTTACTATTGGCAAAATGAAAAGTGTCACGAATCTATAATATAAAAATGAATCGCTGAATGCGCAAATTTCGAGAACAGCTGAACCGATTTCGATAATTATTTTTATAGAATATTCCTTGAAGTACGAGGATGGTTCTTACGCAGAGAAAAATTTAAAAAAATGCCTGAAAAGTCCAAAAACAACACTTTTCTATACTCCCATACAAACGATTCGTAATAATACTTAAAAGTTAATTTGAACTTTAATAACATACAATAAATTTCAAATGTTAGGTTCCGGGCACGGACCTGAAAAAAAGACGGACGTAATATCAAAGGCAAATCATGTGAAGCATGACAATGACATGTAGGTCAGACAAAATCGTGTGTTGTACACTACCTACACTCACACTAATGCACCAGGTCGGACAATCCGCTGCCATTTGAACTCGCGTGACAGCGCCAGTCACACGTTCAATTGCTCCGATATATTTATAAAAAAATGCCGTCTTGTGTGGTGAAATCTTTTAAAAACTACACGAGTAAATTTGAAAAGTCACAAGGAATCACCTACTATGCTTAAGTATTGACGATTCTTGATATTTTTTTTATATTATATTTTATTTACAAGGATGAAAATGGTAAACAAAAATACAACTGTGTGGCTACTTTATTTACGGGAAATTTTCCCTAAAAGTAGGGAAATTTGTATTTCTTGCATTTGTGACTAGGCAAGATAAGATTTCGTAAATTTTTAGGGTTCCTATCGCTACTGTTCCAAAAAAAATATCTATAATAGTGTCGAGTTAGTTTCACAGAATTTCATAATAAATTTTATCTCAGTACGACTTGACAGGGCGCTGCGGCTCTTGCAAAAAATATATTATTAGACGAAAGGTACATCATGTTGCGTCTCTTTCTACGTTATAGGATTGGCATGATATCTCCTTTCCTCACTCTGTCAGTCTTTAAATACCTACTCAATCTATGAATGAAATACTTACATTTGAAAGAAGAAATAGCAATATTAGTCTATTATATTTTTATTTTAAGCATTAATCTGCGCGATTTATGTATATTAATGTATGTTATTAACCTCATACATACTATTAAGACACTAACATTTATATGTAAACAATAAAGTTCTTTTTACATAACAAGTGCTTTCTTTTCTATCTCGGTGTTCCTAAAAATAATTTGATAGACCGTTTAAATTGCTGAAAAATCAGGAGCTCACAACGAGTAAAACACGTGGTAAATATCCCGTTTTTATAATATATATTTGATTACATAATGTTAACAATGTTTTAGTTTGGGAGATTTAAAAAGTAGGTAAATTGATGATTTACCCGACAACCCTGAAATCACGCACACGCTGTAAGCGGGCGGCCATTTACATGCTTCACTCGAGATAAGTCGAGGTTACGTCCGTCTTTTTTTCAGGTCCGTGGTTCCGGGAAGGTAAAACAATTGAGTGACGTGATGTCAATAGAAGTTTGGAAAAGGCAAATATACCATTTTCAGTTTTTTTTTATAATTATTTGAAGAGTCATTTTTGCCTACACTACAGCTCTACACCGAAGCGAAGCGAGGGCGGGCCACTATTATAAAATAAAACTACTATTCCAATATATGACAAAGTTTTTTTACAAATTCTATCTCAATCAAACCTTGTTCTCGAAATTACCAAGACGATAAAAAATAACCGACAAAACAGTTGATGCAGCTTCAATGCTCTTCTCTTAACAGGTCTAAGGGCTAATTGCGATAGGCTCAGATTATAGAACAAAGGGTCCTCCTTCCATAATTATATTCCGCAGTCTGAGCTGGTAAGGCAATTATTTGTAAAGTGATGCTCCGGTTGAATTGTGGCAATTGATTTCAGCCTACTACATTGAGAAGTTTAATTCTTCACCAATCTTTGCAGATTTATTGTTTTTTTGGATAGGAGCCACTAGTCTCTGGCGCCTGGCATTCATCATCATCATTCTGTACAGCAAAAACAAAACCTACAGGAATACAGTCGAGTAGGTACTTAACTGAACGTTTAAAAATTATGTTTAAAGTTTGCTAGAATACAACATTTTACGCGACCGGCAGTATTTTATTCTATCTCAGGATATTTCGCTTAATTGTTCCCCGGTGACTTTAAATTATCATGAGAAGCATTATGAAAGTTTATTGGTAAAGGAACTTGTACAACAATCTTAATTTTAATTTCCATCGTATTTCCTTTCACAACAACTTAAACTAGACTTGCAACGGATATGAAACTGAATTTAAATAGCATATAAATACCGTAATGGCAAGGAATACATTGGTTAAGATCTTAAAGTATATACTAATGGATATGGCATAGGCTGGCGAACATAGAGCAACACAGCACGATGTGGGTGAACCCCTTTCGCTATCATTCCCTCCGATTCCGAGAAAAATGCAATAAATGCATGTACAATGTACAATGACGCAGGTGTAAACGCTCACGCAAGCGTGGCAGACGTCAAACTACCGCCCCCCCCCCCCTGCCCCCATCCGACAAGCAGCCCAGTCCGCACCCGCTGAAACCGACCCTGGGTTTGTCTGACTAATCACGTCACCTGACTAATCACACGGACCTTGGCCCTAGCGATTAGCCAGCTAACCTGCTCTCGTACCTACCAGATAAACCAATTTCCCCGTTTACCCCTACCCCACCAGGCATAACTGCGGAAACCAGTTATGAGTAGAGTTGAGTCGTTCGTAAATGAATCTTTCAATTGGCCAAGTCCACTTAGCAAGTACATCTTCTTCAGTCGTTCATTCTGGTCCCAATTAGTTTAGTACTTCATCTAGTTCACGCGTCACTGAAGAAGAGTAAAGCGAACGGTTAGATCACGAATGCCGCACAATTTACAAAATTTGCATCCGCCCTATCATGACCTACGCGAGTGTTTGCTTTGCCCAGGTACCTCCTGCAAACGCTGCAAAATCGTGTGTTGCGATGCCACGGGTTGCCCGTGGTACGAGTACGTACGCAACATCGATTTGCATCGCGATCTTAAATTAGACTTCATCGCGAAGTATATGAAGGACGCCTCGAGACGTTACTTCGGTAAAGTCGAACATCATCCAAACCCCCCAAGTAGTCAAAGCTTCTAGCTATCATACGTCCGCTCTCCCGTCCTCCAATCGTAGGTCCCTCCGATTCCGTCGGCCTAGGCACGTCTTAGACTACCCCGACGACGAAATCACCCGCGCCAACGCACCTCCGATTCCTCCCACACAGGCGACAAACACCAACACTACACAACAGCTAGCAAACGTGTACACTAGCTTAGCATTAGGCAGACACCGCACCCGTAGTATAAGAGTGCGAAGACCCGGTCTACACACGACACGCTATACCAGGTACCTAGGCGTTTTTCCCCGTCCCCCACGACAACGGCTAACTAGAGTCGAGGTCCGAGTCTCAGAGACGTCCTCTTGTTGAGCCGACCCCCTCAGGTTCGAGAGGTGTAGAGGCTCCAGACGGAGAGGAGACTCCCCCCTTGGGGAGACGCCATCCGCCTGGAAAACCTCTAGAGACACTCGCCAATTGTCGCCTTGAGGTACCCTTAGGATCTCGTCGTCCCCAAACCCGGTGACGCTGTAAAGGCCATCTGCGACCAACAACATACACACTCAAAAAAGAAAGACCGCTATCATTAAGGATCGTTCCGTATCGCGAGTCGGAGCTCCCACAAAAATGGAAAATTGTGTTGTTTTCTCATGCAAAAACCGATCTGCAATTTCAATCCTGCTAGAACATGGTGTGTCCTATCATATACAAGTATTTTCAATTACTAAAAAGTTTGTATTCTAGTATAAAATTCAATAAAAAAAAGGCGCGGAATGACGAATGTATGGATGACAATAATAATAGGTAGAAATTCTAAAATAGTATTTTTATTACTGGAAAACATTTTAAAATATTTATTTAAATGCATCTGCCGTATACAAATCGATGTATAATAATTAACCAAACAAAGGTGTCGATTCAGGCATGATTCTCTAAGCCTAAAACTAAATTTAACACCAGTCTCTCCTTTTCATTATGTATAGAGAATGACAAGGATACACTGTTGGCAACTTTAAGTTTAGGCTTAGAGATTAATGTCATAATCGACACCAAATCTTTCTTTCGTTCTAAATTACTGCATTTGTTTCTAATCTGTCATTTATCATTCATATAAACCATGTCGATAGTGTTCAATATTAATTATTAAAGCTGTAACCATGTCGCTTACACCTGAAGAATGCGTCAGAATTCTCACAATACTGGAAACTGGCCGGAGTTAGAGCGGTACAGCCAGTGTCTTCTTCGTTTTGCCGGAGCCTAGCCCACTGTAATCTCCGTCGCTGACTTTCCCGTGGATTCAAAGGTGCTCGCCAAGACCTCCGTGCTAATAATCTAGCCTTGTGTAAGCAATTCCGAATGGTCTGTCCTAACTTCAAGTCCGGAGGCGGCCCGTATTTTTGCTTTTAATTTAGTGGCGTTTATTGTTGGGTGGCGGGCTACCAGCAACTTGATGTAGCGCTTCTGAGCAGCTGTCAAAACAGTTGGGCGACCGTTGCGGGGTCGATCAGCTAAATTACCCATGCCGTGGTACCTCTGTAACGTGGTTAATACACAGGATTGGGATATTGCAACTCTGCGTGCTATTTCTCTCATCCCTCAAAGCAAGTGCCATCTTCCCTCAAAGCTACAATTATGGCTCATAAAGCCTCTGATAATCCTCGTGGCATTTTTTAAATCACAACTTTCGGTGAAAAAATATTTTAAATTTGATAATATTGACTAAGTCAGATTTCTGAATGTATGTCAGCTTAGATGTCTTTTTCTATGGAAAAACAATTGAATTATTTCATTGCTTTACGTTCTAATTCTATTTTTAAAATTTAGAATCTTATCAGAAAAAGAAATTACAAAAAGTCTTCTGTAACACAAACAGTAGTACATTATTGCTTGATTTGATTGTAACAGAATAGCTATTTATCCGGTAAATTAACAGAACAACGGAATCTCAACATATTTGGTTGTGAAAGTGGTCATTTTTGCACTTTTGGCGCGTAAGTTGAAAATAGCGAGACAAAACGTAGTAACTTGCTTTTTCGTTTTTATCGGTTAATGAAAATTTATTGTTTGCAGAACCTTTGGTGGTTCCGGTGGTAGTGTTAGTAATTTAAAATTCCGGTGGTGGTATTAACTAACAGTTGTTTAATAGTGCCTCGGCTTACATTAAAAGAACAATCGTGTGGATATTTTTTGATTTGTCTGCCGACAAAAAAGCGTGACATGCAAACTGCGCAGAAAAGCTTACACGTATCACAGTAACACATCGAACATTTTAAAAACACCTTAAAATGGTTTATCCCATCCAGTTGGAATTAGAAGAGGCAGAACTTTCAGGTGTACCTTCCAATAGGCAGCGACAGGTCGGTGAGACTAACAATAGAGGGTAACAATATTACTAACCCAGCGCAACAAACAAATAATACTCCAACTGAACATTTAAACAACAATAGTAACAATATTACCATGCCAGCGCAACAATCAAATGATACTCCAGCTCCTATTGATCCTATGAATCCTAAGCGTAAAAGACAACTAAGATTATGCGCATTCGAAAAAACTAAGTATCTTAACGACAATAATATGTTCTTGGAATGATCTTTCAAGATTTTCAGCCACTATCAGTGGTAGAAGACGCTGGATTTAGAAATTTTGTACATAAATTTAACTCAAAGTACACTTTACCATCGCGGTAATTATTATCCGAAAAGATATTACATAATTCTTATACAATTGAACAAAAAAATCTTGCTGAACAATTAAAACTAGTTACCTATATATCTCTTACAACAGATTGTTGGAAAGCTATCAACAACAAAGATTTTTTAAACTTAACAGCTCATTATGTTTATGATTACAAACCAAACTCTAAAACACTGGCTACAGAAAAAGTGAAAGTAACTCACACCGGCTCTAACACCGCTGAATTATAAAAATATCTGCGATATATGATATATACAACAAAATAGTTACTGTGGTAACTGATAACGCCGCAAATATGAAGAAAGCAGTAAAAGACGACTTAAGAAAACAATCATTCGTGCGTTGCGCATATGACAAACCTTACGGTTACCGACGCCCTAGTGGTTATGACTGATTTAATAGTAAAGAAGAGGCTTGGTAACATATTTTAAACAAAGCTCTACGGCCGCCTATAAGTTTAAGGAAAAGCAAGATCTGCTAAGTCCCCCAGAGCTCATTTTGAAACAGTACGTAACCACTAGATGGAACTCAACTTACATAATGTTCGAACATTTACTTCAGGTCAAAGAACCACTGACTTCGGCTCTGACAGATCTTGACCGAGTTCCAGTAAACCTATCTGGAAACGAGTAGGCTATTGTTAAAGATTGTCTTCCTATTCTTAAGCCATTTTTAGACTTCACAGATGAGCATTCCGGTGAAAAATATATTACAACGTCCACAATAGTTCCTCTTATAAGGGGTTTACGGCTGGCCTTCGATCGTATGTACCATTGACAGATACACGATTACACCTGCAAGCAACATTATCAGAAGCCATTACTCGTAGAATTGGAACGCTAGAAACTATTCGCTGCTTTTTTGAACCCGCGGTTCAAAAATACTGGTTTTGGTCATGATGAAAATGCCAACAATGCTCCACAGTGGGTAATAGATGAGCTGACAAGCTTTATGTGAGAAAATGTAACATTGAACAGAGTGCAACCAACAGTAGCTCCCAGTATACCAGGAAACTACAATAATAGCCAGTCATCATCATTGTGGTCATACTTCGATGAAAAAGCATCACAACAAAGAAATTATGAAACACCAAATACTATGGCACTAGTTATGGTGAGACAATAATATAGAAACAAAATTACTAAACCGAAACCATGACCCATTAATATATTGGCTAGACCATGAAAATTGTTTCCTGGTCTATCGATGCTGGTAAAAAAATAATTGTCAATACCTGCCACATCAGTACCATCCGAACGTCTTTTCTCTAAAGCTGGATGTGTACTTAATGAAAGACGTAACCTTATAGGTTCTTCAAAATTAAATGAAATACTATTTCTTAATGGTAATATACCAATTGCTAAGCGATAATAATTTGTATATTATTTAGTGTAAGATTTTTCTTTGAACTATTATGTCCTAATATGTCAATATTATTGTCGACAAAAACTGGCTTTCAGTGTTATTTTTCGTTACTTTATTTTATTGATTTATCTCTTTACTTTAAAAGCTGCTTTTTAGGACCCGCGGTTCTAAAATACTGGTTTTGGTCATGATGACAATGCCAACAATGCTCAACAGTGGGTAATAGATGAGCTGACGAGCTTTATGTAACATTGAACACAGTGCAACCAACAGTAGCTTCTAGTAAACCACGAAACAACAATAATAGCCAGTAATCATCATTGTGGTCATACTTTGATGAAAAAGCATCACAACAAAGAAATTATGAAACACCAAGTACTATGGCACTAGTTATGGTGAGACAATATATAGAAACTAAATTACTAAACCGAAACTATGACCCATTAATATTGTAACGTACCTTAATATGGTTTCGACTCATGGTTTCGATTATCATAGGTTCCATTTCGCACATTTTATCATATAACATCATCGATATTCATCAGGCATCATCATATATTTTATCATTTATTCCTGGAAACACATAATTTCAAAAATATCACACACTATTCATCACTTTGTAAATACTTATAATAATTTCTTCTGTACTGAAAATCACTATTCCAGAGTGCTGGACACTTACCGGCATTTCTCTTTATTCTGTTATTTACTTGTTTTCACTTATTATGCTTTGATTTTATCTATATTTAATTTATTTATTTTATTGACATTTTATGACAACCTAATGTTTTTTATCCGTTGCCATGGCTACCCATGACACGGATACTCTCTCCAACTACGTCTATGACTATTCAACCTCCACAGACCACTTACTTTGATTCTTTTTGGCTCGATTCGAACCGTGTCTAAATTCAAATGGTTCCGGACCTATAAAAGGCCGAGCCTCCCTGATCATTTATTCAATTCTACGGCAAAAGTTGCCTACTCAACTTTTGAAAAGCTCGCTACCGAGCTCTAAATTAATAAAAGGCCTTGTCCCGGGGCCGACTGCCCCGGGACTCAAGAAAGACCTCAAAGCTTTTTAGCACCTATTGGCTCTTTAAACAACTTCCTAACTCCAATACTATACTACTATACACGTTCTCGCAACCTCATCGGTGGGACTGCGCCTGGTCTCCAGCTTCTTCGGCCAGCCTCCAGCTGCTTCAGCCCGCCTTCTACCGACTCCTGCCGTTTCTTCAACGCCCGCCTCTGGCCGATATACGCCGGCCAAACTACCAGCAGCGCCGCCAGCAACCACCAGGGGAGGCAAAGATCTAAGACGGCTGCACAGGAGCGCTTCTGCCTCCAAGGAGCGCCGTCCATCTACCTGTAGCACGACCTACCGTTCAAGCCGCCCCTGAAGATCGCCGACGACCCACGCCCACTTCACAACTCACACTACACACATATTCCATATTTTTTTTAAATAATCTGTAAATACTACTTTATCTTGTAAATATATATTCCTATACTGTTCTTTTGATTTTTCCTTCATTCCTATCTAGTTTTATTTTGTTGCTACACAACAAAATTGGCGCCCAACTCTTTAGTTTAGTCTTCAGGTCTTCTCTTTAGTTTTTCCCTCTTCCTTACCTTTATCTTCATTTGTCCCTCCAGCCTCCCCTCTAAATTCTAAAACAACACTTCTTCTAGTGTCCCTATCCCATTCATCCCCTTTGGCATCTTATTTGAAAATAAAAAAAAAATCCCCTTTATCATAATATATATATATATATATTTATATATATATTGTAAATATTCTTAACTTGCTTTATTTATCTAAATACCTTTATACTCTATTTAATTGTAAATATTAGTCATCTTATTCCTTAATTTACTTATAATTTTTATTTAACTTTTCTATTTTTTTTTCCTCTTCTTGCTAACTCTTAGCTCTCACTGAACTTCATTTTTACTCACTCTAATTTTATTTTTTTTAGAAGGAAACAAGGTATTTAATTTGAACTTTATTAACTTATCTTTATTCTTAACAATGCCTAGATTAATTAAATTTGAACACCTCAACAAAGCTGAACTGATCTATGAGGTAACAATTAGATTAGAGAATCCAGCAAATACACTCTTAGAGTTGAGAAAACAAATTCAAAGACTCTCTTCGATAACTTCGCCAGAGGATATTCTAACTTCTCCTTTTCCAGTTGATGAGGATCTTGCTCAACTTGATACTACCATCAATTACCTTGAAGGGAAAATTAATAGATTATTACAGGGCGATTCTAAATTTGCTCGCCTTATTGAAACTTACCTTAACCATATTTATTACAGATTTGAACGTATAGACATTGACCTTAACCCTGAACTTTTGACTACTTTTACTTGTCTTAAAACTAAATTTGACGACTTAAATAATAAATTTGAGCCTTTTACCTTTCACCCAGCGGAAAATATAGTCACACCTATAGATTCCCCAACTACTTATATACCTGAAGTTCCTCAACCCTCTTCTCAGCCTCAACCCCTAATCTTTTCTTATCCTCAACCTCCAATTAACACTATTATCTTTAAGGATCTAAAAAAATACACTTTTAATGGTAAATCCTGCCCTAGATCTTTTCTCCAAAAGTTGGATGAATACTGCATTTCACGAAACTTTGATAAAAACCTTCTTATTAATCAGGCTTATGAAATTTTTACTGACAACGCTCTTCATTGGTTCAGATTCCAAATTAGTAGGAATCCTAACTTATCTTGGGTAGAACTTACGCAATTGCTAACAAAGGATTTTGGCCTTTTCGATTACGACTATAAACTCTTAGAGGCAATTAGAAGTCGTACTCAAGGCTTAGAGGAACCGATAGCCATCTACATCTCTATAATGGTAGGAATGTTCTCACGTCTCACAAAGAAGCTTACTGAAAATGAACAGCTTGAAATCCTTCTTAGAAACATCAGACCTTGCTACTCAGTCTTTGTGGCACTTAAGGACTGTAACTCTATCGATTCCCTTTTACCTACCTGTCAAAATTATGAAAAATTCCTGGATAGAGACCAAAACTTCAAAGAACCTATCTCAAATTCTTTAACGCCAGAATTCAACTATAAACCTCAAATTCCTTCCCCTACTCTTCTTCCTACTCCTCCTCTTACTATTGCTCAAAAACCTTTCTTTAAAAAACCTTACCAGGTTAACACCCTTCAAAAAGACGTTTTCTGCGTTCGTTGTCGACAACATGGACACGAACTTAAAACTTGCTCTCAACCTCGCTTCATCATTTGCTTCAAGTGCGGGTTGAAAGGTTTTAAAACCGCAGACTGTCCTAAATGTAACCCTAAACCTAGTACTAGTTCAAAAAAACTAATTATCGACTTGAAAAGCTCTCCTAAATTCGACATTAACGATTGGAATACTTGGCTTTCAACACTTAAAAATTTCTTTTCTTGCTATAAAATCTCTTCTACATTCTACTCTAATGAGAAAGATTCCAAACGCCCTTTCATTAATGTTCGAATTAACAATCTAAACATGTCTGGTCTTCTGGACTCTGGTAGTTCAGTTACCATTTTCGGCAATAATTCCCATCTGGAAATTCTTAAACTTGGCTTCAAACTTTTCAAGTCAGATTGTATTTCTATCTCAACTGCTAGCCAACAAAGAATTAAATCATTGGGCTATTTTGAAGTACCAATGTTCTTCAATGAGCAGACTCATATAATTAAAGCTTATGCTTTTCCTGAACTTTTTCCTTCCCTTATCCTTGGCATTGATTTTTGGAACAAATTTAATTTGCTACCTTCTTTACTATCTTCAGCTGGTCTCTCAACCCTCAAATGCTCATCTATTCAGAACGATGACAAAAAAGTACTTCCTTATGACCATCTTACTAAAGACCAGAAGGAAATAGCCGATAGCATTATCAATCGCTTAAAAGGTATCTCATTTGAGGAAAAAGGAGTACTGGGACGTACTCATCTGATAACTCACAAAATCGACACTGGCGATTCCCTTCCTATCAAACAAAGATGCTATAGATTATCCCCTGAAAAACAAAAAGCATTAGTTAATGAGGTGGATAAAATGCTTGAATGGGACGTAATTGAACCCTGTGAAAGCCCTTGGCTATCCCCAGTGATTATTACTCCCAAGAAAAATGGTGAATGGCGTTTCTGCGTCGACAGCAGGAAACTGAACTCTGTTACTCGTCGTGACGCATATAACCTTCCCCTTATAAGCGAGATCTTAGATAACCTTAGGAATGCCAAATACCTGTCTAGTATTGACATTGCCAAAGCTTTTTGGGAGACTCCTCTTAACCCGGCAGACAAAGA
Source organism: Chilo suppressalis (assembly GCA_902850365.2). Taxonomy (NCBI): domain Eukaryota; kingdom Metazoa; phylum Arthropoda; class Insecta; order Lepidoptera; family Crambidae; genus Chilo; species Chilo suppressalis. The sequence goes on along the minus strand of OU963906.1, from coordinate 14,197,366 downwards.
CAAGACTGCATTCTACGTTCCAGGCAGAGGAATGTACAGATTTAAAGTAATGCCCTTCGGTTTAACTAATTCCCCTGCTACTCAACAGAGACTTATGGATATGTTATTTACCCCTGATTTTGACAACAAAGTCTTCTGTTATCTCGATGACATTGTCGTAATAAGTGAAACATTCGACGAGCATATCGCTCTACTCTTAAAAGTCTATGAAAAACTTTCATTTGCGAACTTAACTATAAATTTCGAAAAATCTCAATTCTTTAGAAATGAACTTAAATATCTTGGCTTTATCGTAGATGAATTTGGACTACGAGCTGATCCCGACAAAATCCACTCTATTCTGGAATATCCTACACCATCTTCTAAAAAAGAAGTTCGTAGGTTCATCGGCACCTGTAGTTGGTTCCGGAGATTTATTCCGAATTTCAGTACTATTGCTGCTCCTCTTAACAAATTAACTTGCTCAGGAGTTAATGCTCCCAAGTTTTCTTGGAACCCTGAAGCTGAAACTGCGTTTCAGAAACTAAAAGAAGCTCTCGTCACTACCCCTGTGCTCGCTTGCCCAGACTTTAACCTACCATTTTCTGTTCATTGCGATGCATCTAATTATGGTATAGGAGCAATGCTTACTCAACTTCAAAACGACAAAGAAGTCGTTATTGCCTACATGAGCAAATCGCTTAATAAAAACCAACAAAACTACTCAACTACAGAAAGGGAAACCTTGGCCGTTATAACTGCTCTTGAACACTGGCGTTGCTATCTCGACAATGGTAAACAATTTACCATTTATACTGATCACGCAGCCCTTAAGTGGTTCCTAAATTTATCTAATCCCTCAGGAAGACTTGCTCGTTGGACTTTACGTTTATCTTGCTTTAACTTTGTCCTGAAACATAAGAAAGGCAAAGATAATATTGTTCCAGATCTATTATCTAGATCTAAACCTAAAGACTTTGCAGATTCGCCACCTCAAGGTGTACTTCCAATTTCCACAGAAGTTTCATCCCCTAATCGTGATTTGGATCACTACAACAAAATTTTGCTCGGATGTCAAAATAACCCTGACTCCTACCCGAATTATACTATTAAAGACAACAAGCTTTATCGTTGTATTCATTCTCCAAATAGCCTCAATGATGATTTCATTTGGAAAGAAGTTCCTTTACCTCATGAAAGATGTAGGCTCATCGAAACTAACCATGGCTCTGAACTTGAACCTCACCTAGGTATCTTTAAAACTTACAAAAAACTTTCATTACGATATTACTGGTCTGGTATGTTTAAGGACATTGCCAGATTTATCTCTAACTGCGACACATGCCTGGCGTATAAACATCCAAACCATTCACCCTACGGACCAATGGGCAAACCAAAAATTTGCTCTAGGCCCTTCCAGACTATATCGCTTGATCTTATGGGTCCATTACCCATGACTAGAAATCGTAATCAATACATCTTAGTTATTAACTGCTTTTTTACTAAATATACTTTAATCTTTCCCCTTAAGCGTGCTACCACGCCTAATATAATCTCTTTTCTTGAGAACTCGGTTTTTCTGACACATGGTGTCCCTCAGACCATTATTATGGACAACGGACCCCAATTCCAGTCTCGTGAATTCATTTCCTTCTTAAAAAAATATAAAATTCCTTTTATATTTCATTCTCCATTCTATTGTCCTCAAGTAAACCCTACTGAAAGGTACAACAGAACAATTATTACTGCTTTAGCTGCCCTCGTAGGTGATGACCATAGGACGTGGGATAATCACCTCCCTAAAATCCAACAGGCGTTGAACAGTTGTGTGAACTCCATAACTGGTTATACGCCTAACTTTTTGGTATTTGGTCGTGAAACAATTCCCTGCGGCTCTTTTTATACCTCAGCTCGAAGTATCGAAGAAGTTACCTTTCTACCTCGCGATATTTACTCTGAAAATGCTGGATTCCTCTCATCTATTTTCGACAAAGTTCAAACTACCTTATACCTTGCTCACGCTAAAAACAGTGCACGCTATAACCTACGTCGCTCATTCAAAGAATTTAATGTCGGCGATATGGTTTGGCGAAAGAACTATGTGCAAAGTAATGCAGGTTCTTACTTTAGCGCTAAGCTCGCGCCTAAATTTCTTAAATGTAAAGTTGTTAAGAAAATCTCACCTTTAGTGTATATATTAGAAGATACCAATGGCTCTAAAGCTAAATGGCATATCAAAGACATTAAAATCTAAAACTCATACCTCGTTCACCGCATTAATTCATTCATAACCATTCATTCATTTATCACTCAAATCATAATCTCTAAATTTAATATTTTTTTTTGTTTACCCTAAAGCTCTTAAGCTCTCTCAACGTCTATAAAAGACGTTAACCTTTTAAATTTACCTCTATTTTTCTATAGAGTACTTTTCTCCAGTGCTCTACCTTACTTAACCTCTTTAAAGGCAACTAAAGCCTTTACTTTAACCTTTACCTAAGACTACCCTAATGGTCTTCTCTACCTTAACCCTACATTCTTAAGTACTAAATGATACTTCTTTCAGAGCGGCTGACTACTCGTTAAAGAAGCCTTAGGTCCGAGCGGCTGACAACTCGTTAAACAAGCCTTAGGTCGGAGCGGTTGATTACTCCTAAAAGAAGCCTAGGTCAATATTTTTTTTTTCCACTTATGGAGCGGTTGACAACTCCCTAAATAAGCCTGTCGTTATTAAGGAACACCCTTCTAGAGTGGCAGTCATTGATCGTGAACTCCACCCTTACCTGTATGAAGTTGAGGTATGATAGAAGAGGAATGTGTATTTGTATGAATGGTTGTATGTTTCTGCGAAGTAGTGTTCCTCGGATCTCTTTTGGCCTTTTCTTTAAGCAAAATTTTCTGTAGTCGAAAATTTTCTGGGGTCGTGGGGGAAAATGTAACGTACCTTAATATGGTTTCGACTCATGGTTTCGATTATCATAGGTTCCATTTCGCACATTTTATCATATAACATCATCGATATTCATCAGGCATCATCATATATTTTATCATTTATTCCTGGAAACACATAATTTCAAAAATATCACACACTATTCATCACTTTGTAAATACTTATAATAATTTCTTCTGTACTGAAAATCACTATTCCAGAGTGCTGGACACTTACCGGCATTTCTCTTTATTCTGTTATTTACTTGTTTTCACTTATTATGCTTTGATTTTATCTATATTTAATTTATTTATTTTATTGACATTTTATGACAACCTAATGTTTTTTATCCGTTGCCATGGCTACCCATGACACGGATACTCTCTCCAACTACGTCTATGACTATTCAACCTCCACAGACCACTTACTTTGATTCTTTTTGGCTCGATTCGAACCGTGTCTAAATTCAAATGGTTCCGGACCTATAAAAGGCCGAGCCTCCCTGATCATTTATTCAATTCTACGGCAAAAGTTGCCTACTCAACTTTTGAAAAGCTCGCTACCGAGCTCTAAATTAATAAAAGGCCTTGTCCCGGGGCCGACTGCCCCGGGACTCAAGAAAGACCTCAAAGCTTTTTAGCACCTATTGGCTCTTTAAACAACTTCCTAACTCCAATACTATACTACTATACACGTTCTCGCAACCTCATCGGTGGGACTGCGCCTGGTCTCCAGCTTCTTCGGCCAGCCTCCAGCTGCTTCAGCCCGCCTTCTACCGACTCCTGCCGTTTCTTCAACGCCCGCCTCTGGCCGATATACGCCGGCCAAACTACCAGCAGCGCCGCCAGCAACCACCAGGGGAGGCAAAGATCTAAGACGGCTGCACAGGAGCGCTTCTGCCTCCAAGGAGCGCCGTCCATCTACCTGTAGCACGACCTACCGTTCAAGCCGCCCCTGAAGATCGCCGACGACCCACGCCCACTTCACAACTCACACTACACACATATTCCATATTTTTTTTAAATAATCTGTAAATACTACTTTATCTTGTAAATATATATTCCTATACTGTTCTTTTGATTTTTCCTTCATTCCTATCTAGTTTTATTTTGTTGCTACACAACAATATATTGGCTAGACCATGAAAAAATGTTTCCTGGTCTATCGATGCTGGCCAAAAAATATTTGTCAATATCTGCCACATCAGTACCATCCGAACGTCTTTTCTCTAAAGCTGAATGTGTACTTAACGAAAGACGCCTAGGTTCTTCAAAATTAAATGAAATACTATTTCTTAATGGTAATATACCAATTGCTAAGCGATAATAATTTGTACATTATTTTGTTTAAGATATTGCTTTGAACTATTATGTCCTAATATGTCAATATTATTGTCATCAAAAACCGGCTTTCTGTGTTATTTTTCGTTACTTTATTTTATTGATTTATCTCGTTACTGTTTCATTGATCTCATTAAAAGATTTCATAGTATTTAGCTCGAAAGTTAGTATTTAATATTATAATAATATTTCGTAAGTGTACTTGAATACTGATTCAGTAATATATTTTTTTAGTAATTAGAGAAATATTTTTAATAATACGTTAAGATTATTGTCTGAAAGCGGCTTTCAGTGATATTTTTTGTTACTTTATTTTATTGATTTATCTATTTACCATTTTATTGATCTAATTAAAAGATCTCATAGTATTTAGCTCGAAAGTTAGTATTTAATATTATAATAGTGTACTTGAAGACTGATTCAGTAATATATTTTTAGTAATTATAGGGATATTCCTTTATGTTTCGTTATTTATATTAAATATAATAACTGTATGTACCTCCGGTGGTGGAGTAAAATTTTATGTTTGTTTTTTCAGAAATGACATCATTGACTTCATTGTTTTTATTACGTTTTGAAATTTTATAATAAACACAAATTAAAACTATTCACTTCTTAGCTTATGTAATATAAAGAGTTCATATATCGATCTAACGATCTAATCACTAAAAAACGGTTAAAAGTTTTATATTATATCTTTTCTAAAATACCTATTCGAAAAAAAACATGCTGAGAAAAATCAAAATATCGAGTTACACCTTTTCTCAACTCAATAGGCGGCCGAGTCGACTGAATGAATGACTACGCGAGCGAGCGGATGATGCCCGATAGAGACGCGTCGGTCGGTTATTTCCTTCTTTGTCTCACCCGCACCCTATTAAGAGCCCTTTCACATTTTTTGCAATAAATCGCAATTTTTGAGCGCCTCGTTTACCCCCTTAGAAGAGGTTTTGACTACTTCGAATAGAAGTAAACAGTAGATTTATTCTTGCTATTGAAAATTTATGTAGAATATTTGCAAATACTATTTTCATGTTTTTGTACTGATCGTTCTACTGCAGCTAGTTTACAGAAAAAATGATAATATGCACAACTTAAAACGCCTAAATCTCACAAGAATGTTCAATAAATTAGATCAAATTAATTACTACTACATCAGAAATATGTTTTTGTTGCAACATAATGTATTAGAATCTTGATTTTCCATCTCATTAATTATTAAAAAAACATCTAACCTCCGTGAGTTTCCCTAAAAAAATAACGCAGGTTTACCTCGTATTTTGATATTGAATTAAATAGAATTACTATAAAAAACTTTCATAAAACTAATCTACAATCATTGAACTATTAAAATATGTATATATTTTTATAATAAGTTCATTAATTATTATTTTATAAGACTGAACATTACCCGTAAAATGCAATATATACTAGTGCAAATCTAGGCGCCGTTCAGTACGGCGCCAGCGCCTTTGGAGGTCGGATCTATGTCGCTTTGTACCGTACGCGTCCCGAGCGATGCTACGAGTGCATTCATCGTAAAACTGGCTGGATATACTACGAGCGCAAAACTTTAATTGTTGCCTGTATGTAAGTTTCCACAACCGTATTAATTTTTATTATTATAAGTACCTCCCTAGTTATTAATTATCGTTGCTTCAACTAATATTTTTGTTATTAGCTTTTACAATGGGGCGTAAAATTCCTGCTTACCATTGTGTCAAAAAAGAAAACGAAATAATGATGCAGCCATAAAAAAAAGCTTGTGAAGCAAGGTGAATATGCTTTTAACATTTCGCTTTATTTTGAAAGCCTTTAAAATGCCATTAATTGATAAAAAAACATGTTATGAAAGTTATTTATCATTAAATTTCCTACAACTTTTGCATAAATCTTTTTTTTACTAAATAAATACTTTTAAAGTTATAAGTCGTTAACGTAGCAATAATGCAGTATATCAGAGTTTTGTATGCGTGCAATTGATTCTCATCACTAATATTATTTATAATATTTATTTTTTTCCCTTTTTTTTATTACATTTTTTTACAATTAATTGTTAACAATCCAACACAAATCATCATCAGCTTCAATTTGTATGTAAGTAAGTGATTTTTTCGGATACTTCTGTAATTTCATTTCAATGCCCGTTTTGGCGCACATTAACGACTATTAACTTCAAAAGTCTTTATTTAATAAAAAAAAATATACAAAACTTGTAGGGAATTTAATCACGGATAACTTGTATATGACGTTTTTTACCAATTAATGACATTTTTAAGGTTTTATAAAGGAAAAACTACAAACATGTTCAAATTAACAACAACAATTGAAAAACGGTAAGAGTTACAATAAAAAGTTTGAGAAAAAGAAATTAGAGATTTAGTTATAAACAAAAAACACTACATTTTTTCCGTACATTCAATAATTTAGGAGATATAGCTATAAACGCGTTTTCCAATAAAGCGGCCAGTTGTGACCACCCTACATTCCCCGATTTAAACTTAAGCTTCTTACAATCTACCCTGAAGTCTGTAAAAAAAAGCTAGAGTACGGTAAAATGTTGCATTTCGATCAAGTATAAGAAGTATAAGCTCGTGGGCGGCCAAAGTATATATTGGCCTAACATAATAATATATTTATAATAGAAATTCACAGTTCTATTTATTTTAGATGGAAACAAAATTTTAATGGCAACCCAGAAAATACTGAAACTATACCGACCATAAGTTCAATGGATTCGATTGCAACGGAAACTGTAAGTTTTTCATATTGTTATTGGAATTAAACAAAGAAAAAAGAAATTAAATTTATAACAATAAATTTATTATTATTTAAATTTATAATAATAAATTAATATATATAGGAAAAAAATGCTGTTGGATTGGAAATCGAAGCCGAGGAACAAAGGGAAGCGTTAAACTCAAATGTAAATATTTTATCTGTTTGATACTGACTTAATGGGTATTTCACTACGTTTTAAACTCAAACTAATGGGATGCATTTCTAGAGCAAAAAAGTTTATTTTTAATATTTTATATTAGACTTCTTTGCTCCATAAGTTCAATTGACAGTAACTTGCTGATTTACGTACCATATCTGTGTCTGGATTGGAAATGTATTTCCAGTATTGCCTACATCTGTTTATTAAATGAACTATGAAAGCAAAGACTGAGATATTTGATTATTACCAAACATCAATCATCATTAAAAAAGTCAATACTAAAAAACATAAGTAAATAAAATATTATTTCTCATTGCCACTCGAAAAAGGGATTTCATTCAGCGATAACAGTGAATAAACTTTTCATTTAATTACTGAGTTAGAATTTTGAACAAACAGAAGTTATGCAAAGCATACATATAAAGTTACAATAATTAGTAATAATCATAATTAATCTTTGTCATTTCCAAAACACAACCAATGGGTACTATAAATATATTATTTATTTTCTCACAATAGTAAAAAAACTTAATCCTTGTATCCTTTGCTTCACTCAGGATTCCTATCTAGAATCGTTCGTTGCTACAGTAGGGATCCATCTTAGCACTTCAAATTAACTTTATTTTATAATGGCATTTATTGTATTATCAACAATTGCATATTAAAGTATCAATTTGGTAAAGCGCGCTATACTGAACATCGCCGATGTCTCGCTCGTGCGACTCGGACACGCTCGCGGCCGTATTTACCTAAACAAGAGAGGCGCAATTATGTAAAAGGGCTCTTAAATCAGCGCATCTCTTTCACTCGTCGAGTTCGCACGACCAAGCCCGAGTCGACCCGGTTCGTTCGTCTTCGTCACGTACATCAGTCAAGAGTCGGTTAGTCGACTGACATTATTCGTTAGTACTTTATTCTGCGGGTCGTTGCGTGCGACGCGCGCCGCCCGATACCTTCGACTCCAGTCGAATAATGTAAAGCACAGTCGACTTGGTCGAATGATTCGTGGAGTCGAATGATTAGTATTAGTATTATTCGAAGTCGCGTATCGCTGAGTCAGGGTATTCGATAAAAAGAAGCAAAGACAGTTATAAAAATTTTTTGCACACCAATATAATTTGCAAAATAAATCTTTAAATTTTGTGTATAATAATCATAAGTACTAAAGATATACATAAACATTCAGATATATATTTATGCATGAAACTTTTTGAATACATAATAACCAAACATTATGTTCATTCATCAATTCATCGTTCATTCTTTTAGTGTCTCATCCCTAACTTATGTACTTAGTCCCCCATTAAAAGTGGCGAAAAATTTTGTTTTTGCAAGCAAACGGTATGGCATCTCCATTGGTATATTCTTTAATGTTAAGGTTGATAGTGTCAGCGTTTGTATGTCATGTCTGAATTTATAATAAAACTTATATTACTTTTACGTAAATGTCTGTTTGTATAACATTTTCAGAAACGCTATACGCATCTACGACGATCGACGGTTCTGAATTTGGCTGAATTATCTCCGAAATCACAGCTTTTATGTAATTTATATTTTTTTTTTGTTAGTAGTACTGTTTGCCTAAACAATTTAAAATTTATACTAGCGGCTGTCCGCAACTTCGTCCACGTTAACGTTTTTTGAGAATCCCACAGGAACCATATTTTTTTGGTATAAAAATTATCCTTTGTTTCAATCCAGGTAATAAAACGTATGTGTACCAAATTTCACCCAAATATGTTAAGACGATTTTGCGTGATTGTAATACTAACAAACATACAAAAACACATAAGTATTTTAAACTTTCAGATTTATAATATTAGTAGAATATACGTTTTAGTCAAGACTGTATTATAGGTAGCATTCTAGTACATTGAGAATAACATGAAGGTATTTATGAAATTAAACTCCACGGCGACAATTCAAGTGTTATCCTCGTGCACAATAGCTACTTAAAAATCGGCTCGAGAAATACCAAGGGAATTCCTACCGACGATTCTTTAAGGAAATATGTAGAAATTACGAGCTTTCTCAAAAGGCGGATCCGTTGGAATCTCGGGGCTTTAATTAGTCGTTTTAATGAATGTCGGGGCACGTACGTTGTAAATGCGGCCCATTACCTGAGTAATTGACGCACCGATAACAACGCCGCGTCTCACGATGCTTCGTTGGGCGTCGTTGGGTACAGAAAAACTTCGAGTAAAACTCAGACTTTGTGTTAACCTAATGCTGTCTCTGTCTACTTTTTAGCAAACAAAGGTGACAGCATAATTGCAATATCAGGTTGAATTTTTGTAATAGGGGCTTGCTTTCTGTTCTTCATGATGATTTCTACATTGTGTACGTGCCAGAAACAGAAAAATGGTTTTGAGCTGATTTCTTTTATCTGGTTATTTCCCACTGGGTATAAATATATTTGACCACTTGATTTTTATATCTCGATTTACGTGGGTGTTAATCTGGAACCTAAAATAAATTGAACTTTTTCTAGTAAAAAACTTCAGGGCCTATACTTCTCTGGCTTAGTATGTTTAGTTCTGTTAGTAAATACTAATCCTTGGTTACTAAAATAAAATAATATTATCATTTATTTCATACCCGTTTCTGTATTTAAGTAACATTTGTTATCAATTAATTTAAGTACCAATTTAACACAATTTATCAACATAAATATTTATTTTAGTATGAAATACCATTCTTATATTGCCTCGTCAGTGGGAACATTAATAGGCGGTTGAAGATGAAAGAAAAAAAAATTAAAAGACTTTTATGAATATAGCATGTTACAGGCATTAGTTGATTCAAACAGCCTTGCAACATTGATGAGCTGTCAAAAGAATATCGTAGAATATTATATAATATCATTATATTTGCCAGAGCGAAATTTAATTGAGAAACCCGCTATAAAAGACAACGTGTAACAGTAGATACCAAATTAAGCAGGTAGTGGGAACTTCGTACTCGCAGATATGTGTACACTGCAATTTACATCGAACCGTCCCTGTCTCTGGCCAATAATTAACGGCGCAACCCCCGAAGGGATCAAATGTACCCACGGCGAAACCGTACGTAGCAATGCCTTTCATTTGGTTTTCCGAATTAACGCCACGCCAGTTGGACTCAACTCCGCAATCGGGAACTAGTAAGTAATTATGTTGTTATAACATTGTTTGTGCGTGTCGCGATTTCGTTTACTAACTACTACAACAAGAGTGAAATTTAGAGAACAGCATGTGTAGACTTTTATCAAAAACGAGTTCCTAGTGTGTTCGTTTATAAATTGAACCAGATTAAAAATGTTGGTTTCCGCGCCGATTATAAATAAATTAGAGGTGCCTTGCGGTTTTGTTCGCGTTAATTTGAGGAAAAAGTTTACGAAAGACATAAATATATGCTTTGATTGTGCACGCAAAGGAAGCTCTCAAATGGAATATCTTTGCCCTGTTTTTACAACATGTTTCATATGATGCTCCGCTCTTATTGGTGATTATGAGTATAGCGTGATGTTACATAGCTTTCCTATTTCAAAGAAGCTAGTATTATAGGTACTTAACTACTAAAAATAAAACCCACTTCAAAATCGTAAATAGAACCAAAAAGTAAACAACAGATATGTTCATGATTGCGAAATCAGGCGGGGTCAAGATCTTAACATGGAATAGATTTTCATTTTTTAATCTTGGCCCCAAAGAGAGGGAAATTACATGGTCGCAGTTAACAATATACAAAAATACTCATTAAATAAAAACTATGTTCTTTTAGTAATCGGTGTACAAATAGACAACGTAGCCTGAAAATTATATCGTCCAAGATACAAAAGTGCTTCTAAAATAAAAACTACCGAGCCAAACTAGATACATTTTTTATTCATTTTAGAATCACGCAAATCGGATTAGAAGTCTCGAGTAATCGTTGTACATACATAAAAAAAATATTTTATAATTATTTCTCGTTTAAGAACGGGATAACGTGCGCGTACCTTTATGTCTACCACATATATTCGTAGAACGTAGCACAGCGTAGTAGTGTTTTTGTAGAAGCACTTGTTGTGACTTTTGTTTTAGTTTCATTAAATTCATACTGATCTATTATGTAACGTGTACACATAGAAGTACAACCAGGTTTCCTGCACCGAACCCGCAGTGTCTCAACTCTTCTATTTATTTTAACCTTTCTAGATACATAATTATGTGACCACTCGTCGAATCCGTAGCATTGAAAATCCGTAGCATTGAAAATCCGTAGCATAGTAGTAAAAAAATTCACCTTACCTTTCTAGATGATTTCTGAAATTGATTAATCATGATTTACTATATGAAGGTTCTTCTCACTATTAATGTCGTACACACCTTTCCTGATATGGAATATGTGATAAGAATGGTCAAAGGCAAATATTAACAATGATATTGTGGCCCGGTACTACAAATTGTAGTCTAGTTCGATGAATTAGAACAATGGTTTTTAAATGATTGTCTTAATCTTTGATTGTAGCTATACATTTAAAAAAACCTTTATGCTTCTGGCTTTCCGAGCATTTAGCTCCCTTTGTCTCTAGGTGTATTGTTACACTAACGTTTCAGTGCGTTATCACTATTATTGTTGACTTGAAACACCTCTATTAGCGTTGAATGTAATGTTGTATATATACATAGGTCAGTATACATTGAAGTAATATTACGTGTATCGTATACAAATTGTGGCCTTTTGTATATAAGTACCTAACTTGAAACACAAATATAAAGAATCTTTAGGCCATGACAATATATAACTGTGTAAAACATCCTAGTTATATTATTAATGTGAAATTTTGTAAACTTGTATGTCTGTTACTCTATCGTACAAAAATGGCTGAACGGATTTGGATAAAATTTTGCACTCGGACAGCTTATAACCTGAAAAGAAACACAGAATACTTTTTTATCCCGGAAAAGTGTTAGGTTCCCGAGAGATTTTCAATAAATTATAGTTAACGCCAATGAACTATTATTATATTTAAACAAATTAGAAGAGCAAAAGAGGTTTGAGTTCCATATGATACCCGAGGGAATAGGATTTTATAGTTTAAAACTTTGCATTAACACTTGGTCATAAGCCCTTTAAAGATGGATTTTGTAAGTTTGATAAGAGCAAACCGTAACAACGAACTATCCCATATTGCATTTAAGGTGCTGCTCGAAAACGTAGTTACGATTTCAAAAATATTCTTATTACATTGTAGGTACTCAAATTGCAGACAGACTTGTATTGTACAGACTTGGACGAAAAACCTTCCTGCATAGGTAGGTTTTTGGTTAGTTCTATAATAGTTTCGTTCGTGTGTGCATGTACAAAACAAGAATTAAACAAACCTGCGTCCGTCCATATGACACAAGCTTCCGTTCCGTTTGAAATTGTGAAAAATGAAACAGTTCATAAAGCAAACGGACGAAATTCGAGATAAAACATTTCCATGTTGGATGGTGAGTTGAGTTCTCGTTCCAGCATCTGAAGGCTATCGTTATGTATTGGAATGTTTTTGGCCCCGGTTTTATTATTTTCAGTAGATACTTTTAACTTGTTTTTTCTTTACTATCGAAATTTAAATACAATAGACAGCGAAACATAGGTTTGAGTTTGAGTTAAAAATTACGCTGATCGTCACTTGTTCCAAGGTACCTCTCGATTCACCTATTAATTCTAAGTGTCGCCACACACGGGCCACCTACCACAACCACAAAACGCCACCACCGGCATATTTCTTGTAGTTTTTTACATTTTATATGGACTCGCCACACAAGGTACGCCAGTGGCCGCCACACGCTACAAATCGTCGTTGCTCGCTTCTTGTGGCCCGCACCGGCCACTTAATGCGCCGATACAAAACGCCGAAACACGTCACTCGCGCGAGTCCCTCTCTCCCTTAGTGTCTCCGCACACGGGCCACACACCACAGCCACAAACGCCGCCACGAGAAGCTAGTAGCGGCTACTAAAGTGGCTGAAGCTCGCGACAGCGGCCGACTAAGGTAAAGGAGAGAGGGGTGGGGAATCGCGCGAGTGACGTGTGGCGGCGTTTTGTATCGGCGCATAAGTGAGTGGCAGGTGCGGGCCACAAGAAGCGAGCAACAACGATTTGTAGAGTGTGGCGGCCACCGGCGTACCGTGTGTGGCGAATCCATATAAAATGTATGAAAACTACAAAAAATATGCCGGTGGCGGCGTTTTGTGGTTGTGGTCGGTGGCCCGTGTGCGGTGACACTTACCTTAGTGGGCCGCTGTCGCGCGCTTCAGCCACTTTAGTAGCCGCTTCTAGCTTCTCGTGGTGTCGTTTATGGCTGTGGCGTGTGGCCCGTGTGCGGCGACACTAACGGATCTTTAATAGAACAGAAGAAATTCAGCAAGAAAGTTTTATCTTTCCAGCAGTATTTTGAATAATTACGAGCAGGAAAGTAGTAGTAGTAGCGGGTCAGATGGTTGTTAAAGACCCTTTCGAAGACTTTACACAACACTCAGATGACAGCTATCGGCCAGTAGTTGGCCGGGTCTGAGCGGTTTTGGGCACCGGTTGTACATTGGCATCTTTCCAAGTCTCCGGCACACGCCCCAAAGAGTAACAGAATTGGTACAAGCGCGTAAGCAAGGGAGACAACTCCGGTGCACAATGGTTCACTACAACTGCTAGGATGACATCGGGTCCACTAGCTTTCCGGACGTCGAGTGATTGCAACTCCGCACGAACATCACGCTGCCTGATTTTAATATCAGGTATCGTAGTGCCACAATGAGGTAGTATAGGTAGCTGTGCATTGCAAACATTGATTCTCGAGTAAGCCGCAAAAAGCTTTGCCAATAAATCGGTTTTACTTGCGCTTATGAGCTAGTGACCCATCTGGATATCGTAGAGGTGGCAGCGAGGGCTGGCGGAAGTTGTGCTGCATGGCCTTACCAAAACTAGGGCGCGTTAACAATTCGTGGCCAGTACGTGCAACACGTTGGGCATCCGCTCTTATGTAAGTCTTCTTACAAGACCTGGAAGCACTATTATAGGCAGCTTTTAGTGAATCAACCCCGGGATCTTTAAGAACGTGGCTTCTGATCCAAGCGCCATATGCCGCCTGCTTACATGAAACAGCATCAGCACAGTCGCGATTGAACCAGCGGTTACGTGTGCCCTTGCTAATAAGATTAGAATGTGGAATCTAATACTCCATTCCCATTATGAACTCTTCAGTAATAGCAACGGCTCGCTGATAGGTCCTTTTCATTGAAGCAGCGCTGCTTCCAAGGGACGGACGCAAAGTAGTCGCGTATACCATCCCAAGCTGCCGACCCATAGTGCCAGACCTGCGTCTGATCACCAATATACGAGGGGTTTTGGCCTGTGGCACCTTGGCAGATATCAGGCAATGATCTGATGAACCCAATAAGGCTCGAACTATAACCTGATACTCCTGAGGATGAGTCGTAAGCAGAAGGAAAGAAGGCGCTTGACTTGCTATAACTGGGATCCTGGTGGGATAATCGACCAGTTGTGTCAAGTCATGCGTAAGAGCGAATGCATGTACAGAGATCCCCACATGGTCAGTTTTGAAGGAGGCCAACCACAAACCATGGTGGGCGATAAAATCCCCCAAAAACATCAGTTCTGCGTTGGGAAATTACGCCTGGGCATCATCTGCTGTCCAACTAAGATGGTCAAAGAGTCGAGTTGTCTCAGCGTCGCTGGTGTGGGATCTGTAGAGGCACACGTAGAGTATACATGTACCACCAATATGGAAAGTCTTCCAGGCAGGAAGGAAGGTTTTTCCAAGGAGTTCAAATGACGACAACAAACATCCGCTCGAATATAAAGGCATGCACCGGCTTTCGCTTTGAAGGATTATTTTGTTAATAAACCAGTCATTTAGTGAAGGCGTTTTTCCCGATTTACTGAAAATACTCTGGTAAATACTGTTCACAAGAAAAATGAGATAACTAATCCAAGTAATTATAGATATATTTCAATTTTACCTACAGCATCAAAAATTTTTGAGAAAGCAATGAGTGATAGAGTTATTAATTTTTTTGAAAAATACAAAATATTTGATGATTCACAAAATAGTTTTCGGAAAAATCGTTCCACAATTTTAGCCGTGTATATATCCTGTTAGATATGACTAAAGCATATGACAGAGTACAGCACAATATCTTGCTAAATAAATTATATGGCATGGGCATTCGCGGATCTGCGCACAAATGGTTTGCATCATACTTAAAAGATAGGCGACAACATGTAGAAATTGAGTACTTTGATGATAGTGGAAACATCACACGCGTACGCTCCGATTGTAAAATTGTAAACGCATCTATACCTCAAGGAAGCGTGGTTGGATGTCTTCTGTTTTTGGCTTGCATAAACGACCTTCCAAAGATTATGGAGGAGCCCTGCATTCTGTTCGCAGACGATAGCTCCTTACTTACCTCATGCCACAACAATAACAATAGTGATGTTAACAAAAATTTGAATTGCTTACTTAACAAAAACTTTAGACTGGTTAAATTATCACAATTTAAAAGTAAATTTTACAAAAATCAAAATAATTACTTTCCATCCACACCAGAAAACTCAATTAAATTTAAATTTTATCTACAACGGAATAAGATTGGATTGTGTGGAATGGTTCACATTGTTGGGAATAGTGATAGATAGGCACCTCAACTGGAAAGCTCACGTACAAAAAACAAAATCTAAACTGTCTAGCTTTTCTTATGCGCTACGCGAGGTAAAAAAGGCGACTGATAGAGAAACAGCTATAGATACATACTACGCTTACGCCCATGCTTGGCTGTGTTACGGGGTGGTGTTGTAGGGTAATAGTACGGACGCACATTTGCTGCTTACCATGCAAAAGAAGTTAATCCGTATCATAGCCAACATCGAGCAGACGGAGAGCTGTAGACCGTACTTTCAAGAGTATCAGATACTTCCATTACCGTGTTTGTATATTTTGGAAATGTGCAAGTTTGTGCGCAAACAGCAAATTCTACACTAGACGACAAGACATTCCATCTAGATACACATCTCGACACAACAATAAATTAATGTTGCCTAATTCTAGGCTAAAACTATCATCATCAAGCAGATTTAATTCATCAATTAAAATTTATAACAAATTGCCCAATACAATAATGAATGAAAATAATTACTTGACATTTAAAAACAAATTAAAGGAATTTCTAATTAACAAATTTTATTATAATGTAAATGAATATTTTAATGATATAATCAGTAAATATTAATGTACATGTACAAATAATTTATTTAATTATTTATTATATTTTATATTTAATTTTGTGAAATTATTAATATTACTATTTATAATTAAATCAGATAGTGATAATCTAAATAAAAATCCAATTATAACAATAAAAAATAAACATATAAAACAATCTCTAACATCCAATTATAATTTTACTATTAGTGTTGTTCTTCTGAGAAGCGTATCCTCTCTTCTAATAAATAATTGCGTGCCCGTCGGGGTCCATAATGATCATATTTATATAAGTACCTACCACCCACTGTACACATTATGGTTGCAATAAATGATTTGAGTTGAGTTGAGTTGAGGTGATTCTTAAAGCACGTAGCCGTGATAGTTCAATCAGCCTGTGTCAGCCTCAGGCGAAAGTATTTGATTCTCCGTTAGAAACAATAATGTTCGCGTGCTGTCTTTAGATGGTGGTGTATTGAGGTTAGAGTGGTGTCCGCGAATATTGCAGAACTCGACCTCAAACAGCGCGGAAGGCGTGGGGGTGCACTCCTGTACAACCAAACTTTGTTTTACGGGCTGCCATCATGAGAAAATATTGAAAGACGTGAATCGAGTGGAGTTACTCGCAACAAAGTCAGACAAATATGTGGAGGCACGTTTTCCCGAGTAATTGTCTAACACAGAGAAACTCCGACCCATTGGGTTTGGAGAGTAGTGGCAGAGTCGATACCAGTGTTTCGGTAATCACATGTATGTGTCCTGCAGTTGTGTTTATAGTTTGTTATAATACCTTATTACTTGGTACTACTACCATTGGTACTTTTTTTTCCTATTTTGCAACCTAGTATCCATATGTGGTTATGATTAGTCATGCTCTCTCAAAAATCTCTTCGACGGTGTCGTGTGAGGCGGGTCGTTACGTTTCCTAAAATAAAGGTAAATTTAAAAAATCAAAATACCCGACTGCTTTATTATACTTCAAATAAAAACTGAAAAGAAAAAAACAAGTCCAGTAGTCTATAATTCTGTTAATAAGGAACAAAGCTACTTTAACAGTCGGGACCCATTAGATATTCAAGAATACATAATATTTTTCAACAGTGGGTCCCGACTGTTAAAGTAGCTTTGTTCCTTATTAACAGAATTATAGACTACTGGACTTGTTTTTTTCTTTTCAGTTTTTATTTGAAGTATAATAAAGTAGTCGGGTATTTTGATTTTTTAAATTTACCTTTTTTATTTCACACTTTTTAGTTAGTTAGTATTTTAAGACGGTATATACCGTAGTCTTGTTACTTCAGTAACGGAATTAATATCGCGGGAATGTTTAAGTACCTTGCGTCGGTCTAAAAGATTGATTTATTAAGACATATAGAGACTTTACCAGCGGGGACAAGGCTACAGATGGGCCTCAATTTTCGCAAAAATGTGTGAAGTTAAATCAAGTCGTTACATAGATATCTCTAATGTATGTAAATTTTATAGTAAACTAGAACTTACTCAAAAAGTCATCTTTTGTTTATGTTTTTTTTTAATAGTTTAGCAGTAAATATAAAATTCATTTACTTTTATTCGTCGACTATTTAAAATTGGCAGTGGCTGCATTGTCATGTCAATGCCGGACGTCTAAGATTGTGATATACACAAATGCAGTGTCAGTCCCTAGTCTCATGATTTGATATACCTACATAATTCACAGAAACCCAATATATAGATGCCAGAAGTTAACTTCAAATGTTTTTAATCACCCTATGTACAATACCAATCAATGACGTTTACGTCGCAGGTTGAGGAAAGCAGTAATTCATAAGTTAATAATAAAGTTGTTTTGGACAATGGTGGCAACTGCCTTAGATCACTAAATTAAATAATTATGCAATCACCAAAGCAAAGTTTATAATATTTGATTAAACTAAAGGCGCATAATAAAATTTTCATAACGTTAGGTAGAGCACCATAGCATACTCATTTATTATCAATTTATAGTTCTCTTTGTAGTTTTCTTTTAAAGCGTTCCCATATAACAGGTCGAAGACTTTGTGATCGACCCATTTTTATTGGTAGTGTAAAGCTCGAATGAAGAGTACTCCCAGTAGGGCAATCATGGCAAATATTGTCCAAATTTTTTTTTATTTAAAAAAATACCGAATAACGTATCACTGTTAAGCACAAATGATAAGTAACTTTTACAAATATAATCAAATAAACCTATTACTTACTTTATTTTTAAATCTTTTTCATCTTTTATCTTATCCTAACTATCTATACTAATATTATAAAGAGGCAAGATTTGTATGTTTGTAACAAATAATCTGTCAAACTACTGAACCGGTTTCAAATATTAATTCATCATAAGGTAGCTACATTATTTATTTTTACATTTTTCTTTATTTAAATATATTTTGACCGAGTGACATAGGCTATATTTTATCCCGATAAATAAATTTCGCCCGTACAATGCCCGGGTGGATCACTAGTAAGTATAATATAATATTATAGATGGGAAAGTGAGTTTGTTTGTTGCGCTTCCGTGCCCTAATAGCTAAATCGAATATAATGAATTCCCATATAGAAATAGATGGGAACTTGGTTCTTATCTACAACATCGCAATACTTAAATATACTTATAAGCGTAGGGTGATGAAAGGGGTGATTTACCTATAAAAATCTACATTATTTACTTTGAATTTTGCAGAATTATTACAAAACCAATATTATCGCGAGCTGATTAATAAATACAGGGATTCCAATAAGTATGTACTTACTAGCGAAAAATGGGTTATTTGTCATTATATTAAGTAAACCTTTTTTGTAACATTAAGTAATATCGTTAAAAAAAATGAAAAACAGTAAAATTCTGAGTTTTTCATTAAAATTCAATAATTATAAATACCTATTATGATAATAAATTTTTCATCATTTAATAAGAAGGAACTGTATCACAGTTTTATTGTTAGTGCTTCGTATAGGATCAGATACTGCGAATAGCCCCTTTTTTTCTTTTACATAGTACACCGCGCTATCACTTTATCATCGTTGTAACTTTTTAAATATTTGTCGAAATGACATAGTGTAAAACGCAAAGTTTATCGTCTTTAAATATCAAAAGCGATAAAAGTATTTGTTTTGATAAAAAATGTTTTGTTAATACAAAATGTGCATTTTGGAAATAGATATCAAATAATATTTTAGTTTTGATTCACTATTTTAGCGGTAATGACTTACACATTAAAAATAGATATATGGTGTCACGGACTTTTTTTTAAAACTATTTAAGAGATACATTTTCACTCTACATTACATTCATGTAACTTTTATTGTTTTTTCAGTGCAGGCCAAAATGGCTCGCAGATGGGAGATTTTTTTCCGTCTTATGTGACACTTATTGTTATATATTGGCAAATTCACTCAATAACTACATAAATTAATAAATATATGTAATAATCATATATGAGCTATATTACTGTTAAGTTTCATTAAAATCCATTCAGTATTTTTTAGGTGATTAACAAAGATCCATACAAACGTAAGATTGAAATTAAAAGCGTAAGTGGTTAATAAACAATTTTAAAGCGTTGTAGATCCTAAACAATCATATTAAATGAAAAATGGTGTTAGGAACCTAAATATGATTTTTGATTATCTAGACAGTGATACCCCACTCGACATATTTTGTCAACTTATTTTTTTTATTTCGTCACAATATGGCGCCTAATTTTGCCCATATTGAATTTTGATTACTATCATATCTTTAGTAGCACTACCATGATTGAGACGAATCGTTTGATGTATGAATCATCAAAATCGGTCCAGGCGTTTGGTCTCTAGTGTGCCACAAAGGAACAAACATACATATATAGACTGTTAAACACATAACCCTGTCTGCGCGTCGCGCTTCGCGCTCTTGCATTGCGCAGCCGGGTAAAAATGGTTGAGCGAAGCGATGGCTGATTCATGCGTCATTCTTGTGAACGGGTGCTGCCAGCGGAGATGAGTCTGCTCTTGCTATATTAGGTTCTATTAATCGTTGTATTTAACTTTCGTCGAACATCTTTTTATTTATTATTATTATTACTAAACAGTAGGACATGGCATCCCTAAACATTCCTGATCTTTTTTTTTAAATCAGTTTTTATATATTTTGTTTTATTTTATAGTCATAATTGTTATATTATTTACATTTGTAATGGAAAGTAACTTCATGAGTTATCCCTTAATGAAGTCATTTTTCAATTTGACGACTCTGTATATATGGGAGAAAAAAACAGCCCTTACTGAGTTTCTTGCCGGTTCTTCTCAGTACAATGTCTCCCGCCGTAGATTTGCGAACCGATGGCGTAGCTTTTCTACATTTACAAGTACTTGTAACAGTCTAGACTGAATAAATGATATTGAATTTTTATGCGTGACCTGATGGGCCAGCCTCGCAAACTGGTTAAGAACGTTCGGGACAAGGGTCCCGAACGTGGCACGGTGTCCTGTGCCACGGGCGGCCAGTAGGACAGCCGTTTCTACGGGTCTCCCTGGCCGGTGGGTCGATGTAGTCCTCCCGGCATCAGTTCGACAGATGCCTCTGCTGGACCGAATCCGTCGCGGCAATCGCCACTGGAGCTCTGGTTGTATGCGGGCTGACCCCGAAACGCGCGTGAAGCACTTCGGTAAAAATTATATCAGATTTGCTCATTCAGTAATTGTACTTCACATACAAGACAGAAATCAGTTCTGATTACGTAGCAGTACCTACAGTGAGACCATAAACGCTTTTGTATGTAATTATCTCGGCAACCAACCCAAAGCTGGCCATTGGGGTTCATTAGCATCACGAAATAATTAACCGCCAACCGTCCCACAATCTGTTTGGGTACAAAACTCGCACATTGTTCCTCGGAGACGGGAATCAAACCCTATCTCTGAGGTCACGTTTGGGTACGAATTGTGCTTAAACTAGCAACGGATAACAACTCCATGAAATCCTTATTATTTGGATTAGAATACTTTTTTGTACTGTTATATAAAGAACTAGCTTTTGTCCGCGACTTCGTCCGCATGAATTTAATGATTCAGGTAGAAATTTTTTACCAAATCTGCTTTCTATTTTATAAAAAAGTTAGTGGTTTCACATTTGAAAACATAAATAAGGCGTAAAATTCGTCCTAGTTTTAAATTAAAAAAGCGGGACATATCCTGCAATACAATGAGTGCAATTCAGGATACAGATAAATTGTAAAAATATACATGACCTGACGTGGCTCAGATCGGTTTCAGAGCAGACAGAGAAACTTATAAAGCATTATGAAAAACATCTATCGATGGAATGTAATCTTTTTACTTCCATCATGGAAGCACTATATAGCCAGTAAAAATATAATTTAACGATGTGATAGCTTCAGTAGGTTTTTCAGTATTAGTAGTAATAATTACTGAGATTGATTAACAGATACGTAAAAAACTATACATTTTGGGAACCGGCAAAACTATTAAATTTTGTTTGATTTTGGCAAAAATAAGGATCAAAAACTTACAACATACTTTTCCGATAGGCCCAAAGGGAACGTGGTGATGAGATAAAAGCAAGTCCTTAGTAAAAGTGTCTCTGTACTGCAGTAACAGTAAAAGGTCTGATAACGACCAATTAGTAATTATAAATGTTGAAGTCTTTTGAAAGACAGAAACAGTATGGTAAACACTGACGATGCAGTATGTAAATCATTCAGTGGAGTTCTTAAACACTTTGAATATAATTTAGTATTCAGTCTTTAATTCCATATCACAAATATTTTCCACTTTTTGATACGCTTACCATGTTCCTATTAACCTACAATTAAAATGTCATGTGTTATGAATTGTCATTGCAGGTCAAATACCTAAGTATTAAACAGAAGTTGTAAGATAGCTTTCTTTAATAATTAAACAGATCAAGTGTTCAACAACTTTATACTTGTTAAAAACTTCCTAATGACTGTTTTCACGTTGGCCAACATTGTGGCGAACGGTACTCGAACCCGGATAACAAATCTATGAAATCCTTATATATTTATTACTTCTAGGATATATTTTTACAAGAAGCTTTGTTATTATTAAAGAAAGAATTAAGTATTGTATTGCCCATGCATAGGATTTTGCAGTAACCGATTTGCTGGTTACTGACTTATTTGAATACATCTTTTTTACCTCTAGATTGAAAGTTTTAAAACCAGTTCTACAACAATTGTTGGGGTTGGTTTGTAAGATTTGGATTTGGAAAACAAATACTGTTGCTCTTATCATCTTCTTCTTTACGGTGCTCTTACAGTAAGCTGAAGCGAGCGATACCGAGCTTTTTGCTAAGAGTACTAACTAGTAGACAACTGTTACTCGACTTTGAATCAGTTTGTAGGAGAGGCGTAAATAAACGGCTACAATCCTTGACGTGGGACGGCTCCCAAGGCAATTCCATGCTGTTACGCTGCTGTTAAAGATTATAGGAATAATAGGTACCTATATAAATATAGATACTAAACGGTACGAATTGAAGCCACGCTGATCCGTTTCCGATCCAATATGTGAGTGAGACCCAACCATAAATCAATCATTTATTTTTAACTAGTAGGAACGCCCACAGAATATTTATTGGTCTTTCATGCAAAGTTTTATAACTCCTGCTTCAAGTTTTATTTTCGCAAAACAAAGTAGCATAGGTATGTCTATTCCGATCCGTCTAGCCATCAATTATTGTTTTAAAAAAATATAAAGATACTAGCTGACCCAGCGAACTTCGTACCGCCCTAAAAAAATAGGGGTTGTCCAGCGGACAAAATTGTGAATCTAAACCATTCTCAGATCCCCTTGAACACACACAAAAAATTTCATCAAAATCGGTCCAGTCGTTTAAGAGAAGTTCAGTGACATACACACTCACAGAAGAATTATATATATAAAGATACCTCACAAATATATTTTTAAATATTACAATTTCTTCTCGTTATTCGTTTGTTTACACGTTATACAATTGCTCGGAGAGATAAATGAAACCTTATCTTTACAATTCAATTTGGTTAGATATCAGTTCTCCACTTCAACAGGATTGCAAAATATGATATAATGTAGATTTGCCATAGCATTGAATTGTAATTTAAAAGAAATATAATATCTTATTTAATTTGAAAGTTAATTGACGGCTTTGAATGATAACGTTAATGCTACATTCATTACCTACTTAGCAGTATACTTATGCACATCCGTACAATTATTCAAAAACAGATACATTTTGGCATAGATAATTTTGGAGCAAAATATGATTATTTGTGCTTCCACACATAACTGCGAATTCGCATCGCATCGCAGATAACTGCGAGCTCGCACGATTGAACCGCAAAGACTTCCGACTGGTCTGCATGGCACATTCCTGTGATATTACGTCATACTTAGTGACGCCATATTAGTCCGCTCTGTGACAGACCTTGTACGATCGTTTTTACAGACATGATGATAACAAACTCAATAGCTCTTTAAATGAAGATATCATGATCATCATCAGCCTATTAATGTCCCCATTGCTGGGCACAGGCCTTCCCTATGGATGGAATAGGGACATTGGGCCATGACCCACCACGCGGGCCCAGTGCAGATTGGTGGGTGGTAACGACTGCAGATGCAGCCGGGACCAACGGCGTAACGTGCCTTCTGAAGCATGGAGGAACTCGAGATAGAAGATTTATGGTCACCCATCCAATGACCGACCACTGCGAAGGTGCTTAACTTCAACGATCGCAGCCGAACGCGCTAACCACCTGCGCCATCGAGCTCGTCCAGAATGAAGATATGCTCAATCTAAAATAATCAAAAAGTTCCCATCAGCGTTCATAATCGTAATAAATGGATGAACCCAAAATCTTCTTTATCTAAGTATTTAACAATAATAGCAGTGCAGCAATATTTTTGTGATCGGGTCAGGTTTTTTGATTTTTTAAATTTACCTTTTTTTATTGGTAGTGTAAAGCTCGAATGATGAGTACTTCCACCTATCAAGCGTGCTGCTACCAGCCTAGTAGGTATTGCAAATAGTGCAATCATGGCAATTATTTTCCAAAAATTTTTTTGTATAAAAAAAAATACCGAATAACGTACCACTGTTAAGCACAAATGCTAAGTAACTTTTACAAATATAATCAAATAAACCGATTACTTACTTTATTTTTAAATCTTTTTCATCAATTAAATACTATTATCCTAACTATCTATATTAATATTACACTTCTGGACACATCTATTGGCCCACCTTAGAGTTTAGGTTTCGGTGGCCCCTACCGAAATATGATTGCTAGATTGAACAAAAACTGTTGATGCAGTTTTAAACCTGATACATTTTACCATCTTTTTCGATCGTATTGTTTTAAATTTGAATTCAGAATACCATACGACATGGAGCCTAGTAGAGACCTAACAAGATTACGACGACCTCCGTGGTCGAGTCGTTTGTACGCCAGGTTTCATGGTGTCGCCGACTCGAGAGGTCCCGGGTTCGAATCCCGGTGGGGGCAGATGTTTGTGTGATGAATACGAGCATTTTTACTCCAGTCATGGATATTTAATATGTATTTCTATATAAATATACTTAATATGTACAGTATATGTATTCTATCCGTTACCCTAGCATCCCATAACACAAGCCTTACAGTGCTTACTTTGGGGATAGGCTAATTAGTGTGAGTGTATATAAAAAAAAAAAAAAAAGAAGTTGGATATGCGCCTTGTTAAAGGCAATTCATTTTTGAATAAAAAAACATGTTTTATCAAATAAAGGTTTAATTTAATAACGCGTGTTGCCTCCATGGGCATCTACCACAGCTCTCATACGATTAGGCATAGAGTTTATCAACCGCTCTATGAAATTTTAAGGGATCATCTCACATTCCTCTTCTATGGCAGTTTTCAACTCCTGCATCGTCCGGGCAACTGGCTGACGAGCCCTAACACGTCTTTTTGGCTCGTCCCACATGTGCTCAATGGGGTTCATGTCTGGGCTTCTGGCTGGCCAGTCCATAACTGTGATGTTCACATCCCGAAGATATTCCCTGACGATGCCGGCCGCATGGGCTGAACAAATGACTGCGTGCGAAATGAAGGCGCGCTGTTCGGTGGGCTCCCGTTAGTTTGGGCCCATTAGCTGGCTTGTGTGGTACCATATCGCGTTCTTTTAACCTTCTCCGAACAGTTCGAGCGCTCACAGATACTCCGTGGAAGTCGTGAATTTGTTTTTGTATCTCAATGGAGGTAAGGTGACGATTTCTCAAGCTGGTCGTCACGATGAATCGATCCTGCCTTTCAGTTGTGACCCGAGATCGTGGCCTTCCTTGGCGACGAACAAAGCTGCAGATCAACTTAAATTAAGTTGAGCACTCACGTTTCTTTCGCGGTGACTTCAGGTGAAGTATCCATAGATTATTGATACAACCTCACCTTAATGTTAAGAATAAGTAATGTTTGTTGCAAAACCAAAGATATCAATCACTTTTTCAAGAATTAAATCCAAGTAAACCAATAAAACCAAGTTTTCTTAGTATTCGATTGTTTGATATCAACAAACAGGCTCCAAATTATCTTTTGTTTCTTTTAATTCGGTGTTCGAAATTCAAAAAAAGACTATTGAATGAAATTGTGAATTTGCCAGGTTCAAAACTCCATAAAAACTTTTTGCTCGACCTAATATAAAATTTTAGCTAGGACCAAACGAAACTGAAAATACAAGGTGGGCCAATAGATGTGTCCAGAAGTGTATAAAGAGGCAAGATTTGTATGTTTGTAACAAATAATATAATATTATAGATGCGAAAGTAAGTTTGTTTTTGCGCTTCCGTGCCGTAATAGCTAAATTGATTATAATGAATTCCCCTAAAGAAGTAGATGAGAACTTGGTTCTTAGCTACAACATCGCAATACTTATAGGCGTAGGGTGATGGAAGGGATGATTTACCGATAAAACTCTATATTATGTACTTTGAATTTTGCAGAATTATCGTTTATAATTACAAAACCAATATTATCGCGAGGTGATTAATAAATACAGGGATTCCAATAAGTATGTACCTACTAGCGAAAAATGGGTTATTTGTCATTATATTAAGTAACCCTTTTTTGCAACATTAAGGAATATCTTTAAAAAAAAATTAAAAACAGTATAATTCTGAGTTTTTCATTAAAATTCAATAATCATAAATACCTATTATGACAATTTCTTTTTCGTCATTTAATAAGAAGGAACTGTATCACAGTTTTATTGTAAGTACTTCGTATAAGATCAGATACTGAGAGTAGCCCTTTTTTTTCTTTATCGCCTAGGTTTTATCTACGTTTAAATTAAATTTCTTCTCTTAGTATCACGCCGCGCTATCACTTTGTCATCGTTGTAACTTTTTAAATATTTGTCGAAATGACATAGTGTAAAAGGCAAAGTTTATCGTCTTTAAATATTAAAAGCGATAAAAGTATTTGTTTAGATAAAAAATAATTTGTTAATACAAAATGTGCATTTTGGAAATAGATATCAAATAATATTTTAGTTTTGATTCACTATTTTAGGGGTAATGGCTTACACATTAAAAATAGATATATATCGTCACGGACTTTTTTGTAGAACTATTTAAGAGATACATTTTCACTCTACATTACATTCATGTAACTTTTTTTTTTGCAGTGCAGGCCAAAATGGCTCGCAGATGGGACTTTTTTTCCGTCTTATGTGACACTTATTGTTATATTTTGGCCAATTCACTCAATAACTATATAAATTATTATGTATATGTTATTATCATATATGAGCTATATTACTGTTAGGGTTCATTAAAACCTATTTAGTATTTTTTAGGTGAAAGAGTAACAAAGATCCATCCATACAAACGTAAGATTGAAATTAAAAGCGCAAGTGGTTAATATACCACTTCAAAGCGTTATAGATCCTAAACAATCACATAAAATGAAAAATGGTGTAAGGAACCTAAATAGGATTTTTGATTATCTAGAGAACGATATCCCACTCGACAAATTTTGTCAACTTATTTTTTTAACTTCGTCACTATATGGCGTCTAGTTTTGCCCATATTGAATTTTGATTACTATCATATCTTTAGTAGCACTCCCATGATTGAGACGAATCGATTGATATATGAATCATCAAAATCGGTCCAGGCGTTTGGTCTCTAGTGTGGCACAAAGGAACAAACATACATATATAGACTGTTAAACACTATACCCTGTCTGCGCGTCGCGCTTCACGCTCTTGCATTGCGCAGTCGGGTAAAAAAGATATAATTGCTGAAGGTTTCCATACATCCAACACACGGCGCAGAGAGAAGTTTCACCCGACCATCTGGACGTTTGGCGTTCTAGCCCCATGCGTTATGCGCGTTCCTTTTTCTTGCGTACTAGAAAAATCTGGAACGAACTTTCCTCAGCGGTTTTCCTCTTAGCTATGATATGATGGCCTTCAAAAGGCGAGTACCCTTGGTGCTGCAAGTGTCCATGGACGGCAGTGACCACTTACCATCAGGTAGACTGCAAGCTCGTTTGCCTGCATAAACATAAAAAAATAGGTAATTATTTACATTTAATTGCGACATTGAGTAGGGGCTTAAACGTGTCCAATAGGCGAAAATGTATATTTACTATCGTTCCGAATTCACCATTGAACCGTTTCGGTGTCACCACAATGCATGTTCTCCGCACATAATTTTCAATCAAATGAGTTATTAAAATACCTTCATGACATAAAAATGCTTGCATGTCGAGCCTTGTTATGTCGTGAATTTATTTTATATTTCGCAAGTGAACTTTAAAATGCAATTGCAATCAAACACCGGAAATTACTTAGAGCGTGAACATGATCCTTGTTTTTATTGAATTGCCAGTAAATATAATTACGTGTAAAAGGTTATTTTGTTACTTGCCGGCTAATATTCTGAATTTTGCTTGGCCTCTTAAGTTACCTGTTTTGGTCAGATGATCGGGTTTGCATACTAAAACTTCTGTGCTCGGGTTCCTTGCATAATATTTACTACACACAGGATTGGCTACTTAAATATTCTAGTATAGATATCCGGATGATTCAGAAATCATAATAAATAATATTGTGTGTTAGTTACAGTTACATCCTGAAAAACTAGTAATTGGACTACTAGTAGCGGCATGCATTCGATATGGTGTAGAAAACCCCTATCTAATGCCAGTATATCGAAGCCAGTTGATCGATGCCAATTAACTGAAAACCCAATATATCGACATGCCATTTGATCAAATGACAAATAATCGATACATCCAATGAATTTTTGATCTATTGGCATAATGAGCTTTATGCCAATAGGACAAAAACTAATTAGTTCGATGTTTTATAAGATCCAATTGCAAATAATCGAATGCCTAGATGAACGATGTGTCAATTATTGAAGGTACGATTTATTAAAGATATAATGAAAATTCCAGAATTTTAGTAGTAATAATTATATGTATATGTCAAATTGTCAACACAATTAATTAATTGAAATAAACCTATTGAAAATCTTTTTTACGAATTTACAAACTAATGTCACAGCGATCTATTGAAAATCGAAATTTAAATCTAATGGCAAATCGATATATCGGGTTTTTGGTGAATTGTCACCGATCAACTGGCATTCGATTCGATGTGGCGTAGAAACCCTCGCTATGGAGTGATGGCCTTTTGGCGTTTGTGCTCCTATGAAATTATATATTCGAAATTTATGTCATCTATCAGTCAATGACAAATTGCGTTAAGTAATAACGTTTCTTTATACGCGATCCCTTTTACAAGTCAGATTTTCAGCAACTTGTATTGAATTTATTCGAGGTTTTGATCAGTGAGTATTTTTAAGCATAATTTTAAATGGTTTTTGAGATATATATGAGATAAATATCAAGGTAGGAAATTGGGCAAAAATCGAAGTTCTCCTTTCATACTCTCCCATACAGCAGACGAGATTTTTTTCCCCTTTTTTGCTCATCATATTGTCATAAATAATAAACGATACCTTTCGAGCGCGAGTCCTACTCACATTTGGCCGATCTTTTACGTTCCCCAAAATGTGTTCGAGGGTATTATCGAATTAACACGTATGCTGTGCACTTACAGAGTGCACACACACAAGCTCAAAGGCTAGTTGAGTAAGTTGAATTATAAAACGACGCAAGCCGGATGAGGGTCTTAAAATCCATCACGCAGCAGCGATCTTATTTAGATAAGTAGCTGCCTGTCGGAAGGCTGCCCTGCTTAGTCCGCTTGACTGATTGCCCCTAATGAATGTCACACTTTAATCTTTGCTAAACCTTCGGCTAACACTATTTTTTACCAATCAGTAGCTAAAAGCTTTTCCAAACGACATCAAAAAGAAGGAGGTTCTCAATTCGTGTGTATGTGTTTTTGTATGTTTGTTACACGATATCTCTATCAATTTAGAAAGGATTTTAAAATTTCAATAAATATTAATTTTTATAACCGCAAATGTATACTCCCGAGGTGATCCCATAGAAAAATTGTAATGATCTGGTCGCCAATTTTACGTAGGATCTTAGCAGAAAAGAACAATGTTACTAAAATATACAATCATCTACCAAATAGTTTAAAATGTTCAACTGAAAATAAAATATTTGAAAAACAATTTAAAAAAATCTAATAAATAAAAGCATATATAATATTTTTGAATATTTTAATATCAAAGATTTATAATAAGTAGTATAGAAATATTAATAATAATGTAACAAATTATGCATTCTCATATTAATAAAATTAGTAGTATAAAAAACTGGTTAATATAATAGTTATTCACTCTAATAATATCTTAATGTTGTCATATAATTAGAATCATATTATTTTTTTTTCTATTAAAAAAAATAACTATAGAATTATTGATATAGTAGTTAAATATTTAAAATAAATATAAACAGATTATAATTCTTGTTTAAAGTATATTGAATTGATGGTTACTGATGTAATCGTATTTTTGTATTAAAAATTATTAAATACGTTTATGTACAAATAAATTTAAATCACTCTTGCAGGGTGCCACATGTACTATGTAATACGTAACTAAATTGTCATCTTTTAACCATGTGACTGCAATAAAGAATTTGAACAGCTGTAATAAGTGATATTGTTTCGTTTATACATGCATTCGATGGCTAACCACTAATGAGGAATACCGAAAACGCTTAAAGTTCATACATACATTATAAGTATTATGTCTTTTTTGGATATCGTTATTTACTTTATTATGGTATTTATTTAATAGGTACACAAACAGAGTGCATTTATTTATTACATGGTTAAAAAACATAAATCTGGTAAAAATCTAAACAGCCATCCAAAACAGTGTACACGGCATATGTAAAATTATGGCAAAATAAAAGCAAAACAAACCTTAAAACTAGGCTAAATCGTTTAACACAGTTAATAAAACGAAGTAATAAAAAATAAAATAAAATAGAATAAAAAATAGAAATTAAGGATCTTGAGTACCAGGGCCGAAAAAACTAGGGTGCTTCTTTTGAACACTGAAAAACGAGAGTTGAACACGTCAATACTTTTGTTGTTCCTTGAAAATTCTTTATAAGTTCTACACATTCTGACTTTAGGATTATAATAAGAGGTGTTATTTTAAAACCTTGAATTGTGAATGTATTTAGAAGGCGGGATTTATACAGTGTATTAACAGAGAGTGACGAGAGCAAAGCTGGCGCAACGATGTATGAGTGCAGAATTTTATGAAGGAAAATTAAATCATATCTTTTACGCCTGGCTTGTAGGGAGACAACACGAAATTTTGACAATCGGTCTTTAATAGATAGTATATGGTGTGTGACAGATCGAAATTAAATTACAGTTAAATACGCATGATTTTATGTACTTGCACTACGAATACGATGGCTCTTCGTACTAAGCAGTAAAGGTGCACCCAGTGTTGCCAACTCGGATTTTGAAAAAGGCGTAGGCCCGATGACAAAATTACGTAGAATTAGTAAAATTTGCATATGAAAAGTTCGTAGATCTACGTATTTTTTTCTGAGAGAAAAACGTTAAAACGAGTATTTTGTTATACAATTTATTTAATTAAAGGAGATAGAACATAGAATTCTTGGAGAAGACGCTACATTGGCAGCATTTACCATGCTGTGGTAGACATTTACCATCAGACACAGACGCTGCTAGGTGTCAATTTTGGCATAATTCTCTAAACTTAGCACTAAATTTAACATCAGTCTCTCCTTTTCATTCTGTATAAAGAATGACAAGTTAAACTGTTATCAAAGGGTAGTTGACATTTTTGAAAATATGTTTTAAATGGTTAATAATTGTTATATTAGACCGAAAAAAATGTATTGTAGTAATTATCATGATTTTATTATGCGAGAATGTAGAATCACAACGTTAAAGACTCCAGAAAAGTTGTGGTTTAAATTGCCCAGAGAAATAAACATATCTACACATGAACACATGTTTAAAACTTTCTAAATCCTGTAACTTTATCGACTGAAAGTCATTTCTTTTTGCAAAGATCACTTCGGTGTAAGTACTGATTCAATAATATTTTAAGTTTAAAAATAAAATTTTTAAGTTTATTAATGTACCTACTAAGTAAGAGAGCTTTGTCGTTTCTGCTTTTACTAATTCGGCGTCCAGCATTAATTTAGTCAACAAAACCAATAAACGGAAACTCTTCTACATGATATAAGAGTCTTTAGATATATTTTAGTCCGAAGAAAGAAACTATAGTAACACAACAATGACGTTTAGTTGTTTACAAATTTTGTGACGTCACAATCACGGCGGACAGCGTTTTCAGTGTTTAAAAAGTATAGACTAAAAATATTTTTTTCAAATTAGATTCCTACAGCCATCTTCTGATTTTGTGAAGTGAAATCGATGTATTTAAGTTCCTCGTACCAAAAACTATAAGAAATAAACATTTTTATAGTTTATAAGTAACGGAAAATATGATTCCCTATTCTAGTGAGTTATGTTATTTTGCAAATTTGTACAAATTAAAAGAAAATACGTAGATTTTGGGACTGAAGTTAGTAGGTTTGCAGAAAAGGCCTAAAATACGTAGATCTACGTAAAAAGACGTAGAGTTGGCAACACTGGGTGCACCCAATGTCAAAGTGTATCAACATACTATTCAAAGGTGTATACAACCATAAGTATCTTAATTGCACGGATAACCTTTTAAAAATATTTTAATACGTATAGGTATATCACAGTTTCAGCCCTCTTAAAAAGCGTATCGTCGCATTCGACAAACAAGCTAAAGCACTCAAAAATTTATTGGCACAATTTAATTCAGCATGCGCAAGCAACATCGCAAAATTTCATGCGCGAAACACTTTAAACGGCGCGTATTAAAGAAAATACACATTAAACATGAATACGTGTAGGTACCCGATTCTTAAAGGCGGGTCTCCAGTGCGTGTTTTGTCCCTACACAATCACCAAAAACATATCAACATTCAGCAAAATCGTCTACACAAAACTTTGTTTCACTTCACATATTTGTTTTCATCATCAATGTTTCATCGGTCATTTTTATTAAAACTAGCTACATTAATATAATACTTGTTATTTACAAGTAATAAAATGATACAGGCAATATGAACAAATTTAAGAATAATTAAAACAAAAAATATACTATAACAATGAACCTAAAACTTAAAACCTTAAAAAATAAAATATAATAACTAAAATACATTATTAAAAGGAGTCCCTTTAGGCAAGGTTCCGAAGATACTGGCAGCGTTCCCCCTTTGAATAGCTAGACTAATTCTTTGTCCGAGGTAGCTGCCAGCTCTTCGGTCTCCTGTGATGTCGACTAATCTTTTTGCTACATTTAAATTTTGATATAAAATGTACGAAACTTTAAATGTCAAACAAATCACAAATTTTGTTGCATTTGGATCGTAGTTTTTGAACGTATCCCTGTGTATTTTGTGTACGACAGCCACGTGAGCAGTAGACGGCGTGTGTAGAGAAACATATTTCAGAAACAAAGTTTAGTGTATGTGTTTTAGTTGAATGTTTTCAAAAAATCTTTTGTTGGAGACCCGGCTTTAGAGCAATTCGCAATAACAAATCGCTAATGACCCAGCATTCACAAGGGAGGATTCTCTGTTAACTGCGACATTAAGAGCTTCTTATTTGGCTATTTCACTTCGTTATGGGACCTTTGCGGGAGTTTCCCCAAAAATATACAGTTGAACAATGACACAAGCGTTTTCGACCTTTCCGAAGTTAGGTACTCCAAGGAATTGTGAATAGTGTAAAGGGTTTTATGGCCAATAACATCGTTTTGAATTCAAAAGGGCATGATGAGTAACTCATGAATGAGAAAGAAAATTTATCTTGAAGTAGTTTACCTCTTTAGTTTAGTTTGACGTGACTAGGTATCGATATGGTCGATGAAAAAAGAAAATCTCTCCGCTTCACTAAATTTCACAAAGTTACTTAGGTACTTATTTGTTGCATAAAATTCCTATGCTGCTCCCGCACCTGCGCAGCGAACTTTGATACTAAAATGCGGAAAAAATAGTGTTCGAAATTTGAATTAGTTCCATCGTAAGTTGTACGTTCCTTCAGCTGCATATACAAATTTATCCGTTTCCCACAACCTCTTTTATGCGTGTCAAAATAAGTCTCGACCGCAAATTTTGGCGTATTTCTTAGGTGCCAAGAATCATCGTGCAGGCGTAGGAGAAGCATAAGACATACACGTTTTAACCTTAATTATGGCGAACATGAAGTGGGATAAAAGTACTTACATGTTATCGAAAACATTTTCGTCATAATAGTCTAGTCAACAAGTGCCTTTTTGGTCAACTTTTTTCAGCAGTCTCCGAAAATTATGATCGAGGTGTCATTCGATTCGGAATGGCATCTAGATGATTTTTGAAAAAAATGAAGTTCCGCAAACAAAAATTGCAAAAGTTATTAACAATTAACTAAAAAAAACAGGAGGTTTCGTTTTTTTCAAATATCTCAAAAACAAAAAGATTCAAAAAGAGGAGAAAATTTCCTATACAAAAGCCCCGACTCCCGGAACTGTAGGACCAATATTTATAATTTTCCCAGAGGGATGAAAATACGGCCGAAAACGGGTCCTCTGGCTTGCGTAAGCCACGCCTACTTTGGGCAAATTATTAATAAAAATTATTTTAACATGTTAAATATAAAATTTAAGAAATGCAAAAAATCAGGGGCTTTCTGGATAGATTAATGAACAATAAACCGCGTGAAAAAAATTTTTATCACAATTTTTCAATTAGTTATGCAATTATTAATTAATATTTTTTTCGCGCTTGAACATGAACATTGCAAGTGTAATTATTGTTAAACTATAAATTTCAGATTTTTTTCATCTATTCTATCCAGTAAGTCCCTGAATTTTTTCACTTCTTAAATTTTATATTTAACATGTTAAAATAATTTTTATTAATAAAGTGCCCAAAGTAGGCGTGGCTTACGCAAGCCAGGGGACCCGTTTTCGGCCGTATTTTCATCCCGCTGGGAAAATTATAAATATTGGTCCTACAGTTCCGGGGGTTGGGGCTTTTGTATAGGAAATTTTCTCCTCTTTTTGAATCTTTTTTTTAATTTGAAATATCTATATTAGTTTTCGAGATATTTGCAAAAAACGAAACCTCCTGTTTTTTTTTAGTTAATTGTTAATAACTTTTGCAATTTTTGTTTGCGGAACTTCATTTTTATTTCAAAAATCATCTAGATGCCATTCCGAATCGAATGACACCTCGAACATAATTTTCGGAGACTGCTGAAAAAAGTTGACCAAAAAGGCACTTGTTGACTAGACTATATGTTTTAAAACGACGAAAATATTTTTACGAATATGTATAATGACTTTCGCCAAGGAACTTTTGTAAATGAAAAGTTGGTTTTTTATGCTGTCATCTTTTAGGTAGTGAATCACTTGCAGTAAAAATTTGGTGTCTATTGATAAAAACAAATTTCGAAAACTATTTTTGACAGTCATGCTCCCAAGTTAATCTCTGTTAATATAAGCTGGTACGATGTTTGTGGTCTAGGTTATCATAATATATGAATGGTAGCCCACTCATTCTGTTGATCGATCACGGAAGTTTTAAGGTTCCGTAGCTCAAAGAAAATAAGTTTTTCTTTGTCTTTATCATTATTTTCTCGTCTTAAATCCAACATACGAAAATTCTGTGCATACGGAATGCTAAATATAGGAAATACCAAGTATCTAGTTAATTAGATTAACTTAATCTAACTTCTTACATTTAAACACTTGAAATAAAATAAAATTAAATATTTTATTATGCCATTAGCGTTCATTGTTCATGCGAATTCAAGTTTTGGCGTTTGGTACTTACAGATATTATAACAAAAGTCCAATAATATCATTGCTATTACCAATTGATTAACTATTTCCTTCTGTTTGAAAGCAAACTAAATTAATTAATTTAACGCTTTAAGTGACAGAACCGATATTGGTGACATATTTACCTAATCAATTCGCCAAATTGGCCTCTTCATCTCAATACAATACATTTCTAGTGCGGTAATTTGGGTTGACAGCCATTGCGTTGTATTCTGGGCTTTTCGCCTTATTTAATTTATTTTATGCCAATATAAATTAACCATTAATTTATTTAGTGTCTCCAATGTAGTAACTCAGTTCGTATCGAAATAACTGTAATAGCATATTATTGGCGCCAGGTGGGTTTAGATATATGTGTGATATATATATAAATAAATTTTCTATAATAAATAATATTATAAAGAGGAAAGATGTGATTGTTTCTTTGTTTGCATTCAATAGGCTTCGAAACTACTGAACCGGTTTGAAAAATTCTTTCATATTTAGAATCAAACATTATCCCTGACAAACGTAGGCTATAGAATATTTTCAAAAAAGTTAGGGATCCGTATGAAAACTTCGGTACCCAACGTGTGAAAAACATACAAAAAATTTCACGTACGCAGTGGAATTTATTGCCAATAGATCACGGTGATATAAGTAGGTACTACAGTTTTATAGAAGATATCAATATCTACAAAAAAAACGGATAACATACAATTCCAGCTTTGTCACGATAACTACTTTTTCATGTTAAAATATGCAATAGTTACGCGCGCCGGTACAAACTAGGTCACATTATTCGTACCTGGGTATTAATCCTTTAACCAAATAAATCACTTCGTATTCAAGACCATAGATATCAGTACCTGTAAATTACTTTTTGAATTATATTATTCAAAACATAAATATGTACAAAACACTGCGTCACTAGGTACTTTTAATAATAAAGACATAGACGGCAATGGTAAGGTAAACAAACATTTTTTACAACAAAGCAATAGTGCATTCGGCACGGAGCGTCCGAAACTACAAAACAGCATTTTCACTATTAGTATTTTTTTTTGACAAAAACAGGTTTACTTAATATGTACCTATAATACAAGACTGAGAACAAAACTATAAACTTCACCGAAGCGAAGCGATCAAAATTAGTCCCAAACTAAGCAAAGCTAGCATGTACTATGGATTTAAAAGATATTACTTTAAAGAATATGCATGGAATTCAGGTATGGCTCATGTAATATATAAATTTCTCGTGTCACGGTGTGCGAAATTGAACTATTCCGAAACGGCTCGACCGATTTTCGTGAAATTTAATATACATATTCAGTAGGTCAAGGTACAACATGTGTTTTTCATCCCCCTAAATGTTAAGGGTGGTTACCTTTAATTTTTTTTAAACAAAATTGGTTGTTCTTATTTTTTTATGATACGTCATACAAAAATACATACAACCCTAAATTTTCACCCTTCTAGCACTAACCCCTATTTTTTGTGGCGGTACGAAGTGTAGGTACTTTTGAATTGGCTCTCCATCAATATTTTTTGATAAAAGTTCTTTTTGAGCAAGTAATTAATTATAGGAAAATGAGAACAACCTGTCGGAAAATCAATTGAGAATCCCACAGGAATATAAAATTTTTCAGGGATAAAAGGTATCCTATGTCCCACTCTCATAAATTATATGCGTAGCAAATTTCATGCAAATCCGTTCAGTAGTCTTTTGCGTGATAAAGTAAGAAATATATAAACTTTCACATTGCCCCTTTTCCTTTATTTTTTGGTGCAAAGTTGGCCAAAATTCAAGGTACATTGTCATAAATATTTTGAATTGTGTAACGCTTTTCAAAACTTATACATATTCTAGAAGACATCTGCGACTTCTTCCGCGTTATCTTTAGTTTTTTGGGAATCCCACAGGAACCTTACATTTTGCTGGTATAAAAAGTATCAAATGTCTCAATTCAGGTCATAAACTCTATGCTTACCAAATTTCATCCAAATCCGTTTAGTAGTTTTAGCTCGATGGACTAACAAACATACAAACTTTCACATTTATAATATTAGTAGGATTCTACCGCACTATTACAGGTATCGAAGGGAAGACACAAGTATTTAGTTCATTCACATACCAATTTCAACAAGCATTTGCTTCATAATACATAACACTACACATTTGGTTTTGATTTCTCCTTCACAAAAGGGGTTGGTTCGCTAAAAGCCCTAATCGTGAAACGAGTTCCACTTACATATATTTGCGGTCCAGGATATTTTGATTACGTAATGACTCTCGCTGTTTAGTAAGGCAGGTAAAAATAGCTGCCTACAGTGAAAACAGGCTACTTTCATACGAGTCATAGGTGCGGGAAAGGCGCAAAGTTCGCCGTATATTTTGTGGCAAAGTGTAAGGTCCAAATAGGGTCTACCTTGTATCGCAGAACTTTTATTGTCATAATATTATTATGCATATCAGCGAATGGCATAAACTTAATTTCGCAGAAAATCATTTGGAATTCACTAATTTAGCAGACATTCAAACGCATAACTTTGTAAGCCAGAATCATCTTTACGCATAAATTTATTATCTGCAATGATTAACAAGCAGAACCATCATATCGCAGAAAGTTCCCAGTCAGAATCGTCTTTTGGCATACACTATTTAAACTTTTCCTTGTTTTATTTATCTATCATATTAGGTGGCTTCACTAGCCGCCATAGAGGCACGCTCGCTTCGCTCGCTCGGCTCGCGCTAAATTTAGGTCACAATACTAACCTAACCCACTGACCTCCATCACCAACTATCCTTAGCAAAATTATGCCTAATAAAACTCTGCGATCTTAAAAGTATGCCATTGTGAATTCGGACATAAAAACATACGACCAAACAATGATTGTTTTTACAAAGAAATATGCCATGAAAAGGTGAGTGTGTTTATGACGGTCTAGTACCCGTTGGACCCTCAAAGTGAAACTTCTTTAGCTCCAATGATCTGCAACTTTACCTGAAGATTCGTTGATAGAAAAAAAACCACAAATCCACGCTGGGTCCGTTATCACCCTCCAATCCGCACTGGGTCCATTATCACTCACCAATCCGCGCTGGGTCCGTAATCATCCACCAATCCGCACTGGGTCCGTTATCACCCACCAATCCGCAATGGGCCCATTGTCACCCACAAATCCGCGCTGGGTCCGTTATCACCACGCGTTTGACGACCGCCGTGGCCGAGTGGTTTGTACACCGGGTTTCATGGTGTCGCCGACTCGAGAGGTCCCGGGTTCGAATCCTGGTGGGGGCAGATGTTTGTGTGATGAATACGAGCATTTGTACTCCAGTCATGGATGTTTAATATGTATTTCTATATAAAAATATACTTATATATGTACAGTATATGTATTCTATCCCTTACCCTATCCCGTATCCCATAACACAAGCCTTACAGTGCTTACTTTGGGGCTAGGCTAATTGGTGTGAGTGTTGGAAATATTTATTAATTTATTTATCACCCTCCAATCCGCACTGGGTCCATTATTACCCACTAATCCGCGCTGGGTCCGTTATCACCCACCAATCCGCACAGGGCCCGTTATCACCAACCTAAAATAATAAATAAATAAATAAAAATTTTGCCAATAACTTTATTTATAAAAGTTGGACTATCTTAGCCCAAGAAAGTCAAAAGATTGATGCATTCGACGTGCGGTGTTGGAGACGAAAGCTAAGAATACCATGGACGGCAAAACACACCAATGCATCGCGTAAAAACTGGTTTGTCCACCTCATGCCGGCAACGTATTCTTTCGTACTTCGGCCGTACAGTACAGCACAAGTACAGGCGATGCAAATTTGGAATCAGGGCTTGAAACCGGTTTCAAAAATACCGGTAAATAAAGGTTAATACCGGTTTTTAGTAAAGATTTCGTTCGGAGCGCGTCAGAAATGGAAGCGGTACCTAAAACCTTAACAAACCGGTTTAGTCCAGAGCGACACTCGCGTCAGTATTGCTTGAAGTTTGTTTTGTTTGAATTAATCAAGTCACAACTTGTTAATGCTCGGAGATAAGTCAAGTTATTCATTATGTAGTTGTGTATTTTTTTCAAAAAAAAATTAAATATTTGTTTACTTATCGGTGGTTTAATTTTTTGTTAAAATGTTTTATATAATTTTTTGTGACTACAATTTTTGTAATACTTAGGTTACACTGAAAATGTTTAGAAAATGAAAAACGGCTTATTGTAGAAAGTTGCCAATACTTTTATTGTTTTTCGAAGTAATCTCCGTTCCTCTCTACACATCGTCGCATTTGATGGAACCAGAGAAAAGCAGTGGGCCGATTCTTCCTTGGGGTCTCTTCTATGGCATTTACCGCATCTTCAGGGCTCGTAAAGCGAATACTTAGAATTTTATCTTTAGTTCTTAGGAATAAATGCAAGTCGCAGGGCGCCAGGTCAGTACTGTATGACGGATCATTCATTATCTCGACATCTGCCATAGTCAAATGTTCAACAGTTGGTTTTGCGGAGTGAGCTGAAGCATTGTCGTGGTGAAGGAGGACCCTGCTTCGAGGGCGCTGCTGTCGATTTTTTCCAAGACAACAGGCAAACAGCGATTGACATACCAGTCTGCGGTAACTGTCCTTCCATCTTCCAGCGAAAAGACCTTTCTGATCAAAGAATGAGGCAATCATCTTTTTTCCTTGACTTCTTCCTTTCTTTAACTTAGTTGGCCGATCCTCGAAAGGAAACACACACCGAGCTGATTGTCTTTTGGTTTCGGGTTCGTAGCAATATATCCAGCTTTCATCACCTGAGATAATGTCCAATACAGCATTTGAGTCACCGCCGTTGAACTTATCTAACATTTGGAGACACCAGTCCATGCGAAGGTGTTTCTGGTCGTCAGTTAGAGTATGGGGAATCCATCTGGTACAAAGCTTCCTGACGCCTAAATATTCGTGTAATATTTTTTTAACTTGACTCATACCAATACCTAGGCTTGCCCGTATCTGCTGATAGTTCACTCTGTTATCTTCCTCTATCATGCATCGCACAGCCCTGATGTTATCTTCAGTAGTCGCTGTTAAAGGACGTCCCTCACGCGGATCCTCATTGAGATTGCTACGTACACGTTTAAACTCGTTTAACCAATTGTAAATAGTGGCACGAGATTCTTTAAGAAATGCTAATCGCAGCCTATCATAGCTTTGTTGTTGAGTAAGCCCACAACGAAAGTCATAATAAATCATTGACCGAAAATTTTCTCGCGTTAGGTTAATTTTCACATGTAACAAGAGTTTTAGATTTGCCACCAATTCACAAAAACAAATGACAAATGAATGCAATATACTACATTAGTTTACCAAAGAGTCGGAGGAGGATGCTCTAGCTGCCCCCCTCCGACGTAGACGGGTGGGCCGAAGAATGCAGGCAGCCGTTACTGCCGGTCTTCGTCTGCCCTAAGGTGGTTTGGGTGCGGCATGGCCACCGCGTGCCCTAAGTACTATTCGGCATAGGCTACCCCATCTGGAGATTGCCTAGTACCCTAGCTTAATCCCCCAGAGGCGTGTCGCCCGGTCCACTCTTTGGGCCGGGCCAGCCCGGGGGCTTCCCAGTGAAGTGGCGCACACAGAGGGGCTTCCCAGTAAAGTGGTGCACGCAGAGGTGCACCGATCCTGAGACGCTCCCACATGGGTGTAGGAGGGTACCAGTA
This sequence comes from Chilo suppressalis, assembly GCA_902850365.2. Lineage (NCBI taxonomy): Eukaryota > Metazoa > Arthropoda > Insecta > Lepidoptera > Crambidae > Chilo > Chilo suppressalis. The sequence goes on along the minus strand of OU963906.1, from coordinate 14,155,862 downwards.
AGTTTTAGTGGGTAGGACCGGCGCTGTGTCCCGCACCGGATGAGTCCCACACACGCCTTGCGCCTCGCCAGCGCACGGTACGGTCCGTCAAGGGATTTCTCATCGATAAAAATAGTACCAAAGAGTACTGAAATTGAAATTCAAAAGAAGTTTTCATTAGCAATGTTTCTAACTGGCCAGATCTAAACATTTTCAGTGTTACCCACGTCTACAACTCGGCATCAAAATCTGTGAGTCAACATTCACGCCTACTTTCCCAACCTTAAGGTAGGTTTTGGTTTTGTTAAGGTAGGCGACATGTATTATATAATTATTGAAATGCAACTATTACTATACAATTTAAATTTGAGTTTTTCATTAATTTATTAGTATTTTGTATGCTCTTCCAAGGGTGAAACATATGGAACTTTTTATATTATTTACCAGCTGTAACAAACTATGTGTCATGCAAATGAACTTTCATTTCATTTCATTTCCGTTTATTGGTTTTGTTGACTAAATTAATGCTGGACGCCGGATATTTGAAAGCAGAAACCACAAAACTTTTTAACTTTGTAGTTTACATTCGTAACCTCAAAATTTGTATTTTTAAACTTAAAATATTATTCATTGAGTACTTACATCGAAGTGATCTTTGCGAAAAAAAAACTTTCAGTCGATAAAGTAACAGGATCTCATTTAGCAAGTTTTAAACATGTGTTCATATGAAGGTATGTTTATTTCTCTAGGCAATTTAAACCACAAATTTTCTGGAGTCTTTAATGATGTTTCTACATTCTCGTACAATACAAACATGATAATTACCTACTATATTTTTCGTGTAATAGAAATCATGGTTTTATAGAATAAACACAAATAGGTTATTTCCTACGTGCTTGCAAGTGTTTGTTTACTAATGTTTTGACGTCACATAGATAAATCTATAGACTAAAATGACTTCCTTTGCAATGCCTTTTTGTTTATCCAAAATCTATTTTAAAATCAAAGTTATGTAGCTTTCTAGGTAAAAAAAATACATTAAATTTTTTTCGGTCTAATAAAGCAATTATTAACCATTTAAAACTTATATCTAAAAAGTGTCAACTAGCCTATTTAGTGCATTGGTAAGGAAGGCGCTGGACAGAAGCCGGTGGAAGAAAATCATCCGCTCCAGATGCAACCTTGACACTGACCAAGATCCTCAGACATGAGTGACCGACCCCAGAGAGAGAGAGAAGTTAATGCAAATGAATTTCGGAGCAACAAAATAATACCAGATAGAAAGAGCCTGTCGAAATAATGTAGTGTAACGTAGCAACGACATTTGAATGTTTTAGTTTTAATTAGGTCGTCCAAAAAGTTCTAACGGGTGCACAGATTATAATCCGGAGGGGTACGGTACTTAAGAATTGACATCTTAATTTTCTCGAAAATAATGTTATACCTTCAATATTTTTTATGTATCATCATTCATCATCAATCAGCCTAGTAATGTCCCCACTAACTAACGGGTGCTAACGACCGCAGATGCAGCCGGAACCAGCGGCTTAACGTGCCTTCGGAAGCACGGATGAGCTCGAGATAGTGAATTTTTGGTCACTCATCCAGTAACTGACCACTGCGCAAGTTGCTTAACTTCAACGATCGCAGCCGAACGCGCTAACCACATGCGCCATCGAGGTTCTCTTTTTATTTTTGTTTAACAGCAATAACATGACAACTTAAGCCTAATCCATCATGTAATAAAAAAAATGAACTTTTGTTATTATTAGTAGCTCCGTCCCTCTACATAAATAATTAAAAATATGTCCATGACCCAAAACCGCCAAATATGAGAGAAAGAACTCAAGATTTCCACTCATATGTGGACTAACTTCTTCCGAACCACTTCCGAGGACGTTAAACTTACATAGATCTAGGCACGGATTCAATTAACGAGGTGTGAAAGCATAGCCACGCCACCGCCCCGCTGAAGAGCCTGTGGCTTCCTGCATCCACACCACTTAGGAATATCGGTGAAGTGTTCTACATAAATAATTTTAAAATAAAAAGTGTTAGCGAACTTCTGAACTACCTCCGAGCATGTTAAACTTATACCCCGTTATTAATAAACGAAGAATAAGCTTAGAATAGTTACTCCATGTTTTGTCTCTGTTCATAAAATGACAAATGGCGTATGAGTGATATGAACTAGTAACTAGTCTAAGCTTATTCCTCGTTTATTAATAGGTGGAATATAGATCTAGGCACTGTTTCAATTAGCGAGGAGGTGTGGAAGCATGTAACACTCGCCATAGCCGCGCCAACGCTGCTGAAGAGCCTGTGGCTTTCTGCACCCACAGCACTTCAGATTATTGATAAGCTCCTTTACTTAACTAATTTTTAAAAATATGACCAAGGCCTATAAGTATGAGTGAAAGTCAAAAGTACTCAAGATTTCCACTCATGTGTTAGCTAACTTCTTTCGAACCACCTCCGAGCACGTTAAACTTATATAGATCAAGGCATGGATTCAATTAGCGAGGTGTGGAAGCATATAACACGCCACGCCGCCCGGCGCCCGCTCGCCATAGCTGCGCCACCGCCGCTGAAGCGCCTGTGGCTTCCTGCACCCACAGCACTTAGAGATATCAGTTTGCTCCAAGACAAAGGCAGAAGCGAAGTTCTATCAAGGAATTACTAACACGTTTTATGAGTCTTTCTTGTCAGAGAAATCAACAAGGCTCGTCGTCAAACTAGGTAGCGATGTCTTATCTAAAACTGAACGTCCCTCTATTGTCTTACTCTTAGATGCACAATCAGTGTACATTTGCAACATAATCAAATTAGCTAAAGTCATTGGTCATTCAGTCAATTTAGTTGCCGGCTATACTCGTTGAATACAAAATTGTACAACATAAACGGCCGTATCTCCTTTTCCCGTCAACTGAAAAGATAGATATTTTCACATCTTTTCAAGGGAATGTGGACCAGAGTATACGGTTTAGAGTTCATCTAGATACCTTCACGCCTTCCCGAGATGAAGGATTTTGTCTTGACAGACATAGAGGCGGACGACAAAGTAATCGTATTAGAGTTCCGTTTTTTCCTTATAAATGAGCCTTCGCGATACGCCTGGCAGAGGAAAATCCTGACCTAATTTTTTAAAAGAAATGCATTCAATTTCGAAGAAAATGATAATGTTTAAATAATTGATACCTTATAATGAATATTACTAAATATACAGTCCAATTGAAAACCTCATCCTTTTTTTAAGTTGGTGAAAAAATAACAGTTTATCTTCCGCTTACTCTCGTCACATACGTCTTAATATTCGAACTCCATCCAAATTACCTGACTGACAAGCTACTATTTTCCATTCTGTTGGTAGTTAGCGCACTCGCTACTAACATTAGTATCATATTTTGCTCCATTTAGTAGGATCTTAAATAGGTATCTGTTACATATTCCCCTGTCTGTTAATAAGCTACTTACTGAGATGATAAGCTAAGCATATAATTTCATTAGAAGGCAGTTAAGCATTCTCAGAGAAGATTGCTCCATGCTGTGTAAAAGCTTTGTAGCGCTCATTAATATAAAAGCACTATTAATTCTCTTACCTAGGTTCTACTAGGTCAAGGGCTCGTCAAAGCCCTATAAGCCATGTATATACCATATACATGGCGTCCCAAAACTCTGTCATGAAGGGTACTATGTAAGTAAATCCTTATATAAAACCTTTTCTGAATTTTAAGTTATTCCTTTTTAATAGTTTTTGAAGTTATACTTCTTTAGGCGCGTTATGAAAAAATGATGAGAGTGAAATTTTTAGATGCGCGCGCATCACTGTAACCCAAAAGTAACAGCATGAAGTTGGCCGCGGGCGCATTATGAAAAAATCATGTGAGTGAAATTTCGAGATGCGCGCGCATCACTGTAACACAATAGTAACACCATGAAGTTGGCCGAGGGCGCGTTATGAATGTTAGTGTCTAATAATGGTGGATTATTAACCACTTAGTGGTTAATAATCCACCATTATTAGACATCTGTTCGAAAGGTACTTTGAACGCGTTGTCAAAAACAATGTTGGCACGCTCGTCGCCTCTGATCACTGTTTTCATATTTATAATATTTATCCACATGTTTCTAGTTTCTATATAGACACAACGTGTTTTAGTTACTTACAAGTGCTAATTACATATTATGGACTAATAACTTAAATTCAGTAGTGATTTAATTTGAATATTTTGAATATTTATTTAATTTTTCAAATTAAAACTGAACTTAATTGACTGTGTTAACTATCCTTTTCCAGTCCTTTTATTATTTTATTGTAATTATTAATTATTTGCATGCAATTAAAAAATATTTTTAATGATGCTAAAGAAGTATAACTTCTCACGCGCGTACATAAGTTACACGCATCCATTTTTTTTAAATATGTTGTTATGGTGATTTTTGGTTTTTTATAATTGACTTATTGTTTAAATGAAAGATAGTGAATTAAAAAAAAAACACCTTTTTATTTAAGAAGTCCTAATATGTTAAATATAATTGGTGTCAGAAGTGATTTAATTTTTATAAAGTGTTCACGTACCTTTAATTTCATTTATTTTTATTGTTTTTCCTAATGGTAAAGATAGAAGATTTCCTAATGGTAAGTACAGGCAATAAATATGGTTGGTAGTGCAAGTGGTTCAAGTGCAGCCTCCTCAAAGTCAAATTCCTCAGTCGTCGCGCAGCGTACTGCGTTAGAAGCGCAGCATGCTCGACGTATGGCGGAAGTGGAATTGAAGCAAATCCAAGCAGAGCGTGATTAATGCGAGCGCGCGGCGGCTGCTGATCGTGAGGAACGTGAGCGCAGCTGCGGACCCCGAATTACGAGCTCAGATTGCTGCGCTAGAAGTGAGCTCCAGCCGCGCTGGCCATACCAGTCGCACTTCAGCGCAATAATTATATTATAATTAAGGCTGTACTCGATTTCAGGTCGCATATACAGAAAGAAGAAATTGTCCGAGAAAGGTATGGTTTCCATACCTTGCCGAGGGCATACGCTCCACGCCGGCGTCGCTGCCAGATCAGCGGAACGCCCCAAAGGCTGGGAGCGCGTATGCGAACGTCACGACCACTGCACATGCACACGTAGGCACACACCCAAGTAGTCAGAATAATAATTGTAATAGTAACACTAATATGCCTAATGAAAACGGCGTGAACCAGGTGGAGGGTGAGTGGTCTTTCTATTTTTTCCGGCTCGCCCTCAGACTGACTCTGCTTCCGCAAAAATTACGAGCGGATTATGGTTCATTTTGAGGACGCGGACAACCTAGTACGATTGTTCACTGCGCTACGGGGAGCAGCCCGTGAAGCCGTAGCTACTTTTGATGGCGTTTGTAATGACAGCTTTGGAACAGCATTTCTTTTTTTCGTATATAGCCACCTGGCTACCTAGGCAAATGATTCTACCCCACCGTAGTTAAGTGGTGATAAAGTCCAAAGTGAGGAGCTCGATGGCGCAGGTGGTTAGCGCGTTCGACTACGATCGTTGAAGTTAAGCAATTTTCGCAGTGGTCGGTCATTGGATGTGTAACCAAAAACCTACTATCTCGAGTTCCTCCGTGCTTCGGAAAACACGTTAAGTCGTTGGCCCTGGCTGCATCTGCAGTCGTTAGCACCACAGGACTCTGAGTTTGCGTGAAGCTGTTTTGATCACGGTTCCTTTGGATTCAGATCTGAGCGAACTTCCATACCGAGCATGGTGATGTTGCTCTGTAGCGCCAGTGTTGTGCCCTGAAAAGAGAGAAGGATAAGGAATTAATTAAGATTAAGATAACTTTAAACTTAATGATAAGGTAAACAATAGAAATTGTAAAAAAAATATAAGTAAGAAAATAAAAGGCACATGTTCAATAACAAGTAAGCTTAGAGAGAAGGCTTTTGTGCTAGACCCTGTCAAAAGCCTTGGCGATGTCAAGGCTGATATCCAAAGACTCTCCCCGCTTGTCAATAGCTTCACCCGGGATGTCCAACCGTCACTAGAAGGTAACCCGTCGATCGATTCAGCCTAAATCCGTATTGACGATCGTGAATCAGAGAGTAATCTTGTTGGTAGCGGGTCGAATGGTTGTTAAGGACCCTTTCTAAGACTTTACACAAAATTAATTAAGGTGACAGCTATCGGCCGATAGTTGGCCGGGTCTGAGCGGTCCCCTTTTATTGGGCATCGGTTGCACATTGGCATCTCTCCAAGTCTCCGGCACTCGCTCCAAAGAGTACGAGAGTTGGTAGAAGTGCGTAAGCACGGGGGACAACTCCGCTGCACAATGTTTCAGCACAACTGCTGGGATGCACTAGCTTTCCGGACGTCGAGTGATTGCAACTATGCACGAAAATCACGCTGTCTGATTTTAATGCCAGGCATCGTAGTGCCACAATGAGGAAGTGTAGGTGACAGTGAATCGCAATCATCGACTCGGGAGTTAGCCGTAAAAAGATTTGCCTATAAATCGGCTTTCTCTTGCGGCTTATGAGCTAGTGACCCATCTGGACATCGCGAAGGTGGCAGCGAGGGCTGGCAGAAGTTGTGCTGCACGACCTTAGCTAAACGCCAAAACTACGGGAGCCCGTAGGGTACGTTAACAATTCGTGGTCAGTACGTGCAACACGTTGGGCATTCGGTCCGATGTAAGCCTTTTTACAAGACTTTATACGCTCTTGTTAGAAGCAGAAGCCGTAGTTAACGAACGTCTACTTACACACGTACCACCCGATCTTGACTGTCCAGAGGCAACTGACGCCAAATCATTTCTTGCTTTGAGAGTCATCAGGGCAGCCCTTTCCTATGGAGCTCGGGGATTCCGACCTTTGTGGCAGAAGCGGTTTTTTTTTTGAAGTTATACTTCTTTAGGCGCGTTATGAAAAAATGATGAGAGTGAAATTTTTAGATGCGCGCGCATCACTGTAACCCAAAAGTAACAGCATGAAGTTGGCCGCGGGCGCGTTATGAAAAAATCATGTGAGTGAAATTTCGAGATGCGCGCGCATCACTGTAACACAATAATAACACCATGAAGTTGGCCGCGGGCGCATTATGAATGTTAGTGTCTAATAATGGTGGATTATTAACCACTTAGTGGTTAATAATCCACCATTATTAGACATCTGTTCGAAAGGTACTTTGAACGCGTTGTCAAAAACAATGTTGGCACGCTCGTCGCCTCTGATCACTGTTTTCATATTTATAATATTTATCCACATGTTTCTAGTTTCTATATAGACACAACGTGTTTTAGTTACTTACAAGTCCTAATTACATATGGACTAATAACTTAAATTTAGTAGTGATTTTAATTGAATATTTTGAATATTTATTTAATTTTTCAAATTAAAACTGAACTTAATTGACTGTGTTAACTATCCTTTTCCAGTCCTTTTATTATTTTATTGTAATTATTAATTATTTGCATGTAATTAAAAAATATTTTTAATGATGCTAAAGAAGTATAACTTCTCACGCGCGTACATAAGTTACACGCATCCATTTTTTTTTATTGAAACCTGTTTAATACAGGTTTCGACAGTTTATCCTCTGACATGATCAGAGACATTTTATATCTTTATGGTTTGTTTATGACAAATGTAGATTTCCAGATCTCCTCGACTTTTTCGTTAGTAAAAACATAAGTCAGTTATATACCTGCGTAGAATCTAGCTTAGATGGGAGCTCTGATCATACCCCGGTAATATTAACATTGAGCTCATCTGTCATCATGTCCGGAAAACAGCCTGAAACCTTGACCAATCATAAGACCGACTGGCAATGCTTTCGTTCTTATATAGATACCAATCTTAACTTTAGGGTGTCACTTAAATCTCAAGAAGATGTGGATGCTGCTTGTGTGCATGTCACAAATGTGATTCAGACTGCTGCTTGGAAAAGTACCCCGTATGTTGAGCATGCCCCACAAAACATATTAGTTTCCTCCGAAATAAAAAAGAAAATTTTAGAAAAACGCCGTTTGCGAAGGTTATGGCACCAAACTAGAAAAGAGGTCGACAAAAAGGTGTTTAACCGTGCTGTAAAAGACCTAAAGTTAGTTCTAGAGGCAACTAGGAGTGCCAATATCAAACAAAAATTGGAAAGTATGTCACCACATGGTAAAGGCGAATATTCTCTGTATAAAAACACGAGGATCGTTGGAAAACCAATGCAATGCACTCCGCCCATTAGATCGTCTTCTACTTCCTGGGCAAAAACAAATGCAGAGAAAGTTGAAGTTTTCGCTACCCATCTTGCCACAACTTTTAAGCCTAATGATGCTCTAGAGGATGAAACTGAAGTTGAAACGGTACTTAGTCAAGATCTCCAGCTATGCCTGCCTCTGACACCTGCCTCCCCAAAAGAAATTGCAAGAGAAATTAAATTACTCGATACGAAAAAGGCGCCTGGTTTCGACCTCATTTCAACACGGGTCTTAAAAGAACTTCCTAGAAAATGTATCACCTTCCTGGCATGCCTGTTTAAAGCCATATTTAGGACGTCTTGTTTCCCAGCAATATGGAAGATCTCTGAAATCATCATGATACACAAACCAGGCAAACCTATACATGAACCTACATCCTACAGACCCATTAGCTTGACGCCTACACTCTCTAAACTGTGGGAAAAGATTTTCCTTACCCGCCTTAAATATTGCATGGATAAATGTGACCTCATCCCTACTCATCAATTTGGTTTTAGAAAATCCCACTCCACCATAGAACAAATGCATCGTGTATATGACACAGTGAGAATTTGCTATGAGAGAAAAGAATACTGTTCCGCGTCTTTCCTAGATGTGCAACAGGCGTTTGACAAGGTTTGGCACAGGGGCCTATTGTACAAGATTAAAAAGAATCTACCACACTCGCTTTACCTCATAATTGCATCGTACCTGTCACAAAGATACTTCAGGGTTAAAGTCGATGACTCACGATCTTCCTTGCAAGCTGTGGAGGCTGGAGTCCCGCAGGGATCGGTACTTGGTCCGGTTCTGTATAACATATTCACGTACGACCTTCCCACTGCTGGCGACGCTGTAATTGCTACATACGCTGATGATATTGCATACCTTGCCTGTGATAGAGACCCTGACATAGCTAGTGCAAAGCTACAGAACTTATTAGATCAAACTCACGCATGGCCGAAAAAATGGCGTATTCGAGTCAGTGGTCAAAAATCGAACCACATTACGTTTACACTAAGGAAGGGAACTGTTCTCCTGTTCACCTTGGGTCGGACACACTCCCACACTCAGATTGCGTCAAGTATCTTGGTTTCCACTTGGATAGGAGACTCACCTGGAAGCAGCACTTAAAGAAAAAGAGAGATGAAATAATATAAAATACAGAAACCTTCATTGGCTTATGAACCGCAACTCTGCCCTGTCAATCGACAACAAGCTTCTTATATACAACACCATTATAAAACCAGTTTGGACTTATGGGATACAGTTGTGGAGCACTGCTTGCAAAAGTAACATTACTTGCCTGCAACGAGTTCAAAATAATATCCTCAGAACAATAGTAAATGCACCATGGTTCACAAAAAATGACGAAATTCATGAATACTTGAACATGCCCACTGTCGCAGAAGAGATAGACAAGTGCAAATCGAGGTACACTGAGCGCCTCTCAAACCATCCAAATCCTTTAATATGCCAATTGCTTGAGCAAGCTGACCGCGTCTCGAGACTGAGGAGGAAGAATGTTCTTTAAAGGAAGTGGTGGCGCTGGCCGACCACTCCTGTCATGTTTGGTTGCGCTCAATAAATTTCGCTCATTGTCCAAAGACTACATATGTCCAAAGAAAAAAAAAATGTTTTGTTTATCAGTTTTTATAGTATTTTCTATGTTTTATATATATTGTATAAATATATAATATATGTATATATTGTAAATGTATATGTATATGTTTTATAGTGTATTCTATTTTTGTTGTACTCCTATTTTATATCGTATATTAGCTCTTGTTTCTCTCAATTGCCTGCTGCACTATGTTGACTATGTATTCTAAAACTTTATATCTTGAAGTTTTGCTTTCCATCAAGTCTGGTATTTTTTTTTAAAACTCTGTTTTATTTCATATTCCAGGTTTAGTCTACTCAGCTGATGCTTAGAGCACTCGGTTAAAAGGTGCAGGATCGTTTCTTCAGTACCTGGCTGACAAGCGCAATCGGGTGAGTCTTTTAATTTAAATCTGTGAAGATATTGCGCAAAGGCTCCATGTCCTGTAAGCGCTTGGCATAGTATGTGACTGGGTTGTATTTCCCTAATGGTTTTATAGGCGGTATGTGCATCTGGAAAGAAAGCTTTGGTTGTTGAAGCAGTTTCCGCTTTTGAGTATCTTTCTTGCCGACACTTTCACTTTCGAGATGTCGACACTTTCTTTGCGCAATATCTTCTTGATATGTGATATCGGGCACATGTCATAGTCGGGGGCTGTTTTCTTATGGAGGGCTGCATCTTTTGCCAACTCGTCAGCTTGCTCGTTGCCCTCGGTTCCGACATGTGCTCGCAGCCAATATAGTTGTAGATGCTTGTCCTTCTCTTTAATATCTTTAATATTGTAATATTATTAGGTTTGCTAGGGGATGTGCACTTTTTGCGGCTCTCAGTGTCTCCAAGGCGGACTTTGAGTCACTGAGAATCGCAAAATTACTATCTTTTTTGTTGTTTTTAATGATTTCTGTCGCTCTGTATATTGCGTACATTTCGGCCTGGTAGACTGTGCAGTAATCCGCGAGTGTGAATTTTCTGCTTTGTATTTCCCGTCCCTCTTCCCATACAGAGAGCGCTGCTCCGACCTTCTCGTCAATTTTGCTACCGTCTGTATAAATTTTGACAGCATTTGTTTTAGTAAGAGTTTCAAGATCGGTGCCTTCGATGGAGGAGAATTCACAGCTTGCGCTCTCTGATGGATGAGGCAGGTCTTTGTACGGTAGTTTTCCTTCGATGTCACATAAATATTGCTCGGCCTGCCTAGTTCGTTTCGCTATATACAGAGCAGCAGTTTCTTTAATTCTCAAGTCTAGTGGTAGAAGACCAGAAATTATGAGGACTGAATTAAGTGACGTGGTTCTATAAGACTTGCATATTTTTGACAGAAGCCTCTGTGTAGAGTATTTAGCTGTTTTTGCGTCATTATTTTGTCCGCTGCATGTGCCCAGACGCTTGCATACAACACGGCAGAAGCGGTTGGCGGAAAGCCCTAAGGTTTGCTGATCACTTTTGGCGTAGGTGGGTCTCAGAATACCTACCAACCTTAACTCCTCGCCGCGTCCCAGGGACCGTTGCGTCGATCCGGCCAGGGGATCCGGTTCTTATTGGGGACGATGATCGAACCTGGAATCGGGGAGTAGTTGAAGCCACGTACTCGGGTCGCGACGGTATACTCAGGTGGTTTAGATTGTAATTAATCACTTGGCCCGATATGGCTGGGCATTATTCATACTGCCCTGGCATTATGAATACTGCCCGCATTAATCACTTGGCCCATAACATATATACTGTTGTACGGCTGAACTGTATTCTTGTCCTGTTCTTTAACAAAATGGCAATTACCGTGATTATGTTTTATGAGAATAAAGATCTTAAGAACTGCGTTTTTCTCATATCCATCATAACTCATAGAAAGTCAGAGATTTAAATAAAATAAAATAATTCCTTTGTAAATGCCTTAATTTACTTTGAAGGTCAGTTACAGAAAAAAAAAACTCCCATTAACCCTATCTTTATTTGGCCTTGTTTTAAAGTTTAATGTTTCAGGAAGTTTCTAAAAGCACTTTGAACTCAAAATCCCCCCATTTACATTTTTTTCATACTTTGAAAATTTGTGTGTACTGAGCTCAAATCGTAATTTTGAACTTTCGAACAAATTCGAAGTAAATTCTGCAATGCCTAGATAAGCCATAAGTTTTAGGGTGCTAGGTTAGACTATGTTAGTCAGTTACCACAAAAAATCTGAACCAGAAACGTCCAATAGAATGAGAAAAAAATCGGAAACGGATGTTAGGTGGTAATTACGAAAAAATCTTTAAAAAAATTATAACTCGAAAACTACGCAAAATCGTAGAACATACATGGGGGTAATTTGGATACTCCTCATCATAAAGTATCTAAATTTTACGCTTGAACGTCGATTCCCCGGCCACCCTGTATATTAAGCTAAAGCAGTACCGCAACTAGGCCATTTTGTTGAGATAAATACCTACGCACCGATTGAGCGTTATGGTCGTTATGGTTGTCACTCTTAATTTTTGTAAATAGTAGGTTTTTATTAATTAAAACGTTAATTTGGGCTCTTTAATAAATCCAACCATAGATACTATCATAGTAAATGCGAAAGTGTGTGTCTATCTGGTACCTATTTACGATTAACGCTGAACCGATTTAGATGAAATTTGGTATATAGATAGTTTGAGTCCCGGGGAAGGACGAAGGATGGTTTTTATCCCAGAAATCATCCTCTAATGGGGTGAAAAGGGAGGCGGAAGTTTGTATGGGAAAACAATTTTTTCACGCAGATGAAGTCCCGGCCCCCCATCAGAGATCAAATAATCGAATGAATTGACTAGTTTACAAACAAAATTGTTAAATGAAGAAAAACTTCAACATTTTAAGAAATCTTATTTTTTGTTATTTTAAATTACTCACTGGAAAATGCTTTCGCCTGCTACGACACGTTCGAAAATCTTAATTATTAAATTTTCTAGCGTAAAAGATCCGCATTCCAATTAAATTTAAAAAATCCAAACGCCGGTCTTGAATAAGTCGAATTTAAGCAGCCGTATACTGCGCAATACCTTCCTCCGCGGACAGCTCACACAATACGATTAAATAAAAAAGAGTGACAGCTCGTCTCATCGCGTCACACGAGACAACTTTCCCCCAAGAACCACCGAGGGGCCGTGTAGCGACGTGCGTCTGTGGGCGTGTGTCATTTCGAGCATTTCTTTGTAGTTTCCTTACTGTTAGATTTATAGTGGTGTCGATTCTGGCAGGATTCTCTAAACCTAAACTTAAATTTGACAACAGTGCATCCTTGTCATTCTCTATACAGAATGAAAAGGAGAGACTGATGTTAAATTTAGTTTTAAATTTAGATAATCATGTCAGAATCGATACCATTCTGTGGCCGTACGGATTCGGTCGCGCTGCGTTGAAGGGTACAGTTCTGTCTCGCTCTCTCGATTGAATGTTTACATAAAGACGTGCCCGTGTGAGAGTTGCATATGTAGTTGAGTCGGATAGTCGGATTATATTTTATTTGATGCTAGTATGAGCGTACCGTATCTTCCCTTTTTGTTTTAATCTAAGCTTTCAAAACATTGTTATAAACGAAACGACGAAAGAAACGTGTAATGTCTGTTCCCAATACATTTTTGGGTTGCTTTTACCATTCCTTTATGTAAATCATTAATATTATTGATATCTTAACCTTGTCTATTCCATTCTCTGTCTACGCAAGATTACATTTACTTATAAATGTTGACTCAACATCTCTACGTCAGAGTGAAACATTGTACACGGAGCGTAGATACGGAACGTGCCCCAGCATTGTATGACATATTATGACAGTAATCTCTGTAATCTGTGCTCGTGATGCCAGACTGGGATATAAATCCGCCATGTCGGTGGAAAATGTTGGTGTTGGCGAGATTTTGGAGGAAATAAATTGAACTTATAGATTTTCCGGCGTTATGAGTACTAAAAGAAAGAGTGATAGAAAAGTCACACATCCATATGCATGAGTTACTAATCCATGTATTTGGTACCCAATCGAAAATAATGAAATGGCTTAACCATTTCGTGGTAAAGAAATATACGACGCGATGTCCAGTAACTATTGCAATAAAATTAATTTAGTAACCTTTTTTAACCGACTTCAAAAAGGAGGAAGTTCTCAATTCGTCGTTATACATATTTTTGTTGTAGTTCGCGAAAATCTCCGAGGTCCGTTGACCGATTTTGATGATTCTTTTTTATTTGTAATAGTTTGTTAGCAAAATTTTTCGAAAAAGAAATAGGTCTATCGGACTTGCACGAGACCTCAAAATTTTATTTTAATTTTAAAGTTCTTTGGATTTAAAAAGTTTCTGTACACCAGAACGATATCAGCAATGCCGTCTTTGAGTGTCATTTTTGATGCTTAGATGGCGCGTCACACAAACACAGACACACACACACCTAGTGATAAGTCATGATTGTCATCGTCCGGTATCTCAAATCGAAATTGCCTTTTATATCGCAGGATAACCTGTTATGAAAGTCAGGAGTGCAAATATTCTTTTTAAAAGGCAACAATAATAAATACTCTAGATACAACAACACGAACAAAATCGTGGCTGAAACCTGCCTAAAGAATGAAAAAAAAAATTGAATGATGCACGAAACCCCGTAAGATGATTGCGTTGTCAAAAATAATATAAGACATAATTTAAACATTGAAAGTCACCTTTAATTCATACTGCTTAAGGTCTTAATTAAAACGCATGTGTCAAATAGTTATGACAGCTCGAAATGCAAGCTCGTAAAATTTTACCATTTAGCGCTGTATGCGGAATAACATAGACCTTATTTCTTTGACTCTACGCCCAATTCTGACTACTTTGTTAGTACTATAGCAGGTACGAATTGCGAGGAAAAGAAAGGGCTATATAACCGACCATACATTTGAATATCACAAATATTTTCTATTTAATTAGTTTATAGTATGTATGAGAACAAATTTGGCTTCAAATGCGTTAAATTAACAAACATTGATTAGAATAAATATTTGTAAATTAACCTTTATACCTGTCGAAAAAAAGACAGTTTACGTACCTATAAGTATTTTTTTCGAATTTTTCCACGGAGCTCTCTCATCTTGACTTTTCAGCGGTCCGCGCGTGACTGTGAACCACGAAGTGCTTGACTGGAGTTCAAGCACTTCTTGATTGGGACACATTATGAGCGCACGTGGTGTATTATCCGTGCGGTGACGGAGAAAGAATACAACTCACCGCCCCTTTTCTTCCCGTGGGTGTCGTAAGAAGCGACTAAGGGATGTCGGAGCTTCCATCCGCTCTTCTGGTGGTAGGGTGCCTAACACCCGCCTGGTTTGTTACCACCGTGCGCATGGTGAAAAAACCCGTGAAGTGCTTCTCGCGCGTTTCGGGGTCAGCCAGCGTACAACCAGAGCTCGAGTGGAAGTTGTCGCGAAGGATTCGGTCCAGGGGAGGCATCCGTGGAACCGATGCCGGGAGGACTGCATCGACCCGTCGGCCAGGGAGACCCGTAGAAACGGCTGTCCCGCTGGCCGCCCGTGGCACAGTACAGGGGCCCAAGCGTTCCTAACCAGTTCGCGAGGCTGCCCCATCATGTCACGCATAATCTCGGGGTGGACCGTCGTGCCGGTTGGTGACCGGGGCGTGGGGTCCCGGCGGCCACTTCCGGGGGGGTGCGGGGGCCCTTCCGTCCGGCGGGTCGGCGCATCTCCACTGCAGGCAGTCAATCGGGAAGACAAACCCCCCTTATTTGCCCGGACTCTTCGCGACGGCGTCCGCTCGTTTTCGCGTCTCTTTTTTTTTTCACTTCCACCATGGCAGCCTCAAAAACAAAGTTTGGACGTACAGCGGTGCACACCCCCACGCCTTCAACGCTGTTTGAGGTCGAGTTCTGCAACATACGCGGACTCCACTCTAACCTCAACGCTGTCCACCACCATCTCGAGACAGCACGGCCAGCATTGTTGTTCCTGACGGAGACACAAATACTTCCGCCTGCTGACACAGGCTACCTTAATTATCCCGGCTACGTGCTTGAAGAGTCCTTCAAAGCGAAAGCCGGTGTATGCCTGTATGTTCGGGCGGATGTTTGTTGTCGCCGTCTCCGCTGCTTGGAAGATCCCTCCTTCTCCATGCTGGGGGTACACGTCGACTCTGGCCCCCGGGCCAGAGTCTACGTGTGCCTCTACAGATCCCACACCGGCGATGTTGAGACAACTCGACTTTTTGAACACCTTAGTCGGGCAGCAGATGACGCGCAGGAGCGATTTCCCAATGCAGAATTGGTGTTTTTGGGGGACTTTAATGCTCACCACAATTTGTGGTTAAGTTCTTCCAAAACTGACCATGCAGGGATCTCTGCTCACACATTCGCTCTCACGCATGACTTGAAGCAACTGGTTGATCAGCCCACCAGGATCCCAGATATTCCAAGTCAAGCGCCTTCTTTACTGGACCTTCTGCTCACGACCCATCCACAGGGCTATCAGGTTGTGGTAAGAGCCCCCCTGGGCTCGTCCGACCACTGCCTGATATCCGCCAAAGCACTACAGGCCAAGCCTCCGCGTC
Source organism: Chilo suppressalis (assembly GCA_902850365.2). Classification (NCBI taxonomy): domain Eukaryota; kingdom Metazoa; phylum Arthropoda; class Insecta; order Lepidoptera; family Crambidae; genus Chilo; species Chilo suppressalis. The sequence goes on along the minus strand of OU963906.1, from coordinate 14,139,528 downwards.
CAGCAGTGGTCAAGCGCCGAATCTGGCATTATGGGTCGGCAGATTGGGACGGTATGCGTGATTACTTTGCGTCCGTCCCTTGGAAGCAGCGCTGCTTCAGTGACAGGGACCTATCGGGCAGTGCCGTTGCCATTACTGAGGAGATCATAATGGGTATGGAATACTATATTCCTCATTCTGATCTCATCAGTAAGGGCACACGTAACCTCTGGTTCAATCACGACTGTGCTGAAGCTGCTTCGCGTAAGCAAGCGGCATATCGTGCTTGGATCAGAGGCCGCGCTCTCAAGGATCCCGGGGTCGATTCACTCAAAGCAGCCTACAATTCTGCTTCCAAGGCCTGTAAGAAGGCTTACATCAGAGCGGATGCCCAGCGTGTTGCACGTGTTGGCCAGGAACTTATAACGCATCCTGCGGGCTCCCGTAGCTACTGGCGTTTGGCTAAGGCCGTGCAAAAAAACTTCTGCCAGCCCTCGCTGCCACCTCTGAGATGCCCAGACGGAACACTAGCTCATAAGCCGCAGGAGAAAGCCGATTTACTGGCAAAACTCTTTGCGGCTAACTCCCGAATCGATGATTGCAATGCACTGCCACCATCATTACCTCACTGTGGCACAACGATGCCTGATATTAAAATCAGGCAGCGTGAGGTTCGTGCCGAGTTGCAATCACTCGACGTCCGGAAAGCTAGTGGACCTGATGGCATCCCAGCAGTAGTACTTAAAAAATGTGCAGCGGAGTTGTGTCCCGTGCTCACGCGCTTGTACCAATGCTCGTATTCTTTGGGGCGTGTGCCGGAGACTTGGAGAGATGCTAACGTGCAACCGGTACCCAAAAAAGGGGATCGCTCGGACCCGGCAAACTATCGGCCAATAGCAGTCACCTCAGTTTTATGTAAAGTTCTAGAAAAGGTCCTTAATAACCATCTGACCCGCTACCTAGAGGATCACTCCCTGATTAATGATCGTCAATATGGATTTAGACCGAAACGATCGACGGGTGATCTTCTAGCGTACTTAACTCATATCTGGGGTGAGGCTATCGACAAGCGTGGCGAGTCGTTGGCTATCAGCCTTGACATTGCCAAGGCGTTCGACAGGGTCTGGCACAAAAGCCTTCTCTCCAAGCTTCCGGCATACGGTCTGCCAGCCCAGTTCTGTTCTTGGGTAGCTGACTTCCTGCATGAGCGTAGAATTCGTGTCCTTACGGATGGTAGCAGTTCGCGGTTCATGTCAGTGAATGCCGGCGTTCCCCAGGGCTCCGTCCTATCCCCCACTCTCTTTCTGCTGCATATCAATGACCTGATTCCTCTTGGGAATATTCATTGCTATGCAGACGATAGTACAGTGCATGCGGGGTATCTCGGACAAGCAGCGGCTGGGCATGCAGTAACCAGGGAGAAACGGGAAAATCTTGTCATTGAACTCAATCAGGCTTTGGAACACATTTCCGAATGGGGTACCAGGAACTTGGTTGGGTTCAATGCCAAGAAAACTCAGGCTTGCGCTTTCACGGCAAAAACATCGCCATTCCTTCCCCTTCCATCTCTTCAGGGCACAACTCTACCGCTGCAGAGCAACATTTCCATGCTCGGTATGGAAGTTCGCTCAGACCTGAATCCAAAGGACTACATCGAAACCGTGATCAAAACAGCTTCACGCAAACTCGGAGTCCTGAACAAGGTGCGGCGTTTTTTCACGCCCGATCAACTGTGCTTGTTGTACAAAACGCAAGTGCGGTCCTGCGTGGAATATTGCTCGCACCTCTGGGATGGCTCCGCCAAGTACTTGCTCGATGCTTTGGATAGGTTACAGCGGCGCGCGATCCGCATCATAGGCGATGAGGAGGTGACTAAACACCTTGAGCCTCTTCAATTACGCCGTGACGTGGCGTCACTAAGCGCGTTCTATCGTTTGTACCACGGCGAGTGTTCTGAGGAGTTATTCTCTCTTATCCCACCTTCCCCTTTCCTTCAGAGGACCACGCGCGCTGGCCTACGTTGTCACCGTTTTACTGTGGCCACAATTCCAACGCGTACAAAGAAATTTGGTGACTCATTTCTTTGTCGCACTATCCGTAAATGGAATGCTCTGCCCGCTCACGTGTTCCCTCCCTCTTACAACCTGGGATCCTTTAAAAGAGGCGTGAAGAAGCAGCATGCAGGCCGGCAGGGTGAGGATGGCTGGTGTGGCAGGTAGAACTGCTGTATCAGCTATCTTCGCGTCTGGACTTCACCTTCACTTAACATCAGGTGGGGTGGAGTCATTTGTCAGACCTAACTATAAAAAAAAAAAAAAAAAAAAATGTAATATCGTTGTTAAAAGGTTATAAAAAATATCCATATATTTTTTTAATAATTTATATTTATTCAAACAAGGAGGTTTTGGTGGGTTTTTTCCTAATAGGTATCATTCATTTAGGCGTTAAATAATTTTTAATCTGGCGGAAATTGGAAAGTCGCTTTTGCTTCTGGCAACCCAGATCTGTTCATTCAACATTCATTCAATTCATTGCACAACGAAAAGCGAAAATAATAAAAATTCGCCTTTGCTTTGATCTCTCTCTGCTGTTTTAAGTGATTAAAAGTGTTTGTTATAAATTACTTGTCAGTAAAATTTAAACATTGGTTAAGATTTGATACAGTAACTTACACACAAAAAAACATGTTCCGTTTTATAGTTGCGTTGTTGATAATCAACTCCTATTCAGGCAGTTCGGGAGCTCCTACAAAAAATGTTTCGCTCTCTTTTTTGCTGAATGATCTTGCTAATAAATGTAGTAGTTCGTTTCTGTCGACCCAGATGGAAAACAGACTCGGCGATTGTCATGTGTCTGTTCCTCCGTATCAAAAGAAGCAACTTGAATGTCTATTATTTTACGATATAAATAGACAGCTTTGCGAAGCTGTCGCCTCATCCAAGTTGAATCTTAATGAAGACTACACTTCCAAAATACTAGCAGAACAAGATGGAACACAGCTGTGTGCCGCCTCAAAGGATTGGACTTTTACTAACATCAGTGAGGTGTATAATAAAACAGTAAATGCTGTGTTTCATGACCCAGCTAAGTGTTTCAAGTTTTGTGTTCTTGACAGCGATAATGTTTTGAGTGTGGACACCACTTTTTACTGTAAATACTTCAAATGGGGGTCAAATATGTTGAAGTCTCAGTTGAGTATAACTAACCCCGAGAATAATGCAGACATTGTTGTTCATATACCAAATGAAAATGTTTCTATAAAAAATAATTCTGATACAAGCAGTAAACCTGATATTGATACTGAGAATGATCTTCCATCTAATCATGACAGCACAAACACTATAAAAATCCTCCAGCCTAATGTTGCTAGTTCTAAAAGTGATTCTATCACATCTACAAATAAAGTGAACTCAGAAATAGTGGTTACACCAAACAAACTTGAACAAAATACAGTCCATGTTAAACAAAATGATGTCTCTGAAGTTACTGATGGCGATAAGGAACACAATATTTCAATCCCCAGTGTAAATACAGGGACCTTAATGAATGGTTTAAAACCACCCTTGGATGCTAGATTATTAGCTCACAAAGAAAAAACAACAAGCACAATAAGTCCAGTTGAAAACAACAATAAGAAAATAGAGACGGGCAAAGACGGTACAAGTCAGGATGTGATAAATCAGATTGAAAACAGACCTGCCATTGATAATGGAGATCCCGATGACTATCCTGCAAATGACAATGGTAAGCCTCATTTAACTTTAACTGCAGATTCTCTTAATAACTAATCTATATGTAACTAATAAATGTTTGGGAAGTCTGCAAAAAGTACACTAAAAACAAATGAGTAAAATTTTGAAATTATAATTTTTATTTAACCTCAGTCACATTTCTCTCATTTTGTTTTTCTTTATGACATATTAACAATCGGATGATTGTTGAGAATATTCATAAAAAATGCCTAATCCCTTTCATTTTAGTTAAAAAAAACAAAGTTGAAATAAAAGAGTAATTATTGTCACATTGATATTTTTTTAACTTTAAAGCAGATTTATGTTAAGAGCTATAGTTAGGTTATTAGTCACTAGCATGTGATTGTTTCTGTATTGCTTTTTGGTATTGAATTTTCAGTACATTTTACCACCTTTTTAATTTAAAGTATCTGTTATTGTCACTATTGATTGTTAATGGTCAAATAATTGTCAATCTTATCAAACAGTTTAATTTGTATGTTTAGATTCAGAGGAAGTCAGAGACGGGCTTGGTGACACTCATGTTGATGAGGACCCAGATGATACATTAGATACTGCTAAAATAGAACAGATTGTAAATAAAAAGGAATTGAAAATGGATGAACAGAAGATTGACAATAATGATCTTCTACCTAAAGGTAATATGTTTTGTCTTAAAAACTTGCAAGTTGCTATTCATCACAGATTATAATCTAATTGTATATTAAGTGCTTAGTGGGCTGCCCTTTATTGAAAAACAAAGAAAAAGATAATTTTTTTGTGGCCTGCTTGATCTAGCAGTTTGTGACCCTATCTGCAAATCCAGCTGAACAAACCTCCACAATCACAGACTGATCATGCTAACCACTGCATTATAATCATCAAAATATAATATTGAGAAAACATATAATTCTATTGAGAATAGAGGTAGGGCATAGCAGATATTTAGCTTGAATTGGAGCACCCGTCCTGGGAAGTAACTTTCACCTTATAGAAGATAACAGTAAAATAACACTACCTTTGTCGTCTTTATTAAATTACAATATGTCTTATGTGAAAAGGACAATTCTTACTTCCCTGAGGTTCGAGAGGTCTAGAGGCTCCAGACGGAGAGTAGACTACCCCCGTGGGGAGATGTCATCCGCCCAGAATACCTCTAGAGGCACTCACCAATTCTCGGTCCCATTAGGATCTCGCTGTCCCCAAACCTTGTGATGCTGTTAAGGTCATCTGTGACCGACAGCTTTAAAAAAAAAGGCAATACTTTCTAGTGCTTCCTTAGTTTTCATTTATTATTGGGGTTAAAGGTTTAATTTTAACCTTGCTTTAGTGTTTGTTCAGTTGTATGATTGAATATTCACATCATAGTTTAAATACAAAGATATGTATAGGTATGTGCTTAGTACAATTGCTTAAATATTTTTATCATGGAAGACCAGGTCAACATGCTATACAATCATAGTATAATTTAATACCTCATTTTATCCACTGTGTAAGTTTACAGATGTGTTTTAAATCAAAATATGTAATAGATATCCCTTGTTGTTTTTCAGAATCATATTCCAATACCATTCCTGATTTTGCCGAGGAAGATGATCATTTCTTTCCATTTTTCTTAACAGCCATAATAATGGTTGTGTTGCTGTATATCCTGTACCATAATAAGAACAGAGTGAGCAAAGTGGTATGTGCACTAAATGAATATCCATCTAATACAGACATTTATTTTTGTCAGCAAAACTTGGCACTAAAAAGCATGTTTTTTTTTATAAGAAATTCTAATAATGGACCTGCCAAAAGTTTAAGCAGGAATATTTTTTTCTGTGTAAATGTTTCTCCTTACTTAGAACTTTTATTTTTTTATTTGTTCTTTTCAAAAGGTTTTTGTCAAAAGTCATGTTTTTTTTTGCTTTAAATATTTTTAATCAGAAATCAATATATCTTTATTCAAATTGGATGTATAGTACAACTATTTTGAATCATCCAAACATTTTTTTCTCTACCACTTGTTATTGAACATATTTTTTAGCTAAGCAGAAAAATGAGCGAAATAAAAATGGGTGCGTGTACTTATGTAGGCATGTGAGAAGTTATCCTTCTTTGGCATCGTTTAAAATTAGTTTTTAATTGCATGCAAATAATTAATTACAATAAATTAATAAAAAGTCTGGAAAAGGACACAGTCAATAAAGTTCAGTTTTAATTTGAAAAAATAAATAAATAATCAAAATATTCAATTAAAATCGCTACTGAATATAATTTATTAGAACATATGTGATTTGCACTTGTATGAAACTCAAACACGTATTCCGAATATACAGACTAGAAACGTGGATAAATATTATAAATATGAATACCTATAACTGTTACTTTATTACAATAATAACATAAAAGTAACATTGAAAAATAAAGATGTGGTTTTTGGTTCTACTACACCAATGGTCAAGAGATGGCGCTGTAGTCTCCTGAATCGCGCTTTTGATAGGCCTTCACAATGCAGTCGTTAGCACCCACTAAATAGAGATTCTATTTCTATTTTGTTGGTATATTTTCTTAATGTGCGGTAAACACAAAAGTAACGCATGAAGTTGGTCGCTAAAACGACCAACTTCATGCTGTTAAAATTTTGTGTTACAGTGATGCGCGCGCATCTTAAAATTTCAATCTCATAATTTTTTCATAACGCGCCTAAAGAAGTATAGCTTCAAAAATCTCCACAACTTTAAAAGTATAATGTAACAACATTTACAAATCATTATGTTGTTTCAATGTCAATACAATCATGATTTATTTAATATAGAAACCTGTTGGAATAATTGGTATCATTTTTGAATATGCATAAATTATTTTTATGGATACTATGTGATGATATTGCTATGTTCTCAAAATTTTCAGGTCCTCGGTCTGATAGTGGAAGGTAGGCAACCAGGCCGTCGTCGCAACAGCAGAGGGCATGCATACCGACGCCTCGATACTTTAGAGCAAGCTATGAGCACGAATACAGCAGCACCGCCCAGTAAAATCATCTACTGAATCAACTTTCAACATTTAGGTAAAAAAATCAGAGACCCATTTGTGGTACCCTATAAGTATATTGTGTTAAATTTTCTTTTGTATCTTATGCCAATTTTGCACTTTTATATTAGCTATTGATGATTTTTTTTCGTCTACGGCTTCTAGTAAGGGTGCCACTGATTCACAGCAGCTAACTTCTTTGCATTTGTTTTCAGCTTTGATTTAAAATTTGGCTGAAGTACTGTATGTACTACCTAAGAAGTCCTTTTTTATTGAATACTTTGTAAATCTAACCATAATCAAAATATGTTAGTGGTGTCTGCTTTGATTTAAGGTAAGATTTTAGTTTTCTGTGTATCATAATCATATAGTTATATTATGCGCCATTTCTCAAGTGAAACAAAAGCCGTGATCCTATATTTTATTGCGAGTATTAAAAATATGTTTTATAATGTTAAGAGAAGTATTATTAGATCAAACTAATCAATTCAAGCTCACAATAAATAATTGTATGTAAATAAATACTTACATCAACATTTTATAATGATAAAAATAATGATCAAGCTTTTAAGAAAAAGGTTATTCAGTTTAAAATTTAAATTAAAAGATTTTTTGGAACTCGAAATGATATGCCATGCGTAGGTTTTAAAAACTGTGAGACCTTGTACTGAAAAGAACCAGTAATTAAATCGATGGTAATGCTTATCCATTTCATAATTAATGAAATCTATATAGCTCTTGACTTATTTACAATAAGTTGACTGATACCTTTGATTAATGCATTTTTTCAGTATTGTAGTAATACTTTTCAACTATGAGTGCATGTCAGTGCCTATACATACTTCAAGAGTAAAATTTCTCAAATTTGCATAGAATACAGATGAAATCGATTGTAAGTCATTTATTCACCCGTCAATCATCATTTTCATTTAAACTTATTTAAATGATAAAATAATAAAGTAAATTCTTATAAATAGATAATAATAATTCATGATTAGAGTACAAACAAATTAAACATTCATTGCCATCCGTTCAAACATTTTGGTACTGTGGTACTGTTTTGTAGTAATTGACTATTACCGCGCAACTGAAATAAACTTAAGAAAATGAGTAGCTTATATTACTAAAATATCAACGCAGACGTCTTCAAAAATCAGTCATGATTGTTTGTTAGAACTAATAGACCTAAATAAATCTTCTCAGTATGCTGATTGAACGAGCATCTATATCAGTTGGTTTGCTATGTGCTAAGTGCTTTACCGTGTATCTAAATTCTGGATTTAATATGCATATTATTGTTATAGATGGCGCTGTTATTCTTAAAAAATATGAGAAATGTAAAACTTGTGTGGCGCCATTATGAATAAGGTCATTAAAATGTACAATTTGTTTGATATATTTTAGTTCAGCTGAAGTTAGCTGTTTGGATTAAAAAAAGGTACTAATCAGCAAAGGATACCAAGTCCAAGATATTTTAAACGATCGAAATGTCTGGGAAGAACCCATCTATTCCCATCCTTTGCCTATTAAAGTTATAGTATAGATTCCGAAGACCGCCAGACCTTACTAATTTTCTGATGGACAAAATTTGGATAAGCTTGCTAACTTGTGCTGTGGGCCAATTTTCAGGATATTTAATTATTAAGAATAAAATAACCCACAAGCCCAGTCAAACGGCTAACTTCAGACCGACGAAGTTAGTCGGACGAACGGAACTTCCATGTTTTATCGCAATGTAAACGGAGCGATCTAGTAAGTTCAAAACATATTCTAGAGGTAGATCTCAAAAATATAAAAAATAAAAATGTAAAGTGGTGTAGTTCTTTCTTAGGGCATACCGTCATTTTATTTTTACGATCTCAAGATACTGTTTCCATTAAATGAAGTCACAGCCTTTTTTGTTAGTTTTTCCCAATTCTGAATATATATTAATAATATAATATTGTAAAAAATTCAATATTTGTGTAAAGACAACTTGTTCAATACAGTAATTGATGTTCTTGAAAAGTAAATTGTTGCAGTATTGAATTACAGATGGTACGGGCATCTACACTCTGCGTTTAAGTTATTATATTCATCAGTATAATTAAAAATTCAAACGCTCTGCCCATTTAGATTAGAAACTAAATTTTACGTTTAATAATACTTTATCAGCACTTCTCTCAGCAAAAGGCCATTGGTACTTACACCATTATTTTGATGCTAAAATTATTTATTCTATCATAGGTTTCGGCTAATGTATTTCTACTACACCACTATGCAGAAGGTAATGAGTACAATAATAGTTGTAATATTATTATTATGTAGAACATATTATTATCATCTGTTCTATCAAAAAACATACTATGCTGGCTTTTACATATTCCATCGTAAGATCATGTGAGATTGGCACATTTTATTTCTTAGTAAATTATTGAACGATTTTGTCTCTAGTTAGAAATATAGGTGATTAGCAACGAATTAGAAATTGTATGCAAAACGAACTGCACTAAAAGGTGATTCTACGCAAACTGCGATCAAGTGGATGGGGCGAAAAAAATGCGATCATGGGATTGGTTGTGATTTCCGCTTAACATTATCTTACCCAATGAATGGATAGCCGAATTAATTTGCAGATATCTAATTTTTCAAATTATTTTGTTTTGTCTGTGTGCGTGTCGCGTCAGCATTGAAAATTAGCTGTATGAGCTTGGCACCATGTTTTAGTGGCCTTTGTTAGAGAGTAATGCTTCCATATTATTTCTAATTCGTTGGTGATAAAATAATGTCTTTCAGCTGTGTAGCATAGCGGAGATCCTTATGATTTGTGAGACTGTTGTATTGTATGAAACACGGGAGAATGCCCCAAACTAATTTTATGAGTAGGTGAGCTATTGAATGATATTTAATATTATTTTTATAACAACTATCTTCTATTATGTGTTGCAATGTGCAATTACTAGGAATGATGACGGGTTAAACGAAATTCTATTTAGAAGACTATCAAAAAATAATGGACACTTAATTTTTCTTTAGTCAATCAACCAATAAATTACCAAGATAAAGCATGTCAAAGATTGGAAGTGGGGGCTCGTTACGCCACTTCCAAATAAAAATTGTACCAAGCCGTGACGTCATCTGACATTTCAAATCAATATTTAAGTTATCTCTGTAACGTTTGGATTGTGTGAATAAAGAAAAAATACGTGTCCAATACTTTTTGTTAATCTAACTGAGAGACGAATAAAAAAATGTCATCATCCGGATTTATTTAAAGTAAGTAGATTAAATTTTGCCGTTTAATGGATTCTTATAGTGATCGACGCGATTCAATCGTCACAGTGATTGCTACATGACAAAGCGCTGCATATATAAGTATATAATTTGGGTTTAAAAAATTAGAAAGCACACTGATTTAGTGGCGAGATGAAGGAGAACAATCTTATTGTTTGATTCCAGCTCCTCCCGCCTTTCGCAAACTTAAGGCGTGGCCAACGAGTTGCGATCAGCATGTAATACTCAACAAGGTGAAAAGGCATATTATAATTTTGTTTTTGTTTTGGTACGCCGTCATATTTATAAAACAAATTAACATAGTTCTTATTAATGCTGTATTCTGTCTGGGCATTGTCCTTTCTTGCAGTCAGTCACTGGAAATACGAGTTTTCATGGTATTTTCCTTTCCGTTTCGGTTGTGACTGTAGCAATATAGTAATAAGATGATTTACTATTCTTATAGTTATGACTGCGTATTCATGCCAGTTTCGCGATTTAATATAGCGTGTAGTCATTTACCTAAATAATAAATATTTTTAACACTTAAATATTATGATTTCCTTATTTTCTCTAAGTTATTTTTGAAGATGCCCTATAAGGGTGATTATATAAAGTTAAGTAGATTATTTCATATTGTATTTAAAATAAATTTCATAAAATACATGCTTGTATGTTGTTTTTATTTCCACACATCGATTTACAAATGTGCAATTGCTTTTGCTTACCATAAAGTGTTATCTTTTTTTTAACTTCAGAAAAATGTGTGAATGGTACCCCAGCGCCTTGGGAGGACGGTGAGGCTATATAGCCTATTATTATTTATTAGTTCTAACAAACATAGGGACTCCTCCCCCGCCTCTCGCCCGCCCGCTCAGCTAATCCAAGGACTGCCCTAGCAGCCGTTCGAGAAGAGGATGCACTAAAAACGTCAAAACCTGATGATGCCCCTCAGGTCACCACATGGCGTCACCTCGTCGGGCGCAAGTTTCACCATCAGGTGGCACCACGTCCGGCGAGGCAAAGGCCTGGGTGAGGTCACGAAAACCCGTTAGGATATTGCACGGTATCACCTGTTTAGTGAGAGGTTCACGCGCCTGAGCTCCGGGAGTGCTTCGGGAGTGGGTGGCCCGGTGACACGGAGACGGTTTCTCCGGTACCATTTCCAACCCAGCGTGCGCCAGGGGTTTTTAGTGGGAAGGCCTCCGAGGACTCATCAAACGGACCTCCGTTGGATAAATCCACGGAGGAGTGTCCCACATTACCTTGCCGCTTGTCACGCGGCGGAGTAAGCGGAACGCATTTTCCCCGCGGCAAAAAAAAAAACAGAGAAAAAAGTGGCGAGGTGGTGGTGCTAACTCACGCGCACTTAATTTTTTAACTGTTCTTTAATATAAATACATATACTCTAGATTTGGTTACTCAACCACCTCGAAACGACTTGGAAGCACGGAAGCGGCAATTTCTTGAGTTGTATTTCAATAATGGGTATGTAGATTTTTAGGGTTAAAACCCTAAAAATCCCTTTAATGGAAAGACAAAACGATATGTCGTCATATTAGCGCAGTGTGGTTTAGTTTAGCGCCATCCAAAAATAAAAACTATCTGAAATTTAATCTCTATCCAAAGAAAAGTTTACTAGAAAAAAATCCACGCGGACCAGGCAGCGGACGGGACTCGAACCTGCACCCTTCGCAATCCGGGCGAATGCACTGACCATTATGCTACCACGGCCTCTATCCAAACTTTAAAGTGCAGCGAGCAGCTTTAATTTTCTGTAAGTTGCAATCTTTACTGATTTGTCAAATGTCAAATACCCAGTACTGGCTGCTTCAACGGGCATTGCGACAATTTACCGCGTAATGGCGTAATGCATAACATACTGAATTATAAAATGGCAGCTATCGAATTTGGAAGTGAGATTTTATTTTACAAAATCATCCAAGATAAGTTTGTAAAATTTTACCACTTCGTGTCAACTAGTTCCTGTAGTAAAACGCCCTCTTGTAGGGATAATGGGAATCATTTTCAAACCCTGCCCTTTCACAGTGAAGGGAGTAATTTTTGCTCTGTATAAGCATTACCTTTATAAGTTCAAAGATGGCGTAACTACCGAGTTATAATAATTAGCGTTTTTGTTTACTGCAAATGTGGTGGTTATGATAAACTTAACCAAAAAGTTTAGTATTTTAGCCTGCGCAGTCCAGGGACTTTGTCCACCGAAATAGACCTACAACTGCATCGAGTAACGCACACAAGTACAAATTGCCCGAACAACCGATAATGACGACACCGAGAGACCGGACAGGACAATAATACCCGGGAATCCTCGAAAAAAATAGACCTCATGTTACTAAGCACAGAAACACTCACAGCGAACTAAAGTTTGCGTAGACTAAAATCTACGCCACAGACACTGCAGTGCGCGCTTCATCCAATTTAAAGAAATGGACCCAGTATTCGGTTTTAAAACGTCTTCTGTTTTTCTTAAACTTCATGTTACCTAATTACAAAACAACGTAATCTGAGAATATTTCCATAGCGTGCGCTTTCCTAAATATTCCGGCGACCAAATGTCCGCACAATGGTGCGTTGAGTCTGTGTCATGTCCTAGGCGGACATTCTCATCATGATTTTGGGGATTTTTGTCCTCTGCAAATTCTGCTCATGTTCTACCTGAAATTATCGCTGCCGAAATATAATAGTTTGGCTTCGTGCCTGCAGAGAGAGCCGCACGCCCTAATGAATTCATGGTAGATAAAGCACTGTAAATCGACTGTTAATGAGTGTGGCCCGGACCGGGAATTCAATGAAGTGAAAGTAAATTTTGGTATGGGAAGTAGTGGGACAGAGCGACGGTGATGAAACAAGAATCATCCTATTTCATCACAAAATTTTAAATGGGTACCGAGATCAACAATTTTCATAACCCGAAGTGTTGTTGAAGAGTAAAAAAAACACGTTTCTAAGTAGCACAGGGAAGTAGCAAAAATTAATGTCTTCAGAATAATTTTAGTGCAGGGGGGATTATGGAATTATTTTTTGACCAGTCAGGGTTTTTATGCCTTACTAAAGAGAAAATTTTAGTGCCTACCTAAAGTACTTAGTTAAAATATTTACAACTCGGCCCAGACAGCTATATTATTCCGAGCCGAGTGGAATTTTATGTACCTAGTAAAATTATTAAGAGGAGGTAGGTATAATAATTATGCTTTGTGCTAATAAGTACGCCATATACTCCAAGATATAACAGATTTATCAAATACTTGTTACACCTAACAATGTCTTATTAATTTATTACACAAGTCAACAAAAGGAAAAAAAATTGAGTCTGTTATTTAATGACTATTGTCTAATTGTTTATATCGAAAAATAACCAGAAACCTCATTTTTATTTTAAAAAGTTTGCTTTTGTGCTTTATACAATGATAAATAAATATATATGACTTTTGTAAAAGGCTAAGGATCTACCGCTTTTAATAAGCAAAAGAAAGGAGTGCAGAAGGATGGTGGCATGGAATAGGAAGCAGTAGAGCAATCACTCAATGCACACCTTTTAGAGAAACGACATATCGTCGTTGCGACTTCAAGACCTCCTATGTGTCATTTTTGTCAAAATACCTTTTTTATACGGGTTTATTTAAAATTTTGGCGCTACATCGAAAGCAAGAACTTACATGTGAATAAGTCTTTCCAATTTCTATTTATTTACTTTATTCAATATATCCTAAGTGCTTGCTCAATGAAAGTTGGCATTTAAAATATCTTATGTGTAAAAACGCTAGATAGGTAGGCTAGTTTGCCGACAAACTGCGTTGCAGTTTGGCAGATATAATGTAATTTTACATGTAAATTTTTTGATTGATGAATAAATAAATAACAAAAAAAGGTAAAAATTGTTATTGGTCAAATTTTCAAACTAACTAACCAATAGAAGCACTGGAATGAGAGGGATGCATAGATCGCGTGATTATTTTCCGATTGTAGGTGTTGGATGGGGGTAGTACCTAATATAAAAATTACGTTAGCTTCGACGGGTTCTCGCTCTGTGGTTAAATTGTGGTTATAACAGTCGATGTGCAAAGTGTATTGCTTGCTCCAAATCTGCAAAGTGTGAAGTCTGATGCAGACATCCGATCTTTAAGGGAGGCCATGGTGGAAGCCAACTTGGTTGGATTCAATCCCTCTAAAACACAGGCCTGTCTCTTCTCGGCGAAACGGAGTCCATTCCACCTGTCTTACTTTCCGAAATGTCTCCGTGCCGGTTACAGACCATCTCGAGCTCTTAGGTCTGGATATCTTATTCATCCTCAATTTCGGTCGCTACATCGAGTCCATTGCTAAAACCGCTGCCAAAAAACTTGGAATACTTTCTAAGGCCAGGCGATATTTTCTCTCCTCATTCTTGGCTCGTCTCATTTTTGGCTCCTTAAGTGCTAGGGAGTGAAACTTATTACCGAGGTCTGTTTTCCCGGACACATATAATCTGGACATCTTCAAGGCCAGAGTGAAAAGGCATCTTCTAGGCAGGCGTGTACCATCCTAGGCCTCATCATCGCTTTCCATCAGGCGATAGTTTGGTCAAACGCCTTGCCTATTAAACATAAAAAAGGGCACACCATGATGGAAGTGGACAGTGTTCACTCCACTATTGAGCAATACATAAAACCACTATTATATACTATTGTCATTGCAATGATAAATATTAAAAACTTATAACTTGTTTAATTAAAAGTCATGTGTTTTGAATCGCAATCCCTTTTCCATACTTAAATTCTCTAATGTGATACAAAACGCGCAACTAAAACCTCTTATGTGTCACATTGAATTGTTTTTATATTTTTTTTACTACAATTTCCTTTTTTATTTAAAATGACAAGAGCAAAATAAAAATCATAAAACCCTCTAATCATCACTTGTATTTTTTGTTATATTTTGTTTCCTTATATTTTTTTCAGTAGACAGGTTTAATTGAATATCTCGCAATGAAGAATTTTACACATGGGAGTTCTTAAAGTCGCAACGACGATATTTTGTAAATGCCTAGAGTGGTAAATGCCTTCCAAAATGAGTGAAAACTACGTGGACCCTGTCTGCTTTATTTGCGGAGATTTTTTTTAAAATGTAGAGTCATAACAATAGTTTAACCTGTAGTTAAAGACTTAATTAAACATATGAAACTTAATTTTAACTTCCTATTTGACTTTAGGATAAAATATGGATGAGGCCATGACGATATACAAAATTTCCAAGTTATTTTTGTTTACTTCACTACCAGCAACACATTCAGGGTGTCAGAAAAAAATTTATTATAATTAGTATGATATACTTTTATTCATTATGGACCCTATCATTATATTATTATGCCTCAGTTGCATGAAAAAAATCTTTATTGAAGGGAAACGACGTATTTTGTGAGTTTTGAGCGGTAAAATGTCTTCCAAAATTAGTAAAAACTTCGTCCGGAGATTTTATTAAATTTAGGGTCAAAAAATGTTGTTTAATCCAGTAGTAAAAGGCATAATTAAGCATATGAAGCTTACTTTAATTTTCTATTCGAAGTCAGGATAAAATATGGGCGTCACATGAGGATGTACGAAATTTCCATGGTATTTTGTTTACTTCAGAAAATTTTCAGACTAAAAATTATGAAATATGCTAAAAATATCAATTTTTAAAACTAAATCAATATATTTTTTGTAGTCATACACTTGGTTTATTTGTCTAAAGTACCTAAATAAAAGAGTTTTAAATAAATATATTAATGATTATTTTCTTGTTATATATAACTTAAACAAAAAAGTTTGCAATCTTCCATGAAATTTAAAATTTCATTCTGATAGCTACAAAAGCAAACTTTTTTAAATAAAAATATTGTTTCTTACATTAATTAAGTATAAGAAATCAAAATCTGGTACAAAGAACTCAGACTCAAAAATCGTGTTGACTGGTGTTATGAATCAAGATAATTTGAAATGGTTAAATATCTCAAGAACCAGAGTCAAAGTAAAGATCACACAGGTTAGCATAACTTGATCTACATATTAGCCATAGGCCACAGACTAAAAGCATCTATTAAGCTGTACTACACAGAACACTTTGTAATCAAGTTCTTCATACCAAACAGTAAGCACAATGATTGAGTAACCAAAGGACGTGATAATGGTAACATTAGGTACGTACGTACGTACCTACAATATATAACTTGGGTGGAGTTCGTTACCTAAATTGTGTCTCAAATGAAAAGGTAAATAATCGCTTGTATTTGTTTCCATATATAACTAGTTAAAGTCAAATGAGCACGAACAAAGGAACAGGGTGAGGTAAGGGAACTCATTATGCCTGTTTGAAGTTTCAAAGTGTTTGACACCATGAAGAAATTTTAGGGCTCTCCTACAAAACTTCAATGCGGTGCGATACGTCGTCGCATCGCAAGAACTTGTGATGCGAATTGCTGCGATACGATTTCGTGTAGCAGAGCTTTGGTTGGTGACCATACCTTCAACGGTAGTCAGCCGTATTGGACGTGTTTTAGAAAAGCTGGGTCTCCAGCAAAGTTTTTGAAAACATTCAACAGAACACACGCAAAACTTTGTTTCTGAAACATGTTTCTTTACACACGCCGTCTACTGCTCACGTGGCTGTCAATTTTGATAAAATATTCGTACATTTTATGTCAAAATTGAAACGTCAGAGTGGAAAGATGCATGCTTTCAGACAAGGGCGGATCCAGCTTTGGCGCCAGGGGGGAGTCATATAGTCGTGGTCAAGTCACAGTGGGCACAGATTGTGAAGTGGGTACAGATGGACCCAGCCCAGGGGGGGTCATGACCCCCATGACCCCCCCTCTGGATCCGCCCTTGCTTTCAGAAGAATGTCAACTAGGGTATAACTATAAGGTAATTTTCATGTTAAGCATTTTATAGGTTTGGTATGGCTTTGAAGCACTTTAAACTAGCAATCCGGCAGTACCTAATCACTTCTTAATTTTAAGTTTACTATTAAGTTTATGAGTAGGTATACTAATTTATTATTATGTTTTCATTTATTAAATCTCTTATGCTGGTGCTCTGCACGGCTATTAGTGTCCGCCCTGTCTGGGTTTGGCAGCGGTGTTTCCTTTTATTTCTTACAAAGTACATAGATGATCAAGTAACTCTTTTACTGTGGAACTCCGTCTCCTATATATTACCATACTCTTTGACTCCGGGTCAGCTGGTGCGGGTTGCCGTGTGTACTACATTAGCAAAATTTGATAGAAAAGTTCCGCGCGGTCCAGGCATCAGAGTCTCTAGCTGTTAAATGATTAAATCAATTATAATGATAATTGATAAACTTAAAATTCACCACAAAAAACAAGCTGAAGTTTTAAAACAAGTTCAAAAGAGTCATTGCCGTTGGTGGTAATTTTTGCGTAACATTTTTAAATCTGATAGTTCTAACATTCCATCATGACTGCCAGTTGTAAGTTCCAAAGTATTCTACGTCCACTTGAGTGAAGCTACTGTCTATTTTGTTGTGAAGCCTTGGGTGAAAAGTTTGTAGCAGTATAATGAGAGGTGTCATTTATACGTTCAGGAACGATCACATCATTTTCCTTCAACTTGAACAGTTCGCTAAGATTCCGTACCACTGTGTGTATCAAAGTACTCCCTCTTCTGTAAGATTTTTTAAATTTGTCATACCTTTATAAATAGAGTCTGTGCGGAAAGAGAATGGGTGTGGCGAAAAACGGAACTAACATTAAGATTTTTATTTGGCAATCAAACCCAGCAATCTGTAAAACGTCAAAGTTTTGTATTGATAAAGATTTGTTTGTTGTGATTTCTTGCGGTTTTTTGTGTTTAATCATGTCTAAAAGGGGTAAAACCTTACAAATACGGTAGAAAAGCACTACAGCGCCCTCCAATCTAAATCCCATTCTGTTTCCGCACAGACTCTAGTAACTTCGTAGAAACAGTAATTAGCGGGCTTTAAAACTTTTACCTGGATAATACGGACTTAAGATAATGAAGGTAGGTTTGTAAAAGTAGAAACGTAGATAACTACTTACGTATGCAGGTTCCGTTGACACAAACAAGGGATTGGGATAAAGGTATACTCGTACTTACTTACACATTTTCACACTGTACTTACCTATGGGGTATCCATTTCAGAAAAAAGCTTTTAATATTTATTTTGTATTTATCTCACGATCGTGGAAAGTAGATAGACACACAAATAATATTTTTGTCAAGAGAAAAGACTTGGAATATTTTCAAATACCTCGCACATAGATAGGTATGTACTTATTAGCCTGTTGCTTTCTCATCTGAGGTCAGGCATGTATTTTAAAGAGGGTGTTGTATATGAACGGGCCTATAGGGAGAGGAAAACCACAGAAAGGCTGTGTTCTGTGAAGAAACAGAAGAAAAATGGAAAGGAGTGAATGTTGAGAAAAGGAGATTGCTGAAATTGGCCTAAATGCACAAAAAATATTGACATACACGGTAATTCTTGGCGTAATTTATAATTAAATTTACAGTCATTAGATTTCAACGGACACCTTTGTATAATATATTTACTTTAAAAAGGACTTTTAATTTTACCGGTTTGGAAAACATACAAATCATTTTTAATGGCTATGGGTGTAGTAACATTCAGCCAAAGACTGATCGAAGTTGTTTATATAACATAAAAACAAATCTATTTTGTAAAGATCGATAAAATAAATCATTTTTTTATTACACTGTGGTATTAATATCCACAACTATATTATCATTTTTACAAGATGCAAATGTGCTCAGACAATTATTATAGATGG
Source organism: Chilo suppressalis (assembly GCA_902850365.2). Taxonomy (NCBI): domain Eukaryota; kingdom Metazoa; phylum Arthropoda; class Insecta; order Lepidoptera; family Crambidae; genus Chilo; species Chilo suppressalis. Next base: position 14,120,748 of record OU963906.1, on the reverse strand, counting down.
TAGGCGACATCATAAAGTCTATTGCCATACATTTTTCGCCAAACACCTCCATAAACACATTATAATCTGTATATATGTTAGACTTTAAGGTATCTATCTTTGGGCCTACGTTCCCTGACTATAAATTAATAAATAAATAAAATTATAAGGTGTGATACACTAAAAATCTAAAATATGGTTATCTTAAAAACTTAAAAAAAATAATGAAGCTACTGAATATACCTAAATCTCTTAGCTTTCTTTGGTTAACGAGAGTTTAAAAATTCTCTCTAATCTGTGGCTCATTCACAATCATCACACAGTTTCTGTCACAGAGTACCTTATTATAACCGGAAATGACACCTGATTTTAAAAGTTACTCTTATGCATTAACTTTAAAACAAGCAACTATCTGTTAATCTACGTGCTCTATATAGGTACCTGAATCTAATCCATAATTTCGGTACTTGGCTTGATTTCCCTAGTTTACTATATAACTTATTTGTTTTTTATTATTTTAATATGTTTAGTGTATATGGTTTATAGAAGTTCTCAGGGGTGTCCGTCAATAATATTCGTTTCTACAGTAATTTATATATAATTTCGAATCTAGGAAACATTTTTTCATGATTATTGGTCTTTAGGCCAAACATGTATGGAAGCTGAGCAATCTCCTTTACAGGCAACATATCAGCCGTAGAACCCACAGACTACCGATGGAACAAACGAGTTCTAGAGTGGAGACCGTGGTTGGGCAAGGGAGTTCTAGGACTCTCTCAGGCTAGGCGAAACGATTGCGTGTCCAGTCTTTTGTAGGCCCGTTGTCACCCACAATATCGTCACGTATTAGAGGGACCGAGGTCCTCATAGTGCGATTCTAGTGACCGGTGCAGGAGTATTATTTGTTTTTTATTGGGTAGGAGGGTCTTACTTATTTCGTCGAGCATTTGGAGCTGGATGAAATGGGTAGGCCGGAGTCTTCAGTTAGGCTGATCGTGCTTCTCCCGGTGATTCAGGGAGGCATAATGCCTTTTCCAGATATTAAAAAAAGGGTAGGTGATGCGACGATCTTCGCAAGATGGCTGGCATAAACTGGGTGAGTGTTACAGGGGATCGCCGCGCCGTGCTCAGTGGACTACTCTAGAGAGGCTTGCTATGTACCTACATACTTATGATAAATATGAGCTGTTGATGATGGAAATACTGTGCTTTATTCACATTACGAAATTAATGGCATGTAAACGTCACATGTAAAATTGTAGATGAAATTAATATCACGTCACGTAGTTACTTTCATGGCATTAATTTCGTAATGTAAATTCGGCTTTATGGTCACACACTAGCGGTAGGTGATAGTTATTATCACATATTTGCCACACAAAGATAATTTAATACGAAAAATGTGGAACGACCTACCTGCGTCTGTTATCTCTGGGTGTTATAACTTAAATGTCTATAAGAGCAGCCATAGAGGTTTAGAGCAGTCAGAGTCAACTTCTTGAAGCTGCCATAGATAATTGATCGAGCGATCCATGCATACGGTAAGTAGAAGACTGTAGTTCACTATGCGGTCGCAACTTGAAGCAGTCCATTCCAACTGCTTCAAGCTGTCCTTGCATGGCGGCTGTAAGACAGGAGTAAATTGGCATTTACTGTCTGTAATGTGTTCCATTTACGTCTCCATTCTCGCTTTCTATCAGGTAAAAACAGAAACAAACGCGCAAACGGTTACCATTAACGAATACAATAAATTTTATTTATCTAGGAAATTAATTCGACGGGTTTACTAAATTCTCAGGAGTGAAGTGATCAGTACCCTTAGCAAGAACCAATATCTTTTGCGAGTAAGTTTGTGCTAAAGGCAAGGGCGTAGCCATGATTTAGTTTGGGCAGGCAAGTGAAACTAATATGTTCGCTACAAAATTAAATTTTCTTTTACCATCTTTCGCTGGACACATAATATACACAGGCCGTTTATGTGTCCTATGTATGTTAAGAGATCAAGATCGAGCATCGTCGACCTCAACCACGTTTAGACTACACCGCAGTGTAAAGAAGTACCTCATGGTGCAAGACAGTGCCAAAGAAATTAGAATATAGGTTTTCTGGTTGGAGGAAAGAATGTTTCCGCCTTCCCTAACAACTCCGCAAAGTTCAGCTCTCTTAGGTGTTCTCTTGGCATATCTTTCCATCGTTTATATCACAGTTCGGCTTTATTATCAAAGGATTCTAACCCATAGTAACTTTGTGTTTGAATTCAGCCAATGAAATTTTCTACATCGTATCAGGATGCAGCATCGTCAATCCGAAGGCAGGCATATGCCTACTGGAACATCGTTTCTTTGATTAACATAATATGTAGTTTCCTCCCTCCTCGGCCTATCGAGAACTGCAGTAAGTTTAATTTTGGAACGAGTAACTAAGGCTGCACTAACAGACTCCTATCAAGTTTGGCTAGGAAGGGCGGGCAACTCAAGCAGTGAAGGTGAGCATTGATGTGTATCTCAAAGGGGGCCTCCTTAGACCTACACCCGGATGGCAAGGCACGGGAACTCTGAGCAGTTCCGTTTCCGTTTCTCTCTCTGCCACACGATGGACTCGGCACCCGCACGGTGAAACCATGGATTGTTAAGAATTTCGTCTCATATACAATTAATGAGAATAGATGTCATTTTATGATCTCTTTAGAACAACTAATGAAACTTCATTAAAGTTTATGACGGGTTTATAAGAAATAATGAGAATGAATTTTATTTTATTGGGAAATCTGACAACATATAAAACAAAATTATAAATATGAAATGATTTAACTAGAACAATCCAAGCCATTTTAATGATTTCACCAATCGCATATAAAAGCATTAGGTAGCTAGCTAGCTTGTGCTAGCTAGTAAAAAACTAATTTTCGAATAACTTATTTTTATGATGCTTCTGAAGCTGTGTTCTAAACGGGCCATAGTTGCCCGGGAATGTGTAGCTACGACACATGGCCCGGCAAAATTATATTTTTAAGAATACCTTAATACTTGTAAGTTGTACACACAGTAACATTATACAGACTGCAGACTTTTAAAAAATCCTTATATCCATTATTTTACGTCCAAGAAATGCTTAACGTAGTACGTACGAAATCACTTCACTGATTACGAGTAGTCCTATCGAAATTAAAGCTTTACTAACGAGACTAATGAGAGTGATGTGCGATTCTATATTTTTTTTATATTTAGTTTTTGGATTTTTTATTATTTAATTTTTGGTTCTGAAGCTCCTCGATCTAGGGGGGGGGGGGGCTGCCCCCTCCTGCCCGTACCTGGCTTCGCCCCCGGCTAAAGGTACAGTACCTATACATTTGCCCCGATAACGACGGATCCAGGTTTGATTCCAACCTTATACCTGGGCAGAGATGAAGAAACTTCATTAAATGATTTTCCTAGCTAAAATTAGTGATAGTCGAGTAATTATACACTCATTTTGTAATAATTAAGGTATTTAAAAAAAGTTCTTTAAATAGCAGTGATTTATTTTTATCGAAGCATCTATCAGTGATTACATTGAGTGATGGTTTCTGTAGATTACAGACTATCCGTGATTTGTTCTAGATGCATCCTTCCCCTTTCAAAGCACATTTTGTACATTGATTGTAAAATGTGATTTTTCTTTACCAAATTAAAGTTTATACAAAATAGAGCCATATAGCATTAGTGTAGAAGTTATATCCAATTAAAAAAAGTTTCTCTCCTTACCATTGGTCCATTCCCTTGTTAAGTTAGTATGTTTACTGACTTCCTTCGCATGATATTAGATTTTTCAAATATCAGATTAATCTGTCATGTACCTACTGCATATGTATATAAAATATCAGTATTTTACGGTGACCGGAAGAGATGCTTGTAGTTACATTGTTACTGATAAGTTTTTGAATAAGTTGTCATAGCAATTTAGGATACAAAATAATTTTGCCTTACAGAGCATGTGAAATTATTTTTTCATTTTTTTCCGTTTGTTCACCTTGAATCGGTGTGTGACGTCATAAGTCTTTGACTGGGGGTTGCCCATCGTGCCCACAAATTAGAAAATTTACGCTCTAAGTGTAGGATAATCAGTGACCAGACGGGTCACTGGTTTCTTGGATTAGCTCTTACCGCGAAAGGAGGCTTCTTGTAAACTTCAATTTCCGTTGAAGGCACGTCCACGCCGTGTCTAGTATCTCTTCAGATGAGGAAAAACAAACTTTTTAATAAATCTGGTCCGTTGAATTCGAGCTGATCAAAACTCGATTATGTAGATTGATTCCATCTTCTCCAACACGCGAAGCCTAGTTTATGATGCAAGATCACGGAAACTATTCGTTTGCTCATTAACAGTCTGTGTGCACCCACGTTACTCACAGCTTAGGTACCTATTCTTTAACATGCAAACTCACTTTCGATTTCATTGATTCGATTTTTTGAGAAATGTCAAATATTTATTACTGGCTGCTATAATATACAGACATTGCAACATTTTGCCGTGCATGTCGTAATGCATATGCATATCATAATAATGTCTATGAATGAACTATCGAATTCGGAAGTGCTTCGGAATTTTATTTTACAGAATTACCTGTAGGTACTAGTTCTATAGGACTTGGTAGGTGAAATGTGTGATCTTACAAGTAGATGTTCTCTGTTCGTAAGTTGACTCCGGTACCATATGACCAAAGTGTGGATAAAACGGTTGGGCGATGTCTTACTCCACTATTGAATAAAACGACATAGATCGAATTCTTAGTCATTTCCTTTACAATTCAAATGGCTCAGAAATCGAGACTTTCGCTTGTTTATTTTATTTAAGAGTTCCACACCTACTTCATATCTAGCTATGTACATTTGTTTTTGTTTTTAAATAAGCACGTAAACGCCCACTACGACTCTAGAAAATGTATTTAATTCCACCAGAACTAAGTATTATTGATTCGATCGATCGGTCGAGTTCTAACATAGTTTCGACAAAATAGAAATTGGTTACCTACTCATAAAAGATATTTTGACAGTTCCTACGTCTATCAAAATGCTCACCAGTGGTTATAATTTCCCATGATTTACAATACAACAATTCATCTGACAAGGCTTATCATAACTTTATACGAATAATGGTGTGGATTCTGGCAGGCTTCTCTAAACTTAAAACTAAATTTAACATCAGTCTGTCTTCTTTAGAGAATGACAAGCATACACTGTTGTCAAATTTAAAATTAGCTTTAGAGAACCATTCCAGAATCGACAACATTATATACATTAAATGAGTAAAATTAGGTTTGCGCTTGCAATTCTGGCTGCGATCGTGACAGTTAAGCAAACTTAGCAATGGCCGGTAATGGGATGGGTGACTTAGAGCGTGCGCACCGTGAAGCGGGGCACGGAGCCGGCGTCCGCTCAGCGTGTTTGTTTCATTAACCAGCGTCACGTGCAAATACAGTAGAGATACAAGTGATTGTGAACACTATAATGAGAGCAGTAGTTCTAGGTGTTGCCTGCAATTACGAGTACTATCTCCACTCTTGTGGGACATTTTAGTTGATGAACTAATTTGTCAGCTCAATGAACGCAACTTCTACACAGTCGGCTATGCGGACGACATAGTGATTCTCATAGGCGGGCCGTTTGAAAACGTGCTATTCAATCTAATGGGAAATGCTCTCAAATTAGTTGAAAACTGATGCAACAGACATCAATTTTTATTTACATACACACATTCGATAGAAATTACCGTTAGATAATAGAACTACAGGAAACCAACAAAGACTGGTCAAACATAGACGAACTGTGCCTATACACAGATGGATCTAAAATGCCAAGATCTGGATCGGGCGCGGGAGTCTTTTCACTAGACCTTAACATCTATTTATCTACCTGGGTTAGGCTGTCTGGCTGGCTTTTTTAGCCCTGGGTAAACACAGCTCAATATTTCACTGTATAGCCATTACCCAGGCCGCCATCGCAGTCATCAATAGGAAAGTCCAGAACCTAAGATACGTATACTTTCTGAAAGCATGGATGTCCTAAAAGCCCTGGAAAGCAACAGCAAAACCTCAGGGCTAATATACAAATTTCACCTGGCACTGGGACGAATGGCAGTAACTAACAGTGTCATCCTGCAATGAATTAAGGGCCATAGCGGCTCAATGGGGAATGACGCAGCCGATGCACTAGAAAGAAGAGGGTCAGTTCAGATTGTGGAAGGCCCTGAGCCCTGCTAACACCTTTCAGCCAACTTCGTACTTGGATGCGCCAACGAACCGTACAGAGCCACAACACTCGATGGATCAATACTGAGGGCTGCAAACAATCTAAAGAGATTTTCCCTAGTCTAAACCCTAAACTAACCCGGAAATTACTAAAACTTAACCGCATAGATATTTTAGTAATGCACAATAATAGGGTACTGCACACTTAACAAGCTTTTACTAACCATACATGTTACAGATAGCTCTCTGTGTAGAGGATGTCTCATGTAATCCAGGAACGCATGAGTGTGGTAGAACAACGAGCGTTCATCCTCGGGTCACCGAAGACGCTCATAGAAACCTGTGAAAGTCGCAGGTGGCGACTGCGCTTCTAGAAGGAGCTGGGCTGGCTGAGCTAGCTGGTCCCACAACCCTGCACGCAGAAGGGACCAAATCGAGAGTCTTTTGTAAGGAAACGGGAGCCCACCACAAGTAATAAGTCACGTGGTGCGGGCGGCGGGGCACGCCTCGCGGGCGACGGTGTACGCTCAATTGGCTTCTCGCGCGTCCCACGACTGGTTGAACGGGTCCCGCAACGGAGCATGGAGCGGATCTCCGCACCGAACGCCCGCTCCGTGCCTTGCTTAACGGTGCGCATGCTCTAAAAAATTACTATCTTGTGGTCTTCCGTGCTTCACAAGGTACGTTGAGGCACGGTAATATTATCTATACAGTATTCTATCTTCATACAAACGGTCGGAAAGCGTGTCATACCTACGCCACTCGAGTTCACGCGGCACCCAGTGGGCATCCAGTCGCAAATGCGTCGCAGCGACGACCGAACGGTGTGAATTGTTTTTTAAGCAGTTAGCCGTCCTTAAACGTTTGGTATTGTTAATATTTGATTGAATTAAGTAGATACCTACATAGTTTAATATGGCAAAGAGCAATAGTCGATATTGTCCTGTTTTTAGTTGCTTGAACTCTTCAATAATTAAACTTTTCATACGAATGCGTATTTATTATACTATTTAATAATAAAGCTTTTCGTACGTCTCAGTCGAGGCGTAAATATTTTTCTGTTTCAAATCTATATTTTTTTTTTATTAAATATTACACTTAAAATAACATTTATTTTATGTAACACTTCCTAATCCATTCACAACATTTTTTTACATACGAAATAAAATATTTACAATCACAAAACTAGAAAGCAATTATGTAGATGAAATTAAAATACTGAAGGCGGGCAGCCCTGCCCCGTGGATACGCCGCGCTCGGCCGCGCCGTATTTCAAGGACAGGGCCAAGTCACAATACTGTATAGATAATATTACCGTGGTTGAGGCTATTTGGTTCGGTTGCGCCTGCAGTTGTTAGCTTTCACTAATCCGCATGAATGATTTATTTATTTTTCTCTCACAAAGTTACATTACAATAAAGTAAAAGGGTATTGAATTACAATAACAGTAAAAACAATGCAGTTCTTTGAGAGAGCTGGAGATTGTACTAGGTTACAAAGCCTGTGGTAAGGGAAGTCTATGCCGCAGAAGTAAGGACATTTTAATAGGCTGATGATAATGATTTACGAGATATACATGAGAATGTAACTAATAGGCAATTTTAATTAGTCGAATCCGAATTTTGCGATATAGGTATAGCGCTGTCATTCTCTTCTTTGTTGTACAGGGTCACCCTAAGGGGACACCGGCCAATTGTGAACATTTGTTGCGTTACGAGCAATAGAAATAAATTTTCTAAGGGTTCGACGTTTGAAAGTAGCTTCCTATTTATTTATTTGGCATGCCAACATTTTTACATCCAACATAATTTAAAAAAATACAACAACGAATTCGCATTCATAAAATTTTTGTTTTAACGATTAAGGTTGTTTTTTTAATTTAATTTTAAAAAATATAAATTCGTCTATGATTCAAAAGTGATAGTAGGGAAACCCAAACGGGCATTTGTTTGCAACATTTTTCATTGGTGCTCCGCTCCTATTGGCTGAAGCGTCTTTTCATAATAGCCTTAAGTCTTCCTAGATAAATGATCTATCCAACATAAAAAAAAAACAAATCGGAATGGTGGTTTCTGAGTTAATCGCGTTCAACCAAGTCAACACACAAGCAAAACCATATCGTGAGCTGAGCGCGAGGACTCTGTGCAGTCACAGTCACCGCGCAGGACCAGTCGGTGAGGTGAAATTAGTTTAGCATTATGGTCATAAAATCGTCAATATTTGTCGTAGAACAAAAATTTAAGCACTGCATTTTATGGCATTCTTATCTATAAAATCGTTAGGGATCCTCATTACTGACACCGCTGTTACTAAAACCCATTACCACAAGCACAACGTCGTTGATTTATATTTATTTTGTCCCGCTTATTAATTATAACTTTACCGCTTATTATCCTGGAAAATATTACCTGTTTGGAAGTCCAGAGGCAAGGCCGCCTGTTGTGTTTGTTGTCTCTGGCATGTTTAATTTTTTCGAGTCGATATCATACCATACGAGTATCACGTTGTATGTTGGATATTTGCTTTTCTGCCAATCGCGGCAGGAATACAATGCGCAATTCTGTTTGTACCGAGATAACTATTGTTTTTCCGTATATCAGATTATTTTTAATTTAAGAGCGCAATAGCTAAGAAACCGAACACTTATTTGTTTCGCAATATAAAAAGTAATAAAGACAATTGCATTGATTTAATTCAGGCAGATATTTCAATTAAAACTATCTTACGGATAATTACCACCCTGTTTCTGTACAGTTACAAATTAGACAAGAGGTACAAAATCAAAATAAGAATTACATTATGCGAATAAAAAAAAAGAAAACAGAACAGCACAATAATAGCATAGGAAAGTTTTAAATAAAATAAAATCCACAAATTTACGTCCGGTGGTGGGCGTATAACTTATTACGATTGACTTAAATTGCAACCAAAATTTAGTTTGAGGTCAATCCCGTAATTCGACGACGTAATAAATGTAAATTACAGATTTTAATAACAGTCCTGTGAATGTGAATCATCCCAGCTAAACATTTTGTCCCCTCGCGACCTTTCTGAAACCTTCGAATTATAAACGGCAACGGGGAACTTTTTCCTAGTTAATAAATTAGCATTTCGTTAGAAAAATGTTTAATTGACCTTTATCATAATTGTAATTTTTGTGTTACTAGGTATAGTCAAGAGCTTTTATTTGGGACACATTTTATGGAGATGTAGTTTGAGCCAAGGTCGTAATTTCCGGTTCAATTAGGGTTTTGAAATGTTTTGTAAAAAATCTGAATATTAACCTTCTTGCTGAAATGTAATTTTGATTTATTTTTTTTCACCATGAATATTACGCCAGAGTCAGCCGGATTCAGCCAGAGTCGCACATTACATTGACAATTCAAACCAATGTAATCAATTCAGTGTGAATTGATTTTTATGAAGTCATTAACTAAATTTTCACACATGAATTAAAAATGGTTCCTTTATGTATAAATGATATACAGATACCATAGATAAATTACTGTCATTTATCTATGATAGAAACCTACTAAGGTTAAAATTATCAAAAGAACGGTGGGTCGGTTGTATTGAATATTTCGACTAATTTCAATATTTACATGCGTAAAAATGGGAAATGTGCAACACTAAATGGAATACCTTTTTAAAACAAAACATTTAAAATTGGCATATTTCAAGTCATCCTACTATCCACTGCCCCTATTTACAAAAGTCAATAAAACTGCATTGGCTTTTAAAAATATTGATAAAATTCATATTTTGCTGCGTTGCATTTAAAAAAGCGAATTCCAATTAGTGGTGCAGATGTTTAAGTATCCATATCTCTCCTCTCTTGTTAATAAACTGGTTACATAGTGTTTTGCTTACATCACAAAAAAAATATAAATCATAACATAAAAGGATAAAATAACACGTACAACAATGTACGAAGATTTACTTCATAAGTCCTAGCCAGATGCTGTTCCGATGTGCCCTGAAATGGCTTGATGGATGAGCTACTAAGGAACCATACATTGCGTGTGGCCCGTCATGCACTTGGTCGGTTTTTAGTTAGGGAGCTTGATATTCATAATTTACAAACTAACAAACTTAATCTAAATAATATTGATCTTAGTTGTTATTTTGTCTTGGTAGCTCAGTTGAACTGTTTACTTATTTTAACTTACTTACAATATTTTACTTACAGAGCCAAATAGCCACTTTTACTTCTGTGAGCTTAATCCAATTGTTTTTCGTTCTCAATGCATTATGAAGTAATTGAAATTTATTCTCGACCTCTAAACATTTTAAATTTATTAGATTTTAGTAAAATTTCTCTTTTCTGCTAAGTGCGATTTTAAAGTAAGTTTCTCACGTTTATAATAACAGCCTTCCTTATGACGGAAAAATCTAAACAATACACAGCCTAACCACGAGCCTAACGACACGGTTGAAAGAACACGGTAGCATAAAAGGCTATTTATTTATTTATTCAATTTAAACATGCAGGCTTACAGAATAATCCAACGCGCCGGCACGTCATACATACAAAATATTAACAATCATGGAAGGTATCAAATAATAATAATTATAACAACTAAAAAAAACAGTAATGCCAAATAGTTAAATAGTTAGGTAATGTCAATTTGACAGTATGAAAAATTAAGTACCAATTGTTGGTATCTGTATTTATGTAATATGAATATGAGCATCGATTTGACTTATCTGAGAGAATAAATGATTAATAACTTTTCAAAAAAAACATTAAACAATTAACGACAGCCGTGTGACGTCACATACTAGTGAAACGTTATAATGTCCAGAGAAACGTTTTCGCGGAAACGTTATTTTTTTTAAGCAGAGCTCTTGTCCCTGTCAATGTAACAGCGGTCCTTGAGCCTAATGGTATCTTCCGTGACAATGGCAAGAGACCTGATGGTATGACGCTCATTCCTTGGAAGCAGTGTCGTCCTCTTGTATGGACGCTACTTGAGTGTATACGCTTGCTCCGTGTCATACATGGAGTACCTCTCTATTTGCAGGCGCGGTGGCGGCCTCTGACGAGTGCTCCAAGCAACGCAAATATTTAGCTCTCAATGAGAACTACATATTTGTGCCGTTTGATGTTGAGACTATGGGCCATGTTTTGACAAGCGCTCGTCCCCTTTTTAAGAAAATGACAAAGAGGCTCACCGAAGTCACTATCTTGGCAACGGATCAGCCTTGCCACCCAACGTGGAAATGCTGCCAGCCTATTGGGCACCATTCCCGATGGCGGCGACGGATATTTTTTATTTTGTAAATAAATAAGAATATTTTTTTATTTTGTAAATAAATAATTTACTAAATAAAAAATATATCAGCCCCTACATATTTTTCATTTTGTAAATTATTTATTTAATTTACCCTAAGTAGGTTAAGCTTTATTGTTTTTAAGATTTTGTTATTTCAATGTTTCAAAATTAATAATTTTTAATTTAGTTTTTTCACTAATATTAACTACAGAATGATGAATAATTATCCACTTTTACTTATGGACTTATGGACATTAGTAAATTACGTGAGATCATTTTCTGAAACTTGTCAAGTACTTATTGGTCAGTGCATCCATTCGGATAGCGAAGGGTGCGGGGTCGAGTCCTGTCTGCAGCCTGGACTGCGTGGATTTTTTTCTGGCAAAATTTTCATAGATTTATACATCTAGCAGTGTTTTGTTCAAATTGTTCAAATAAAAATATTGTAGTAAATATAAACCTTGCTTAAAAAGTATAAATTTATATAAATTACATTCACTTACTTCTGATAAACAGCCGTCGACTGCCTTTGTAAAAGTGGATCATTTATCCACTGGATGGCTTGGCTTGCTGGAGCAATTTACATTTTCTTCAGTCGATTGACTTGAAATATAATCAGCTATAAGGATTCCATTGAATATTTTTCGCATAATCAAAGTTTAAATCATAATATTAAGGTTTCCAGACAAATCTGATTGTGCAAGGAAATAACATTCGAAGTACTTAAGTTCTTTTTGATGTTTATTTGTCTCGAATAACCTAACAGCATGATTTTGGCAAAGTACCAAATGTGCAGTAGCATGAGGGACAAACTTGTTTTATGTACTTAATATTTAGGGTTCCTTACCCATGGGGTGCCACGCCAGAAACCTCCCCGTGTGGCTGGTACATATCCTGTCCTGTGGCTCAGGCCTAGGCAACGAAAATGTGCTGGTCCGGTGCACTCTGGGCAACTACGTATGAGGCATCCGCAAGGATACTAATATATCTTGAGATTTAGGTGGAAAATAATACGACTGTTTGATTTCGTGACTATATTTCGACTACTGGTCGTAAAGACAATACACACACATGTTCGAGGCGTACCCTCGTATTTTATATAAATAATAATATAGTTACCCACTATACTACAGTCCCTCCCTCTAAAATGTTACAATACTGAGATAATAGATTAAGTATACAAAGAAAAACATGGGTACACAATATATCATTCACATAATATTAAAATAAAAATTAAACATTATAATAAAGATCAAAACAAAAAGAAAAATAATATAAACATTCAAATTTTATATCTAGGTAGCTTATCTAATCTACACTTCCTAATCGGTCGGGAGTGGGCCGGGGGCGGGGTGGCACAGCATGGTGATGCACCAGGTGCGAGAGCGGGAGGTCCACTAGCTGACGGTGTTTGTTTTGATTCGGTATTTACAACGGTATCTTCGATATTAAGATCTGGTTTTGCTGCAACTACAGAGCTCGGATCTTGAGGAAGAGATGGTGGTTCCACCGCTGGTACCGGTAACTCAACCTCGGGGGTTGAACTCTCCACCGAGGAAGGAGCAACTAACGAACTACGCACGGATCTCCGTCTTAACTGGTCGACATGCCTATGTGCATCCCAACCTACTGCATCTGTTACCCTATAATCTGTCGTACCAAGTCGGTCTACCACTTTGCCTGGTAACCATTTGTTGGCCTGATATTGTCGCACTCACACTTCTTCGCCCGGCTTAAACAAACGGTCTCCACCTTTATTTACATGTGTATGAGAAGTAGGACTCTGTTTCATTTTATTATCCCTATTCGGCCGTAGTAGATCTAGTTTAGTACGTAAACTCCTACCTAACATCAGTGCCGCTGGACTTTCTTTTGATGTACAATGTTCCGTGTTCCTATAGTGTAACAAAAATTTATTTAAAAATGATTGTACATCCTCCTTTTGTCTAATTGCTTTACGAATCGCCTTTTTAACCGTTCGCACTGCATTTTCGGCCGCTCCGTTCGAAGCTGGGTGATACGGCGCCGAAAATAAATGTTCGATGCCATTGCTATTAACGAAATTTAGAAAAATCACTGCTCGAAAAAGGAGGACCATTATCGGTCACTAATTGTCTTGGGAGACCCCATCTCGAAAAGGCTTCCTCTAGTTTGCTAATAGAATATTTAGCTGCCGTACTCGGAACAGGATAAACTTCTATCCATTTTGTTCTAGCATCAACTAATATTAAATACAATTTATCCTGAAATGGCCCTAAAAAGTCCAAATGGATCCGGGACCACGGCTTGGCCGGCCACGGCCACTGCGCTACCGAGTGACGTCGCGGCGCATCCGCCTCCGCCGCGCACACTTCGCAGCTGGAGCACATCGATTCCACGGCTTCGTCGAGGCCGGGCCACCACACGTAGCTCCGGGCCATAGATTTAGTTTTACTCATGCCCATGTGCGCCGCATATAGCTCCTTCAAAACGCGATCCCTACACCCTTCAGGTATAATCACTCGATAACCCCACATAACGCAACCCAGTTCCTCATACAATTCTTTTTTTCTATTAAAGTACGGTTGTAACTCTTTAATTTCATTACTTTCAGGCCAGGCTTCCCGAAGATACAACAATATTCTGCTTAAAAATGGATCGTGTGAAGTTTGTTGTTTAATAACATTATAATCTAATAACAATTCATTTTGTGCAAAATGTAAATACGTTTGTTCTGGCGGCTCGAGTGACAAGTCCTTACTCCTATCCCCACTAACGTCGACCGGTAACCGCGATAACCCGTCCGCTGCGTTTTGTTTCGTATTTACGTATTGTATATCATAAGTATAGGCAGACATTATAATCGCCCATCGCTGCATACGACTGGCGGCCATCGTAGGTATCCCATGTTTAGATCCGAAAATGCTAACTAAGGGCTTATGATCCGTCTTAAGCGTAAACCGCCTACCATACAAATATTGATGTAACTTTTGTAAGCAAAACACAATCGCGAGCGCCTCCCTATCAATTTGTGAATAATGTTTCTCTGCCGCTGCAGCGCTGTGAGCGCGCGCGACACGTAAACGACCGGCCGCTCCGCGACCCCCTCTCCCGCCGCCGGCGCCGCCACCGGCTGAGTGAGCACCCCGCCTATGGGTGCGGCCAGAGTGCACTCAGATTCAGATTCAGATTCAGATTTCGAAAACAAACGCGAGAAATAAACAGTGTAGTCGAAGGGTACGGCCAAATTGCACTCCTGATTCAGATTCAGATTCAGACTCAGAAAACAAAGCGCGAGAAAAAGCAGGCAACCTGCTTAGACTACACTGTTTATTTCTCGCGCTTGTTTTCAGAATCTGAATCTGACTCTGAATCTGAGTGCACTCTGGCCGCACCCTATGGCTTTAGCACTAGCGTCGCAGGTCAGCGTCAAGGGTTTTTGAGGATCATAATGCACTAGCACCTCCGCACTTGTTAAAATATTTTTTATGTTTATGAACGCTTCCTCACATTTCCGTGTCCAGTTCCACGTTGCGCCTTTTTTTAATAATTCATAAAGAGGATACAGTATCGCGCTTATATTTCTAACAAACTTTGCATAAAAATTTACTAAACCAAAAAACGACCTTAATTGAGAAACATCCTTCGGCCTTGTAATTTTTGTAATAGCGTCTATTTTGTCACTATCCACCGTAACTCCACGGCTGGATATGATATAACCTAAGTATTTAACTTGCTCCACCAAAAATGAGCACTTACTTTTCTTTAGTTTTATGCCGTGATTTTGCAATCTTTTAAAAACTTGTTCCAAAGTAGTTAAATGTTCCAATATACCCCCTTTTGTTCCTATTATAATATCATCTAAAAATATTTCTACCCCTGATATATCACTGAGTAGCTTACACATTATTCTTTGAAAAATGCCCGGACTAGAAGATAGGCCGTAAACCAACCTATTGTATTTAAACAAACCTCGGTGTGTATTAATTACTGTAAAATCTTTACTGTTATCTAATTCAATCTGATTATACGCCTGAGAAAGGTCAATTTTCGAAAATAGCTGGGCGCCGTTGAGTCTCACTAACAAATCGTCGATTTTAGGTAAGGGATATCTGTCGACCAGTAAGACCGGATTAACGGTTATTTTGTAATCCGCGCAAATACGTAACCCGCCATCCGCTTTACGTACCGGCACCAACGGCGTCGCCCAGTCCGAGCTATCGACGGGCTCAATAATACCATCCCGCAGCATCGCATCTAGTTCCTCGTCCACCTGCCCTTTGAGTGCGTAGGGCAGCGGCCGCGCGCGGCAAAACACCGGCGTCGCCCCTTCCCGCACTCGCAACTGAACCTTGCCGCCCGTGAACCGACCCAGCCCGCCGCTAAACAACTGCTCATATCTTAAATCGTTCTTAAATAGTTCTTTAAATCAATCTTCCTTGCAATCAACATCATCTGAAATTATAGAGGTTGTTAATAATAATAATAATTCTCAAACAGTTAAAAATTTTGGTGGTTCATCTGTCTGTTCTGGGTCAACTTGCAAAACATATAACAACTCCCCTGTGAGGTCAATCTGCACTACATATAGTAAGTACCTCTCCTTTCAAACCAGTGCTATCTGAGAACACAACTAGAAGTAAAACAATTATGTTCTCGGATAAGTTAGGATGCGGCTTTGGATTAATGTTAAGGAATTATTGTAATGAAAGAATTACTAATATATGTATGCCAGGTAAATCAATAAATGACATTGTAAGTGAACTGAATCAGTATGATGCGGACAGTTTGACAAACATAGTTATTATGTGTGGTGACAGCTCTAAAATAAGAGCAAGAGATATGTATAGAAATATAGAGGTGCTACTTAACTATCAGTCTAGGTGCAAGTGTAAAATAATAATAAGCGCTTTCCCATATGCAGAAAATTTAACTAGGGAACAAAACAAGCGCATCTTTAATTTGAATTTAATAATTTATAATTTATTAAATAGTCGTAGTGACAATTTTTTATATTTTGATATAAATAAATATATTAGTAAATTTAAGTTGACCACAGATACTATGTATCTTGCAAAAAAATATAAGACTCAGATAGCTACTTTGTTAGTTTTTAATATACAAAACTCAGTTATACATGGTATAACAAAGTCTATGCAACTGGATTGTTTTAGTGTCAGCACTAATAAAATTATTAATTTAGAAAATAGGGTGACCAACTCAAATTTAAACTGAGGGGTACGACAACAGCCAAATCCAACAAAATTAATATTATTTATCAGAATATTCAAGGGTTGGCTGGCAAAGATTTAGAATTAGAACTATTTGCAAAGAGCCAAGATATTCATGTTATCTGTTTATCTGAACACTGGCTTAAGTCTTCTGAGGTGTCTTTTAGCATAAACAATTTTCAAATGATAAGTGCATATGTTCGTACTGCAGCTATACACGGTGGCACATTAATTTTTGTAAATAAAAATATAAAAACTAGGGATAGGAAGGACATAGTTGGCCTCTTAGTAGAACGTATTATTGAGCTATCCTGTGTTGAATTCAGTGAATTTATTATAGTATGTGTATACAGACCCCCTCTAGGCAACATTAGTGTTTTTGAATCAGTGATGGAGAATGTTCTAAAAAAGTTAAAGTCTAAAAATAAGTTTTTGATTGTAGTTGGTGACTTCAATATTAACATTCTTGAAAATAATTCAATGTCAATTCGCCTAACATCACTATTCAAATGTTTTAATTTGGTACATCAATTTTTGAGCCTACTAGAGTAACATCTCATTCAGCTACTTGTTTGGATAATATATTTACTGATTATAATCCAGTTAGTAAATCAATTATTAATTGTATCACATAAGATCATTACGGCTTAAAAATAACATATAATACAAATGACACTACTAAGCCCAAATTCATTGAATTAAGACCAGTAAGAAATAAACGTTTAGAAAATTTTCAAAACAATATTGATGATAAAATGTTTCAAATGCCATGGACACATGAGGATCCTAATATTCTTTACGGCAATATGTTCACTTTGGTTTAGAAAGAATTCGATAAGGCTTTTCCGCTTAAAACTTTGAAATTAACTCAAAAGTTGAACTTCTGTGACTGGGCTACGTCTGGTATTTATAAGAGCAGAAATAAACTTTATGATTTGTACTACTTAAGGAAGTACAATCACTCTCAGGGTTTCATTGATTAAGTTAAAAGGTACTCAAAAACATTCAAAAGTGTATGTGCAACAGCCAAATCCAATTACATAAAAAATAAAATCATAAAATCTAATAATAAAATTAAAACGACATGGAATGTTATTAATAGAGAAACTGGTAAAGAAAGAACCCTCGATGATGGGATCGCACTTAAAGTAGATAATATTCAAATTAAAACAAAAGAACAGATTGCCAATACTTTTAATGAATATTTCGTTAATATACCATTAATTACTACTTCTAATTTGAATTCGACGCCAGCGGGTGCTAAGAGTTTGCTAGAGACGTGTGTGCCTCGGTGTAATAACCTGTTTACGTTTAAACATGTTGATTTTATGGATATTATAAAATGCTTTAACTCACTTAAAAAGAAAAATACGTGTGATTTGTTTGGAATGTCTATTAAAATTACTAAAAGTATAATAACAGTTATCGCTCTTTATCTTGCAGATATATTCAATAAGTGTATTGATCAAGGTGATTTTCCAGACCTTATGAAATATAGTAAAGTTATCCCTCTCTTCAAAAACGGCATAAGAGATGATCCCGGTAATTACAGACCTATATCAATATTACCGGTATTAAGTAAAATTTTCGAAAAAATTATTTTAGATCAATTATTATCGCATGTCAGTTTGAACAAACTGTTACATAATAATCAATTTGGCTTTACTAGGGGTAGATCAACAACGGATGCGGGTGTTGCACTTATTAGACATATAATGGAAGCCTGGGAGAAGTCGCAGAATGTTCTTGGGGTATTCTGTGACTTATCCAAGGCGTTTGACTGCGTTGAGCACCAGACGCTGGTGTTAAAATTAAATCACTATGGAATCAAAGGCGCAGCCCAAAACTTGCTACTATCGTATCTCAGTTCCAGAGTTCAAACTGTAGAGGTAAATGGTGTTAAGTCATCTGGATCTTATGTGGAAATGGGCGTTCCCCAGGGATCGATTTTAGGTCCGTTTCTATTTTTATTGTACATAAACGATTTGCCATTTTTTGTGGAAAAATTGTGTGAGATCGTATTGTTTGCTGATGATACTTCTTTATTATTTAAGGTTGACCGATACAAGAATAACTTTGACGATGTAAATAATGCTCTCTCACAAGTATTGCACTGGTTTAATGTCATCATCATCATCAGCCTATTAATGTCCCCACTGCTGGGGCACAGGCTTCCCTATGGATGGAATAGGGAGATTGGGCCATGACCCACCACGCGGGCCCAGTGCGGGTTGGTGGGTGCTAACGACTGCAGATGCAGCCGGGACCAACGGCTTAACGTGCCTTCCGAAACACGGAGGAGCTCGAGATAGTAAATTATGGTCACCCATCCAATGACCGACCACTGCGAAAGTTGCTTAAATTCAACGATCGCTGCGGAACGCGCTAACCACTTGCGCCATCGAGCTCCTCAAGATTTAATGTAAATAACTTAAAATTAAATGCAAATAAAACCAAATGCATTAAATTCACTTTACCTAATGTTAGAAGCGAAACCATTAGAATTAAACTAAACAATGAAAACCTAGATTTAGTTGAGTCCACGATATTCTTAGGTATAACCATAGACTCGAAATTGCAATGGTATCCTCATATTTCTCTGCTAGCTGGTAAACTTAGTTCAGCAGCCTATGCCATACGTAAAATAAGACAACTTACTGATGTAGCTACTGCTAGAACTGTATACTTTAGTTACTTTCATAGTATTGTATCCTATGTTATTATTCTCTGGGGATCAGCAGCCGATATTGAAACTATATTTATCTTGCAAAAAAGAGCTATAAGGGCTATTTATCAACTTAGTTCTGGAACATCTCTTAGAGAAAAATTTAAAGAAATCGGGATTTTGACTGTTGCTTCTCAATTCATTTATAATTGCATACTTTTTGTTCGAAGCAATATTAACTATTATCTAAAACACAGTGACATACATTCTTTTAATACAAGGAATAAAAATAAACTCAAGATACCAAATTACAGGTTACAGAAGGTTCATAAATCATTTATGGGTCAAGGTATACATTTCTATAATAAGATTCCTATTGATATCCTTGATTTGCCTCCTCATAAATTTAAAATACACATTAAGAATTGTTTACTTATGAAAGGATATTATACTGTCAATCAATATTTGAATGATAAAACGGCCTGGTTGTAATTTTACCTGTAGATAATTTTTCAAAAGTTATATTAAAACTAAGGCTCCCAGCCTTAGAAAGAGTTTTGAAGAGAACCTTGCACTTACTCCCTTTCATATACTTGTTCATTTTATTTTGAAAATTGTTTCTTGCTATTTTGGGACTTATCTTTGCACTTATTGTTAGTAAATTCATTGATTGTTACATATTTGACATTATGTGATGGAAGTTGACCTCAACACATGTTTGCAAGTTTGATGTCAACTTTCAATTGGACGACACTGTATGAAATAAAACAGGGAGAAAAAAGCAGCCCTTGCTGAGTTTCTTGCCGGTTCTTCTCAGTACAAGGTCTCCCGCCGTAGTTTTGCGAACCGATGGCATAGCTTTTCGACATTCACAAGTGCTTGTAACAGCCTAGACTGAATAAACGATATTGAATTTTGAATTTTTTTTTTTGAATTTATCTGCCGATCAACACGTTTAAATTATCAGTATACGCACATTTATTTCCTAACACCATATTGTTAAATATATATATTGGAATTTTAATTTTTAACTCTGATAGCCACTGCCTCCCTAATAAGGCAGTGGTTCCCCCATCGATTACAAACAATTCCAAACATTTCGACATTCTTTTGTATGTTACCTTTGGAAAAATAACACCTAACGGTCTAACAGTACTACCGTTATAAAATTTAAAAATCACTTTACTCTTTACAATATGCATGTTTTTAAAATACTTTTCATACATTTGTTTGCTTATACAGGAAACAGCAGAGCCTGTATCTACCTCGATCTTTAATGAAATTCCATTAACATCGATTAATAAACTTACTGGTTTATAACTGTTTAAACTCAGCTGATGAAACTCCTCTTCCACTTCCTCGGAAAACGGTTCCTCATCCGAACCTTCGATGACGCTGGATGACTGCACATTATTGAGCCGACGTTGGCCTCCACCGCGGTTACCCTCAGCTCGAGTTATCGGACACACCCGCCGTAAATGACCTCTCCTCTTGCACTTGCTGCACACGAATGTCTTGTATCGACATCTTGCAGTATCGTGTCCTGCAATCCCACAGGCTTCGCAGTCTCCGGACTTTAACGCCGACCGCTGTAGGCCGCGTTCCTTCCGCGTTCTTATTTTGTGGACTTCCTCCAGCGTGCCACTCTGGCCTGCCGCAGCTGACAGCTCCACAACCGCAGCATCCCGTTCCGCTGCTTCAAGAGTGCAAGCCAATTTCATGGCACCGTTAAATTTCAAATCGTCTTCCGCAAATAGGCGTTGCCGGATGACGTCACTGAGTACCCCACAAACCAACTGATCGCGCAAATTATCTTCCAAGCTGTTCCCAAATTCACAATACTTGGATAGTTTCTTCAACTCTGCCAAATAATGTGCGATTGTTTCGCCCGCCTGTTGTCGCCTCTGCCGAAAACGATAGCGCTCCGCCATCACCGACGGTCGAGGTTGCAGATGTTCACGCAAAAGTACCACCACCGCTTCGTACGTTAGCTCCGACGGCTTGGCAGGGCTGGCCAAGCTACTCAGTAATTCATGTTTCGTCACCCACCGCTGTTATCAACGTAGGAAGCCACAAGTCTTTTTCCACCTTATTCACCTTGAAGTACATCTCCAAACATTCGATATACATCGACCAGTTGCCGGAATGCACGTCAAAATCATTAATTTTACCGAAAGACATCGTTAAATAACTTAATTTTAATCCTCGTCGCCACTAATATATCTTGAGATTTAGGTGGAAAATAATACGACTGTTTGATTTCGTGACTATATTTCGACTACTGGACGTAAAGACAATACACACACATGTTCGAGGCGTACCCTCGTATTTTATATAAATAATAATATAGTTACCCACTATACTTCAGATACCTCATGCATAGGCTGATAGCTGGCAATCTCGTAACCCCGTACGTGGTGCGGGGCCCAGGGCCGCCATCCTTTGGGGTGGGGGCTGCGAGGAAGAAAACCTCTTTAAAAAATCACCCTGGTGGGGGGCATTGAGTGGCCCCGGTGTCGGAGGGCAGTGTGCTGTCCGGAGGAGCTCGTGACCACGTACGCAGTGCGGGGCCGAGGGCTGCTGCTTTCTTCGGAGGGTGGGGGCTGCGAGGAAGAAAACCTCTATAAAAAATTACCTCGGTGAGTCTCGGCTGGCGTCCCGGGGAGCCTGGGTAGCGGTGGTCGAGACTGTTGGAGGGGCGGTAACGCCTGTCTTGGTGAGGGCGGTTGTGGCGCGAACTCCGCGCCACCTCCGGCTGACCCGTAACCCCGCACGCGGTGCGGGAACGGGTGCTGCCACCCTTCGGGGTGGGGGTCAAAAGGAGAAAACATTTTCAAAAATCAAATTTTGATGAGGCCAGGTAGGGTTCCCTCGCCCGGAAGAGGGAAAACCACTATGAAAATGTCTAATTATGTAGTGTGTATGTCATGCTTTCCCGCTGACATCGGGCGCTCTGAGGTAACTGGGCCTCAGAGTGTGAAATTGACTACTAGCGGCCTATGCGCCCTGGCTGGCCACCAACGCTGCGGGATTACCGGGTCCCGCAGTGGTAAATTGGTTACCGAGGCATCTGAAGGCGAAGTTGTCCTGCGGCTGAGAGGCGGCGAGGACAAGGAGGATGGGGGGGGGGGGGGGGGGCTTAACACCGATGCCCCCCAAGGTGATCACTGCACACAGGGGAAAGGGTAAGCGCAGAGCTTCCCCGGTTCCCCTGCGGAGATCAAGGCAGGGGAGGCTTCCACTTTCACCTTTCCTCCTCCCAAGGAGGCAAATACCCTCACGGCAGATGAGCTCAGGACCGCGATAATCACGCGCCTGAACTTTCTGGACTGGAGGGCGAAAGGTGACGAACGCGATGGGGAGGAACTGAAGGTGACATGCGAAAAAAAATCTGGAGGTGGCCCTGCGTAAGGTAGAGGCGGCTGATAGGTTAAAAAAGGTAGAAGATGTGAATCTCCGACTCCGAGAGGAGAATTTAAAAATAAAGGCGGAAATGGCGACGATGCGGAAGGAGCTGGAATCGCTAAAAATACTGGCAGAGGAAAGAGGACGCCCTGCGCTACCTCCAACCCCACAGTTGATGCTGACGGAGGCCGTCGAGGAGCTGAAACTGCTGATGATTTCCATAGGGGAGATGGTCAGCACTTGGCTGGCCTCCTTAGAGGAGAGACTCCCGCCGCCTAAGAAGTTGAGGCCACCATTGGCGGCGGACCGGTTTGGCACAGAGACGGAGACGACCGCAGCGGTGGAGACCTGGACTGCTGTGGTCAGGAAAGGGAAGAAAAAGAGTGCAGGTCCAGGACTGGCCCCAAAACCGAAAGGGAGGGAAACCCAGGCCCCCGCGCAGAAGAAGAAGGCGCAGCGACCAGTGGGAGTAAAACCGAGGATGAAGGTGCCGAGCACCGCGGCAGTTTCCCTGAGGTTAACACCGGCTGCGAAGGAGGAAGGGGTCACCTACATGAAGGTAATGGAGATGGCCCGGAAGAAAATCCAGTTGTATGAAGTAGGGATCGAGGGAGGACTGAAGATACGGGACAGCTAGATGGGGACCAAACTCTTGGTGGTCCCTGAACCGAACAGTCCCGCAAAGGCAGATGCCCTCGCGATACGTATGAGTGAGGTGATGGCAGAGGTTGTGGAGGTCAGCAGGCCAGAAAAACTAGCCGACCTGCGGACTGTCGGGTTCGATGAGACCATCATCACGGAGGAGCTAGTGCAGGCGGTGGCGGCCAAGGGGGGCTGCCAGGCTTGCAAGGTCGAGAGGCAGGGGTTTTTTTTTTTTTTTCCTCTTTCTAATTTCTTCAGACTTTTGTCCGAATCTTTTTATATCTGGTTTTGTTTTACTTTGCTATATTAATTTTGTTTTATTACTTAATTTTACTAATAGTGTTTTTACGTTTTGTTTCGTTCCTTTGCAATTTTTACTAATTTTACTGTAAAAGATAAAAATTTTAGTCTTACTTTAGAATTTAACATGATTTCTTTTATATTATTTTTTGTTATTTTTGTTTTAATTTCAGTTTCCAAATTTAATCTATCTAATGTATGATTTTTGCATTCTGTTAACAGGTGGAGTATGGTTTCTTCAGTCCCTGCAGCGCATGTGCAGTCTGGTGAGTCTTTCAGTTTGAATCTATGCAGGTATTGTGCGAATGCTCCGTGTCCAGTGAAAGCTTGACAGACTAAATGCCCTGGTTCAGTTTCTCTAATGATTTTGTATGCATCACGGACATCAGGGAGGAAGAGTTTTGTTGTTGACGCTGTTGTTTGGTTATTGTACCTGTCTTGCCAAGCTGAAATACTCTCTTCGCGAAGGTAGTTTTTTATGTATGATATAGGGCACATGTCGTAACATGGGGCCGTTTTCTTGTGGGCGGCTTCTTTGGCCAGCTGGTCTGCTCTTTCGTTGCCCTCTGTTCCGACATGTGCTCTTATCCAGTAAAGTTTGATGTTTTTATTATTAGTTAGCTCTTTTATATTATTTTTAATTGATGTTGCTAGAGGATGATGGGTTGTTGCATTTCTCAGCGTTTCCAAAGCTGATTTGGAATCGCTGAGAATTGCAATGTCCTTTTCTTTTCTGGTTTTTAATAGATCTGTGGCTGCTTTTATTGCGTAGAGTTCAGCTTGGTATACAGAACAATAGTCGGCGAGTTTGTATTTCCTGTATAGTATTTCGCGTTCTCCGTTCCATACGGAGAAAGCTGCTCCGACCTTATTTTCATTTTTACTTCCATCTGTAAATATTTGTAACTGGCTTAAG
Source organism: Chilo suppressalis (assembly GCA_902850365.2). Taxonomy (NCBI): domain Eukaryota; kingdom Metazoa; phylum Arthropoda; class Insecta; order Lepidoptera; family Crambidae; genus Chilo; species Chilo suppressalis. The sequence continues at coordinate 14,096,129 of OU963906.1, read as the reverse complement.
GTGTTAATTTCTGTAATTCTATTTACTTCTAACGCTTCAAAGTCGGTGCAGCTTCTCTCTGATGGGTGTGGATGTTCGCTGAAGCGGGTCCTTTCCTCTATTTCTATACCTGGTAATTTTTCAAATTGTTTACTTCTTTTGGCATTGTATAGCTTCGCAGTTTCCTTGATTCTAAGATCCAGAGAGGCAGGGGGTTTGTCAAGGTGAGGTGCACCATAGAAACGGCGAAAAAGGTCGGCATGCTGACCACATCATTGGGAGCAGGAGCTGCGACTGAGGCACACACCACACATGTGTTTGGATGAATGAACGTTCGCCTCTCCGACGGTGGCAGCTCGCATCCAGGGATGGAGAGTGCTACCAGAAACAGAGACCTTATTAGATCATTTATATATTCGCTTTAGGGTCTCCCCAGCTCCAGACTTAGAACTTCGACAGAGCAGTAACATGGGGGAGCACTGCCGACGATGGGCTATCTCCAGATTTGACATGGAGGCGGTGTAGGAGACGGCACTAACCGAAGTATGGGTTCTCCAAGATAGGCCAATAGAAAATATCGACACAAGGACTGAACGCCTCATGAGAACTGTGAGGGTGGTATGCGATGCCTCCATGCGCCAAGAGTAAGGGACAAACCACACAAAAAAAAGGTGTCTATTGGTGGTCACAGGAGATAGCTATGCTACGCCTCGCCAGCATGAGAGCCAGGAGAGAACTCCATAGATACTGTCGCAGGAGAGTAAGAATAGAGGAAGAACGAGAGCGTCTTAGAGAGGCCTACAAGGAAGCAAAGACCAGACTCAAAGTAGAAATCTGCAAGGCAAAAACAGCGGCCTGGGAAGAATTCCTAGAGGAACTGGATGCAATAAATTGCGACACGAAGCGCCCCCAATGAACACGATGGATCCAATACTTCTAGAGAGAGTTGTGGCACATTTATTCCCGGAGGAGCCGCCAACGGTGCCTCCTTTGGCCGCTACTAAATAGCACCAGAGTTCCGCGCAAATGAGAGAGTGGAAGGGGACATTCCACAGATAACAGAAGAAGAGCTAGAGGATGCCCTTGAGAGACTGAGGCGAAAGAAAAAGGCACCCGGACCGGATGGGGTCCCGGGGCGGGCACTATTGGCTGCTCTTAAACATCTAGGGGAGGAGTACAGGGGGCGCTTGAACAGATGTCTGTCGGTAGGGGAGTTTCCAACAGTGTGGAAGAGAGGGCGTCTTTGTCTTCTTAAGAAGGAGGGAAGGCCAATTGATTCTCCGGCGGCTTATCGACCCGTCGTGTTGCTGGACGAGGCGGGCAAGACATTCGAAAGGAGGGGTAACAAGTAGTGGCTATATCCCTAGACATAGCCAATGCATTCAATTCACTGCCATTAAACTGCATTTAGGACGCTCTCCTTTACCATGGGGTACCGGGATATTTACAGAGGGTGATCGAAATGTATTTAGAAGGGAGAAGGGTAGTATATGTAAATAGAAGGGGGGAACTCATAGAGAGGGAAATGGTATGCGTGGTTCCACAGGGGTCGGTCCTTGGACCGCTCCTGTGGAATCTCGGATATGATTGGGTGCTCAGGGGAGTCCTTCGGGTTAAATGTTGTATGTTACGCAGACGACACTATGATCATGGCAAGGGGAAGACTGCAAGAAGCTAGTCGCTTGGCTAGGGTGGGTGCACATTTAGTGATAGGTCGAATCAGACATATAGGACTGAGGGTCGCGGTAAACAACACAGAGGTGATTCTTTTTCACGGTCGGGGGGGCAAACCACCTGAGGGGACATTTGTTGTGGTTGACGAGTTGAAGGTTCCGATAAAACAACATATGAAGTACCTAGGGTTGGTATTGGATGGCAGATGGACTTTCAAAGAACACTTTCGGCAGCTAGCTCCCAGACTAGTCAACGCGGCGGCTGCAATGAGTAAGCTCATGCCAAATATAGGGGGCCCCAACAATACATGTCGAAGGCTGTACATGGGGGTGATAAGATGTATGGCTCTGTACGGGGCACCCGTCTGGGCGGTAGGGTTAAACAAGGAGTGCAGAGATCTCCTCCGTAAACCCTAGAAGGTCATAACCATCAGAGCCATACGAGGGTACAGGACCATATCGTGGGCGGCGGCATGTGCGATTGCAGGAACGCCACCGTGGCATTTGGACGCCCTGGTACTCGCGGAGGTGCACCGAGGTAAGGTAAAGGCGAGGAAGCGCGGGGATAGACCAGCGCCCGAGGAGTTTGCGCAGGCAAAGCGCGAGGCAAGTGAGCGCCTGCTAGAGCTATGGCTACAGCAGATAGATACGTCCACGGCGGGAGTAAGGACGCTGCAAGCGTTACGTCCTGTATTTGAGAACTGGATGACAAGAGGATGGGGGTCGCTTACCTTTCGGCTGGTGCAGGTACTTTCCGGACACGGGTGTTTCGGGAAGTATCTGCATCGGATTCAGAGAGAGGCGGACATACCCTAGAGGAATGTCCGGCGTGGTCGCACTAGGAGAAGGCAATACGACCGGCTTCTAGCTCTCACTGACGGACGGACTGTCAGGTTTTTAGTGGGTAGGGCCCCTTTCCTCTCGAGCAGCCGCCGAGCCAGCCCTAAGACTGATTGGGCGGGTGTTTGAGAGGAGGAAGGGAGGAGTCCCACATAACCCCGCCGCACTCCCAAGGCGGCGGGGTATGCGTAACGCATTTTCCTGACGTAAAAAAAAAGAAGAAGCTGCGACTGCGGGTAACCGTGGAAAGCCTCCAGAGAAAGTGCCCTCTGAGGCGTCGGCGGAGGGGGGGATGTCCAAATAGCCGTGGCCGCTCGGACCCCCCACGAATTCTGTCGCCCGTGTTTACCCTTCTTCTCCTAGGAGAAAACGCTAGGAGACGTGGGCGACCGGGAGAGGGGACAGGGACGGGAAGAACTACGCTTCCCCTCCCGTTCCCCCCTTCCAGGAACGGCGGCCCCTCTTGTAGTTTTGTCCTACAAAGGGGAGCGGCGGAGGGTTGCTTGGGCGGGAACGCCCAAGAAGCCCTCCGCAGCGGACGGGGGGCGGTACGGTGGGCACTAGCCCCCACGCGCGGGCCTTCCTGCGCACGTCTACGGGGTCCCCGCAATACCTCGGGAGACCCCTGCCGCGGAGATCCGCTGAGGCCGGGAAGTTGCTGGGTGCGGAGTCGTGGTAGAATCCGTAACGGGCACCCCGCGGCTTCGCATTAAGCAGTGTAGAAGGTATTCGCAGGACTTTTTTAGCGGATATTATACCGTAAATCGCCCGTAAGAGTTGCAGATCCTCGGTGGGCAGCCACTGGGGGGTCCGTAAGACTTGGGGGTGCCAGGTGTGAGGTCCGTTCGGCGGTGTGCCTCATAAAGGCGCCGTCGTCTGTAAAAAGATTTTTTACCTGCGTTATAAAAAAAAGGGTTCCTTACCCATAAACGGGACCCTATAGCTAAGACACCACTGTCCATCTGCATGAGGAACAAACTTGTTTTATGTACTTAATATTTAAGGTTTCTTACCCATAAGCGGGACCCTATAGCTAAGACACCACTGTCCATCTGCATGAGGGAAAAACTTGTTTTACGTACTTAATATTTAGGGTTCCTTACCCATAAACGGGACCCTACAGCTAAGAAGCCACTGTCCATCTGCATGAGGGAAAAACTTGTTTTATGTACTTAATATTTAGGGTTCCTTACCCATAAACGGGACCATATAGCTAAGAAACCACTGTCCATCTGCATGAGGGACAAACTTGTTTTATGAACTTAATATTTAGGGTTCCTTACCCATAAACGGGACCCTATAGCTAAGACACCACTGTCCATCTGCATGAGGGACAAACTTGTTTTATGTACTTAATATTTAGGGTTCCTTACCCATAAATGGGACCCTATAACTAAGACACCACTGTCCATCTGCATGAGGGACAAACTTGTTTTATGTACTTAATTTTTAGGATTCCGTACCCATAAACGGGACCCTATAGCTAGGCGCTTCTGGGGCTGTTGACTGCCCGGAACTCCTATCAAAAATCTTGTTTGGAGTTCCCCCCAAACCCCTTAGGATTAATCCTATTTTAAGTATTCCCCTACTTCTACAAATTATCGGCAGAACGCTTTTCTTTGTCGAGCAAGTAGCACCTTCAACTCACTATCAAAACAGGTAAATTTAGATCTTTTTAACACTAGCGAGGCGTCGATTAGACGTATCATTGCTCGTTTGTTTTATGGAGATTATAATTAATATAATAATAATAATAAACATATATTCCAGACTTTAATTCCATAGACAAGTGTATGTACTTAACATGTGCGTAATTTGTTATTCTGTTATTTATCATAAGTACCTCATTTATAAAACTATATTTAAGAGATTTTTTACATTGGACAGTGCAAATAGTTTCTTTATAACTTAAAGTTATGTCTAGATGTGAGGACCTGTAATTGGCTCTTTGTCGTTACTATTCATTTCTAGTATATTAAGATAAGCTGTTGGTCTTCCATGTAACCAAAATAAATAAAAAATAAATAAATAAAATAAATAAATAAAATAAATAAATAAAATAAATAAGACACCACTGTCTATCCGTCATCAAGCTGTATCTTATGAACCGTGATAGCAGTTGTAATTTTCACGGATGATGTATTTCTGTTGCAGCTATAACAACAGATACTAAAAATAGGATATTGATTGTTTCAGGTTTGAGTTAGGTTGTAGGTCAATCTATAACATATACAATACAGTTTAAGGTCACTTTTTCTAATTTATATTGTGACTGCCTTACATTAGATACATAATTCTGCGTTCAAGGCTTTAAGAAAATTATAGTATTTATGCATATAAAAAAATTTCCTCTGAATCGACAGTCGTGATATCACACACGACACCATCAAGCAGCCTTGCAAATTTCTTTATTGTACAATATTCTTGTAACTCTCTAGTATAAAGGTAAAATTATTTTCTTTGTCATTATTAATTATATAAATAATAAGATTGTTTTTCGATAAGCGATTAGTCTCAAATATGATAAAATGCTGACGAGCTCGAAGACTGATCTCATTTCTTTAAAATGTTTTGCACACTAGCCTTGAAGAGATCTAAATTACTGACCTTGTTTTAAGCATTAATTTATTTTCTGAATTTTTAGGGCTGCATATCTCAAAAGGAAAAAACGGAACCCTAATAGGACCATTTTGTTTTCTTTCACTTTGTCTCTGTGCGTCTGTCTTTCTGTCAAAACCCTTAGTATCAGGAATGCGTAGAGGTGTGGAGGTATCGAGATGAAATTTTTACCATATACTCAGGTCTACGGTCTCTCGAAGCTTTAAAATAAAACTTTTAAGTTGTACTAAACCTTCGATATGTGAGTACAACTCGCACTTGTTCGTTTTTTTCTACTTTGTTACAGTATTCTTCACAGAGGAACATGATTTACGCAAATTGAGGATGCGTGTACACCTCAGGCTTGGTGAATATATTGCTTTCAAATGCAGGAACCTTCCGAAAATTAATGGCACATTGAAACCTCTCGACGAAGTTTCGAGGTTGGGCATCCTAATCCAGAGGGTAAAGAACTAAGTGCCCATTAGAGCAGGTACAACGTATGAATAGCAGCGATACTTTAAATTAGTGTTTTAAAGTAGATTTCATCATACACAAATTTTAATCTTGTATAATCTATATAAATAGAAATTAATGTTGCTAAATGCAAAAATCAAGAACGGCAAAACCAATTCGACAATTTGTTTTTCACAAGGTCTTTGAAAAATTTTGTAATTTTGTGGAAATCAATAAAAAGAAACACTTTTTATCCCAAACAAACCAGCTGTCAAACATTTAACGTGGTATAGGCGTGATAGTTTTTATTTTGAGATTTTTATTTAGAGGTGGAAATTTGTATGGGAACCCAAGTAAACCACGCAGACGAAGTCTCAGGCAGGCTAACTTATTGATAAATTCCTATGTTTTTGTCACCATTTGGAAAAAAAAACATTATTGTAACTAAGCCAGTTTCTTACTTTTTCGAGCAGATAGGAAAAGCTAATTAACGACCGAACCAGTTGTAGAATCAACCAACCGAAGGTAAGCGAAGGAATGGCCGCCTGCCAGAATAAATAACTTGATTTGAAGATTGCTTGGTGCAACGACAGTGATCCTGCCTTCTGATCAAAAGATCCTTTCCTTGTTTTTGTAACATTTAAAATATATGTTCCTGAATTATGATTGCTATAAACAATACGTTTTGTATTATTCATAAACGTTATTTATTTTATGTGATTTAAATATTTTATCTACACCCATGCTTTAATACCTCTTTAAAAGATTCTGAAATAGTTAGATTATTGCCAACATTAAAACATCCAATGATCTAATAACCATAATATCATCCAAACGGATGATAATTACAATGTTGTACAAAACAACATTGCCATTCACGCGCGTTTTAATACCGCAGTGCCGAACCATTTCATGAATTTTAAGTTCTTTGAACGCCTCCTGGTTTCTGAATCTTTTATAGAGGATTCATATCATGGGTGTAGATAAAGCCTTGTATGCAACTGCTGTATTATTAAAATACTTATTTGATACAATTATTAACCCACATTCGCGTTTAATTATACAAAAGTTGCATAAATAACTATTTATAGTTCTTTGGGCCACCAGAGTTCACTGGATTAATGTCGACAAGGTGGGGAAGGATAGATGAATAAGCTATCTTCGCGACTGGTAATTTGCTCCGTGTTGTAACAAAGCTACATATGACATATTTATATTAATCATCTTTAATTTTTGGTCGACCCCATACTGAATATGAAGTTAATCTATGTGCCTATGTAATATTAAAATCAGTTCAAACCTTATTCAAGATAATGGTTAATATCACTACTTTTGTCGTCAGTATAAATTTCCAACAACCAACTGCATTTAGACTCTTTATTTCACTCTTAATCTTCGGTACACGATTTTACACTTAATATGAACAGTTTCCAAGCTATTTACTACACGACCGATGAACACTGAATGCCTCGCCATCTTGCGTTATTGTCACTCTCCCCCCACCACGTAGACCGGAAGTGTCAAAACGCGTCAAAAGAAAATAAGTTATAAACAAATAAAATCACTACAAATCATTGACAGTTAAAATTACAATATTTTATTTACCATTATTTTAGCTTTAACATATATTATTATATAAATAATATGAGGTAAACTATTTAATTATTTTCACAGGAAATGCTTAACACAGAATTATCTTACCGGAAGTGCAGTGACTGTTTAATATTTGATGTACGACTACTTAAACATTAATTATCATGCATGAAATAGACATAATAAAGAAAATTATCCTAACACTACGAAAATACATTATAGGTAGTTATTTAAAGTAATGCTGCCGTAGGTAGATAAAACTAAAAGGATAATATTTCGCAAGTCGTTAAAAACAAAATATAATTAATTTTAACTACTTCCTCGATTTATAATCACTGCTAATTTATTATACCTGTTTTATCAAAGTAATTACATTACTACAATTTGTTTTTATGTAATTTCCAAGATTAGGTAGGTACGGTATAGTTTTACAGTTAGTAACTAAACATGCATTCCTTTACAGTACTGATTTGTAAGTATTATTTTAACCATAATATTAAGCAAATGAAACACTTTAACAATTGTATTATTATTTCAGTCACACTACTATTTATCAATATTACAAATGCAAAGGAAATAAAAATTAAAATCGACTCAAACGACCTTCTGAAAATCGTTGGTGGATTCATAAATTCTGATAATTTTAAAAACTTTGCTGACCAAATCGTTCAAAGAACTGCTATGAAATACGGTACCTATAATAACCCCTACCATCCAGAAGACAACATAGTTGAAAATTTTGATGAAAAAAAGACTGCTGTAAACAGAAATCTTGATGAGGAAAACGATAATTTCATATCGGGAGCTGAGGATAAAATCGAAGATCGATTAACTGAAGTCAGTGGTGCAATGAATGAGAAGGGATCTAATGACCAAACAAAAACTTATCCGAAAATATTTAATCAGCAAGCAACTGCAAACGAAAAGATACCGACAGAGCAAGACATTAATTTGATGAGGTATTGACTCTACCAAAAAAGAGAATTGAAAGAAGATTCGGATTTCAAAACTTAATTTGCTAGTAAGCATTCACGATGGATAAACGTACCTATTGCCTGCATTGCTTCGTTGTTAAATTTTTCTTCTTGTGTAGATATTTAAGAGGATTTATTATAATGTATTATATGTTATACGTCTTTCTTCTGATGCTTACAAAGATAGTATTAATAAATAATATTCTTAATTTGAACAGTAGAATTATTGTCTCAAATCGAATAACCAAAGATTATTTAATACTTAATGATAAGCACAATTTACTGGTTTTAAGCGACTTCAAAAATGGAAGAGGATTTCAATTTATTAATATTTATTTTTATGTATTTATGTTATTCGCGCATATCTCCGAGGTTTGTAGACCGATTTTGATCGTTCTTCTTTTTTAATCAGTTTTGAGCGGGATAGTCCCATATTCGTTTGACAAAGATGTAATGAAGTGGCTACCTATTCGCCTTCGCCGGAATACTCATAACCTTTCTCTTCTTTACAACATATTGTTCAATCCCAAGTCCCCGCGCTATCTTAAGGAAAGTTTTAATTTCCTTCATAATTCTAATACGTTATCTTTAAGGTCATCAGAAAATCTTGCTCTTATGACTCCCGTACACGGCACAACTTTTTTCCACCGTTCGTTTGCAGTGCAAGCCGTACATCTATGGAATTCTCTTCCGGTTTCGATTAGACGTGCGGAAACTATTAATGCGTTTAAAAACCTTGTGAAGTCCCACTATCTGACATTGTAATACTTTTATTTTTAATATCTCATGTTCTAAAAACTGGACTGGATCAATGTATGTATTTATACCTATTGTATATATGTATGTATATATATCTTATATATATGTATATATATATATATGTGTATGATATGTATTTACTAATAGATTATATTATACTAGCGATTTACACCGCCGTCTCTCCCACTTCCTTCTAATCCTCTCCATCCAAAGGTTGCCTGGAAGAGATCGCTTTAAGCGATAAGGCCGCCTATTGCATCACCTGTACTAAATGTTTTTGTGCTGAATGTTCAATGTTTTTCGTGGTGTTTAATAAAGAGTTTTTGTATTGTATTGTAATGAGTACTTTAGAAGAACGAAGCTGCTTATGTATACTCAATTTATATTTAGTTGTGTTAAAGAATATGAAAGAAATAATGCAGGCCAGTAAAGTTAATTGTTTGGCTATATACTGAATCATAGTAGAAAATCTTTTTTAAAAACAATATTTTATTTAAATGCTCTTAAAATAATAAAACAAAATAAAGTTTATTCAATTTTATTACTTCTGTAACGTCGAAGTACGAGAAGGAAATAGCCCTATTGTGCTGTTCGCATCATAAAACATGTCATTGGAATGTAGTTTACAAGATAGTTCATTGTGATATTGGTAATAAATGCCCAAGTAACAATCATTGTGTTCTGTTCACAGCAGTGTTTACAATCTTTTGATTTTATTTACAGATGTAAATACATTTTTGAAAGATGAAATATTCATCGGATTAAAGCAAATAGGTACTTGATATTGTTTAATTTTCGCCTTGAACTTTGCATTTGAAAAGATTTATGGAAGGAATCTGTGAGCGTGAATCTATTTTTTGATTTTTACTTTCCATCTTGCGCAAATATTTTATCTATTAGTATTTGAAGTCTTGTATACACTTTTTTCACACTTTAAATTTAGAATTAAAAAAGTAATATTATCAAATCAAATTTAAATCAAAATATTTCCAAAAAGCCGGCCGCAGCACGAAAACAGGTTATGACTTTCAAGATAGTGCGCACTGAGTAGAGACAGGAGCTGTCAAAAACTTTATAATTCGCGCTTTGAACATTGCAGAGTATTAACACACGTTAATTAATCACTACATAATTATAATAGAACTTCACGTACAGGCAGAGGCGGATTATCCTTAAGGCAAACTAGGCATGAGCCTAGGGGCGCGAGGGTACAAAGGGGCGCACGGGCGGAATTGTAAATTAAAGAAAAAATATGTAATATAGCATATAAATAATTGGGCCAGTATGTAAGTCACCTACTTACAAAATAAAAACTATTATTTTTGTTTACAACCTCAATTTGCTACAATTTATAACAAGATTTTAACAGATGGAACTGACTAATACTGACGCCTACAAACAACCTTGTCGACGGTCCATAATATGTTCTCTGTTTAAAGTTGGAAAAATACGATTGCAATGTTCATCGCATCAACCGAATCGGTTTCGGCCAAACTATAGTACGAGTAATTTTCAACATAGAGACGCCGATGAGATGATTGGCCACGGCGCTCTCAACGTTTAATCCGCCACTGCGTACAGGTAAGGTCGTTTTATTATTAATTATGCCATACAACTAAACTCACAGTCCAGTTCAAAGCGAATCGTACTCTAGAAAAACATTTATATCGTAAAGCCTTTTATTAGAATTTAAGGTTAGGTAGTAACTAGGTTATATTGGAGCTTTTTGCAAACTAGGGTTTTATTACCAAATAGAATGCAAAGATTCCATTCCGTATGATCGTGATCCGATGATCTCGTTCCATTAATTAGATTTTAAAGTAAGACCTTTTCTTGTTGTTTTATTAGCTTTTAGTTTCGTAGTACATGTGGGCTGTGTTGTAATACAGTTTTTATTTAGGCGACGAGGCAAAAGCCTAATATTAACGCATAGGTGTGATATATAATATAGAGAACGACCCATGAGTTACCACGCGGACCAACGTCCCAGTGCGAACTAGTTTACGTGATGAGATGATAAGTTTTTGTTCACCTCCGTTTAACGACCTCCGTGGCCGAGTGGTTTGTACGCCGGGTTTCATGGTGTCGCTGACTCGAGAGGTCCGGGTTCAAATCCCCGGTGGGGGCAGATGCTTGTGTGTTGAATACGAGCATTTGTACTCCAGTCATGGATGTTTTAATATGTACACAGTCAGGTCATAAGTATTTTCACACAGTAAAAACTTTTCTTTTAGAATGCTGGCTACAAAAAAGTTTATTGAATTCGAATCTCGAATTGTTCATGAAAATAAAAATGTACACATTTTAGAATTTTACTCGTTTTTAAATATGGAGTGGACGCTTAAAGAAGACCGTGTTGCAGTTATTGCGTTGCATCGTTGCGGTGCGGTTGGGCAAAAATGTATGGACGCTGCACCCACGTCCGCCACGGCTTAAACTACATTTGTTTGAAAGGTATTATAGTCATGATCATCTGTACCAAAGCGCATCAAATTCCATCCCGGGAGTCTTTAGTTATTTTAAGTAAAATAGTTACAAGTACTACAACGAACGAACATTAACGAAAATAAGTTAGTTAGCTCGACACTACATAGGGGGCTCAGGTTATGGGAATGCTTCATAAGGTTCAAGGGTGACCTTATGTTATTCTGCCGCACTAGAGTAAATCTAAAAATCTCCGCATGGGTTGGGGTTTTTTCAAACATTCTGTTCGTTATAGTAAATTGTCTTCTTTGTAAAACGGAGCGACCACAAATCACCCAAACTTCCTTCAACCTTCGGAGAAAACATCTCCGAAGCGTGGACATGTTTTGATGTATCCAAAGCGTGTTAGATAAAAATCAATCAAGTGACAGGGAGGGAGGGAACGCGCATTCACAACGAAGTAAGACGAGTGGACTATTTGCAACTGCAAGTCCTTCAACCCCCGTAAACCGTTATGAGGTGGCTCAGTAAGTACAAGCGCAGGATGTTCGGTGGCGCTGTCGTATAAATCTGGTTGTATAGTACGATATGGCATATTATTATGGTTACTAATAATGTGATATAAAGGTACTATAAAGTGAATTTATTTAGCTACTTAAATATGCCCATGTGCCATATCTTTTGACTACCAGGATATTTTTTACGGTGTCATATCTTTTGACTCCCAGGATATTTTTTTACGGTGTCATAATAAAAAAGGCTAGTTTTTCACAGATCTCTCGATTCATATTAATTACATTATTGGCGGATCTGGGTGTGTTTTGCCTATTGTCCTTTGAATATAACCAAAAGATTCGTTTATCGTACCATCAAACGATACAATGAAGACTCTAGTGTAGATGACAGGTCAAGAAGTGGTCGCCCTCGGTCTTTTAGGACTCCAGCAGTGATAAAAGCTGTGAAGGTGCGAATTCAAAAAAAAAACAAAAATAAGCAGAAACTGTTGGCCCTTCAGATGGGGTTAAGCAGAACCACGGTGAAAAGGGTGTTAAATGAAGACTTATGGCTTCGGGCATATCGAAGAAAAACAGGACATTGTTTGAATGCTCGTCTAATGGACCTGAGACTGAAGAGATGCCGCGCTTTGTTGAAGCGGTACGCGGGAAAAAAATATCGGGAAATTCTTTTTTCGGATGAAAAAATTTTTACCGTACAAGAGAGCTACAACAAACAAAATGATAAGGTGTACGCACACAGTAGTGAAGAAGCAAGCAACCGTATTCCGCGTGTCCAACGAGGTCATTTTCCATCCTCGCTCATGGTATGGTTGGGGGTTTCTTATTGGGGCTTAACAGAGGTACATTTTTGTGAGAAAGGTGTAAAAACGAATGCAGTTGTGTATCAAAATACAGTTCTGACGAACCTTGTGGAACCTGTTTCTCATATCATGTTCAATAACAGGCACTGGGTATTCCAACAAGATTCGGCGCCAGCTCATAGAGCGAAGAGCACACAAGACTGGCTTTCGGCACGTGAAATCGACATCATCCGGCACGAAGACTGGCCCTCATCCAGTCCATATTTGAGTCAGTTATATTACAAGATATGGCAACACTTGGAGAAAAAGGCGTGCTCAAAGCCTCATCCCAATTTGGAGTCACTCAAGACATCCTTGATTAAGGCAGCCTCCGATATTGACATGGACCTCGTTCGTGCTGCGATAGACGACTGGCCGCGCAGATTGAAGGCCTGTATTCAAAATCACGGAGGTCATTTTGAATAAACTTTATTGTAATAAGAATCTATACTAGCTACTACTACTATAGCTTACTTTGGGGCTAGGCTAATTGGTCTGAGTGCTGTAAATATTTATTTATTTATTACCCATCCTATTACAGCCATTGTAAAAACAAACTTAATTTCCACAATCGTTAACCACTGCGCCTAGATGGCGCTTGTTTAAGTGGGAGTTAAACTATCCAGGTTATTTCTACACCTTCACTAAACAGCTTGGTAGGTACTTTTACTGAAAAATTGGTGTGAAATTTCGAACTTCGTTTTACTCACAGATTCCTCTCTACTCACGTCTCGTCCGTGCCACGAATATTATGAGGCAAACAGCTGTTCCTGGTAAATTTACAGTACCGCTGACAAAGAAAATATGTTCACGTACCTACTGTGTTAGCAAGTTTTGACACTAGAGCTCTTCACAAAACTAGTTTTTGTTGAACTTGTTCATGCTTGCAGTAAATAGATTAGATTCAGACAGATAAATTGTTAGAGTGTTCTAAGTATGATTTATTTTACTTTATTTTAAGAATACGTAGTTGACGATGGTACTACACCATCGTATATTTTTTGCAAAAAAACATATTTTTTCACGAAATTTGGTGAAAACTTACCTTTGTATGTCCCAAACATACAGTAATTTTTTTGATTTAAAATATTCATTTTTTCTCCTTATTTTGACTTAACATCCAAAAAGTACCCTAATTTTCAATCAAGTTGGGGTGTTTTTTGTTTGTCGAAATCTCTACTTTCTGATGGTATAAAAAAATATACACTACTATGATAAATGTTCTCAGAAAATGCAAATTAATAATGAAAAATACTCGAATATTATATTTTTTTTATACCATCAGAAAGTAGAGATTTCAACAAACAAAAAACACCCCAACTTGATCGAAAATTAGGGTGCTTTTTGGATCTTAAGTCAAAATAAGGTGAAAAAATAAATATTTTATATCAAAAAAATTACTGTATGTTTGCGACATATAAAGGTAAGTTTTCACCAAATTTCGTGAAAAAATATTTTTTTTGCAAAAAATAAAAATCAAAAACCAAAAACTCGGTTATTCGCATTTTTCACATAAATTTTGAGGTTATGTGAAAAAAGTGTCGATACAAAAGTTTTAGATCTTTTTATTACCTACAACTTTGCCATTTAACTTTTTTCATAGGACTTGCAGTTTTACCGGAAATCGAGATTAACCATTTTTTACCCTTAAAAACTCACCCCCTCCCTCTTCCCGACCTCAGATCGCCCGTAATTTATTTTTCCTTTCATTTTTGTTATATTCTCTACCTTTTCTAATGGGTTTCATCCTACTATAATTTTTTTTCACTTTTCACCATTTTTAAAATTATCGACCCTGGTCTACAAGTGGTCGGTATGATTTTGCAGACTTTGTGATCTATTTTTACTTGCTTTCTGAACATTAATTTTAAAAAAGGAAAAAAAAAAGCGTTCTATCTGACCTACTTGATACGGTGTATATTACTGATAATGAAGATTTAATTGACACCGCCAGGATAATTTACCCTTGAAATTAAGAAACCAATATAAAGCTCCCAGGCACAAGTGTAGTAACTGTAACAACTTTAATATTCAAATTTAAGAATTTGTCGTTTATTGAAAACTACACCCTTGTTGGTAATTTGATTCTCCTCTCGGTTAACAATGTACCTACTATTGTCCCTCAGAAATTAATTTATCCCAACCTTTACTTGTAATGTCAGTTCTGTCTTGGTCGTTTAGTATGGAATGCAACATCACGATGTAGGTGTACCTTTATTTATGCTGCTGCGCACTCTCAAAGGCTGCTCTTAATTCGCATACTGACCACAATCCTTTGGAATCCCACCCCTCAAACGTTTAAAGCTTTTAAAGAGATAAAAATAATGATATAATATTGTAGGCAGATGTCGAATAATATTGTGTATGACTAGTTTGTTATTTAAGGAATCGGTATTTACGCTCTCTAGCTTTCTTGCATAGTAAAAAATAATACCTACTAATTAAACATAAGTGCTTGGTCAGACTGCTTGGGAGCAAAAGTAAGCAAGTCGTAAGCTTGTCGCCTACACAAAGGTATCAAATTTTCCAGTTTATTCCAAAATTTCTATTGCCTATGTGAGAAAAACGGGAGTTAACGCTCGCTATGGGTTTATTTTTTCTCATAATCCAGTATGGAACTAAAAATGCTATTCGTTTTGGAGCCCGAGTTGGATGGCGTGTGCTGAAATAAGCTTGATAGGCAAAACAAGCATGGTAATTCTAGCACGCTACCAGATACGTTGAGCGAGAAATCCAAAATTCCGTAGTATCAACCCCGCAAAGAGTTAGCAGAATTTTTGTTAACGTTCTCGACACAACTAAACGTCATGACATATGTAAAAGGGACACCGACGCTTTGAAATATAAATTCCTGCCACAAATTCACCAGTTTTGTTTCAATTTATACCTTTCTAAGATTTCAAATTAGTCATGGCTTTGTTTACAAGAGTGTAACCAACAAAACTTCCGTTGATATAACTGATGAATAATTAATTGATAAACAGAGAATCTATTATTTATGAGCCCAACGAAACTTCGTATTCAATATACTCGAACTTCCAAACTGTGCATTATTTGCATACTACACGGTAGATATTTAAATGTATGTCGGAGGATGTGACGAGTAGAGTTGATTGTTGAATACCAAGCGTGAAAAGGCTATTGTTTACGCTTTAAATAATTCTATAAAATCTTAATTTAATTTGATTTAAATTAATTACAATTTTTGAATTGTTCAGTAACTTAGTAATTGAATAAAAGTCGCTAATAAATCATTTTATGTCGCGTCCAATCAGAGCATAGCAGTGCCTCGAGTGGGGTCGAGGCGCCATCTTGATTTTCACAAGTGGGAGGTAGTTTTTGCGCGTATTTAACTGATCGTAGCGATTCATTACTAGAAAGGTGATACTGTAGTTCAGTGAAGTCAGATTGGTACCTCGAACCCGCAGCTCGGTTGTTACGTTATAAAGTGTGTGTGTGAATCATTTTTATTTTGTTTTTGTTAAAAGAACGTAATTAAAATTATACGAACAGTGATTGAGTGATTGTTTGGTTTTGTGCCTGTATCAAGCCCCAATGACGCCCACAAAGCCCGTGAACGCTAATGACAAAGTGAATAGTCGCTCTACGACATGTATATCAATTCAACTACATCATAAAAAAAAATATTACAGGGAGAATCCAACAATCTTATTCAGTAATTGAAACTCATTTGACACAAAGGTACAATTCATCACTGTAATTTTTGACAATACGCCACTTTTTTAGCAGATGCAGCCGGAACCAATGGCTTAATGTGCCTCTTGACACAAGAGATAAAACATTTTTGAAGGAAGGAGGAGGTATTGGAGTGCTCCAGATCAGAATCCCAAATACATTTTGGTTCCATCTCACAACCCGTGCTCGTTATCGAAGCGCTATTGCATAAGGATGTCAAACGATGAATAGTGAATTTATTTCAAAGCTCCGCTACGACAAAGATGATGCTGTTGGATTTAGTCAGAGAGCAGTGTGGAAGACTTATGTTTCATCCAAGAATACTTATAAACCTACGCAAAATTACATGTTTCTTGCAGAAGAAAAGAAACATGTTTGTTGCAGATATTGAAATGTGAGCTAGGAAACAAAACAGGATGTTATATTGATTTGTTTAATGACTACAAAACTATAATAAGGACTAGATTTAATAATTTTATTGTGACGAGGTAGTCAAATCATAAATTCTGTTGAATAATAATGATTTTCACATTATTAACATAGATATGCTTTCCCTAAAAAAAGTATTCTGGTTTTATTTATTAATGTTTTATTTTATATTCATCTATTTTGAACTTTACGTTGATTCGTTTTGAGTTTTAATTGTTAATTAACTTAAACAGGTTCAAACAACACAACAATGAATGCTATTTAAATTGTATACGAATGTAATCAACCCCAAGCGAATCCCAATGAAATTAACTTTGGCAGCTGCTGAATAAATATACTAAAGGTAGGTATAGTTCATTGAGGTGAAAATACAATGTTTTTTTTTGGTGTTATAGATTTATTAAACCCGGGGTTCATCGCTACTAGGTAAAAAATACCACAGACGTAATAAAATCGTGAATATTTTCTTCCAGGTTTTTTTTTATAGCCAGGTAGGCAAATGACTCTACCCCACATAATGTTAAGTGATAATAAAGTCCAAACGTGAAGATAGCTGGTAAAGCAGTTAGAAACTACCACACCAATCATCCTCACCTTGCAGGCCAGCAAAAATTTTGGACTTGCCGCTTCAAGTTCCTTTCCGCATAGCAACAAGAGCTTTGCTCCCCGCACGGCTGCCAGATGGTGCCACGCGCTTGGTTGCTGAGGATGTTCTAGGTGAGTATTGGTGAAATATGGCGCCCGTTCGCACTACTACTTTTTAAGAATTAAGAATTTATTTATTTTCATTAGAAAAGGGGTACACTCGAGATGTTTCAAATACAAAGTTCGATCCATTCTGCCATTTACAATAGCATGCAAATATTTAACAATGCTTAAATTACATAAATTTTAATAATTTACATTAAAGCCATCAATTTCATATCGCAATTAGTCATATTTGAGGAGCCGGCGAACAAAACGGTATAGTCCAGTCGGAATAGCCATAATTTGGACCGACTTCTATTCTAAGACACCAGCGCTTAGCCAATTTTTTCCTAGGTAGTATAGACCCCCACGAATATGCCCTCCATTTGTCCCCGCTAGAACCCGTGTTTTGTAGCCAGGAAAATTGTTTAAACAAAGAAAAACCTGTTTTTTTGAGTTTTTTTGCTTGTAAACGGGGATTTTGAAATTTTTTTTGAATCAAAGTTGTTCATTAGCTTGCCCTCTACAAAATCAGCTCTATGAAAAAATAACGTGAGGTTGTTAGTTTAGCAGTAAATTGCAATTATGTCGGTTTTACGTTTGCAACAATTCAACATGTTATAATAAACATTTTGATTTCTAAAGTAGTTTATCATGTGGGTAACGCCACTCCCAAGAGAGTCATGTAAAATTTATCGACCTGTGTCGCAAACTTTAGCAACACTTCTCAATCTCCGAAAAAAAAAGTACTTGCCTGTCCCGTCTTTCCCAGAAGGCGCACAGCGGGAAAAAATAATTCAGGTGATTCGGTTCACCAAGAATTTTGAGGAATCGATCGAGTAGAAAAAAATCGTTAATAAAAATGTTCGTTTTTGGACGATTTAAATTTTTTTTAAAAATTGACGTAGAATATTTTTTTTTTAAACTAATGTATTTTTCTCTCCTCAACTCGAATATACTATTCTGAATATATATATATATATATATATATATATATATATATATATATAATACTAATATACCCTGAGAATTCCGATTATGAACCGGAAGAAAAAAGGACGAAATTAATTTAATTAGAAATAGGTATAGAATACAACGCAGTCTTGTAATCGAATTTTAGTTAATAGTTTTGTAAATAATTTCTGTACATAAATAAACTGAATTTTTTAAATTTTCAATCGTATATTCGAGTTGAGGAGAGAAAAATACATTAGTTTAAAAAAAAAATATTCTACGTCAATTTTTAAAAAAAAATTAAATCGTCCAAAAACGACCATTTTTATTAACTTTTTTTTTCTACTCGATCGATTCCTCAAAATTCTTGGTGAATCGAATCACCTGAATTTTTTTCCCCGCTGTGCGCCTTCTGGGAAAGACTCTCACGTTATTTTTTCATAGAACTGATTTTGTAAAGGGCAAGCTAATGAACAACTTTGATTCAAAAAAATGGGTGCGTGTACTTATGTAGGCGCGTGAGAAGTTATCCTTCTTTGGCATCGTTTAAAATTAGTTTTTAATTGCATGCAAATAATTAATTACAATAAATTAATAAAAAGTCTGGAAAAGGACACAGTCAATAAAGTTCAGTTTTAATTTGAAAAAATAAATAAATAATCAAAATATTCAGTTAAAATCGCTACTGAATATAATTTATTAGAACATATGTGATTTGCACTTGTATGAAACTCAAACACGTATTCCAAATATACAAACTAGAAACATGTGGATAAATATTATAAATATGAATACCTATAACTGTTACTTTATTATAAAAAATAAAGATGCGGTTTTTGGTTCTACTACACCAATGGTCAAGAGATGGCGCTGTAGTCTCCTGAATCGCGCTTTGGTTCCGTTATTCCAGATTAATAAATACTTTTGATATTATAAATATGAATACCTGTAACTATTACTTTATTACAAAAAATAAAGATGTGGTTTTTGGTTCTACTACACCAATGGTCAAGAGATGGCGCTGTAGTCTCCTGAATCGCGCTTTGGTTCCGTTATTACAGATTAATAAATACTTATCGTCGCTAAAGCGACCAACTTCATGCTGTTAATTTTTTGTGTTACAGTGATGCGCGCGCATCTTAAAATTTCACTCTCATCATTTTTTCATAACGCGCCTAAAGAAGTATAACTTCAAAAATTTTCAAAATCCCCGTTTACAAGTAAAAAAACTCAAAAAAAAACCGGTTTTTTTCTGTTTAAACAATTTTCCTGGCTACAAAACACGGGTTCTAGCGGGGACAAATGGAGGGCATATTCGTGGGGGTCTATACTATCTAGGAAAAAATTGGCTAAGCGCTGGTGTCTTAGAATAGGTCTCATGTTTATTCCGACTGGACTAGTATTATTACGCATCTGATCAAACTACATTTTTTTTATAGTCCGGAGTATCGGGTCCGTCGAATTTGAATCTCAAATAATTTCCAATCAAAATCGCCTAAAACAATGTTCAAATTACTAAATTTATAAATTAAAAACAATGCCAAAAGCTCACTGTAGGTATATCATTCAGTTTGATACAGCTCCTGAAAATTTGAATTTTATGTAAATATATCGTTTAGTTTGCCAGCTCCTCTTTTATATTGCTTTTTTTTCGTTTTAACAACATTATTACTGAAATTTTGGTACAAGAGGATAGTAATGAGGAAATTGTATCAGAAATTTAGGATTGCGAATTTTACGGTAACCATAGCAGTGATGCTGAGAAACAATCGGATTTTGGTGTTGTTTCTGATACTCTTTTGCAGCATGAAGAAGAGAGAAATATCCAGAAAACACACAATATCTATTTCTGGCAGTTGCTTTCCAGAAAAGAAATAAAATGATTAAAATAGTTCAAAACATGAAGACTGCGATTTTTTAAAGTTGTTACTTTTATGAATTTTGAGAACGATTTATAGAAATAAAAATAATATAAAAGTGCAAATTTTGTTTATTAGTTGATAAGAAAATTCCATGTAGTTTTATAATCTGATCTCATTTTGCATAATACCAAATAAATCAAGCATATTGTTTAGTTTTTGAGATTACTAAGAAAGAAGTTAAGATTTTGATATCTATCAATATATGTACCTTCATCATCATCATCATCAGCCTATTAATGTCCCCACTGCTGGGGCACAGGCCTTCCCTATGGATGGAATAGGGAGATGGAACGGCTGCATCTGCAGTCGTTAGCCCGCCAATCCACACTGGGCCCCCGTGGTGGGTCATGGCCCAATCTCCCCATTCCATGTACCTATATAACAATAAATACTTATTTTCAAATAAATAACACTTTTTGTTTATAGTTAACTAGTGGCCCGCCCTCGCTTCGCTTCGGTGTAGAGCTGAAGTGTAGACTATAGTTTTTGTTCTCAGGCTTGTTTTATACACAATGACATTCTTCTTATACCTAACTAGCAAACCAGGCAAACTCCGTTTCACCATCAGATGGCTTCGTTTTATGTAACATTTCGTTTGGTGATTAAAAGAAGAATTTTTTTTTGATTTTTTTTTCGGAATTTTCTTTGCTATAAACCTCACGGAGCCCGAGACCTTTCCAACGAATGCAAAACCGTGGAAATCGGTTCGTGCGTTCTGGAGTTATAGCGTCAGGAAGGAAAACCCGACTTATTTTTATATAGTAGATTACAATATACGCCAGGCCCCCCGCCCGGTAACGTCGGAACCGCTATATCCCTGCATTTTAAAATCTGTAATATCTTCGAAAATATTCATTTAAATTAATTAATTTAAAGGGTCATTGATCTGTATTAAATACACAATGTATTTAGGATACTTAATTGGTTAAGGATGAATGTTATATTGCTGAAAATCGCTTCGTTAATAAGCTATTATTTCTCGTAAAAAGTATAGAATAAAAAATGGTTATTGTGGGTTATCCCTAAGAGATAGACATATACCATCGCAGACTTTTTTGTAGACCTTTTTAAGGTGTACAATACTGTAGTACATTATTTTGATCTATCTCGCAGGATTCAGCCAGCGTTTGCAATGTAAACGCAAAAAATGTGTTTATTTACGACCTTACATTAAAAACCTCTAAAATCATCAGTGTTTCTCTTCTATATTATGCATGTTTTATACATGATTTATAGATAGAGTGATTCAAGAGGAAGGTTTTCCTCTTGAATCACTCTATCTATTAAACTGCATCAAAATCCGTTGCGTAGTTTTAAAGATCTAAGCATACATAGGGACAGGCAGCGGGAAGTGACTTTGCTTTATACTATGTAGTGATAGTGAATACAAACCAAAAAAAAAACTTCAAATTAAATTGCCATTAATAAAACATATATCTTTAAATAAGTAATGTGTCAATTTTCACCAGGCGTTAGCGACCGTATTTGCCTAGCGACGAACGCCGGATTAATGAGTTCTTTTTTGTATCACTTTCTAAGGTCTTCGCTACAATTCTCTGGTTGACTAATAGCTACTGCTTAATTGTCCAGTTAAGTATGCCATTTTATTTATGAATAATAATAGTGTAAATTAGTTTAAATCAATACAAGTTAACAACATTTACATATTAATGATTATGCCAAAAATATAAATCTCTATTGAGGAGGGTCGAATATAACAAAATATTTACACTACTTATTTACTGTGAAAAGGAAAAATTCAGATGTCTATGCTACCTGCAAACTCCTTGAGCAGCAACCATTGACAAGAAAGTCTGTAGTAGGAAGCCAGTAGCAATTTTTAAATATAAATACATCTACTGCGCAAGTTTATTTTATGGTGGTTTTGCTATGGAGTTTGTCACTGCCCTCATGGGTAGGTGCACTTAGCACGAACCATTATCAAATTCGAAATTTTGTATGGAAACTCGAACACCAGCACCACGGCGGACGTAACGAGAACTAAAAATCAGAACATATTTGAAAACCATATGCGCCTATCCAAGTAGATGTCCTGACCTATCTGGCTTTCTGAGGTAAATGAAGTGATTCAATTGCTGATTGTTCGTGCTAAGGGTACCTAGTGTGAAATGTCATTGTCAAATTTTATATGGAAACTTGAACAGCAGCGAAGCAATTAATAACTGGACGATAACGATTTTTTTTATTATCAAGATTACAACATTGAGGCATTGAATCACCTCATTTACCTCAGACAGCCAAATAGGTCAGGACATCTATTTGGATATGGGCCTTATGCGCTTATTCTTATAAGATAGTTATATTTAGTAACACATTTTAGTACCACACGCCTGATTTATTCATTTTAGATAATCCCATAATGCACTAAATATCCTTTGCAGTTGGAGCCGTGACAAGGAAATTCACTTAGGATCAGGATATACTCATTATAGATTAATTAGGCTTTGGTTTACTTATCCATCTCAAAGATGAGGCAGTGACAAGGATACTGGCACGTACAAACATTTTAGACTTGCGAGTTGTTATTTATCCATCTCAAGATCAGGAAGGATTCAAATAATTTAATAGTACAATACTTAAGAAAAGTTTACTAGAAAAAAATATTGTAGGTTACCTACAATGCGAAAAGATGGCGCTGCCTTGCAGTTTAAGGCTAGGAAAATTTCGACGCGGCTAATAGGGCCGTGGTAGCATAATAGTCAGTGCATTCGCCTGGATTGCGAAGGATACGGCTTCGAGTCCCGGCCGCTGCTTGGTCCGCGTGGATTTTTTTCTAGTAAACTTTTCTTTAGATTTAAACATCTAGCAGTTAAATGCTTAAAAATAAATAAAAACATAACTATAATTGCTATTTCTTCTTTCAAATGTTTAATACTTGAAAAAGTATTCATTTGATATTGTGGGTAACCTACAATGCGAAGAGATGGCGCTGTCTTGCAGCTTAAGGCTAGGAAAATTTCGACGCGGCCAATAGGGCCGTGGTAGCATAATGGTCAGTGCATTCGCCCGGATTGCGAAGGATGCGGATTCGAGTCCCGTCCGCTGCATGGTCCACGTGGATTTTTTTTCTAGTAAACTTTTCTTTAGATTTAAACATCTAGCAGTTAAATGCTAAAAATAAATAAAAGCATAAGTACAATACTTCTTTTATTTGTGGTACACAGGTCGATAGGGCGGGTCTCCTTTGTTGCGCCACTGCCTTTCTTTACTTCCTATTGAATGGAACTGAAAAGAAGTTTATTAATTTATTCACATACATGCAAGAAACTAATTATAATCCACGTATAATCGCATAAAATAGTATTACGCTTGTTTAAGTCAGTTGTGCTCACAGTTGACTCGCGAAAACCTGTCATAGGATTTTGTTGTGTGACAGTTGAATTCGTAGCCTTAAGCCAGGTTGTAGGGAAAACTCGATTCTGATTATGTTTGCTGAACAATAAGCGCAAGGAAAAATTACAAAATTTTAGTTTCTATTTGTCGTCGATGCGAGTTCGCTAATGTTGAATGCGGATATCAAATGATGGACATTGGCTTCTTGTGATCGACGCTGTAATTTTTTATAGTGAAATTGTATCATGGCACTACTGCAGAGTCCAACTTTGTTTACTGAGAAATTAGCACAACGGTTGCCCACGCAAACAAAATTAATTATGGAATTGTAGCACATACTAAGTTAATTAAATCGATGATATTAATTTATTTTCAGTGATAAAAACTACAAAAAAACTAAACTCAAAATAAATGAAAAAAACTCAAAAAAATATTTTACTTTACCTTACCTAAGTTTTTCCAAGCTCGGCGGGGCGGTGCTCACGTGGCATGTGGGAATTTTCAAAATAGCCCTTAGGGCAATATCAGTTGGGCGCTACTGGAATAAGCAATCCTAATCGAGTTCATTGATTATTCTGTGGACATCCGTGGCAGACCCTTACATTTACATCATGGTGTGCGAGATACCTATAGATACTTTATTATTGTCACCATGCCAAGCCATCTTTGTTCAGGGAAAACCGAGATACTTGCCCAGATGGGAGCATTGAACCATCTTACAAAATTGTAATTAAATTCTCCCACCTGAGCAAGTCTCCCGGTTTTCCCCTACCTAGAATTTGGTAAGTTATGCCGCATGGCCTTTATTTAGCGATTGGAAAGAAAATCTAGCAGTGACGTATTTTTTGTAACTCTCTAGGAATTTTTTCCAAGAATAAGAAGTGGCCCTTTTTTGATCTTTTTCCAGGTAACTGAGTATGATTATTTTTCGGTTGCTTTTGCGTAATTGAGTTATAAAACTTTACCATTACTTCATAATCTATAACTTACTTGTTTTGTTGTTAAGGTTCGTAATACTAGTATACGTAAAGGCTTTTCAAAGTACAGATTTTCTATATTGGTTAACGTAAACGATTAAAATTTTTCCGGTTTTTGCTCAGAAATCCGAGAAAACAACATCATGTGCACTTCAAACATTTTAGCTGAACTTTTTTACATATGTAAAAGCCTTTTAGAATTTCATATGTAAAAGCATTTATTTTCCGGATTTCAGGGTGTGAACAAAAGTTATTCGTACTGACAAGTTCTATGAATTGTGTTCAGGATTTTGTATAACGTGCCTAATTGTTCTATTTTGATTGCGTTAGGAAAACAGTACTCCGGGCACTGCTGTAAAGATATTATTAAAAACCGACCAAGTGCGTGTCGTGCCACGTGCAGTGTAGGATTCCGTAGTTACCAAAAAATATTTGAGCAGGAGCCTTTATTTTCTATAGCGGAAATTAAACAAACCAAATAATAAAAATTTATGTATCTCATCAAAAATATCTAAGCAAACTGCGTCTGAAACACAAAATCAATTCGATTTAATTTTTAAATACGAATGATAACCACCGATTTTTTTTGTTTCCTGCCAGGTGCCCCCAGCGGGTGTGAAATCCTCATGGATACCCTACAGCCGGCTGCAAGGTTATGTCAGATTCCTACTGACTAAAACATACCAGTAGTTCATGTTTATGGCCGGAAGGGCCTTACAAGCTTTATCTGAAGCGATCATCCTGAGAGGGGGATGATGCAGCGCTGCGTTAGTTTAAACTAATGCATAGTTTAAAATAACGCATAATGCGCTAGAATATATTTATAATGCAATAGAATACGGGTCCATTCAGATGTGCACTCGAAACGGGAGGGGTCTGAGCGGCATCGGGCCTCTCGGGGGGTGGGGCTCTGTTGTCAAAGTTGGCTCCTCGGCGGCCAGAACGGGGTACTCGCGGTAGCGTTGTGGAAATAATGATATTTTAGTGTGGTTTTTAAAATATTGTTGCAATGCAAGGCTTTACGCTACAATAATTTCATTTATTTCACTATTAATGTTTTATTCTGAGAAGTTTTCAATAGGTAAGATTTTTTTTAAACAAAGTTAAACAACTATTACTCTTAAACTAACCAATCTATCTTAACCGTTATAGTTTCGGTGGTTCGGTCGGGTTAACTCATTTTTATAAGAATTCATGGTTGTTGATAATATGACCAATAAACATGACAATGATACGATTTATAATACAACGATTTAAATGTTTTATTTTTTTTTTATATAAAAAACTACCTTTTGTCATTTCAATATTAAAGACAGATATACACCGTTGCTGACTTTTATAAAGGCATTATCAAGCTCTACAACTTTTCTCTAAAACTCAATCATATCATACTGATATCTCTCTTATTCTCTTATCGTTATGGCAGCTTTCGTAAGAAACGTTTTCATTCGAATGTTTTTTATTTTAATTAATTTATTCGTTTAGGTACTGTTTATTGTTACTCCACAAATGGCCAAATGTCCAACAAATGACCAGTCAACCATCGGGCTAAGCAGACACACTACGCGGCGAGTGTAAATAAACATTCAGAAGAAGTAAAAAAAATATAATAAATTTATTTCACCGACTTACTTTGCAAATCCGACTACTACATAAAAGTCTTTAAAGTTTTCAGGTTAATATATGTGAGGAGTAGGCGAACAAAACGGTATAGTTACGCATCAGGTCAAACTTCATTTATTTACAGTCCGGAGATTTTGGGACCATTCTCAAATAATTTTAAATGGATACCGCCTAAAACAGTGTTAAAATTACTAAATTAATAAATATAAAACCATGCCAAAAGCTCACTGTAGGTATGTCATTTAGTTTTATACAGCTCCTGTCAAATTTAATTTTATAATTAAACCGATTTTCTCGCCAACTCCTCATATATAACTCACAAATAACGTGACTTTCTATTGGTAAAAAAGTTTTGAAAATAGGTTCAGTAGATCCAGGGTTCACTAACAACACATCATACATTTATGTATAGATTTATTTATTTAACCATTTGTATAATTTTAATGAACCGTTTATACTGGTAATCCTGATATCAATAAAAACTAAATTATTATAAAATATAAACACTAAAAATTCTTTTGAAAAAAAAAAACATAATTAGGTGTTTTAAAATATAAGTTGAAAAGTAACCTTATTATTTTAGTTAAGTAATTTACTGCAAATGTAGTTTATAAATAAAAATAATTTCACTAGAATTAATTCATGTTGTATCAAATATGAGATTGGAGTAAAATTTTCCTTCGGTACATACTTACCTTTTCGGCTGGACACAGACATTTAATGATAAATTCTGTCTGGAACCACTAGAGAATTGCTCCGGCCATATAGTGAATACAGAATCAGCACTTGCACGGACACGATTTGGTTTATTCAAGAGATTGATGAAATATCACACGGAGATTACCTAAGATTGAGTTTCTTTTCCCTCCTCAATATTCTAAAAGTGTCCTCTTGGTTTTTATAATTCATAACTTCGTGATATGTTTAGTTTTATCGTAGAGGAAATTTGTTGTTTTTGTATAACTAGCAAGCTTGTTTTAAAATTACGTTTAAAGGCAACATACATCAGTTTTCAAAGGAGGTGGTAAGTTCTTTCTGCACATCGTAGCAGAGTTTCGAAAACAGCTTCAAAATGCAGCTATGTTGTGTGTTGGACATACCAGATGGGACACAATTCTAATCTGACGACGAAAGAATGTAAGTTTATCTAACAAACTGACACGATAATATGTTACAAAAAACCGATCAATATTTTTTTGACTTTTGACCGCCGAGGACTTGGCACGGAATCGACGGATATAATAATTATGTCCTCTGAAAATTTAGTGAGGCACATGCTAAGGAAGCAATACTCTGTGATAACGTTGTACTGTAATTAAAAATAAGTTTAAGAAAATGAGAAGACGTTTTAAAAGAGCGCACTTTGTTCATCCCTTTATATC
Source organism: Chilo suppressalis (assembly GCA_902850365.2). Taxonomy (NCBI): domain Eukaryota; kingdom Metazoa; phylum Arthropoda; class Insecta; order Lepidoptera; family Crambidae; genus Chilo; species Chilo suppressalis. Next base: position 14,068,452 of record OU963906.1, on the reverse strand, counting down.
GGATTGTTTATCACGCGAATATTTTAAAGGGCAAAGCTTGTAAGTGTGTATGTTTGTAACTTCTTCACGTCTAAACGACTGGAGTGATTTTAATAAAATTTGGTATGGAGTTAGCTGACACCCTGGATCAACACATAGGCTACATTTCACTACGGGAAAATATCCCTAAGAAACCGCGGGAAACACCGCTGGTGGGTACAGCTAGTTTACTATAATATTGAAAAAAACATTGTTTCAGCGTAAAGCTATGCAACACTTACGCTAAACCACAAGAAAAAAATGCGATTACTTTATAATTACTCAATTGTGTTTCCGTTATTTTTTGAAGTGGAAACTTCTTTAGTGGCGTTGTACACTATGTGCGCTTAAATGTGATTCATGTAAGTAGATTTTTCTGAGAGATAAACTTTTCAATGTAATATGAATTGTCATGTTTGTGTACGATAGCGCAATAAATAAATATTGTATTCTACCACATAAATGATAGTACTTTTATACTAATAATGAAAGCAATTCGTACAAAATTATTCCCTAACCATTCCAAAATATCAAAAATGCACAACGTTAATATTCAAGTTTCTGCCGGCACCCCCAGGGTGCAACCCGTCGTTTTTTTAATTCCAGACTTAGACAACTCTCCTCAATTATTTGATAAATCCGTTGAGATTGTTTTATTAGCATTACTGGTGATAATATCTATAGACTCTAAAGAATTTATTCAAAGAATATTTCGCCATTGCCTTTCTGGCGTGATACACTTTTTTTGATGAATCATATAAAGGAGTTCCTTTTTCTACTTCTCTACCACGTACATCACTATCGAGAGGGCACCGCGGACTAAAATCCGCTTTCACACAAAAATCTGCCCCCAACGGGATTCGAACCGGGACTTCTAAAATATGCGACACCTTAAAACCCGGCGGACAAACCACTTGGTCACGGAGGTAGTCAAAACGATTGAAGAATGTAAATTTATCAAACAAATGGACATCATAATATTTTACAAAAATACCGTACAAACCGACTTGTGAAATGAAAATGACCTCCTAGATTTCACATTCATTAAATTACCCTTATTTAAATAGGGGTTGGCGTGGGCTCCACGTGGAATACAAAAGCAGAATCGGACACACGCATTCTGGGCGCGGAAATAGGGTTTTTGGTATAGACAAAGAGATTCGCCTATAGAAACGTCCACGTAGTTTAGTTTTCATAAAATTGATGTTCCCCAATGTCTGGCTCTTGTACCATTATTGAGGTTGTTGCGTAGGTACTTGATTCAACCCAGGAACATGTAAAATAATCCCTTAACAATTTGAACAACATGATTGTGTAATATCAATCGATTTTTTAATGAGAATTTTCAATTTTCTAGTCTCTTTGATCTACTCGATATTTCTATAATATATAGAGAAATTAAAAGAATCTATTTTTGATACCTAACTTGTGTTTGAGAACACAACTTCGATGTCCATTAATGTTTTCATTAAGTTGAAAAGTGCAAGTACACATCTCCTGAGGTTTAAAATTAAATAAACTTGAAGTTCATCTGCATAAATATGATAACTATTTCTAATAGGTACTTTCCCAATCAAGTTTTCACTATTGAAATATGTAATTAGATTTCTTCCAAGCTATCCATAAATATTTTCTTCTTCTATTTAATACTTAAGTTTGCGTTTGGGGTAATATTCGTGACATATAATAATGGGAAAGTGTCATCCACTGTTATGAAGTTTCGGAAGTGGTCCTTTCTTTATAACTAGGTAAGTATATACTTTTATTAAGAAGTTAGCAACTGGCGACTAATAACATTTTATCGTTTCCAGACTAGCAAGTCTAATTAATAATAACGATTATAAGATAGTTCGCTTGTTAATAAAAAATAAATATATTTTGTTATTAGAATATTATAACAGCGTGATTTAGCTTTTAGACAACACGTAGGTAACTGGTTTATTAACACCTCATATTCAAGAGAAAATATATATTTGTAATTTTTCTTTATTGTTCTCATCACGCGAGTGTACGTGACTTTAATAAAATTGGCCGAAATTAAAGTACGACCGTCGTGCGCAATTCAATTTTTACATGAAAGCTGTTATTGGCTGTTTGTGTTTTGCCTACTTGCTGATTGTTTGAAAATGTATGTAGGCAGGTTATTTTTATTTTAAATTATTGCCAAAGGAAAATATTGAAACCTATGATAATGTTAGCAATTTACCTAATTGAATTTATTATTTTCAAAAGAATTTTACCAATTAAGTGTATACCATTAATTTCATTCCCTTAATCGACTTAATAAAGCTTCATATAATTACAACCCAAATACATAATTGAATTACTACAGCCCAATGATCCACACGCCTTATTATTTACCTCGTGTTATTTGTATGGCTTCTGTGATTAGGTGAAAGTGTTAAATGTATTCCGTAGGCGTTCAAGGGCTCTGGGGAAATGTAGTACCCCCCCCCCCCCCCCTCCTTTCGAGACCATATTTTACTCAGTGACGTATATTTAGCACTTCCTTTGTCGAAAATACAAGATTTTGGTAATTTGCGAGCAATTTCATTCAAGACTTTTATTTAAAGCTGCGTCCTTTTAGAACGATGTGAAAAAATAAGGCTCAACTCACACCGGCGCAGTTCCAGCGACACGACGCGTCATGGTTTTCCTCGACACGCGACTCCTTGATACCAGGTTTCATGTTTTTCGCATGTAGCTAATTCATCTCTTTTTTCCCACTGTTAAGGTATTCTCAAGGCGAAAAACATGACGCGATGCGACGGTTCGACAGCTTCGACTCTACGCTAAGCCTAATGGAACAAAACGAATGGTTACTCAGTCATTAACTAATCGTAATAGTAAGAAACATCAGCTAAGAAGTATCAGAATCAGAATTTGAGGAATATTCTCCTCTAAAGCGGAAGAGTGAGAGTAAAAAATTTAAAAGCCTTTATCGTATTTTCTAGACTTATCATTAGAAGTATCAAAGATTGAATGTAGCCTATTGATTCAATAGTATAGTTATCATCTGTTACCTACAACAATTCTTAAAAAACTTTATTTAAACTTTAAGATCTGGAAAGAACAAAACTCCGGTAATTGTGTACTTAAGACCATGCCGCCCGCCTAAAGCTAGTATGAAAATAAAATTATTCCTATAGAAACTCTACATGGAATTGCTGTTTCTTAAGACAAAAACCAGCCAGCGTAAAAAAGTGACAATACGATAGCAAAAACAATTATAGGACTCTTTTGTGGCTGCGATGAATAGAGCACGGTAAGACTGCTAAATAATTTTATTATTTACGCCTCTTTGTCGGCAAGTTCTTTGAACTTCATGAAAAAAAAATGATACCGGTTTATTTGTTACCCGATTTTTTTTTATAGCGTAGAATGCGTGACGTAAAATTTATAACCGCGAGTAGATTTTAGCAATGTCCGCCAACACCCTTTCAACAATGGTTCCGCAAGATAAATTAATAATTTTGACCACAATACACAGTCAAAATATTAAATGCGTCACTTTCGTTTTAATAAAGAGCCAAAAATTTGTCCCAGTTTATTTCTGTTTAGCTGGAATCAAGTTGATGTATGGTTTTTAATTTTACAAATGATAAAGTCTACCTACACAGTTTCAAGTCCGGCCATAAAAACATGGAAATTGTTGTCATAACTCACACTGGAAAACATTCTTGGTTTTGTTATTTTCTTGGGGTACTCGTGTTGACTTTTGTGAGCATTAATTCTAAGGCGTTAATCTCACTTACATACTAATACTAAGGTGGATTTTTAAAAGTGAAACTATTATTACGTCGCCAATACACTGAATTTTTTTAGTTCATTTTTAGCATGCCGCATTTTATCTTTAACTATTATTAAAAAATTAAGAGCTGATTAACAAACATCCGTGGCTCGCGGATGCTTGTTAATAAGCACGCCGCCTGCTTGCTACGCGCGCGTCTCGAGTTCGAATCCCAGCCGAGGAAGGCCTTTTTTTATTAATGATATTGAAAGTTGCATTAATACGGTTTCATAAAACTACTATGATTTCTATTATTGTGTATACTTTCATGTTTTTATTACTCTACTTATTCACCTCTTCAAATCAAATGATAACGTAAAATAATATTATAGAATTTTCATTAATAATGATGTTAGTTTATGCAGCAGATAGTTCGGAAGATAAAGTACAAGAGCAGAAGCAAGCAAGAGCAAGTAGTAAGAACTTTTGAACTAGCTAGTACTTACTAGAAGATTCCCAATAAAAAACTTTTATACCCTATTCAAGAGATTTACCTTTCAACTTTTATTTTCGCGACAAAAGGTAGCTTATAAATGTCCTTCTTCAAAGTCTAATCCAAAATTGGTTTAGGGGTTATTGCGTGGCAATGTAACAGAAATATACTTTTCGGCAAATCAAAGTAAGAATAAAAGAAATACTGACTGTAGGAATTTAAACAATCAAACGGCTAACTCAATTCTGGTTGAAAGATCTCCAAGTAGAATGTTCCAGCAATTTGAGAATGTTCCAGACCAGTAAGAGTCAGTAAACTACATCAGACACGACGAGCATTGTCCAAACACATAAATTCATGTCTGTAGAAGTGCCATGAACTATGCTGGCATCTAGCCATTGCATCGCCTGAACTGCAAAACTGGGAACTGTGTATTTAACTATCGGTACTCTTTATGTCCCTTTGCTGTAGTAATAAGGTTTTCGAGAATCTCTAGACGTCAGAAATTCACTTTGTTTTGTGATTTACTTTGCTACTCAACTACAAAAAGCATTCTTGATAATATCTATTAACTTAAAAAGCATTAACGGTAATAGTTATTATAAATTTATTATCAGACTCTTTAGTTGCATAATTTTAAATGAATTTAGGCACCCACGTCCTTTCGTGTTTTGTACCTACTATTACGTACTGTAAAGTTACTTGCAGAGGAAAATATCATTGTATATATTTAATTTCTTATAAGTACTTATATACATAAAATAGATTAACGCTAGAATAATATTGAATAAAGGTTGCTTTTAAAATGGATAGGGAACGCCCATACGTAATGTCTATGTAAATAAGTAAATATTTGTTTTTGACTCGTGGGCCCACCAATTTAGGCACTATTCTTCAACACTAGAAAACAAAGCATGTTTCCGAGGTAGCAACTGTGATGTTAATTTCTCCTCCACTGTCCTCTTTTACTCTACCTCAGAGAGCAGGGGAAGCAATGAAAGAAAACCAAAAAAATTCAAATAATGCTATAATTATATTTCACCAACTATGGATTCTAAAAAAGATTAATACAGTAGTTCTAAGTTCTAGTTTATATAAATTGCCAAGTTGACATGAAACCTTATAACTATATTTCACTAACCCAACATGTCACAACGAGGCTGAATACAGTAATTTTCAATGTTAGAGTTTATACAAATTCCCCCAGTGGGCAAGAAATGTTATACTATATTTTACCAACGTTCACTCTCCTAACTAAGCTGAATATAGTAGTTTTAAAGTGAGAGTTTTTATAAATCACAAGTTAGCATGAATCTTAGAATTATATAGACATCAGACATTCATAACAATCTACCATGTACTTACATAAGTTCTTAAACTATATCTAATGTATTTTATCCCCTCTGCAATGGACTGTCCATTGAGAGACCACAAAGACTAGACTTAATAAGCTATTTAGTGGATTTCAGAGGTTCTATGGCACGTTTGATCGATATTGGTGATAAACTTAGTTAGTTATGGTTCTCAATGAGTCAACCAGTTATAGAGAGATATATATATATAGAAAGGGGTAGGTCGGGGTCCAACCTCGCCTGGTCGTACCCGCTCCACGCTCGCCCGGTGTTAGTTATCAAAAATACCTTGTTTAGGATAGGTTCAGCAATGTATGATCTGTCCGCAGTTACATGAAACCCTAGAGCGGCTTGCAACCTTTATTGGAATGATCTCACGAGTCCCCTCTGGTCCGTGTACAGAGAGGGAATCTCCTTGTTATTCCTCCAGTATTTCTTGAGGAGAGCGTACAAGCCGTTCGAAATATGAAACTATCCGTAAGTATCTGTTTCCTATCACAAGTTCTGCCCCGCCTTGCGAGATTCTATAACCGTCCACCTGTGAAACTTTATCAACCCGAATTACAGTTCGGCCAGCGTCTCCGCGCTATTTCCGCCAATATCTATGCTCACCGTAAGCGGAGGAAACTATATAACTATGCTCGCCGTAAGCGGAGGAAAAGAGAGTACCCACCTAAAACAGCGAGGAAGTTCAATTTCGAGTAAAATTCAAAATCGATTAAAAACAACGCCCGATGGAGAACTCAAATCGATATGGGAAAAATTATTCAAAATTCAACAACTGTCAAACTCCATCCATTCATCCACACGCACCAACAGAGATTCACTGCCTTATTACTTTTTTTTTTATAAGTGTCAAGTCGAATATTTTAGTCGAATAAAAGAAAGCAACTATTCCCTCAATGCTACCAACCCAATCAATGAAGTTTGACAGCTACAAAACAGCTGTCCTACGTGTGTCAGTTATTTAAGTGTCAGTGTCACGCCCTGTTTAAAAACAAACACTACAGTATCCCCCCAACCACGGCAGAATTCACGTAGGGAATTCGTCGAACGCCCTCGTTCGTATATCCCTATGTCTTATGTACTTTAGTTAAGATATGATTAAGTTATGTTGTATAAAATAATAGAATATTATAAACCGCTAAGTTAAAAAAAAATAAACATACAGAACGATAAATCATTGATAAATCTCTAAGTTGTAACAAAAATAGATATTAATAAATGACAATAATAACACAAAGCGTATACTTCCAAGGCCATACCGCAAGCATCTTTGCTCCAAAAAAAAAACATAATTAAAAAAATATTTATAATGTTACCAGTTATACCGAGAAACACATAATAGTAGGAAATTTAACCAAAGAGATGTTAGTGGTCAAATGCGATTTGCTAACAAAATTGCATCGTGTGTGCTAGTCCATCCATCGTGTGTCCCTATTTTACTGCCCCCCGAGAGAAATAAATATATCATAAATATTCTATGCTCTTCATCATAGGATATTATGATAAAAGTTGTTGTTAATACGTTTTCATTTGCATTAGCAACTTCAAAAAATTGCCTTGGTAGGTAAAAAACTAACAAGCACATTAACAAAACCTTCTCCTGGAAAAGTTAAGAGACAATTAAGTGTTTAAGCAATAATTAGGTGGTAAAATGGGACAAGAGATTACACAATCAGAGACGAGCACACCCATGGGTATCTAGGATGCAGTGCGATACCAAGACCCATTGACGACTTCTACGTCACGCCGGGTAGAAGGCGGGATGGGTATTCGTCGGCCGCCACACCCACGGCAAAAAGTACCTACCTAATATCTATTCGGGGTCAGCGCTTTTGAAATCTTTGATATGCCATTTGCCTACATACTTCCCGTTTTCGTCTTCGAGCTCGTAAACGAGTTACGAGAGTTTACGGATTATTTTGCAACGCTCATACTTCGGTGCAAGTTTGACTGAAAAGTATTTATGAGCCGCGCTTTGTTTATACGTCCGTTTTCAAATGTAATCGCCTACGTTAAAGGAAATATCTCTACGTCGCCTGTTATAGTATTTAACGTTCCTATCGTGGGCTTTTCGCAGTGAGTCCTGGACCTTTTTGAAGATTTCACCTAAATGACCCAGATTAGACGCATGAGTATCCCGGGGTACTATCACTAACTCGTCCAGATCGCTGAAACCGGCATAAATACTACCATCGGTAACAGCCTCCCTACCATGAACTAACATAAACGGAGTATATGACGTGGATTCGTTCACCGAAGTGTTCATAGCGAACTGGATCTTATGAATATTCACGTCCCAAGATCTATGGTCATTTTCAACGAACGAGGTCACGGCAGTGATGACAGTACGGTTATAACGTTCGACGGTGTTAACTTGAGGGCAATACACAGGACCCAAATGGACTTGTGGTATATTATATTTGGCATACAAAGATTGAAGTTCATGGCTTATAAATTGCGATCCGTTATCGGAGATCACGGTTTGAGGTATACCATGAATCAAAAAGACATGATCCTCCAGTCGTTGAGCTATCACCTTACCAGTTGCTCGACGTAAAGGAAATAATAAACAATATTTTGTAAAGCAACACACTACTACCAGCAAATAGTTGTTTTGCTGTCTGGACATCGGCAGTGGGCCAACTAAATCAATGCTGATGCACTGGAATGGCCGACAGCAAACTTTAGGTTCTCCCATGAACCCAGGAGTTGCCAGTGAACTGTGTTTGTATGCGTTGCAAACCGAGCAACTCTTAATAAAATCCACGGTATCCATATACATACCGGGCCAAAAATATCTTAATTTTAAACGTTTATAAGTTTTTGCCACACCAAGATGAGCAGCTATTGGTTCAGAGTGGTTCTGTTTAATTATATATTCCCTACTTTCAATCGGGATAACTTGTTTCCACTGGTAATCACCACTGAGCTTATTACTACTTTTTGTGAAACGGTATAACCTACCATCAACTATCTGAAAATTTGGACAAGCTCTAGGTTTGTCCGTACAACATTTAATTATATTATCATACCACGAGTCGGCTGTGGCGTCAGTGATACCTATAGATGCCACGGGAACAGAGCGGGATAACGCGTCAGGTTCCACATTTTGTGAACCACTACGATGTTCTATTACAAAATTATAGGGAGATAATCTACAACCCCAACGCGCCAAGCGACCGGTTGGATTTTTAAGCTTCAGAAACCATTTTAGACTAGCATGATCGGTAATAACACGGAGTGGCCTACTACTCTCCAGATAGGGACGGAAATGCTCGACTACATGTACCACAGCTAAAGCCTCCCGCTCAGTAGCCGAGTAATTTCGCTCGGCGGGGGTAAGTGAGCGACTACAATACGCTACCGGATGTTCCTGGCCGTCGACGGTTTGGGTGAGGGTACCTCCAATGCCAAAATTGGACGCATCGCAATGAACTGCAAATTCCTTCGTGAAGTCCGGACATGCCAAAACTGGAGCACCTGTAAGAGCTGACTTCAAGTCCAGAAATGCTTGCTCTGCCTCATCCGACCATTTAAAGGGAGGAGCACCCTTACGCGTGGAAGTGAGAGCATTTAATGGCCCTGCCATATGGCTAAAGTTTTTGATAAATCGCCTATAATATGATGCAGTTCCCAGAAAACGTTTCACCTCCTTTCTATTAGCGGGTATGGGAAAATCCACAATAGCTCTTATTTTATCGGGATCGGTACGCAAACCATTTTCATCAACCACGTGACCCAAATACTTTAATTGTCTTCTAAAGAATTGACACTTCCCCATATTAATGGTTAAATTAGCCTCTAACAATCTATCTCTGACTTTACGTAGAATATCAAGATGTTCGGACATAGCAGGCGAGGAAGTTAAAATTATTAAATCATCTAAATAAATGAATATTTTATGGTTATCCGGGTTAAAATCTGGTGACCCCGATCCCAACAGCTTATTAAACTCCGGCCCAAACAAACTATCCATCAAGCGCTGCTGAGTGGCAGGCGCTGAGGTCAAACCGAAACACATGACCTTAAATTGAAATAGCCCGCGGGAGGGAATAGTGAATGCGGTCTTTTCCCGGGAATCCGGTGATAATAATACTTGATGGTATGCCGATTTAAGATCGATTGAAGACAGAGATTTCGCGTCACGGAGCTGGTCCAGGATGCTACTGATATACGGCAAAGGATAGGCGTCATGCTTTGAAATTGCGTTGAGTTTCCTACTGTCTAAACAAAAACGATAAGATCCATCCGACTTTTGCGCCAGAGTGACGGGATTGTTCCACGCACTATTGCTCGGCTCCACCACATCATCTTTGAGCATTTGGTCTAGTTGTTTGTTCATTTCGGCCAACTTTTCCGGAGACATGATGTAGTAACGCTGCTTGATCGGTGGATGATCGCCCGTGTCTATTTTGTGCGTGACCAAGTGAGTCCTACCTAATCCTCTCTTCTCCGCGGATATATCCTCAAACAATCGGATTACCTCCTCCACTGCCCTCTTTTACTCTACCTCAGAGAGCAGGGGAAGCAATGAAAGAAAACCAAAAAAATTCAAATAATGCTATAATTATATTTCACCAACTATGGATTCTAAAAAAGATTAATACAGTAGTTCTAAGTTCTAGTTTATATAAATTGCCAAGTTGACATGAAACCTTATAACTATATTTCACTAACCCAACATGTCACAACGAGGCTGAATACAGTAATTTTCAATGTTAGAGTTTATACAAATTCCCCCAGTGGGCAAGAAATGTTATACTATATTTTACCAACGTTCACTCTCCTAACTAAGCTGAATATAATAGTTTTAAAGTGAGAGTTTTTATAAATCACAAGTTAGCATGAATCTTAGAATTATATAGACATCAGACATTCATAACAATCTACCATGTCCTTACATAAGTTCTTAAACTATATCTAATGTATTTTATCCCCTCTGCAATGGACTGTCCATTGAGAGACCACAAAGACTAGACTTAATAAGCTATTTAGTGGATTTCAGAGGCTCTACGGCTCGTTTGATCGATATTGGTGATAAACTTAGTTAGTTATGGTTCTCAATGAGTCAACCAGTTATAGAGAGATATATATATATAGAAAGGGGTAGGTCGGGGTCCAACCTCGCCTGGTCGTACCCGCTCCACGCTCGCCCGGTGTTAGTTATCAAAAATACCTTGTTTAGGATAGGTTCAGCAATGTATGATCTGTCCGCAGTTACATGAAACCCTAGAGCGGCTTGCAACCTTTATTGGAATGATCTCACGAGTCCCCTCTGGTCCGTGTACAGAGAGGGAATCTCCTTGTTATTCCTCCAGTATTTCTTGAGGAGAGCGTACAAGCCGTTCGAAATATGAAACTATCCGTAAGTATCTGTTTCCTATCACAAGTTCTGCCCCGCCTTGCGAGATTCTATAACCGTCCACCTGTGAAACTTTATCAACCCGAATTACAGTTCGGCCAGCGTCTCCGCGCTATTTCCGCCAATATCCTTCAGGATATAAACTTTTCGGATCTATTTCACGACTCCGACGACGAGGTAATGGTCCTCCTTATAAGATACTTTGGGCAGAAGACAAAATTCGAATTTCTTTTCCGAAAACAGAATGTGAAATTTTTAAATGTTGTTTTGACAACTGAGCATAGATGATAGACCGCCCATTCCCAAATATGTGTCTATGATTTGTTTCTCTCTCCAACTGAAGGCAAAGGCCACAGTCAAACAGACAGCCGCCGCATTCGAGATGAAACAACGAATCAACTCAAAACTATATAACTATGCTCGCCGTAAGCGGAGGAAAAGAGAGTACCCACCTAAAATAGCGAGGAAGTTCAATTTCGAGTAAAATTCAAAATCGATTAAAAACAACGCCCGATGGAGAACTCAAATCGATATGGGAAAAATTATTCAAAATTCAACAACTGTCAAACTCCATCTATTCATCCACACGCACCAACAGAGATTCACTGCCTTATTACTTTTTTTTTTATAAGTGTCAAGTCGAATATTTTAGTCGAATAAAAGAAAGCAACTATTCCCTCAATGCTACCAACCCAATCAATGAAGTTTGACAGCTACGCCGACGTCAGCGGTTCGCTATCATAGACAAAACAGCTGTTCTACGTGTGTCAGTTATTTAAGTGTCAGTGTCACGCCCTGTTTAAAAACAAACACTACACAACATAAACATGGATGTCGTAAAAACGTTTACAAAAGTATATTTTCTGTACTAGGGAGACTATTTTCACAAACTTTAAGTTCCTATTAGTTATTTTTATTAGTAATGGTAGGTAGTATTTTTTTCATATCCGGACGCCCCACGTACATACATAATGTGTATATTTTTTTTATTCTAGTTGAAATTATTGATATCAAAATAAAATTAAAGCACTTTGCTAGTCCCAAAGCGAAATAACGCAAAGGAATTCTTTAGGTTACAGTTGTGTGTGCACGAGAAAAAATATCAAAGGTGTCTTAGGAACTACTAAATGTTTGCAATATAACTGATCCAATTTATATATTCGAAATCCTCTCTTTCAGATTGACTTTGAAGTTTATTCTTATGTAAAATGTCAAGAACATTTACAGTAATGAAATAAATTTACCCAAGATAACGATAGCGTTAGTAATATTTTGTTCCCTAGAAACTAATGTTGGTACCTATAATTACAGAAGTACGATTACCTTGCTTTTAAAATATGACAAAATTTATTTAAGTTTATAAGATTTTTAATGCACTTATGTAAGGCTTTGTTTAATCAGGGCCTTAAAAACGGTCATTCCCGCTCGTCATCCTCCGCTTGATCCCCCCAGATATCGAATTATTCTGATAAAAAAGAACCATACCATCACCCCGAGGATTATAAAAAAAACCCTTATAAACTTAAATAACCACCATTCATGATCTTTGGAAAGAAAAAGAAGTGTGGTTTCAGTATAAGCTCGATTTGTTCTCATTCAAGTATCTACTCGTTGTAAATGAGAAAAGATTAAAATTAGGGTCTGCTATATTTATTGCTTCTTATTTATTTCCTCTACTAGTCTGTGGACGTATATAAGATATCGGAAGGTAACTTTACAGAAAATAATACAGACGCTAAAAGCATGACTGTGTTAATATCGATAAAAAGTTGCGTCAGTTACATATTATTCCACTCAGTTCCTAAAAGTGGACAGAGGCAATGGGTTAATGTTGCCCTTTTTAAGCGAATGGTTAGCCACCTGCCACCATATGGACACTGTACATATATCAATTTCATTTGGTATATATTGGGAATAGTACAAATATATGGCACAGTATGTACCTGTAAGTGGGTATTTGCTGTACACTTACTTGTGTTTAAAAAATCGAACCACCCGTTTTGATTTAATCACAATCGAAAATTTAGAATAACAAAGAATATCCATATAAAATTGATACATAAAAGACTTACACCCGGTTTCTGAAACTCATGTCATCGAAAAAATTACGTAACAAATTGTTAATCTCTATTTAAATGCACTTTGGGTTTCTCAATGAGCCAAGTGACAGTTTGTCAATGATTTGTTGTTGCAAATGTCAAATCTCGAATTAATGGCCCATTGCGGTAGTTTTTGGTTTCCGGAAAGCTTTTTTGTATGTTAACTGCATGTTAACGTTTTGTTGTGTTTTAATAAGTAATTGGTGAAAATTGATCAATTAACAGACTGTCAAAAGAAATTTTACTGATATTTTGGTCAGAGGATTGTTGTAGTGGTAGTAAAAAATGTTGTCAGATTTATCTGTTGACGATATATCCCTATCTAGTGACGAGGAAGATCTGGCACCAACTCGCCAGTTCCGGAAACGAATAAATCCTGTAATTCATTACAATGGTGAAGAATTTAAGGATCGCTATTCAAAATCTGTTTTCCATCAACTAATGGGAAAACTGACACACCTGGAGTTTAAAACGAACAATTATTGTACACTAAAGGCTTCCTAGAATTATGGCTAACCCAACATAAAAAGAATATTTCAATTCAGTTCAGCAGTTCCTGATGTTAACGCGTTCAAACAAACAAACAAACATCTTTATATTGTAGTTCATATCAGATTTACACTATAATTATTTTACTTTTTATTTGCTTTAGAAGTAAATTCCAATTCTTTAACTTTTATTTCTAAATTCTTCAATTTTTTTCCAAGTCACGTTTTTTTTCCACCGTCACTGCATTGGTAGACTTATTTTCTATTATTGCTTTGTACCTACATTGAAATAAATATTATCAATATATTTACAAATTTTAAATGCCAAAAGCAGATCGGTTTCTTTGTATAGATTAGAAAGCTTGATTTGAACAACTGATTTGTACCTATTAGGTACTTACTTATCCACTATTGTTAAAAGCTCCCTCGTTTCTCGCTCCGTATAGTTTTTTCGTGACATATTATGTAAAAACTTTACAAATGAAAATAAATTTCAATGTTTTCGGTACACACAATCGCTTTTAATTTTCAGACTTTTAAATAAAAGTCACTTATAAGTTGTCAAAAAGCGTTAGACAGAAACAAAACATGCATGATCGAATGAAAGTGACTGGTTTTAGCTAGGGTGGCCAGACTAATAAATAAATCCTGCCTTAACAGTAGATTCGTTAATTTTTCGGTAAATATCTTTTCAGAAACCCACAGTTGCTCAACAAATAGTTAATTATGACAGTCTGTCAACTAATTCAATATTTGACATGCGTTTCAGAAACCGGATGTTAAGCTTTCAAGTTTTATTGATTTTAGGTGTAAAGCCAAAAGAGTTGATCGCGCAGTGAATGCTACGATTAAAAAAAATATGGTTGTCTGTGACGTAATAAAGAAACATTGATGAAAAATTATCGTGCCTCTCTATCGCTTGTTCCGCGCTCTCGCTTGCACGCTCAGGCTCAGGCGGAACGTGACACTTTTTCTTGCGTGCTTCTGGTGTTCATCGATTTATAAGACGTTGTAACAACGGAACTATAATAATAAGCGTTTGCCGTCACTATCCACCCGTTTGCGAACCGCGCGTAAGCGTTGCATAAGGTGAGCGGACAAGGCAAATGACAAATTCTGCCCTGATAACTTTCCGTCCGAATGAAGCATCAACGAGTGAAATAAGACAGCATCATTTCTCAGTTTGTTGTAACTGTTTTGTGTTTATAAGAAGAATGTACTGTAAATATATCCCTCAGTGTGTGGTGATATTATAAAGGGGAAATATATATTGGTATGTTTGTAACTTCGATCAACAGTTCTATAGATAACGGGTTGCATACAAAAATAAAGCTAAAAACTGTCCGCGTATGTGCTACATTAAACTTATACTGCTGCATTCGATTCTCAATGAACAAAGATAAATATTTTAAAACAGTTTCAGTTGAACATAATAACAACTATCACAAAAACGAATAAGATTACAAATAACAAAATGTAATTTCGCACATACGACCTTTTATCTTATAAAACGAACTCTTGTTCCTTTTATAAATTATCTGATATTTGGAAAAAAAGCGATATAAATAAAAAAAAAAATGTGCAATCAACCTTATGACCCACAAATATATACATTTTTACCAGTCATTGGCCAGCGAGTTACTTCATTTGTATTAACCAAACTAACTTAAAATAAGATCTCACACCTCAAGTGAGGCTATATTTACAGAGACGGATTTTACGCGCTGACCCGTTATCTATAGAATTGTTGATCGAAGGTTTGTAACGAACACACACAAAAGCTACTGGATCGGTTTAAAAAAAACTTTCACCATTAGAAGGCTACTTTATGCCTGAGTGACATAAATACTATTGAGTTAAAATGTGTGATATAGGTAAGTATTAAAGTGTTATATAGGAACAATGAACCTAAAACTAAAAACCTTAAAAAATATAATATAATAACTACAATATATTATTAAAACTCCCCCTTTAGGCAAGGTTACGAAGATACTGGCAGCAATCCCCATTTGAATAGCTAAACTAATTCTTTGTCCGAGGTAGCCGCCAGCTCTTTGGTCTCCAGTGATGTCGACTAACCTTTTCGATATTTCCTTAAAAACCCTTATAGCACTAGGACCCCACGGACTAAGGGTCTCGACACCGAATGGGACAATATCATATTCGGAGCCCAGACCCCTATATTTGCATGCTTTTGCTTTTTCAGCCGCTTCGCAAGTCACACCAGCAATGTTGTTGGTTCCATGTAGATGGGAAGGGGTCAGCGTGTCTGAACAGGTTGCATCCCATACCAGTACCCGGCCCATCTTCCATGGAATCAAACTCATACCGTGCCATCGTCTCTTGCAATACCAGTCGGCTCAAGTAGACTTGGCACGTTGACGGTGACAAGGGACCGGCGTATGATATCGTTAAGCGCGGCATGTCTCGAGAAGCAGCCTGCACTTTTTGGGCATCACAGTCCGTGATGATATATCATAGCTTGTCGACATCACTGCCACAGGGACATTTATGAGGCTTGCAGACCGGAACGCCAAGCCGTAGACAGGTTGCGATTCGGAGCGTGACCAGCTCAAGAAATGTTCCTGTATTTAACGAAGTGTACGCGTGAAGCCAGTAGCCGGTCTAATGCGCACCCACGGCTAAATGCCTAGCACGCGCCGAACCTATATATATATATACTACAGCTCAAGATTTTCAAAAGTTAATTTACAGTTTATGTCGGCCCAGTTCCTCTGTGAATTTGGAGAAACTGGAAAATTTTGACCTGTTCATGCAATGAAAGTGTTTATGTGTAAGATATCACTAAATCTATCTCTACTCGTATACATCTATAGCTCAATAAAAATCTCAGTGTTTTAAGCCATTATCCATGATATTGTGGGGTAATGTAATTTTGAAGATGTTTAATAAATAAAAAAGTACACAACAAAAAACGTATAAAACACATACCTATATATCACAAACAGATACGGAATTGTAATTCTGAAAAAATATATTATATATGCAGTGGCTATTGTGGCTCTTGAAAAATAGTATTAAAGTAAAGGAGAACCCTTTCATCATTATTGAGTAATGTGATATTTTAGACTATTATTAGGAACTTAAGTTTTATTTTGTAGAAAGGTACAGAACCCTCCATCTCACACTTGGGTGGTGTTTTATGATTAGATACTTATGCAAACGAGCTAACATTTGCTGCACCGAGGGGGCCCCATGTACTAGTTTCACTCTGAAGATAATGGTTTATTCGCCTTATAAAGACCGCCGTATTGTTGCTATGTAAGGGAAAAACATTAAAGGTCAATTATAAAGCAATAGGATGCTTCTAATTTGCCTTATTTAAAATATAACATAAATGAAACCTTTAATATACTTAATAAGAATATAAGATATATAATAATAGAGAGATGTTTTACTTAAAATTATGTTAATAGAAACTCCACCGCTTATAAATATTCATCACTGGAAAATAATTTTAAGTTAGAGGATAGTAACAAAATGAGAGCTACAAGTCAAACCTTTTGAGTGTCGGTAGTGATATTCCAGTTTTCATTAATACCTACTTTAGATCGTACCTGCTGTCTGCCTATGATTACTGTCGTCCTAAAGCTAAAACGCGGCTAAATGACAAAACCAACTATTGAGATATAGTCAAAATACGGCGCGTAAAATTTTAATTATTGCTATTTTATAACCATTCATCACATGACGGATTTTTAGACTTAAACTATAAAATATACGAATACTTGTTAGAGACAGATCGGTAGAGAATTAAAAGATATATAAGATGCAATATAAGAAAAGAAAAAACGACTACATGTCACTTAACCGCATTTTACTTTGAGGTTTGGTTTGGTTTGGTTCGATTTGGTTTGGTTTGGCAAATGGTTTTAATTATTGTAATAATAATAATACTTTGTAGTTAAGGTTTGTAACTGAACACTTTCTGAGGAATAAATGGAAATTATATGAGTATTAATCAAAAGAGGAAAATGAAAAGAGTAGGTTAGAAAAAAAATTGTATCCCTTTTAATTCACATTTTGCTTATGGAGGAGTGTGAGATTTTGTATATTAAAACTTTATCGGTCGTTTTAACTTTGTCGAATATTAATGACGTACGTCGCCATTTGCAATAATTATATGAGCTTCCGCTGCCTTAAGCGAGAGGCGGGAAACACGACGTCCGCTCCGTGTGCTTTTTCAGAGGTTTCATGTCATTTCATAGAGCAGGCAGCTCTGCGTGAGGCAGGTCTCCAGTTGCACGCGGCGTGGGCGGCGGGGAACACTCGACCGGCTGTCTTCTGTGCTCTTGTCTATGTCGTCTTTTAGCTAGATGTAGTATTATCTACAAAAATATTCCATTATCAACTGTATATCCGCACGATCGAAATTGTACTGGTGGCGCTGCAAGAGCCGGGAGTCCGTCATGGATCCTGCGATGAGTTGAATTTGTCCGCGACGGAGCATTGCGCTGTTTGTTTTATGTTATTTCAAAGAACAGCGCTGCGTGAGGCGGGCCTTTCATCGCAGCGCTGCTCTATGAAATAACATAAAACCATGCGGAGCGAACGTCCACTCCGTGCTCCGTGCTTAACGCAGCGCAGGCCCTTAAGCAGCGGAGGCTTTACAAATAGAGTGATTAATATTGTGCCACTCTGTGTATTAAAAACAAACCTAGAAATCCCCCTGGCTTTCAACTCAAATAATAAATCGATGACTGAGATACAGATACAGGCCCTGCCAGAGTACCAGCGCTGCTGACGTTTTGTGGCGTGTTGCAGCAGCATTTTGCTGAGGCAGGGTCTTGATTGACCACAAATGGTACTATGATTAATGTGTTTTTTTCTTTACTCTATTCATTAAGTACATTTTTTTTGTATGTTGGTTTGTGAATTAATGTAGTCAATAAAATGTTTCTCTCTCTCTCTCTCAAATATCTATGTCGGAAAGTTTTCTGAAAACATTCGATCTCTACAAGCATGTTGCAATAAATCTGATTCCAATAAAAGATGGAACGTTCAGTACCACCATAATGTGTTTTACGCCCCTCGATTGTCCCCCTAACTGCTCTTTTTATCTATCTTAACAGGAAAATTCTTATAACCTCATGTGACCTTCCTCGTTTGTTCGGTTCTCAGCAGGTCTAATGTCACGTGACTGTTCCTTTTTATTAGGGGATAAGAGCAACTAGGAACAGTGTATTGCCTTTGTCTTCTTTCGTATTTCGCAACGGTCAATATGTGTATTTTATCTTAATAGTGTTTATTGAGCGCGTAAAAGAAGTATTTCTGTTTGAGCTTTGTCGACGTACCAAATTCCCCTTTATTCTAAAAGTTAGGTTAGTTAGGCTGAAACTTTAATTCTCATTTGTAAAAGCGACAAAGAGAAAAAAAATATAAATGTATTTTGACTGTGTTAAATCCTAATTCTACTAATACTACTACTAACTTACCTGTTATAAATGTGAGTATGCTTGTTACACAATCACACAAAAACTACTGAACGGATTTGGGTGAATTTTTATTCACACACAACTTATAACCTTTTTTTATTATGTAGGCAAAACCTCTATTTACAGACGTTAGCACCCTCAAGGGGCACACCAATGAACGGACCTCACACCTAGTCTCTCGCAAGTCTCATGGGTACGAAACGGAGAAGCCGTTAAGCAGTCCGCGCGGCTTACGAGCGCTTTACGGCATGCTATCCGCAAAAAAAACCTACGAATACCCTCCACGCTGTTAAGTGCGGAACCGCAAATTCCCCGTTGAGTGACTTCACCGCGTCTCCGCACCCAACATCAACCTCCTCAGATACGAGTGGTCTAGCGGCTCCAAACGGAGAGGAGACTCCACCGTGGGGAGATGCCTCTAGAGGCACTCGCCAATTCTCGGCTTGAGGTCCCGTTAGAATCTCGCAGTCCCCAAACCCGGTGTCGCTGTAGAGGTCATCTGCGACCAACACCATACACACTAAAAAAAAACCAACAGCCTCCCGGCCTAGCCAGGGCGCCACGGCAGGGATCACCAGGGGTATTTCAGGTGATCCCGCAGACGTGCGCAGGACTGCCTGCGCTAGGAACTAAGTGCGCGGCCTAATGCCCACCGCACCGTTTTCCCGTCCGCTGCGGAAGGACTGCCTAGGCGTTCTCCTCGCCGGCCCTTCCGTGGTCCTCTCATGTAGGACAGAACTACAAGAGAGGGCTGCCGTCAACACACCCTATAACCTGGAAAGAGACATAGGATACTTTCTATCCCGACAAAATGTTTAGGTTCCTGAGGGATTCTTAATGCGGTCGAAGCCGGGGGCGGATGCCAGTTGGGTTTTAAATGAAACATCATACTACAAACAACAATATTTATATATATATGATAAAACATAATTTTCCACTCATATATGTGCAAATAAATGCTTCAATTTTTTAAAATTTAGTTTTGTTTGACGTTTTATAAAAATAAGCTTCGGTTTTTGTAACAAAGTATGAAAAGTAAATAACGAGATTTCTATTTTCGTTTGAGTAGTCCTAATATTAACTAAAATATGAGATGACACACACAGAGGAGTTATAAATCCATGTCGAATTGACTTCAGATTTTAGGACAAAAGCTTCAGTTCTGTAATCTGAGCAATTGACTATCATTTACAGATTACACACGCAGCCGGTCGGTGCAAATTTATGATGAATTTTGCTACTCTTGTTTAGGTATTATGACAGGGTAGAGTAAACGCAATTCTATTTAGTCCTTTAGTTACATTATTAAAAAAATAATAGAAAACAGAAAATAAACAATATTTTAGTTAATCGCCCATAAAAAAAATTTAGTTCACGGACCACACATGTGAAGTGAAACTTCTTTCACTAATAACCTAACATTAGGCGGTGCATAAGGAATAGGAAAATGGAGCAGTGTACGCATCACTCATATATATGTATATATATTGTCGCGTGTGACGCTCGCGACGCATTTCCGTTACATCTTCTCCATAGGATTTTTCCATTTACACCCCGTCCGGAAAGAAATTTCACTTCAAAAATGACAAAACTAAAGCGCGTCAAAGTTTGGGTTGAGAGAGGCGCTCGTGATGTCCTTCTAAGTAAAAATTTTACCAAGACGTGACGTCATGCGACATTTCAAATCAATGTATCTCTGACATGTTGAAATTATTTGAAAAAAGACAAAACACTTTCCCAATACTTTTTGATAATCTACTTGATAAACTAAAAAAAAACTTAGTAATCATCTCTAATCTCCGTGAACTTTGATTGGTAATAAAATTATGATTTTTTTACAGTTATTAGAAAATTTACTGGGAAACAGTGATTAAAGTTAGAATCTACCTAGAACTAACGCTTTTTTTATATTACTAATTATGTTCAACAATGATTGTATTTTTAATACATAAAGGTAATAGGTACCTACCTGACTGTAATCACTGTTTTTTCAGTAGGTACATTATGAATAATTTTACATGGTATTTGTTTATATACCAAATATCTAAACAACAGTTAAAATGAGCTGTAATCAGGAATATACACGTTATGAGTACTTGTAATTTTATCTTTTTAATATCATTAACGTCCTATATACATTTTTGTATTTGCTTTTTCATAATTTAATAAAAGCATTAAAAACCGATAGTATTATTAAAATTAAAATATTTACACAGAAGTTGCCAAGTCTCATTCATAATGTATGTTTTTTCAATAAAACTTCTAAAGTGAAAGTAGTCTGGAAGATCTTAAATTACTTTTGGTATTTTACTTTAACAGCAAGACGGTAAACACAGTTGGTTTAAATGAAAGACTTTGCTTTTAAATAAATTATCATGACACAGAAGATATCGAATACATCTCAAAAACATAAAACTTCTCATTTTAATATTTTACAACAAATACTTAATTCATTCACGACTTATTTATCATTATTAATATTTATTAGAAAATCACGTGTTTAACATTTACATTAGCTTTATTATTTGTTCGTCAAATACAAACCCTTTATATCAACAGTTGGGAAAATTTTGTATCTTATTGAAACATGCCTTACACTATCCAAAATAAAACAAATATCCAAACTTTACACTCACATCATAAACCTTACAATAAAATACTTTGTGACATTTTGCACTTAAAGTCTGTCAACGCACACGTGGCAATTCCCATCGTCTCTGTCACCTTTAGGATTCATTCGCAGAACGTTATCGTTCGTAAACAGCTCCGTTGCGTTCGAATGATCTGTCAACAAAACAAACAAATATAGGTATACCAAATCGGGTTTTGTATTAATCTACATGCTTGCATAATTTGCATCGGTACAGTCACGGAGTTAGTAAATCATGTTTATTTTTGACGCCGGAAACGTAATCTTCAGTAGAATCGTAATACGAATTGTGAGCATTACACGGAATAGCATAATTCTCAAATTATTATTTTCTTACATTTACCCATTTCAAGGGGAACTTAATTTATTACGAACCACTTTTGTACTTTCATAAAACACGACATCAGGCGCTATAGTTATAGTATCTATAATTGTCCTCACGGCTGGGACGTATTCCCTTTTTTCTTTATGTTTATGCAGACAAACGAGCTGACAGTACACCTGATGGTAAGTGGTCACTGACACCCATGGACACTTGCTTGGTGCTGCGGCTTATGTGTTGCTTGAAGCTCTGAAAATGCTCTTAAGGATAGGATTAGGGACATTGGCCTGCACGCGTGCCTACTCAGTGCGATTTTGTATGTGCTCGTGACAGTAGATGCAGCCTGGACCAACGGCTTAGCATGCTTTTCGAAGCTCGGGAGAGCTCAAGATAATAAAATGTTGGTCACCCAAACTATGCGAAACTTGCTTATTTTTCCACGATCGCAAACCACAAGCAATAATCACTGCGCTATCGTTATTTATTATAATACTCTTTATTGCACACAAAACATAGTAAGATACAAAACATTTTTTATGTTTTTGTGGCTTTCTCCATTTTACAGTTTCGCCAATGTCCAGTTGTGAGAGAGACACGAAAAAGACTGCTCGGTAGAAACAGATTATGGGGATATAAAGTAAATAACCGAATATACGTTTTTCCTTGAGTATTTCACTTTTCTGAAAGCACAACACACATACACAAAGACGTCACAGGTTAAACAAGATTAATTTATATGACATGGGTAGACAGATTTAATTAATTTCAAGTAAAAATAGAAAGGTTATTAAAAGTTACAGTTTGATATTGTATTTTGTCATAAATTTACATAAACACAAAATGACAGGTGTGTCGGTCAATGTTAGAATTGTATTAATGTTAACGGGACGTACAGTTTTGGGTGGAAGTAGAGAATATAGAGATGGGTATTTTTGACAGTTGAAAATAATGTGGTCTACAGTGCCTTCCTCGAGTCCGCACTCACAAATGGAGCCGTCTAGTATTCGTAATTTGGAAAGAAAGTCTGGCGAGGTAACGTGGCCGAGACGAAGACGGCTAATAGTTGTAATGACCCGCCTGGGAAAGTCTCGAAATTTAGCAAACCAAGGTTTTCTTGGTATTAGTTCCTGAAGGCTGCCATAATGGCGGCCTATAATTTTGGAGCTACGACACCATCTCTTACTCCATTCGGATTGAAGGTCGGCTTTGGCTACTTGGAGGACATCTGCAGAGTAATTCTGAAGGCGAGAAGGGTTACCCGATATCGTAGCATCTTTCGCCCAAGTGTCTGCAATTTCGTTATCTCTAATATCACTATGACCAGGAATCCATGCTAGCCTAATATCAATATTTTGTGAATGATATTATAAGTGTTTTTTTAATGTCTAAGATAAAAGGGGATACAGTTTTTGACTTGAACAGATTGCTCAAGAGAGCTTCCAGGCAGCTTTTGGAGTCTGCTGAATATAATAGATTTGTTAAGCCTGTGGGAGAGTATAAAGGCTTACGCAGACCGGGACGGCATGGCAAGGGATTTTGCCGTGAGTCAGCGCACACTGGCCGCTTAGATACCACGGCACTCCAGCACTATGCCACGGCGTGCCGCGGCACGACAAAGCACGCTTCAGCGACTCCTGCTGCCCGATACACTTTTAGTCTTCAGTTGCGTTTGATCGAGAGTTGGTGTGCCTCAGTTTTAAAATGGTAGATTGGGATTTGGTGTTAATATAGATTATTGCAGATGAAGAAGAAGGCGCATAGGCTAATAATAGGGATAGAAGAAGATTTTGGGTTGATAATCTATGGAAAGAAAGGGAATCAAAGGGTGAATTCCCCGCTTCTCTACCCCCGCCGCCGCACCCCGCAGTATATACGAAGCATACCGTTGCCTACCGCAGTATGCCATGGCATCCCGTCACGGGAGCCTGTTGCACGTCTTTTAATGCCGTACGATAAAATCCCTTTCAATGCCACGACGTCATTTTAAAGCATAGCAATTTATGTTGTATTTCTGTAACAGTACGGTTGAATATCCATTACTAAAAATTTAAATCCCTTGCCATGCCGTCCCGGTCTGCGTAGGCCTTAAAGGTAATGGCTTCCGAAATAGCAGCCGATTCTCCAGAGAAAGTTGCAGACTCTTTTGGACATTTGAAACTTAATACAACATTAAATTTGGGGATCCATACTGCTGCTCCTACATTGCCATCAGGACAGATCCTAGAGGCATCTGTGAATATATGTACCTAGTTTGACCACTCTTCATTGGCGATATTTAAAAACTCCCTTTATGCTGTCCGACTGTTTTTGGCTATACCAAAGTTAAGATAAATATTTGGGACCAGGATAAGGGCATCTTAACTAGTTTGAAAAAGAGGGTGAGTATTAAATTTAGCTAAAGGATAAGAGAAGGATGTAAATTTTCTGTACCTAGCTAATGATTAGCCTAGGTTATTAGACATTATCACATTCGAAAGCTCTTGAAGGTGTAAACAGAGTAAGTGGGATTCTGTCTCCATACTTTTAAAAGTAAATCTGTCAGATAGATACTGACGTCTGAGGTCCCAAGGAGGTTCAACCCCTTCGACCTGGAGTGCAATAACAGGGGATGACCTCATGGCTCCCAATATGATGCGAAGGCATTTAAGCTGTATTTTATCAAGTATCACAACTGATTCTTTGTTACAGGGCTCAAGCAAGAAAGACCCGTAGTCAAGAAGGCTGCGAATTAGTGTATTGTAGATAAGTTTTTGTGGAGATGGGTGGGAATCCTACCATACCCCTGAGAGGGATTTCAGAATATTTATCATCTTTTAGCACCTTTGAGTGATGTAAGTAATATGTGCAGAACCTGTTAATTTATTATCAAGAATAATGCCCAGGAATTTAACTTGATCTGAACAAGGAATTATCAGATTATCAATTTTGATTTCAGGACAGGGTATCAATCTCTTCTTTGAGAATACTATAGTTCTACTCTTGGGAATGGAGAGTAAAAATCCATGGTCTTCAAACCACTGGTTCATGTAATAAAAGGTTGAACTCATTTTAGTTGAAATGACCTCTAAAGATTTGTCGGATGTATAGAGGCATATATCATCGGCATATTGAAGTATTTTGGGGAAGCTGGTTACGCAAAGCTCCAGGTCATAAGTGTAAAGTTTATACAATAATGGGCTCATGACAAAACCTTGAGACAAGCCACGCCATACAGTTCCAGGTGTAAGATGGTGATTGTGGAATTGTACCTTCACTGACCTACCAGATAAAAGATTAAAAATAAATTGGACTAACCTCGCAGGAAAACTTAATCGAAGAAGCTTCTGCCTGAGCACCGGAAGAAGTACACTATCATAGGCAGCTGAAATAGCAGCTGAAATAATAATAATCCAGAAACGCACCTGGTAGGTGCGTTTCTAGACAGAAACGCACCTACCAGGTGCGTTTCTGGACATTTCAGCTGCCTATGATGCGTGCCACCTCATTTTTGCTAAATGGAAGTCTAATATCTGTAGATAATATGGCTAGACTGTCTAATGTACCCTTGCCTTTACGGAAACCAAACTGTGTTTTTGCCAATATGCCTTTGTTTTCTGCTAACTATTCCAACCTGTTTTTTATTATGTGTTCCAGGTTTTTTCAGAGTGAGGATGATAGAGCAATGGGTCTATAAAATAAAGCATCCTGGGGGTCCTCCCCTGGTTTTAAGATTGGAATAGACCTGAGACTTCCGCGACGGTGCTATATAACCAGTTTCGATTATCATATTGAATATGTTGAGAAGGTGAGATTTTGCAGTTGAACCTAAATGTGTGATAAAAGCGTATGGGACAGCATCTTCTCCTGGTGAAGTGTCTCTTAGATTTTTGAGAGCAAAGTTAAGTTCATTTAATGAGAGTGTAGAATCAAATCTACCAGGACCATGTGCCAGAATTTGCTCGTTTTCAAAATGGGCATTAGAGGGTACGAAAGGTGGAGCTAACTTATCTCCAAAAGATTCTATCCAAGTAGATAGGTCGTTGGATGATGGGGGGGAACAACTTATGATCCACGGAATCGATTGATGTTTCGCCTTACCTAGAGGGCTCTGTATTTAATCACAGGTTTTCGCAAAATCTAATCCATCCTTCCTTCTTTTCTTTTTGAACAGACGTTTCACTAAAGCACATATTTGTTAGTAGTGGAAGAAATTCTCAGAGGACATGTCCATATTGTAGTTTTTTTGAGCAAAGCAAAACATAAAATACTTTATTTTATATTCCAAAATGAAGTATTTTTAAAATGTTATAAGGGTAGATGATTAACTTCTTTTTTTTCCGCCTATCAGGTAGATTATTAAAAATTACTGAACACGTATTTTTTCATTTTTAACATATTCAAAACATAACAGCGATATATTGACATTGGCATGACGTCGCGTCTTAGTACAATTTTTACTGAGAAGTTACGTCACAAATCCCACTCCCGAAGTATGATGCGCTTTATCTTTTTAATTTTTTTGGTTGATTGACAAAAGAAAAAGTAAGCGTCCATTATTTTTGATAATTTAACTGATGGACTAAAAAGAATTTCGTTTACCTCACTCCTTAATTATTCCTTTTTAACTTTACGAAGAATAAACAACGTTTTTAATTCGACAAAATATTGCATGTCATTTGTCAAATATTTAAATGGACAGTCGGAGCTTCAATAATTAGAATGTCCGTTTTTCTTGTCATCAATCTATTTACAATTTTATGATAGGAATCACGAGCATATTCCGCTCAATACGGTTTGTATCTTTCATGTTATCCGTCACGTGTATTGTGATAAGAGTATATTATAAGTTTTCGTAACCAAGTTTAAGTGAAACCGCAAAATACGTCAATGTTTCATTTTAATTACAGTAGCTATCCGTTTGGAAAATTTAAGCTTCACCTTAATGTAGAACAATATTCTATAATAGAACTTCTGAATATCA
The DNA here is from genome assembly GCA_902850365.2 of Chilo suppressalis. Taxonomy (NCBI): domain Eukaryota; kingdom Metazoa; phylum Arthropoda; class Insecta; order Lepidoptera; family Crambidae; genus Chilo; species Chilo suppressalis. Next base: position 14,041,516 of record OU963906.1, on the reverse strand, counting down.
TTTTAGATATTTTATAATACATAGTTCAGAAAATATATATTATGAACATGTTCGGTAAATATTTTGAGATGGCATTTAAGTGATAAATTATTATAATGTGAAGTAAAATTTTTGTTCATGGATAAGTGTGAATTTTGTATATTATGAGTTGTATAATATTTTCATATAATTATGTATTACAAATTGTACGTTTAATTAATAAAATAATCATTACACGTACTACGTGGTGGAAAACATTACAGTTTTCTTTCTTTTGAAGTGGGTATAACTTACATTTATCCAAATTAGTATCACTTTATTATCTTTCAAGCGCTTTGGTGGCATGGATTGAATCACAAAAGAGCAGAAAGAAACAAAGCTCAAAAACTGACCGGACCGTTTCAAAAAAAAATATGGCGGTTTTGTGCAACCCCATTAGGGAGCGAAAAATCTTATCGCGAGAAATGAAGATTCCCGTTAGGACTCTGTCGCGTATTATAAAACAAAACCTGAAAGTCGGTGCTTATCGTCGATGTACAGGACATGCCCTAACTTAATCTTTACAATTAAAGAGAGTGGATCGATAATAACGCCGTCTATCGCGATACGCAGGTGAAAAGCATAGAAATATCCTCTTTACCGATTAAATATATTTCACGATTGAAGAACACTACAATAAGCAAAGTGATAAAGAGTACGCTCACATTTCAAATGAAGCTCAAGTGGTCGGAAAGTTACAACGTGGTCATCATCCTGCGTCAGTGATGGTTTGGTGGGGCGTGTCTGATTAAGGAGCCACAAAACTACATTTTTGTGAAAAAAGAATGACTTTTCTCAGCCAAAAAACTTCAGCCAAAGTGTATCAAGATACAGTCTTGGATCATGTTGTTAAACCTCTCAGCAATACACTTTTTAAAAATATACCGTGGACTTGCCAGCACGATTCTGCACCTGGTCACATAAACTAAGACAAATCGCGGAACATACATATAAAAAAAATTGTTGACGTCACTAGTTCGACCATCCTGTATATACATATTTTTTTGCTGAGACTTTAATAAGTATGTATGTATACATTTTAATAATATTACATTACTTCATTAAAACAATGTATTTTCATTTGTAACAGAACTTATGGCTGGACTAGGTATATATTATAGCAGGCATACGAGTTGAAGGCTCACCTAATGGTAAGTGATCCTCGTCGCCCATAGACACCAGCAACACCAGGAGTATCACAAATGTGATACCGGCCTTTTAGGTAGGAGTACGCTCTGTTTTAAGTTTTGCGTCTATTGTGATTTTAATGGCTTTTCGTCTTTATAATATTATATTGAACTAAGCTATTTCGTTTCACATTCAGTGTTTTAAGATTCCCCACCTAAAAAGGAAAATTATAATCCGTATAGGATCACCTTCTTGTCCGTCTGTCTGTGTGTCTGTCAAGACCCTTTATCTCGGGAACTCGCGGAGGTATCGTGTTAAATTGAAACCATAAACTTAGATCTACGGTAACTTAAAGATTGATTGATAAATACCATGAATTTATTTTAAATTTCTGAACAACAAAAAGTAGGATATATTGCAGTTCCTGAAAACACTTAATCCAGAGTCACATAAAAAAGTCAGCTATTCTTGTTTACGCACTTAATGCGAATTGTATTAGACAATTGTAGTGCAAATCGTTATGACCAGCCCGTTGATATTGTTAATAAAGCGGGTTTTTTTTTTTTTTTTTTTTTATAGATAGATCCGACAAATGACTCCACCCCACCTGATGTTAAGTGAAGGTGAAGTCCAGACGCGAAGATAGCTGATACAGCAGTTCTAACTGCCACACCAGCCATCCTCACCCTGCCGGCCTGCAAGTTGCTTCTTCACGCCTCTTTTAAAGGATCCCAGGTTGTAAGAGGGAGGGAACACGTGAGCGGGCAGAGCATTCCATTTACGGATAGTACGACAAAGAAATGAGTCACCAAATTTCTTTGTACGCGTTGGAATTGTAGCCACAGTTAGACGGTGACAACGTAAGCCAGCGCGCGTGGTCCTCTGAAGGAAAGGGGAAGGTGGAATAAGAGAGAATAACTCCTCAGAACACTCGCCGTTGTACAGGCGATAGAACGCGCTTAGTGATGCCACGTCACGGCGTAATTGAAGAGGCTCGAGGTGTTTAGTCACCTCCTCATCGCCTATGATGCGGATTGCGCGCCGCTGTAACCTATCCAAAGCATCGAGCAAGTACTTAGCGGAGCCATCCCAGAGGTGCGAGCAATATTCCACGCAAGACCGCACCTGCGTCTTATACAACAAGCACAGTTGCTCGGGCGTGAAAAAACGCCGCACCTTGTTCAGGACTCCGAGTTTGCGTGAGGCTGTTTTTATCACACTTTCGATGTAATTCTTTGGATTTAAGTCACAGCGAATCTCCATACCGAGCATGGTGATACTGCTCTCTAGCTCCAGTGTTGTGCCCTGAAGAGAAGGACATAAAAGAAATAGCGATGTTTTTGCCGTGAAAGCACAGACCTGGGTTTTCTTAGCATTGAACTCAACCAAGTTCTTGGTACCCCATACAGAAATGTGGTCCAAAGCCTGATTGAGCTCAATGACAAGATTCTCCCGTTTCTCCTTGGTTACCGCCTGCCCAGCCGCTGCTTGTCCGAGATACCCCGCATGCACTGTACTATCGTCTGCATAGCAATGAATATTCCCAAGAGGAATTAAGTCATTGATATGCAGCAGAAAGAGAGTGGGGGATAGGACGGAGCCCTGGGGAACGCCGGCATTCACTGACATGAACCGCGAACTGCTACCATCCGTAAGGACACGAATTCTACGCTCATGCAGGAAGTCAGCTACCCAAGAACAGAACTGGGCCGGCAGACCGTATGCCGGAAGCTTGGAGAGAAGACTTTTGTGCCAGACCCTGTCGAATGCCTTGGCAATGTCAAGGCTAATAGCCAACGACTCGCCTCGCTTGTCGATAGCCTCACCCCAGATATGAGTCAAGTACGCTAGAAGATCACCCGTCGATCGTTTCGGTCTAAAACCATATTGACGATCATTGATCAGGCAGTGATCCTCTAGGTAGCGGGTCAGATGGTTGTTAAGGACCTTTTCTAGGACTTTACATAACACTGAGGTGACTGCTATTGGCCGGTAGTTAGCCGGGTCTGAGCGATCCCCTTTTTTGGGTACCGGTTGCACGTTAGCATCTCTCCAAGCTTCCGGCACACGCCCCAAAGAATACGAGCACTGGTACAAACGCGTGAGCACGGGAGACAACTCCGCTGCACATTTTTTCAGTACTACTGCTGGGATGCCATCGGGTCCACTAGCTTTCCGGACGTCGAGTGATTGCAATTCGGCACGAACCTCACGCTGCCTGATTTTGATATCCGGCATCGTTGTGCCACAATGAGGTAATGATGGTGGCGGTGCATTGCAATCATCGATTCGGGAGTTAGCCGCAAAGAGTTTTGCCAGTAAATTGGCTTTCTCCTGCGGCTTATGAGCTAGTGTTCCGTCTGGGCATCTCAGAGGTGGCAGCGAGGGCTGGCAGAAGTTCTTTTGCACGGCCTTGGCCAAACGCCAATAGCTACGGGAGCCCGTAGGATGCGTTATAAGTTCGTGACCAACACGTGCTACGCGCTGGGCATCCGCTCTGATGTAAGCCTTCTTGCAGGCCTTGGAAGCAATATTGTAGGCTGCTTTTAGTGAATCGACCCCGGGATCCTTAATAGCGCGGCCTCTGATCCAAGTACGATATGCCGCTTGCTTACGCGAAGCAGCTTCAGCACAGTCGTGATTGAACCAGAGGTTACGTGTGCCCTTACTGATGAGATTGGAATGAGGAATATAGTATTCCATACCCATTACAATCTCCTCGGTAATAGCAACGGCGCTGGCTGATAGGTCCTTGTCACTGAAGCAGCGCTGCTTCCAAGGGACGGACGCAAAGTAGTCACGCATACCGTCCCAATCTGCCGACCCATAATGCCAAATCCGGCGTTTTACCACCGTTGGACGTGGAGGCTTGGCCTGTGGCGCTTTGGCAGATATCAGGCAGTGATCTGAAGAGCCCAGAGGGGCTCCTACCACAACCTGATAGCCCTGTGGATGGGTCGTGAGCAGAAGGTCCAGCAATGAAGGCGTTTGACTTGAAACATCTGGAATCCTGGTGGGCTGATCGACCAGTTGTTTCAAGTCCTGCGTGAGAGCGAACGCGTGAGCAGAGATCCCTGCATGGTCAGTTTTCGAGGAACTTAACCACAAATTGTGGTGAAATTTGTGGTTAAGTTCTTCTTTGTGTGATAATAGTGAAGTCCATTGAGTCGCCGAGAGGATCATGGCCTCGGAAGTCTGCTGTTGTTTGTGACTTCCCACCCTGTCCCACCCTAAGCGTTTTCCCTCCAGGTCAGCCAGGTCAGGCCAGGCCTTCCGGAGTAGACCAGCGAGCTTTAGGACCAAGGTTGTATGAACGGTATGTGATTTTCTGTTCTGTTAATTTTAAACTTATTTTATTGTTATTGTACACATATGTGTAGCTGTGAATCGCAGTTTGTGTATGAGAGGCACTCTGCGCTCATATATTTCAACAATGTACAAAAATAAGAAATTTCGTTTTTTTTCATACATTGATAAGTTCGCGGTTATTTTTCAGAGGGGCAGAAAGACAATTGTTTTATTGATCTTCGCTGCGATGCTCCATATTTTTCGTTTCCTATGGATATCCATCATACATCCTTCATAGTTTACAAGTTTTGACATTTACAGTGATTACAAAAGAAATAAATTAAACACGCAAAATAAAATTATGAGTAAAAATGCAGACTTGAAATAAATAAAAGAAGTTTGAACATTGAATATACAGGATTTTGCCTTAGCAAAAAGCAATAGCGCGGTAATTTCTAGCAAATTTTGCCTTTTGATTTTTTTTACAACGAAATATTCAATTATACCGAAGTACGGTAAAAAAATAAGGCTTACCTAAAAAAATACAATCCGAAATCGTAATAATTAATACCATAAAGTTTGATTTATTATAAAACTAGAATAGGATGGAAGTCTAGAATCAACTATTTCTTTTTTACTTTTAGATCTGTTTAATCGAATTTCTTATAATACAGGATATAAAAAAACCTATGACAAAGGCTTAAACTACGCATTCTGTACACCCAAACAAGTAATATTACAAAACATTATACGTGGGAAAAATATGTATTTTTAAGTAAAAAAAATACATTTTTTTCCAGTACGCAATGTATAGCGGGGTGCGCTACTATGGCGCTACGCAAAGAATATGCCTGTGTATGTGTGTGCGTGTGTGTGTTAGTGCGTCGTTAAAAAAGTTTCTAAATAAAGTTTTGAAAAAATTAATGTATAATTTCTTGAAAAAAAATTTTGACTTTGACCTTCTTTATCTCCATAACCATAAATTTTCCAGGTATAGTCCAGGGGAAAAAATATATCGTCATGATGTGGAAAATTCGTGGCCTTCGACTTCGTTATAGTTTTTTTTAACACCCTGTATCTAAATATCCGTTCATACCTAATACTATCAAATGACACAAATAATTAACCATATCAATAACTACCTATCTAATCCGATTAAGATGCTTAAAGTAGATCCAAAATAAAGTTTATATCCGCAACACTTTTAACGAAGTGAGCTTTCAATCAAGCAGTTTAATTGTATACCGATTGCATTTTTAACACTTTATCATGCCAAAAATAGCGTCGTCCTTATCATGTGATTTCATTGCTTATCTACTTATGTAGATATATCGTTTCCCGAGCGAATACCCACCACAGACGATGTAATGGATGCTGTCAGGTGGTTATAAATGTGCACGACATGTGATTACATTCCCTATTGGCAACATGTTTTGTTTTTTTTTATTCCGCATTTCCATCCAATAGAGCATTTTTATAAAGTAAGGCAACTATACGTCTTTTCCCCTACGTATTTTAAATTCATGTTATGATATATTTTTGAAATGATTAACAAACTTTTTGAAACATTCAATTGTTTCCTTATATTACGGGAACATCAATCTATACTTACTTAATAGTCCAGTCAATGAAGGCTTAACTTTGCCATTTTGAGTTGATCACCTGCAACCAACGTGAAAATTTCCGCAAGGGTTCGTAGATTAATATACTAAAATTGCAGGGTGCTGCATTGACGGCAAAGGGTGAAAAAAAATGCGAAATGGTGCAAAAACGAGTTTTTCGGCAATATCTCGCGACTGGCTGGAAAAATAGAAAAAGTTCCTAGTACAAAGTTGTAGAAAATTTAATTTCCTACAAAAAAGGTATCAACATATTTTTGCGCATCTCCCATAGTCTTTGCACAAAATGCAATTAAAGGTGCAAAATAAAAAAAGAAAATATATTGTTAATGGTTTTTTTTTCCATTTTTAAACGATCCTACGGGTCAAATTCAACAATCACCACTTACTGAAATATTTAAGCATGAGTTTTCGGCAGTCCACTGAAATGAAAAGTGACTACCAAAATGGTAAAAAAATTACCACCGAAATGATACAGACAAGAACATCGCCTTTGTAGTAGAAGGATTCCCTATTTTGAATTTAAATAAATTTCCTTATTCTTTGTAAATATTTTTGTTCATTATTTTTTTATAAGAATTATTAATGAAGAATTAATTAATTGTTACTCCTATTAATTATTATTAATAATTATAATTATTAACATGTACATTTTCAAAATAACGAACAAAGTGCGTTTAGAAAGCGAGAAGTTTATTAGTTAGTAAATCGTCCCCTTAGTGCCAAAACCGATTATCTGCACTTTTCCGCTACTGAACTTTTATAATACCAATCGACCCGTGTCATTAAGCCGCATCTACAGGTAAAACCCATTATGCTCTACGACGCATACTTCCTGAAATAGCTTATGAATAAACAGAATAACTGCAAATTATTTCCAAAATTCTTGATTTAAAACCTAATAAACCCTTCAAAACACTTAAGTTGGTAAATGTATTACCGCTTAAATCAAATTTCGGATTTAAACTCATTTTTCATGTAGACACTTAGAGTAAATATCCTGTGAGTATCCTGTAATTGGCTTTGACTGTTTGAATTTTACCAGATATTTTAATTTTACTAGATGAAGTAAAAACTAACAAATCTGTCGCTTTGTGCAAAAAAATACATATAATATGTTTGCGTTATATTTGAGGCAAGTAAAAGAGGATAGACCGAATCGATCGACAGGTGACCTTCTAGCGTACGTGACATATATCTGAGGTGAGGCTATCAATAAGCGACGTGAGTCTTTGGCTATCAGCCTTAACATCGCCAAGGCTTTGATAGGGTCTGGCACATAAGTCTTCTCTCCAAGCTTCCTGGATATGGTCTGCCTACTCAGTTCTGTGCCTGAGTGGCTAACTTTCTGCATGAACGTCAACGAACGGCGACGAATGTAGTTCGCAGTTCATGTCGGTGAATGCCGGTGTTTCTCAGGACTCCGTCCTATCCCTTACACTCTTTTTGCTGCATTCAATGATTTAATTCCTCTTGAGAATATTCATTGCTATGCAGACGATAATACAGTGCATGCGGGATATTTTGGATACGCAGCCGCTGGACAGGTAGAAACCAAAGAGAAACGGGAGAATCTTGTCATTGAACTCCATCAAGATTTGGACTGCATTTCGGAATGCGGTACCAAGCACTTGGTTAAGTTCATGACCAAGAAAGCCCAGGTCTGCGCTTTCACGGTAAAACTAACGTTTTTTCACGCCTGAGCAACTGTGCTTGTTGTACATGACGTAAGTACGGTCTTGCGTGGAATATTGTTCGCACCCCAGAGGATAGCTCCGCCAAGTACTTTTTTGATGCTTTGGATAGGTTACAGCGGCGAGCGATCCGCATCATTGGCGATAAAGAGGTGACTAAACACCTCGAACCTCTTCAATTACGCCGTGATGTGGCATTATTAAGCGCTTTTTATCGTCTATATCATGGCGCATGTTGTGAGAAGTTATTGTCCCTTAACCTACCTTCCCCTTTCCTACAAAAATCTACACGCGCTGGCCTACGTTGTAACCGACTAACTGTGAACTATTATTCCAACGTGAACAAAGAAATTTGGTAACTCATTTCTTTGTCAGACTATCCGCAAATGGATTATTTTGCCCTCTTACGTGTGTGAAGTAGCAATTCTGCAGGCCTGCAAAGTGAGGATAGCTGGTGTGGCAAGTAATACTGCTGTACGCGCTATCTTCGCGTCTAGACTCCTCCGTCACCTAACCTCTGGTGGAGTCATTTGTCGAACCTATTTATAAAAAAAATATCTATAGCAAAGAAAAAGATCTTGATGATTTGTGCAACAAAGGTGTCATACCTGAAGAGTACCATGGATTATATCTGTATGATATAATCCAAAGATCTGTCTTTGGCTACAAAAACAAGCTAATCTGATCGTTTTCCTTCAGAAACCATTCTGATGACTCATCATGTGAAAGCGAGTCAAGTGCAGATGAATAATACTGATTTTTTTACACTTATTTAATTAGGAATACTATCGGCCGCCAACGATTTCGTCCGCTTTAACTTTAATATACATTTTTAAACTAGATATTTTAGATAGAAATACTACTGCACCCGAAATATCGAACCTACAGTATCTAGATAAATGTACATCATAAACCGAAACTATTTAATATACCTATATTGATTCAAGGATCTCTAAAAACTTATGGATGTATCATTTCGGCGATACTTTCATTCCCTGGACTCTTATCGGCATTACTGTCCACCGAATCAATTGTCCCCATATCCCTGAAATGATATACTTACTATTTGGCGGGAATCCACAATGACGTTGTTGCGCGTGCGTGTGCTCCAGCAAAGGCGGACTGGCTTGAAGTGAGCACTGACAAACGGGACACAAGAACGCAATGTAGACGAACCTATTTCACAAAAATGATAACTTTTTCCAAGACAAAAGTTGAGTGCTTGTTACATGTATAAGGAAGAAGGTAAACAAACAGTAGTCGGTTTTGTTAATAGGCTATATTATATATTAATGATATAAAAGTTAATTTCAATCGAAAAAATAAATGTAACCTCAGGGGAATTAATTTTACGAGAGGAATTGGGTTTCAGACAGGTTCCCGTGATGATAAATGCCACTTCGTATTTTTTTATTTTATGGAATAGAGCTCATTACTCAATAATTCTTTTTGACAAGGTTGAGAAGTACCTACTTAACTAAGAAAAAAAGTCAAAATCATTTATCAGCACATTGCACTGCCGCTCTGAGCAATGCCGTGTATTTTTTTTTTGCTTGAGGAGTTCACCTCTACATGATTCATTGGGATTTAATTAATATGTTTCGGGCATTTTTTTATTACCTTTTTCATATAATAATCTTGACAAAAAAAATGATTTCAATTTTATTATATGATAATGTATAAGAATATGTATTGCATATTGCAAATATATGTTTTAAATGCAAATTTTGCGCTGAACGCGATGAAATAAAAATAAATGTTAAAGTTAAATTGAAATCAATTTTTTATCAAGTTTATTTTTCGTTATCTTTCTTAGTGGTTATCATTTGAAACCAAATACGCAGAATAGTTCACCCAGTAATGTTTATTAGTGATTAATTAAAAAAAAATAACATTGTTACCCAGCGCGCGATTCAACAATGAATGAATAAAAGTGAGCAACTCACTCCCTAGCGCGCGATCTGTGTACGGAAGAGACGGTTAAACATGGATAGTAGATTTTAGCTAAAGCATAAATTTTAAAGTAACGATGTCTAACGCTAATAAATTGTAGTGGAAGAAAAGAGTAAGCACCGATAATCGATTTTAGCTGAAGTAATTTATAAAGCGTTGAATAAAAGTTATTAAGTATCTATATATAAGAAATTCGGTATCTTATATATATATTTGTTTTTGAAAAAAGCGACTTAGATCTGTTAATTTTTACTTCATCTAGTAAAATTAAAATATCTGGTAAAATTCAAACAGTCAAAGCCAATTACAGGATACTCACAGGATATTTACTCTAAGTGTCTACATGGAAAATGAGTTTTAATCCCAAATTTGGTTTCAGCGGTAATACATTTACCAGCTTAAGTGTGTTTATTGGGTGTCCTAATGGGTTTATTAGGTTTAATTTAAATCAAGAATTTTGGAAATAATTTGCAGTTATTCTGTTTATTCATTAGCTATTTCAGAAAGTATGCGTCGTAGAGCATAATGGGGTTTACCTGTAGATGCGGCTTAATGAGACGGGTCGATTGGTATTATAAAAGTTTAGTAGCGGAAAAGTGCAGATAATCGGTTTTTGCACTAAGGGGACGATTTACTAACTAATAAACTTCTCGCTTTCTAAACGCGCTTTGTTTGTTATTTTGAAAATGTACATAGGTGTAACAATTAATTAATTCTTCATTAATAATTCTTATTAAAAAATAATGAACAAAAATATTTACAAAGAATAAGGAAATTTATTTAAATTCAAAATAGGGAACCCGTCTACTACAAAGGCGATGTTCTTGGCTGTATCATTTCGGTGGTAATTTTTTTACCATTTCGGTAGTCACTTTTCATTTCAGTGGACTGCCGAAAACTCATGCTTAAATATTTCAGTAAGTGGTGATTGTTGAATTTGACCCGTAGGATCGTTTAAAAATGGAAAAAAAACCATTAACAATATATTTTCTTTTTTGTTTTGCACCTTTAATTGCTTTTTGTGCAAAAACTATGGGAGATACGCAAAAATATGTTCATATCTTTTTTGTAGGAAATTAAATTTTCTACAACTTTGTACTAGGAACTTTTTCTATTTTTGCAGCCAGTCGCGAGATATTGACGAAAATCTCGTTTTTGCATCATTTGGCATTTTTTTTCACCCTTTGCCGTCAATGCAGCACCCTGCAATTTTAGTATATTAATCTACGAACCCTTGCGGAAATTTTCGCGTTGGTTGCAGGTGATCAACTCAAAATGGCAAAGTTAAGCCTTCATTGACTGGACTATAACATTATAAAGAGTTAAAATTTGTGGAGCTCGGTGTAGCAGTGGTTCTGGCTATAACCTTGGAATTAATTTGAGCAACTTTCGCGATTGCCGGTCATAGTCTGATGGGTCACCAAAAAGATACTTTCTGGAGCTCCTCGTTGCTTCAGCAGGCATGTTAAGCGGTTAATCACAGCTAAATCTGCAGTCTTTAAAACCCATCAATACTCACTGGGTCCACGTGTTGAGTCATGCACTAGTCTACCTATTCGATTCACATAATATTTTAATGGGCTGAAATGAACAATTTGAAAGTTTGTTTGTATTTTCAGGAACTATCTTACTACAATTAACTATCTCAATATATCCATGAAAATATCATGTTTGTAAGAATAAATTATGACCCTTTTGGAAAAAGAAGTACCGTTCATGATTTTAAGCAGACAGAGAGATTTATACTATTAAGACTAAATTAATGACTTCAAAAGTGCTTTATGTGTAAAGTAAACATCTCCATTAGCAAGCAGCTGAAAAATACGTACTTATTAAAACTAATATATAATACTTCAACATTAAACCTCTTATCTTTTTTTTACTATAAACCTAGCAAGTTCAAAATACGACTTCAGATAATTAAGAGAGAATGGTAAATAAATGATGAAATATTAAAAATTAATTACCATTATGTGCAAGTGACCTAGACATGTTGCTCCTTCTTCTCGAATGTCATGTTCTCGTGTAGGAGGATGCGTAATGCTTTTGGCTGGCTGTAACAAAAACAATATTTTAAATATTTACTTTTATTGATAAGAAAATTAAAACCTCGTGTAAAAAGGAAAAGCACAAAAAAACTTATTATTGTTATGTTTTTATTTATTTTTAAGCATTTAACTGCTAGATGTTTAAATCTAAAGAAAAATTTACTAGAAAAAATCCACGCGGACCAGGTAGCGGACGGGACTCGAACCCGCACCCTTCGCAATCCGGGCGAATGCACTGACCATTATGCTACCACGGCCCTAATGGCCGCGTCGAAATTTTCCTAGCCTTAAGCTGCAAGGCAGCGCCATCTCTTCGCATTGTAGGTAACCCACAATGTCAAATGAATACTTTTTCAAGTATTAAACATTTGAAAGTAGAAATAGCAATTATAGTTATGTTTTTATTTATTTTTAAGCATTTAACTGCTAGATGTTTAAATCTTAAGAAAAGTTTACTAGAAAAAATAAATAAAAACATAACTATAATTGCTATTTCTTCTTTCAAATGTTTAATACTTGAAAAAGTATTCATTCATGGGTTACCTACAATGCGAAGAGATGGCGCTGCCTTGCAGCTTAAGGCTAGGAAAATTTCGACGCGGTCAATAGGGCCGTGGTAGCATAATGGTCAGTGCATTCGCCCGGATTGCGAAGGGTGCGGGTTCGAGTCCCGTCCGCTGCCTGGTCCGCGTGGATTTTTTTCTAGTAAACTTTTCTTTAGATTTAAACTTATTATTCTTTATTTTTATCTAAAGTACAAACGGCTTCAAATATATTTTTTTATTTAAGATTTAAGAAGAGGCTGCGAATAATTTCTTAATATTTAGTTTTTTTATTAACCGACTTCAAAAAAGTAGGAGGTTCTGTGTAAGACTGTTTTTTTATGCATGTTCACCGATTTCTCCGTCAATTGTGTTATTGTTTACTTGGACGATGTAATTTTCACTAAAATGAATGAAATAAAAAATTTTTAGACAAAAAAAACGACTTCTAAATCGAAAATGGAACTAAAAAGTAAAAATTAATATCTGGTTCATGATTTGGAAGTCGGGCGGGGTCAATATTGAAACATTAAATAGATTTTCGTTTCTGATCGGTAATAATAATACGTCTTTCAATCTTGACCCGACCGACTTCCAAATCATGAACCAGATATTATTCCTAACTTTTAGTTCTATTTTCAATTTTAAGTCGGTTTTATTTTTTGTTTAATATTTTTGAAGTTTGTTTTGTTAAAAAGAAATTTTGATTGTTCTTTTTGTTGTTTGAAAAATTCCATTTTTTTATATTCGAAAGTAAACATCAGATCTTTGTCGAATTAAAATAGGACCATCTCGTCAAAAAACTTATTTGAACATTATAAAATTATGTATAAACAACAATAAAAAACATAATGTACTGGTAAATCGAAAACCTTCTCCTTTTTGAAGACGGTTAAAATTATACGTATAGGTATAATATATAAATATATCAGACAAACTGTACAATAATATAATATTTATCAGCTACTTATTGAAACTTTTATACTGAACTGAACAAGTGAATTCGCTAGTTTTATTAAAATATGAATATCAACAGCAGTTTCACAATCATAATGAATCCTAAGATAATATGGGAGGACTGATCGGGTCGGTATTCAAATTTATATCTTGGAGATCATGGTCCAACATATCAACTAAATAGCTAGTAATACCGAAGTTAGGTCCCAGTATTTTCTATAAAATTATAGTCAGTTGTGTATATAAATAGGGCTTTTAAAAAACACACGCATAGATGTGGCACACATACTTTCCTGTCCTTAAGCAATATGCCGTGTCCATCCACTGTAAAATATCACTGAATACTGAATATAATTCTAGTGGGAAAATATCCAGAGTTGTAAATTAAATATGAGTCCTCTCAGAAATACAGAAATAACACTAAACTTATTAATATGCCTATATCCTTCAATTGACAATTCTCTCACTTTGTCGGGTTTTTCCCCACAAACTTTCATGTTTTTTCTCGAAGTAAGTTCAAAGGGTACGGACGATGCATAATTCAAACGGCGAATTTCAATAGATGATTCCAAATTACATTACAATATTCACAATCAGAAGAAAATCCATGTGAAATTTCTATGCATGTTGTTTTTATAATGGTATTGTTAAATTTAAGCTGTCTAACTTAAGTGGAGAATTTAGAAACTACTTACTTCCTCTATGAAATGGGCCGATATTGCTCTATTTCGGAAGATTTATAGGGGAATTATCTTAAATAGCTTTGTTCGCAGGTGTTTTGAACACTAAAGTGGTTTATATTACAAAATTCTGTTTTCGCTTAAATACTACTTTGGACCTGTTTTGGTAAGCAAATGCAAGTTCAAAGTATTGAAAAAAAACGTAGGCTTATTGTTAAAGTAATTCTTTAAGACAGGGCAAATCCACTTGTCATCAGAATCAAGAAAGATTGAAAAATTTATTCTAGCTTTTTATAGATCTGTTCATTATGTGGATTGAGTGTCGTCGTATTATTGCAGACTTGAAATAAATAAAAGAAGATGCCCAATCTGTGTCAGTGCACATCATCTACGTATAAGATTGATTAATAGAAAATCTATCTTATGACTTAATGAAACTAGTAAATTCACTTCTTCGGTTTAATTGTTGTTAAAAGTAAAACCATTGGATGTAATAAGGTGTCATTATGAAAGTCTTTTTCAGAAAAAATCGGATTTCAAGCACAGACCAATAAGAGAACAAGTTGTTTTCAAGGGTGTCATAATAACTATTTGATAGAATCCAGAAATTTTGATTTTAGTGAATGTTCGAAAATAATTATATTTGAATAAATCAATAATAATAAATAATTAATGTATTATTATTATTGTTATTATAATAAATGAATTATAATATATATATATATTTATAGCAATATACCATTGACACTTTTTACCTCTCAGGATTTGGAAGGTTAAAATGCATGAAAAGAAGCACGATTTTTTACTAAAGTGGCAGAAATGAACATCTATTACGGCAATTTGTTCTGTTTACTGAGCGCTTGATTTGACAGACGGTAAGCTTAGAAAAAAAAGTGAGCAAAATTTCGTTCTGTTCTAACGATCGAATAATGATTAAGCTTTTATTTGACTCGGGGGTAGACTAGAAAGTTATGTCCGTTTATTTAATGTTACCCTTGATTATTTTGCTTTTTAAAAAGTTAACTTTTTATTTTTATTATGGCATTTTACCCAGGCAGCATTCAATTATATAGAGTTGGATTTGTATCTTGCCGCGGAACGCTCGCTTAACTCGCTCGGTTCGCGCTAAGATTAGGTCACAGCAATAATCTAACCTAACCACTGACCACAAATACTAATTATGCTTAGCGAAATTATGCAGAATAAAATTTTGCCAAAGGTTTATGCTTAATAAAATTCTGCCATCTTAAAAGTATAAGTACTATTGTGAATTCGTACATATAAACATTCGGTCAATTAATAATTATACCTTATAAAAAATATGTCTTACAAATATTCGTTGAGAGAAGATAATGCCTAGGGTGTTATGCCAAATTAATTTCGGAGCATCTAGATTCTGCCAGATAGCCCTAATCCGTCTGTGGGTGGCCGGAGTGCACACATCTTTGTCGCATTAGCATATGATTACGACTTACAAAACATCAGGTGGGAAGGAATTAACAAACCTTCTGATTTTACCATCATTAAAAACTTTGTATTTAGCGATTGTATTTGAGTAATGGGGATGAGAAAAAGTTTTTACACGACTGCATAAAAAAAGAGTATAACTAGATATTGTTTTCAGGGTACATGTATGAATGTATGTACAATTCTTTATAACACCATAACTTCTAAACGCCAAAGTTAATTTAGATATGTTTAGATTTTTAGAATCATTTCACCATCCCGGGCGACATAAGTTACCTAAAATGTTGAAATTAAAAAAACAACAACGACAAAATAAAAAATAAAGCTTCTTATTATTGCAATGAAGGTAGGTTTGAAAGGTCTTAATGTCACCATCTCGAATTATGCGAATATAGTAACATTAAAAAACAACTTTACCATTCAAACGTAATAAATGCTAGAATATACATTGTTTACTTACCTCAAGCACATGTTAAATTAACATGGCACTGAAAATGCTTCAAATAAAATTAAATAATTAAAAAAAAAAAACTATGTCTGAATAGTGTGGAATGTTATATTTTAACGGCAGTTGTCTTTTTTACTTATTTAGTATTTTCTGCTGTCAATTTCTTTGTAATAATAATAGAAAAAGGCAATAAGATTACACACTCACTCTTCACTCGGTCCCTTAATGAATATTATTAAACTGCATTATAATCAGATCATTGTTCCTATTTGCCTATTTGCATTACATAGCATTGTTTGAGTTGCGAAAACACCTTGTACGCAAAAAATGACTGTGACAAGTGACCATAATATAAACAGTTACCAATTCGTTATTGTATAACGCACCCGTTGTACAAAGAAAATGTGTCGCTTTAGAAAGACACTGGAGGCTTACTATGATCGACCTAAATTCCTCTTCCTTCATGCAGTTCTCAATAAGAACTGATTAAGTTCTACTTTAATTTCGTACTAAGACCTCCAAGACCAAAACCGAGTCGATCGGATAGGGAATAAGCGGAATGACATTTACATCCGGTTTCTGAAACGCATGTCAAATATTGAATTAGTTGACAGACTGTCATAATTAACTATTTGCTGAGCAACTGTGGGTTTCTGAAAAGATATTTACCGAAAAATTAACGAATCTACTGTTAAGGCAGGATTTATTTATTAGTCTGGCCACCCTAGCTAAAATCAGTCACTTTCATTCGATCATTCATGTTTTGTTTCTGTCTAACGCATAGCTTTGTCTCTATCTTTTGACAACTTATAAGTGACTTTTATTTAAAAGTCTGAAAATTAAAAGCGATTGTGTGTACCGAAAACATTGAAATTTATTTTCATTTGTAAAGTTTTCACATAATATGTCACGAAAAAACTATACGGAGCGAGAAAAGAGGGAGCTTTTAACAATAGTGGATAAGTAAGTACCTAATAGGTACAAATCAGTTGTTCAAATCAAGCTTTCTAATCTATACAAAGAAACCTATCTGCTTTTGGCATTTAAAATTTGTAAATATATTGATAATATATATTTCAATGTAGGTACAAAGCAATAATAGAAAATAAGTCTACCAATGCAGTGACGGTGGAAAAAAAACGTGACTTGGAAAAAAATTGAAGAATTTAGCAATAAAAGTTAAAGAATTGGAATTTACTTCTAAAGCAAATAAAAAGTAAAATAATTATAGTGTAAATCTGATATGAACTACAATATAAAGATGTTTGTTTGTTTGTTTGAACGCGTTAACATCAGGAACTGCTGAACTGAATTGAAATATTCTTTTTATGTTGGGTTAGTCATAATTCTAGGAAGCCTTTAGTGTACAATAATTGTTCGTTTTAAGTTCCAGGTGTGTCAGTTTTCCCATTAGTTGATGGAAAACAGATTTTGAAAAGCGATCCTTAAATTCTTCACCATTGTAATGAATTACAGGATTTATTCGTTTCCGGAACTGGCGAGTTGGTGCCAGATCTTCCTCGTCACTAGATAGGGATATATCGTCAACAGATAAATCTGACAACATTTTTTACTACCACTACAACAATCCTCTGACCAAAATATCAGTAAAATTTCTTTTGACAGTCTGTTAATTGATCAATTTTCACCTACTTATTAAAACACAACAAAACGTTAACATGCAGTTAACATACAAAAAAGCTTTCCGGAAACCAAAAACTACCGCAATCGGCCATTAATTCGAGATTTGACATTTGCAACAACAAATCATTGACAAACTGTCACTTGGCTCATTGAGAAACCCAAAGTGCATTTAAATAGAGATTAACAATTTGTTACGTAATTTTTTCGATGACATGCGTTTCAGAAACCGGGTGTTAGTCTCAGATTAAGTACTAGTTGATAAAAGTCTGTTATTGAATCATAGATATACGTTTCTATGTATTGAATAGATTTTTGAAATTTATTCTGACCATGGGTACAAGTAAGTCTTTTAATAGCACATATTTATTACAAAACTCCAAAAAAATATATGAAACCATAAACCGAACATAACAAAATAAAATAATTGTTCGGGAAACTCATAACTATATGAGTTTTACTTATTATAGTACTAGCGGCCGCCCGCGACTTCGTCCCCGTTAACTTATAGTATGTTTTTCTAAAATATAAGATTTTTTCTAAAATAAAAGTAGCCTAAGTTACTCCTTACTACATCAGCTACCTTCCAATAAAAGTCCCGTCAAAATCGGTCCAGCCATTTCAGAGATTAGCCGGAATAAACAGACAGACAGAAAAAAATTGAAAAAATGTTATTTTGGTGTATGTATATGCATGTAGTAAAAAGCGGTTATTTCAATATTACAAACAGACACTTCAATTTTATTTACATGTTTGTATATGTTTGTATTTAGTATGTATGTATAAAGTTGTAGGAAGGCCAAAGGGGAAGATCTTCCTCCGAGCTGAGCGAAGTTAGCTAGGGGCCGCGGCCCGACTGATGTTGGTCGGGCATCGTATATATGAGAAGAGTTAGCCTCCGAATTTCATTTGCGCGATGTAGGCTTCCATACTATTATGATCGCAGTGCAGATAACGCCATCTCTTGAGGGTGGTGAGTAATGATTTCGTCCATCCGTTGTATATATGTGGGGCATATAGATGTCGCCGCCGATTCTCGCTCCGACCGCGGACCGTGCGCCCCGTCGCACAGCCGCCTCCTTGCTCCGTGCGCCCCGCCACACAGCTGCCTGCTTCGAGTCGACTCGACGCGCCTGCACTCATTCGTGAGACCCAAGATTGGACCAGTGGATACCTAGCGGTGTTAACGAAACTGGTCGGCGTAGCCCCGGTACGTCTCGAACTCTCCTGAGCTCGGAAACCGGAAGACCCGATCCCATTTGCACTTGGGCCTTCCCAAGGGTGATGGTTGTTCCCATATTCACTGGGAATATCGGAACACATCTCTTACAGCTTCAACCGACCCCCTGCCGCGGGCAGGGGAGTCCACCGTTGTCGTATAGGGTGCTAGGACCTGCGGCTTCACGCCACAGTCAGGGCACACATACACACATTCACACCAACTCGACCACTTTATCACTTTACACTTAAACATGGACATCACACGACAGATACTGTCCCTCTTTTCAGCCCTAGGCCTCACCCTGGACGAGGCCGCCATCAGGGAGCTTGTCGCGAGAGCGCGCCCCATGCGCGACTCTCCCGCCAGCCCCTCCCCCGAACCCCCCCGCCCCGACACCCCCTGCCTCCCCTCGAGCGCGAGTAAGCGCCCCGCCTCGAACCCGGCTTCGACTTGCGACTCCGACTCGACCATAGTGTCGGCGTCCGATGACTCCGCTCCAAGCGCCGTGCAGACACCGCGTCTCCAAAGGCGCCCCTCTCGCCTCCCGCTCTTCTGTCTCAGACAGTTGATGAGCCCTCTGTCCCTCTCACCCCTCTCACGGTCGCCCAACCGACCACCTAAACCAACACAACCCAAACAACACACACCACTAACACTCGAAAACCACACAATAGGTGCACCGCCGCACCTATCAAGGCAAAGCCGCCGCCGCCCGTCGCGGACCTTTGCAAATCACAGAACATACACTACACACAAGCGTCGAACACTGGCGATGCCATTAAAATAGTAACACCCACAATCGACACATTTAGGAGCCTCACAAGGCTCTTAACCACACATAAAATCCCATACCACACATACGCTCTCCCCGAGGAGCGCAAAGTCCGCGCGGTACTCAGAGGAGTCCCCTTCGAGCTCTCCAACGAGCTCATTCTTAGCGACCTAATCGCTCAAGGCTTCCCAGCCGAGGCAGTGCACAAAATGCACAGCCGGACTGGCAAACAATACCCGTTGGCCCTTGTCATTTTGACCTCGGTCCCGGCAGCTAGGGAAATTTTTAAAGGTCCCATAACCGTCTGTAGCCTCGACAATATCAAAGTCGAGGCCCCACACTGGCGAGGCACCCCTGGACAATGCCACAGGTGCCAATTATATGGCCACGCAGCAGCCAACTGCTCCGCGGCCCTGAGGTGCGTTAAGTGCCTCGTACCCCACCTCACCAAGGAGTGCTCCCGCACTCGTAACACACCCGGGGCACCCGCATGCGTGCTCTGTGGCCAAGAAGGCCACCCGGCCAATTACAGGGGCTGCCCGAGGGCCTCACGGCCCAGGCCCAACACTCACACTCACACACACACAAAGCCAACCACGGCGCCCAAAACACACCCACCACCACCGACTAACACCACCGACTAACACCACAAACTTGCCGGGGCTGCCCAAGGCGGCCGCCCCTCGCAGTCCGGCGCCCCCGACAGCCTGGGGACCAGCCAGGGCCCGCCCCAAACCACACCCACCACAACACACCACACCAGCAACACACGCTAAGCCAGCCCAAAACGTCTCTCTGGCCGAGGACATGGCGCTTATTCGCTCCTCGCTTAAGAGGGTGAATATCGCCGAGATCCACACTCTCGCCGCGAAGCTCCGGCTAGCTAAGACACCTCTTGAAAAGGCTATAGCCATAGCCGAACACCCCGAACTCGTTTTCGCGTTCGATTAATTTCAAAATCATTAAAACACTGAACACAAACAAAAACACTATACACAAAACACGCGGTGATAACTCAAACAAACACTATTGTTGTTTAAATTATGACCACGCCAAACACTAACCTAACAATTACACAATCAACCTCCGGGCGTACCAAACCGAAAGGCACTTCGCTTGTGTCATTTAATACGCGCAGCTTAAAATCCAAATCTTAACGAAATTAAATTATTTTTGCAAGACAGGGAACCCGATTTTCTGCTCCTTCAGGAGACTTGGCTCAAACCAACTCAAATGAAGGGGCTGTCGATCCCTAAGTATAAATTAATCCGGAACGACGGTGCCAACGCGCGCGGCGGCACCGCAATTTACTATAGACGCAACCTACACTGCACACCTATACCCACTCCCGCGCTCACAAACATGGAAGCCACCATCTGTAGGCTGGCGATGACAGGACACCAGTCCTTAATCATCGCCTCAGTCTACATTAGATCAGGTACAAACCCTCACCGCGCAGACTTCGAAACACTCACTTCACTAGGTACATCAGTCATAATGTTCGGTGACTTTAACTCTAAACACACCGACTGGACATGCGAGACCACCACCACCTCTGGCCGCAGATTACTACACATCACCGAGGAGCTTGGCTATGATGTCATCTGTCCCTACGCGCCCACCCACTACCCTGACAATGTACAAAACCGACCCGACGTCCTGGACTTCGCGATCCTTAAAAACGTGTCGCTACGCCTCAGCTCGATCGAAACACTCGACGACCTGGGGTCAGATCACAGACCGGTGTCCCTAGTTCTAGGTCCCCAAGACCCACTAGACGCCCCCACCCCTCCTAAGAGGCTATTCACCAACTGGGACGGATACCGCTCCGCTCTCGAGACCGCTTTAGACTCCCCCGAGTCCCCGTTCCCTAACTCACCGGACAGCCTCGATAGCACTGACAAGATTGACAAAACCATCGAATCTCTAACGTCACTGGTGACCGAGAAGGCGAAGGAAAACTCGCGGGAGGTTGCGCTGCCAAAGCCCAAGCTCCCGCTGGCCATCCGGAACCTAATCCAAGCCAAAAACGCCGCTCTCCGGAGAGCCAAATTATACCCCACCCCCGAGTATAGGGCTACAGCTAATCGCCTTCAGCGACAAGTTAGGTCCCAATTAGCCGCTCTGAGACACTCCCGTTGGGAGGAACTCATGGCGGACATTACCCCATCCCATCTTGCGTACTATAGAATCGCGAAAGCGCTCCGTAGCGACGCCACCACTCACACCCCCCCCGCTCACTCGCCCCGACGGCCGCCTTCGAAGACGACGAAAAAGCCGAGTGCTTTGCAGACAGCATAGCGGCGCAATGCACGCCTAGCACGCAGGAAACTAACCCGCAACACATTCGCGGAGTGGAGGAGGAGGTCCGCCGGCGGGCCACCCTTCCACTCATTGACAACCCCCTAGACCCCGTCACGACAGACGAACTCAGACAGACCATTAGAAACTTTAAGCAAGGCAAGGCCCCGGGCGCCGACGGCATCTCTAACAAGGCGCTCAAGCACTTTCCCATCCAAATGCTAACCTTGCTTGCAATTCTCTTTAACGCATGTTTTGATCTGTGCTACTTCCCAGCCGCCTGGAAAGAAGCAATAGTGATAGGCATCCCCAAACCCGGAAAACCCGCGCACCTCCCCAGTAGCCATCGCCCTATCAGCCTCCTCAAGGCAATGGGGAAACTTTTCGAAACGACTATACTGACCAGACTAAGAGAGCACCTCCTATCATCATCCGATCCAATTATCATTGACCAATTCGGCTTCAGAGCCAAACACTCCTGCCCCCAACAGATCCATCGCATAGTGGAGCACGCCTTAAGCAGCTTCCAACTTAACAAAAATAAAACTATTGCAGTCTTCATCGACGTCGCCAAAGCCTTTGACAAGTTTTGGCACGACGGATTAATCTTTAAATTATACCAATTAGAATTACCCGACCGCCTAGTTAGGTTAGTAGCCTCTTTTCTATCAAACCGTACCTTCCGCTATAGATACGAAGGTTCACTACCTACGCCCCGCCCACTACGAGCCAGTGTACCGCAGGGGTCCGCTCTCTCCCCCCTGCTATACACAGCGTACACCAATGACATCCCTAAGACCAACGGTGTCGAGCTCGCTCTCTTCGCGGACGACACGGCCCTCTACTCTAGGGGAGCCAGTACAAATCAAATCATAGCCAAGCTCCAACCGGCAATCACAACACTTGGGAATTGGTTCCGCGATTGGAGGATCGACGTAAACCCGGACAAAAGTTCGGCCATTTGCTTCGATCCCAAGCGCCGCACCAAAACCATACAATACGGTGCGCGGTCTCTGCGAATGCAAGGCATCGCAATACCGTGGCACCGCACAGTCAAATATCTAGGGATCACACTAGACAAAAAACTCACCTTCCGTGCACACATCACACGCGTAGTCGCGAACGCGTGCTTTTATATGAGCCGCCTCCACCCGATGCTCGGTAAATACAGCAAAATGTCACTCCGAAACAAGCGAACGCTTTACAAAGTTTGCATACGCCCGGTCCTCACATACGCATCACCAGTGTTCGCACACGCGGACGAAGCGATTTTGAACAAACTTCAAGTGCTTCAAAATCGCTTCTGCCGCATAGCCACAGGGGCCCCGTGGTACGTCCGTAACGCGGACCTCCACAGGGACCTACAACTCGACACAATTCAAACACACCTCACAGAGTGCTCGGAACGGTTCTTCAAAGCTGCAGAAGAGCACTCTAACCCACTCATTAGATCGGCGTCGGGATACGCCCCACACACTCCATCTCGCTTCAGGCCCCGTAGGCCCAAACACGCACTCACAGCCACACACAATAAACTTACACGCGATCTCGCGGCCCTCCTGGCCGCTGAGGATCCAACACTCGCGGTGAGTCCCCCCGCCCCCCCGACACAGAGAGGTTCGATTCCTCTCAGTCCCCTCCCGTTTCAAGTGCACATCTGAGTGCACTTGTCCTCTAAGCGCATTTTGCGTTATTTTAAACTATGCACTAGTTTAAACTAACGCAGCGCCGCATCATCCCCCTCTCGGGGGTTGATCACTTCAGATGAAGCTTGTAAGGCCCTTCTGGCCATAAGCATGAAGGTGAGTCGAGACGGGTGGGGTGAAGGCGCGTCGCCAGTGCTGCAGAGTTGCTCCAGTCTACGGTGAGTCGAGACAGGTGGAGTGTGACGGTGGGTCCGAGCTGCTGGTGTGCAGGGCTACCACGCCGGTATGCTTGCGGCCGACAAGTGAGGTACCGGACGTGGGCTGCGAAGACCAGGTCGGGATGATGCCGTCGAGTGCTGCCGAAGGTCCAGGAAGCGTCGTTGAGAGCTGCGATGGAACCTTGATGCTGGCTTGCTGTGTGACTGCTGATGTTGCTTGACCTGATGAGGAAGGGGTATGAGGTTTTGATGGTTGCACTGCGATGGTTGAAGGTTGCTTCTTGCTGCTGCTGTGCTCAGTCGAGGGTCACCAGTGTAGGAAGGCCTAAGGGGAAGATCTTTTTCCGAGCTGGGTGATGTTAGCTCGGGGGCCGCGGCCCTACTGATGTTGGTCGGGCATCGTATATATGAGAAGAGTTAGCCTCCGAATTTCATTTGCGCGATGTAGACTTTTATACTATTAACTATTATGATCGCAGTGTAGATAACGCCATCTCCTGAGGATGGTGAGTAATGATTTCCTCCATCCGTTGTATATATGTGGGGTATATAGATGTCGCCGCCACAGAGTATAGATTAAAAAAAAACTTAATACCTTAAAGTTTTTGTATTATTTATGTAAATAAAGATAACCCGAACGTGATGGCGGTATACTAAATTTTGAGCATACAAGTTAATCTCGCTTATGTATAGGCGAGGTGTTTCGCGTGTGTCAGCGGTCATCTGCTGTTCAACCTTTTCGTGGTAAATTTGCCCAACCAATCGATGCAAAGTGTTACGAAAAACTGAGTAACCACATAGTAACGCTAAAACATTTCGCTGATCTCCTATGGGGATATGAGAGAACGCGTAATACTCATGGACCAACCGCCTTGCACAACTAGTCGTGCCGCGAGAGCATGAATAACGAGTTAGGAAAATATTTTGAGATCCTTAAGCTTGGGAAAGTAAATACATACATATAATACATATATCTTCAGACGAGACATTGGGGAACAACACTGTAATTCATTATCATATTATTATTATCAAGTGTACATTCCAGTGACTCTCTCCTTTCGAATGATATGAAATAAAACACGCACGTCTACGTTAGAGAAAATTGCCAGTTTTTCTTTTTAGATAAATAAAACAAGTTTCAACGGGTTAGATGCACTGATTCGTTGTATGCTTCGTCTGAAAGATTTTTTATTTACTTTGTCGAGCTACCTTCGAAAAATTTTTATTGAGCGTTCGGATATTTCATTGGCAGATTTTTAAAACTCAATTGTCTATGTATGAATTTATTAGCTAATTTAATTAATAAAGTACTTTATTTAATTTATTTTTAGATTAAGTCAATGACGTATAATAATATATAGACAGGTTATACGCCAACAATAATACATTTTAAAATGGCACAAGTAGTCCCCGCGCCAACTTCCCTTGGCAACAGCCACCAATAGAGCGCACTAAAGTAGTCTCCGAGTCGATAGAAGCGACCGCCATTTTGCAAAAAGAAGAAAAAAGTAGTCTCTTTCACCCTCATGCATAAAGCAGATTACATCTCGCTCTTTAGCCTCCATATTTTAACGGTGACAGCAACTGTCAAAAAAGTAATCATTAAAATTAAATATTTTTACATGAATTTCTTTAAAACTGTACTTACGAATGAAATGACACGGTTTCTTGTCTCTAGAAGTACCCGTGTAATTTGTGTGCTATCTAAAACAAACACATAGGGCTTTTTGCCTGGAAAAACGTAAAATATTTACACAATAGTAGCGAAGTGTAGCCGCGGCAAGAGAGCGTGCCCGACTGAATGCAAGTCGGGCAATTACCTGACTTTCGTATTGCCAAATTAGAAGCGAGTATGACATAGCTATAACAAATCATATTGTTTAATATAGTAGGAAAACATAATTTTCACCATTTAGCGTATTAGTTATCTTCGTTTTAAACAGTAAAATTTAAAATATATTCTGTGTAGGTACAATGAAACACTGGTCAAACTCAATTATTTTTATCCCTATCCTCACTTGGATTTTCAGTTTTCTGCATAAACACATGATTTGGAATAGAATTAGATACAGTAGTTATGGAACCGAATTACATTAGTCTGTGCGAAGCGAAGTAAATTATTGCGCGGTTGAGTCTGATTTAGATTTAGGTTGCGGCTGTTGCTTGGCACTGTTTTCGTCACGTCGAGTCTTTGTTATATTAATTGTTTTTCAGATGACGAAACAAATCCACGATGGAATATCGATACGTGACTGGAATGGGAATACTTTATCTAAGATGACCTAAGTCTTCTCGGCAGTATTAGATTTATTGAAAGACCCATCACAGGTACGGTCATGTAACAAATTGCTTGTAAATCTATTTCGGGGGATATTTCTTCTCATTATTAATGTATTGGCAACGTGCGATTAGTATACTTATTATTTAGTATCGTAAGAGTCTATAGTCAAGGCAATAATTTAAAGATTTCGTACTGGAATCAACCAAGAATTAAAAACATATCTCTCATTTATATTTCACTAGCAGTACCCCGTGGTGCAACCCGCGGTTTAACAGGGATATTTTCCCGCAGTAAAAAGTAGCCTATATGTTAATCCAGGGTGTCAGCTAACTCCACACCAAATTTTATTAAAATCGCTCCAGCCATTTAGACGTGAAGAAGTAACAAACATTCACACACTCACAAACTTTCGCCTTTATAAAATTAGTGTGATTCAGTCAGCAGAATAGAAAAAAATAAGACATTAAAATACTTACCAGAAAAAGATTTGTTCAATTCTAATTTTTTCATATCATGCGGTGTGGTAGATTTCGAAGACTTGCAAAAACATAACACTACGCGAAAATAAACCCGGAACCTGCGAACAAAAAGCATTGATTGAATTGATTTCATATTAAACTTCCATCTAATAAAATTTAATGTTTAAGGAAGGAAACATTCACAGTTCACCCATCCATTGGCTTAAACGATTGTTGTTAACTTTAATATTTGTTTATCGAATGAATGCTTAACGCTTCACACAACTCTTACTCGGCTTACTTTGAAAGATCACCAACGTAGTTACGGATGCTTTTGAAATGCTATTACGACTCTATTAAAACTTTTGAACATTTTCTTCAAACGTCAAAGTAGCAAACAGTACTGCATTCGACGCAGAGAAAATTACCAAATAAAATTAACAGGAGCTCTACTCTCTTTCTCCGAAACGAAATTTCGGCAACGAACGAATTTTAAACGAAATTTCGCTAGTGAGTCTACTCTATTTCATCTTCGAACACGCACATAAAGTTCGGAGTCACAGACAATTATCGTGAACGAATGGAATGAGTTATCTTTGTGAGTTCTTTTCGTCTACACTTTTTAGATAACTTTTTTACTTCAAAACAATATTACTTTATGACAACATTTTTGATTACATTAAAACAACCTCTTTTGACAGTGTTAGCCGACTAATTTGTAGAGTTGATGCAATCGATTGTATGTCAACCTAAATTTGTCGTGTAACACTTTAAAGTATTGGCAATACATTAACAAAGAAAAATTAGATTTACTTGTAAATCTTTCATACTAAAAAATGTTCCTCACGTTAAGCAGCCTTAATTAAAAATACTCTAGTAGTAATTTTAGGTTTAATTGAAACAAAAATCCCAAAACGAAAATGAAAAGGTAACACATTTCATTTCGTCAATTTGAGGTTAAAATTTCGAACAATTATCTGTCAAATTCAACTTTTAGTTCAAAAGTTTTGTGAATTAGAGTAGGCTTAGAGAATTTAAATGTCAAACTATTTGCGGACGAACGAATTTTCGAAACGAAATAGAAACAGAGTAAGGAACGTGCGAAATTTCGATCGAAATTACGTTTTTCGTTGAAATAGAGTAGGCCTGCAGGGCTGTAACACGATTACCTTTCAAAATCATCCTAAAATTCGATTGCCGACGAAAGTAAACCCTTATATTTTGTTCAAACGTACGTTAAGATCAGTAACTTCAAAGTAAATAACTTTGGATTGAATGAGTAAAATATCCTTAATCGGTTTTTAATCGGGCTATAAAGTGTATTTATTTTTAAGGTTCATTTTCGACAGACTTGTTATATTTATGTACTTTTTTATATTTTCAGAATGTACTGGTATCGAGGATGGCGGCAATTCAATCGATCCAAATGGACGTAGTTATTTTTTTGCTATTAATAAGGCATCTTGTATTCAATAGACAAACAGACAGACATAACTGTGGCGGATAGGCAAACAAAGTCACCTTTGAATTTATAATACTACACTTTCCCGCGACTACGTTCACGTGGACTGTTAAGTTAAAAATATCCCTAGAGAACCTCTAATGGGTTATAGTTATTTGTTTGTAGAATTACACAGAAACTTAATTTATTCAGTGTAGAAAATATCATCATCTTTAATAACCTATTAATTTCCTTACTGCTGGGGCACAGACCTTGCCTATGGATGGAAAAGGAGACATGGGCCATGATCCACCACGCAGGCTCTGTGCAGATTAGTGGGTGCTTACGATTGTAGAAGCAACTGGGAGCACTGTTTTATAAAGCTTTTCGAGCACGGAAGGGCTGGAGATACTACATTTTTGGTCACCCATCCTACGATAAACCATTTCACAATCTAAGATCGAACGCGCTATACACTACGATATCGCGATTCTCATAGGAAGCAGTAGTATCCATTATTAATAAATTTATCTGCGTGCCAAATTTCATAGCATTTCTATGAAGAAATTAAGACGTCTTTGTGTGATTGAAGAACAAATTATAAAACATTTCCGTTCAATATTCATTGAAGTAATCGGCTTATAATATTGTGGGACAAGTATGAATATGCGAATATTAGAGCTAACCGATTGTCAATAATGTGTCTGGAAAAGTTCTTACACTCATACATTATGCTGATTAGATGTTTGCTGAAAAACCTGCTAGGGATATTTGGCATAGTTATCATAATTTAGGTTTATAAAATAGAAGAAAACCAAGTGCCTAGTTAAATTCAATAGAAATATACCCAAAAGCAACAATTTGTATGTACCGTATACATACTTATATATTCATATGCATGAAGTAAAAAGCGATTATTTCAATATTACAAACAAACACTCCAATTTTATTTATATGTATAGAAGATGTATAGATTATTTAAATTACAATTGAATCTCTAGAGCGTGAGGCCTAACATAGCAACTGTGTTCACGGAACTAACTCCCTGTCAACTACTGTCCTGGCAGTCGCTTCAATGAGATTCCTCCCAGTGGAAACGTAGCCAGATATTACATCAAGCGAGATACCACGAAATAATTAATTTCCTACCTACATTAACTATTGCTAAAAATTAACAAGAGCATATTTAAGATTATTAATTCTAAACCAAAACACATACTATTTCCAATTACTATTAACATGATGTATAAGAAAACAGCATAAAGAAATTAAGGCAAAAATATTTAATATTAAACATACTCGTATATAAGATGATTTGCACATTTTCAAAAGCATGAATGATAGCGTAAAGATTTGCTATACTCACCCAATACGGGGAATTCACAATATCACTGAATTAAGTGCTTGTGACGAACTAAATTCACCACTGCTATCCTTGTACTGAACGGGATATTTATTTTTCATGTGGGAAATCAAGTTACTTGTATTACCAAAATTGTAACTTTTTTGCAAAACTTACAAATAACGGTTTTATGTCCTAAATTTTTGTCAAAAAATTACCACGCAGTTGCTTTTTTGCACTTTTACTCATTTTCACCACTTTCTAATAAGACTCGATCATAATTTGATTATTTATGACAGTAACAACTCACACAAACATATTTCTACGTAATTTCAAAGAGAACTTACAGCGGGTAAACTTGTCACCACAGGAATTTCTCACACGGCTCGGTATAAACCACTCGAGTGGTACGAGTCAAGTTGAGTCACTCACTCGTAATTCGAGTCGACTCGAGTCACTTGAAACTCGAGTTGTCAAAAATTTAATAGCGAGTAATATAAAAACTACTCGAGTCACTCGAGTGAAAAGCAACTCGAATCCCAACACTACTGAATTGTTTAGAAGAATTAAGTAATAAATAAGACCGAAAGAATTTTTTTCTAGTAAAATTTACTCATACATTACTATCGTGTATTCATTTATTATAGCGACTGAAATATAGTATATATATATATATATATATATTCTACCACAAAACGGTAGTAAATCCACGTCAATGTACTTACAACAAACTGTTTGCGTACAAAATGCGATGCTAAAGATTCAGACCAGTAAAATAACTTATTGAGTGTTGAGTGTCTACACGGAATCGAAACCCTAACACTACAGCATCGGCTCTATTGTTGTATAGTTCACTGTAAAATGTTGGCTCAATTAACCAGCTGGGTAACCTAATGTAATTGGGTGAGATCTGAGTTCTCTGTAATTGAACTGACTTGTATGGAGGGTTCACTCATTTTATTCGTCATTCTCTCCTAACCGAACGAAAACCCCTTTCTAGATTTCCATACTATTCCAGGTCAAGAGATGTTGTAAATTTGAGGCAAATGTTTGAATCATTATTTTGGGCAAACCTATTTCAACCCTCAACCCTAATTATTTTAGTGGTCTTAATCGTTATGGAGACACAATTGATTGTGTTGATGAAACACTGTACTAACGTTGCATAAATTTTACTCAAGATATACCTACATACGTTATATTGTTTTAAGAAGAAACAGTAATTCCAAGGAAAATAAAAATAAAATAAAGAGTGTTAATGATTACTTCCTTTAATTTTAATCTCTTATAAGATACATTAACGATTCAAAGAACTTTAATAGAAATGAAATTCAAACATATAAAGGTCGTTTTCTTATTTTTCAATAAAGGAGAATGGGCAAAAATATATGAACGTTGGTCTACCTACTCAACACCAACGCCATCTATGCTAAATAAAAGAAAATGTGCTAGCGAAACAATAACAGATGGTGTAAAAATGCTAGGAGCTGGGAATATTTTGAAAAAGAAAAAACAAAAGATAAAAAATAAAACACCAGTGATTAATAGATGATTATCATATTGGCAGTATTATATCATGCTAATGACTAAATTAACATTATTAAGATGCAAACAAGTTTTGGACCTGCGCTTGCTACTCTACGCTACTCCCTACCCTCTCCCCCGCCAAATTCTGTCCAACTATAGACCATTAGTTGTAAAGTCTGTTCCCATTAAAGGAGGAGAAACCCCAATAGCAACACATTTGCGGTCATACAAAAAATAAATTATAAGAAATGCACTTTTCATTTATACATGGCTCGTTGGTGTTGAGTAGGTAGACCAATTTGCTCATTCTCCTTTGCGTCCAGTTTTCGCCGTAACCACTCATTCTGTATAAAGGTAATGGCTTTACTTATAATTATGTTTGTGACTTATGCTTTTCTTTATTTCCGAGTAAGTAGTCGAACTATTTCAAAAACTTGATCTTATTACTTCCAAGGATGATGGTTCATGAGCAAGATACTCATCAAAAAATTCTAAGCAACACTTTGTACGGTTTTGAACTTTTGAAGGATTTTTATTATTGTAAAATATAAATAAATAAAACTAGTTTTTACGGGTTAATGCACGAAACTTTATTTATTTATTGACGTTTCGCAGCCTTTTCAGGTCTGCATCGTCAGAATAATGATTTTATTTAAAATTGTCGAGCTACCTTGTCGATGCAGACCTGAAAAGGCTGCGAAACGTCAATAAATAAATAAAGTTTCGTGCATTAACCCGTAAAAACTAGTTTTATTTAATGAGTGATGTGCGTGAAAACCTAAGAAACAAATATATTGTAAAATATTTTTATCACGTCTATGCGAAAACTGATAGCTTGTTCTCTGTTTACAGGGACCAAAATAGCGTTTTAATCTCTAGGGACTATAAATGATTTGAATTGTGAATGTGGCTATTGATAGTAAAAGTTCTAATTACCAAAGAGCCCAATCACGAACATGTTATGAACTGAACAAGTGTGATGGTCTGTAAAAACTAACCAGGCGCTTGTTAAAAAAACAATGGTAGGTGAAAAAATAAAAACCACGTGTGAAATAAATTCCAAATTGGTTTTTTTTGTTTAAAAAAGAAACAGTGTCTTCCCCAAATAGTGACAATGGAATTATATGAAATAATAAAAGATTATATTAATTCCCGAAAACACCTCTCACCCCTCGCTAACAGTAATAAAATATATCTAATATTTTCTAAGAATATCCTAAAATATTCTTTATTCAAAACAAATAACTTTATTTAATACAAGGGGAAACATGTTCTTTTTTTTCCTTTTTTTATAGATAGGTCCAAAAAAAGACTCCACCCCACCTGATGTTAAGTGACGGTAAAGTCCATTTTCTTTTCAATTTTTGTTTTATCTAAATTAGCCGTTCGGCGATTTTCTCAAATTTCATAAATTCAAAAAAGTTACAAATCCATTTCATTTCCAAGTTCTTGATATTTTCCTAGCTATCATTCACAGAAAATCCGTTATGCCCTGCCTCTCTTAAAATGTTTTGTTATAATGTCGTCTACCCACCTGCAGTGTATTCTAGACTAGCTTTTTATCTATTGCTAAGAATAATATGTAGAAAAGAGATTATACTTAAATATTGTGACAAGGTGACTTTAAAATTTAATAAAAGAAGATAAACGGAACAACGACTAAGTATTTTCCACTAAAGCTCTACCTCAAATAGGTCTGAGTTCACGCTCGCCGTTAGAATACTGAGAGGTGGTAATGAGGACTGCGCGACTCTGCAATATATCTGAGGGATATCCATTAGGCAGACTGTTGGGCCATCCCAAAGGTGCGAACAATATTGTACACCGAAATGGAGTCATTAATTTGCCTTCGCCTCAATATCTTGATGAACTACGTTGTCGTAATTAGCGAACGGGTGAGCCAAAATTAGAGTATGAAAATTAGAGTTTCATAATAGAAGCAGTTTCATCAGAGTTTATAGTTTGTATAATGTACAAAGATACTTTTATACATTTTTTTTTCTATTTGCAACCTAGTATCCGTAGGTGGTTATTGGTACTCATGCTCTGTTAAAAATCTCTTCGGTGGTGCCGTGTGAGGTGGGTCGTTACGTTCCCTAAAGAATGGTTGAGTGAAGCGATGGCTGGTTCATGCGTCATGCTCGTGAACGGGTGCTGCCAGCGGAGATGAGGCTGCTCTTGCGCCATTGGGTACTATTAATCGTTGTATTTAACTTTAATCGTACATTTTTTATGCCTAAACAATAGGACATGGCATTCCTAAACTTTGTTAAATCAGTTTTTTTATTTATAATTTTTATATCATTTACATTATTTACGTAATGGAAAGTGATTTCATGAGCTATTTCATATTGAAGTCATTTTTCAATTTGACGACTCTGTATATAATAAAGGGGGGGTAAAACAGCCCTTGCTGAGTTTCTTGCCGGTTTTTCTCAGTACAAGGTATCCCGCCGCCTTAGATTTGCCAACTGATGGCATAGCTTTTTCCTCAATATTTGAAAATAAATTATAAATTCGCATAATCTTATGCAAATATTGTAACAGTCTCCTAATTTGTGTTTTTCATCCAACAATATTAATTTGCATGTTGCGGAAATGTGCGGAATTCACAGATTGACGAGTAAATACTTCCAGATTTTAATGTTGACATAATTTGTGAAGGAATTTTGAGCAATATCATTAATAGTCCACTGTTTCTGTCATTTGGGACTGCAATATTCCAATATCATATTGAGCTATTTAAAAATAATATCAAATAGTAAAAACTATGTGTTTAGATTTCAAATTCGTGGTTTTGTATTTAGTAATTTGAATTGGTACTACATTACATACATACATAATATTGTTGTATTTGACACAACTCTTGACCTTCGAAATTGGTAAAGTTACAGACCAATTTTAACTACTGTAACAACCCTGGCAATACGTTGACTTTTGTGAAGGTATACCCATAAGTGCACTGATTGACCTAAAAATATATTGGATGAATAGAGTTAAATTTACCTAGCTCAAATGTCTCAATGAATATTTATGATTAGGTAACAAAGCTGAGCTAACATAAAATAAGGATTTATTATCTGAGCTTATGACGTAGGTATGTAACTTAGAGCCACTGCTGCAGATTGAAGCTAAATCCAGTTTAAGACATTACTCTGTCTTTATAAAGATTGATCTCAAAAAAGTATATAATAAATTTTCGAGATCAATGGAGATAATACGAGGATTATCAGCTCTGAAATATAATTTATGAGATGCAAAGGTAGATTGCTGTTGATAAGGTTATGCACTAATAAAGTGAAGGTTCACCTTTCTTGTTTGTCCATTTGTCTAGAAACCTGGTGCCAGCGAAAAACCAGCTAGAATATATGCAAGTCACGCGGCTATCGTTTAAGAGAGGATTATAACGGGATATTACGTAAACGGGATATCTATATACTAATATTATAAAAAGGAAAGTTTAATTTGTATCTTTGTAAAGAATGAAGATAAAAAAATTACTAGATCGATTTCAAAAAAAATATCATCTTTCGTATGGCACATTATCCGTGAGTAAAAATAGGCTATATTTTACGTATCGCGTTAAAATCAAGTTTAGTTAGTACTAGCTGTGTGTCAAGGTAGGTAATTGAAATTTTTTCGTAGCGCATAATATGCGCATAAAATTATTTGAACGTGGTTGACCTAGAATCGTAAATCGGCTATTTGGCACCAAGACCCAATTTATAAGATATAGATAATCCTCAAAGATAAAACTAAATCCATTTCGCATACATACAAATTTTAACACCAATCTCTTCTAAATTAATAAAAAAAAAGTTTATCAGAGAGTTATTTACTTTAAAGAAAAATGTTTACTATAAAATAATCATCTACTCACGTAACTACGCCCATTACAATGAATTACCTCCTCTAAACTTGCCTCAAATATCAAACAGAAACTCCTCTCTGATATCGGACACAAGTAAAATACTTTTTATTGGTTGAAATTTTTATTTTAAATCAAGTCGAGTCTACGTTCGTGAAATTTGTCAATTTTTTGGAGCTTCGGCATTTTGGAAGGCACGTTAAGCCGTTGGTCCCAGCTGTGCATTCTTTGGCACTCACCGAGCGGACATCGACGATATTTTTTTTATATAAACAAAATGATATTAAGTATGCATATGATCCACTTAATGGTAAGAAGCCACCATAATCTATAGACGCTGCGATTACAGTGTGTTAAGCCTGGTACTCATTAGCGAGCTGTAACCGTAACTTGCGGGGTACAGTACGAGGTTCTAGTGTGTACGCTTGTCAGTTGTAAACGTTGATTCGCTCCAAACCGCACGCGTACCGCTCGCAGCAGGTTAGCGAACCACGTACACAATATGCTTTTTGGTTACAGTGCATGCAACGGTTACGGTTACAGCTCGCTAATGAGTAACCGGCTTAAGGTACGCATTGCCTAACCTTATCTCATTTCTTACTGCATGGAACCATATTAAACGATGCTGAAAAAACATACATACATACACAAATAATGAAACCTAACTTACTTATTACTCATCCAGTAGTATATGAGTGGGTTGAACATGGAATTGGCCATGGCCAGCCAGTAGAAGCCGAGGTAAATGTGCTGTGCGAACGGCGCAGAAGCCAGCCGCTGGTGGTGGTATACCAACACGAAGTACGCGTGGTAGGGTAGCCAGCATAATGCGAACACCATCACCACCAACACGAACATCCTCACTACCTGTGGACAGAAAGAGTAAGAATTTAAGATACGTACCTAGATCATAGCATTTTTTTAAGATCGAAGTGGACCGTCTGTCTGAGAAAGTCTTCCTAGTCGTGCACTTTTGACAGAGGGGTCGTGGTCATGCGTCGGTCGATTCATGTTTTTTTATTGCCTCCTAAGGCAGACGAGCAGAGGAACCACTTGATGTTACGTGGTCGCCCATGGACATCAGCAATGCCAGTGACACAGCCATGCTGCTGCCTTTCCTGGAACACTCTTGTTGGGCCTTGTATAAAAAGGACCATGCTATAGTACTGAGGGAACACCGTCGAGGGAACTCGTTCCATAACTTTATTTTGAGTGTAAGAAAAGATCTCTGGTAACGAACAGTGTGCCGCCGATGCACTCGCGATGCGTTGCTATGTAATAAATGTTTTGTAGAGTGAAAGCAATTATTTACGCTTGAAGGTTTGAGGAAGTAGTTACAGAAGACCATGGTGCAATAACACTACCTGGTTTTGTGTTTCTATTGTTAAGTTAGGTTTTCACAGCTAGATAAAGTAGAACTCATCTCTGATAACATTCGTATCAAAAAAGGTGACTTCCTCACCGCGTCGGGGCTCGTTTCGTTTTCGTTTCTGTAACGAATCTACAGACTACACAACATACAGATTCTTTATCGAATGCATGTTATTAAATTAGAGCTTCCTCACTGAGTAGTTTCTGCCTATTGCTATCGAACCATTCGACTCGTCTTGTCACTCCCGCAAAAGAAATCGCAGCAAACAAAACGAAATCGAAAAGTCAAGAATTGATTCTTGGTTAAGAATCTGTATAGATTCGGTACACGGAACGGACAGCTGCCTAGAACTAAGAAATTACTTGTAACACCATTGTACTCAGCATGACAATAAAGCTTTCTATTCTATTCTATTCAAAAACGAACGAGATTATTTAACTGTGGAGTTTGATTAAATAAAAAAACGGCTGAACGAATTTGGATAAAATTTGGCACACATTACCTTGATTGGATGGATTGAGACAAAGGATCATTTTTATCTCGAAAAAATGTTAGGCTCCTGAGGGATTCTCAAAAACTAAAGTTAACGTGGAACAAGTTACAGGCGGTCCTGCCACAAGTTCAATTATATATAAAATTATAATTTTAGTCCACTTCAACGGATGTTAATAAATTCTTTTCAAGAACGAAGTGATGTTAAGTATTTACTTGTAAGTGGCGTTACGTTGAACTCAATTGCAAAGCTAATGAGGTAGGTAATTTTTGATGTCATCTAGTTTAAGGTATAATTAAAATTGGACTTAAACATTATTTTAACTAAGGCTCATTACAATTGTTAACATATGTGTTTGAATCCAATGAGCTGTTCATTTGTTTCCAAGTTGGGTGTTCTTCAAAGTAAGCACCAACTCGCGGAAACTTCGTCAAAATTATTTATTAACTTCGCTAAATAAACTTCTCACGACGTATTCCCATAAAGGTAATCCCGTAGATAGCGTAAGTTCGCAGCAAGTTCCTTCATAACATCGTACTTCTGACATAATAATGTATTGCGACTTGGCGCGACCCACTAAGATCATCATCAGAAGGGAAAATAGAAAAGCCCATAAATTAGAACGGAGAACTGATCGCCCCAAAGATACTGATGACCTGGAGCAGATTTTTATGATCCAGTATAAGGGTGCACTTTTGCAATCAGCACGTTCTACTTTTCCCCTATATCCGACAATGGGTCACCGATTATTGGACGTGGGCGTTTTTTTTGATACATTTATTAAATTTAAAGGTGCCCCTTAAATATAATAAAT
The DNA here is from genome assembly GCA_902850365.2 of Chilo suppressalis. Taxonomy (NCBI): domain Eukaryota; kingdom Metazoa; phylum Arthropoda; class Insecta; order Lepidoptera; family Crambidae; genus Chilo; species Chilo suppressalis. The sequence continues at coordinate 14,004,278 of OU963906.1, read as the reverse complement.
GTATCCAAAAAAACTTTGCTATTGTTGGAGAACGGGTGTATTTTACGAATAAATCACATTTGAATATGTACAATAATTACAATTTATTATAAAAATAGAAAAACTTTAAACTGTTACATGCTGCTAGAACAAAAGTTTATCATTGAAGAAGAAGCGATTGTCTGCATGCAGATTAGCTCAGAAACTACAAGCACGATAAAACTGTCATTTGGCATGAACTTATACTAGTCAGAGTAAAGTTCTTCATTAGATTAGCATATTGCAGATAATAACCACTAAACCGCCACTATTCCACACCGTTAAACAGGAAAAATAAGAATATTCATCCCATTAACGTTATTAATTGGTTGCTAAAGTGGTAGGTTTTTTTTCTATTGATCTCTTATTCATGAACATCACGCCAATTTAAAATCTACCTATATCTTCTCAGAAGTCTGAACTTTATTTAACTATTCGACAAAGAAACAATATCGAGTTGAATAGTGTAAACAATTATTATCAATTGCTTTGTAAATGTAGTTTATTGATACACCACTTTCAAAAAATATTTTAATTTAGAAACAAAGATGTTAAAACTCTATTGTGAAATATTGGCAATGAGGGAAAAGTTAATTGGTATTAATTACATGAAAGGATATTAACGACCGGACTCTTAATTGAGATGAAGCCCAGAGCCGACTTATACAAGACTAGTAGAAGTGAGAAAGCCGCCATGAAATGTTATGAGCAGTGGTCTACTACTTGATAAAGCCATTATATAAGTTGCCGGAAATCTGTTTAATCAGCCATTCTATACAATACTAAGGCAATGTATAGAATGCCAAAAACGTCAAGGCAATGTATGAAATATTATTCATATTATACATAATAGGTATTCTATACAATGCCGCCTTTACATGTTTTATTTATCTGTCAATGCTATTATCTAATATATAAAATTCTCGTGTCGCGGTGTTTGTGCTTAAACTCCTCCGAAACGGCTTTCCCGATTCTCATGAAATTTTGTGTGCTTATTGGGTAGGTCTGAGAATCGGACAATATCTATTTTTCATCCCCCTAAATGTTAAGGGTGATCCACCCCCTTTTTTATTTTAGATAAAGATTTTTTTATTTTTTTATGGTACAGCATTAGTAAATACATATAACCCTGAATTTTCACCCTTCTACCACCAACCCCTATTTTTTTATGGCGGTACGAAGTTCGCTGGGACAGCTAGTCTAATATATAAAATTCTCGTGTCGCGGTGTTTGTGGTTAAACTCCTCCGAAACGGCTTTCCCGGTGCTCATGAAATTTTGTGTGCATATTGGGTAGGTCTGAGAATCGGACAACATCTATTTTTCATCCCCCTAAATGTTAAGGGTAATCCAACCCTATTTTTTTTTCAATTTTTGAGTAATTTTTTTTTAATTTTTTCATGATACAGCAATAGTAAATACATACAACCCTAAATTTTCACTCTTCTACCACCAACCTCTATTTTTTTATGGCGGTACGAAGTTCGCTGGGTCAGCTAGTTATCTATAATATTTTTTCTATTATCTATCAAGTGGCTGGTGTTTCGCCGGACGCTGCCCCAGCACGCTCGCCTTGCTCGCTCGGCTCGTGTAAGTTTAGGTCACAACACTAACTGAACCTAACCCACTGTGAGTTGGTCAAACGTCCATTGGTCTGTAATTCATTCGGTGAGTATTGTAAAATAAATCCGTAATTGTATATCCAACTAGGTAAGGTTTGGTTAGGACAGCAGGTACTCTTTATGAAATCATTAGGAATTGTATAATATTACCGTATTTTCCGTTTTATTTATTACCTAGGCAAAGTAAAAAACGGAAATTAATATTTTTAATATTTCATACATTGCCTCGACGCACCGAAAATTCTTTATGTTGCCTACCTAGGTATTATATGGAATACCCGCATTATACAGATTGCCGGTGACATATACACAAACAGATAATGTGCCCCTTGAGAAAAATGGCATGATATTTTTATATGAATTTATCTTTTCGTTTTAGATGAAAGTTTCAGAACAGTTCATCATCATCATCAGTCTATTAATGTCCCCACTGCTAGGGTACAGGCCTTCTCTATGGATGGAATAGATTGGGCCATGACCCACAACGCGGGCCCAGTGCTGATTGGCGGTTGCTAACGACTGTAGATGCAGCCGGGACCAACTGCTTAACGTACCTTCCGAAGCACGATGCAGCTCGAGATAGTAAATTTTTGGTCACCCATCCAATGACCGAAAGTTGCTTTACTTCAACGGTCGCAGCCGAACGCGCTTACCACTTGCGCCATCGAGCTCAAAACAGTTAACAATCAATAAAGTCAAAGAATTATGTTGCTGTACATTTCAGTAAATAATAAAATAAAGGTATTTTTTTTAAAAAACAAGCTTTTTATTAAATGCGCTAAAAAGAAAAAAAATAAACTTTTACACTAAAACTTTTACTGTTAACTTATAACGACATTTCAAATTTAACACATTTGATACAATTTATATGTTATAAAAGCTTGTCGAGATTTAAGTACTCGTATTCACTTTCTTAGTTTTAAAATTTTAATAGGCAGCGTATTTACTTTCTTAGTTTTAAAATTTTAACAGGCAGCAATATTACCCAGTTTATGCTACAACCCTAACTAAACCAACATGATATCATATCAAATGCTTATACCCATACACAAACATGCACATACGTACATACATTCATACATACACACATATGTGCATACGTACATACATACAGATACCATATAAAGACAAAATATACTCGTCAAGAGTTATTCTCAGCAAGACCTTTCATTTGATACCCATACTGTAGGCACGAATAAAAGAATATTATCCGCCATTCTGGGTGTTCTGCCATGTTGGTTTGGAATGACGTCATACAGTTAACCATGCTTTGTCATCCAAACTGAACATGCATACAAAATTTTAACTCAATTGCTTGAATATATCTCTTTCAAAATTGATATTTGAGTTTTAGTAGTCTGCCATATTGGATTAAGAGTAACGCCACATTCTTTTTCGAGATATTATCAGCAAGCCCTTTCATTTGATACCCATATTGTAGGAACGAATAAAAGAAAATTATCCACCATCTTGGATGTTCCGCCATCTTGGATTTAGAATGACGTCACACAATTAACTATGCATTGTCATCCAAACCGAACGTGTATAAAAAAACAACTAAATTAGTTAAAGATATCTGTTTCAAAATTGATATTTGAGTTTTAATAGTCTGCCATATTGGATTAAGAGTGACGTCACATTATTTTTCGAGTTATTCTCAGCAAGCCCTTTAATTTGATACCCATATTGTAGGAAAACATTAAAAATGATTGGTCCGTCATTTTGGATATGACGCCATGTTATATTTAGAATGACGTCACACAGTTAACCATGCATTGTCATCCAAACTGAACGTGTATACAAAATTTCAGCTCAATCGGTTACAAATATCTGTTTCAAAATTGATTTTCAAGTTTTAGAAGTCCGCCATATTGGATTAAGAGTGACGTCACATTTTTTTCGAGTTACTCTCAGCAAGCCCTTTAATTTGATACCCATATTGTAGGAATGCATTAAAAATGATTGGTCCGGCATTTTGGGTATGCAGCCATGTTAGATTTAGAATGACGTCACACTGTTAATCATGCATTGTCATCCGAACTGAACGTGCATACCAAATTTCAGCTCAATCGGTTGAGGGCAAGTGCCTTAAAATTTAGTTGTAAGATTTCACCCGAACAAACATACATTGCAAGTTAAAAATAAAAGCTTGTAAAAAAAAAGCTTGTAAAAAATAAAATCCGATTTCACGTAATAAGATACAAATTCATTCGCATAGTATCGAAGCCGGTTATTTGTCACTGTCTATCAACGATCATAGCATTTAACTAAATGGCTTTGTCAATGTCCATGGCATGTGCCAAACTTCGGAATGAAATTCCTCCGATACAAATCTGTTTGACGCGCCTTGTGTTTTTCGAAGTTCTTTGTTTGTACTTTTTTTAGATGTTGCGATATTTTAGAAGAACAGTTTCAGTCCCCATCAGCGAGAAAGGTAAGCCTAGTTATAATACCAAAAATAATGCTACAATAGTTAAATAAAAATAAGTGACTGAATAGTCAGGTATACTTACTATTTTCTGTGATTTTGACTCTATAAATCGTATAAGGAAAAACTGAGACAGACAGGCGCTGCCCCACATTCGCTATCACACTATATAAATGCGTGAAAAACATATGAAAGAGGCGTATGTTCTGTTCATTATATGGAGACTGGAAATGTTGAAGGTTTTTCTTCCCAGTTAAGCTGCTTAGGGTATAAGATACAAAAGGAAAATAGAATTTGGAATTGACTTTTATTCCTAAAAAAAAATACGTGGTGATAGTGTATCCACTGCCGCATCCTTGATTGTGTTTTTTTACATAGTGTTTTTTTGCTACACCTATCTAGTTGCAAAAATATAGCTGCGCGGAATAGAAAAATCCTTTTCAACCATCCTCATTTTGTCATCCTGAACTCTTTTTAAACCCTGGTACTTGAGGGTATAACATGCGTGAAACCACAATTTGCTATGTTTTGCTGCCGCTATCTCAGAAATTATAAATGTTGAAGTTTTGTAATTAATATATTATGTTATTGATTAAAATAATAATAATAATGTTTATTGTTCAATAAATTACACGTTCTTACATGGTACTATTCTTATAAGACTATTTACGCTAAGACTAATTTTACATTAAATATTCAATGACATCTTCAGCCAAACTAGGAAGTTCATCCTGTATTTTGGCTTCAGCGCCCTTCCCCTATTTTCAGATACAGAAAAAAAAGCCAATACAAACAATAAACAAAAAAATATATAAAATCAACGTTATTCAAAATTACAATACGTTTACTTACTTATAGATAATAAACTTTTATATGTATGTGTGTGTGTATGTGTGTGTGTGTACCTAAATATGAGCGTGTATTTTATCGTATATTGTATATGAGGGTGTATCTTTATACTTATTATTATAGGACTGTGGCGAGTAAATCCTCAGTTTTTTCATAGTTGAATTTGAGCAATAAATTTGTGACCTCTTTTTTAATTATATTTTTATTGAGATGTACTATGGCAATGCATCTACTGATTTTATTATAAATATGAGTCTCCAAAAAGCCATATGTACATTGAACGTAGACCGTTCTGTAATTTCGATGATTTCTTACAACAATGTCCTTTCTACGTTTTTGCATTACTGTCGGGTCATAAGTGTTTTCACCATGTTTTTTAATGATGATAGCCAAAATAAAGAGCTTCCTGATGCTAAGGACCTCACAATACTGATATATCTATTATCTATGATTATATCAGTAACATAGAAAATGTGATATTTTCACATTCAAACTTCAATTATTACTATCATTGCTACACAAAAGAAACATTACAAATCATTACATAAAACTTTTAAGGCTGAAATCTCAAGTGTATAAACAAATAAGTAATAAATAAATATTTCCAACACTCACACCAATTATTAGTCTAGCCCCAAAGTAAGCACTGTAAGGCTTGTACTATGGGATGCTAGGGTAACGGATAGAATACATATACTGTACATATATAAGTATATTTATATAGAAATACATATTAAACATCGATGACTGGAGAACAAATGTCCGTATTTATCACACAAACATCTGCCTCCACCGGGATTCGAACCCGGGACCTCTCGAGTCGGCGACACCATGAAATCCGACGTACAAACCATTCGGCCCCGGAGATCGTCAAACGACTTATTGTTTTGTTCTTTATTCACTATTTAAATAAAATTCTCGTGTCACGGTGTGCTTAATTGAACTATTCCGAAACGGCTCGACCGATTTGCATGAAATTATATATGCATATTCAGGAGGTCTGAGAATCGGACCACATCTATTTTTCATCCCTCTAAATATTAAGGGTCCACTCTTAAAATTGTTTTTGACAAAATTTTTTGTTTTTATTTTTTTATGATACATCATACAAAAATACATACAACCCTAAATTTTCACCCTTTTACCACCAACTCCTACTTTTTTATGGCGGTACGAAGTTCGCTGGAACAGCTAGTTCACTATAGATTTTCATAATGCCTTACTAGGTATTATATTAAAACTAGCGGCCCGTCCCGGCTTCACACGGGTGTATTAAATACTATGTAAATATAATGAATCAGCATTTATATGTAGAATACAAAGATTCTACTTCTGTTGATGATTAACAACAAATAAACAAAAGGAAACAGTGGAAGAGCTTTTCACTATAATATAACGAAAAAACAATTTTACAAAAGTTACACAAACAAATTTGAAGGACGTAAATTCAATGAAAGAAAATTCAGTTCCACACGCATCGCTTAGGGAACCTCGGTTTTCATTCTACGGCAGTCAATTTTCGATTTTTTTAAATTTTAGAATACTTATAATTTTTATTATTTTTTAAAGCATGTAACTGCTTGATGTTTAAATTTTAGAATACTGCTTACGTCACGTTCTATTGTGTCTTGCGCTTGTTCTTTTTTTAAATATTGTATTAGTTCTGAAATGAGAAAGTCTGAAGCCACTTTTTTATAATTATTTATATAGGTATGGAGCATTACAATGTCTCCATCCGTATATTGAATATCTATAGAAATACCTACTATATAGCTTCCCCAGCGAACTTCGTACCGCCATAAAAAATAGGGGTTGGTGGTAGAAGGTTGAAAATTTAGGGATGTATGTATTTTTGTATGAAATAGTCCAAAAAAATTGTTTAAGGGTAGTCCACCCTTAACATTTAGGGGGATGAAAAATAGATGTTGTCCGATTCTCAGACCTACTGAATATGCATATAAAATTTCACGAAAATCGGTCGAGCCGTTTCGGCTAATAGTTAAAACTGTCTTTATCAGTTATTAATAAAATGTGAAAAAATAGTTATTGCACTGGAAATTAATAATAAATTCACGATGAGAGTAAAATTTACATAATAGATGCACAGAAAAATTAAAATAATACGTATAAGTCACTGCTACGATCGATCCACAAATGAAACCAAAAAAATGTCCGAAAATGTATATTGAGGAAGACAGGAGACCGGCTTCTTTCTCATCCCTACTCCGTGATTTTTGCTGGATGCGAGGTGACCCAGGTAGACATCTAGCGGGGATAACTGATCGATTGATAGTTGATTGACAAATTGAATTGAGAAAAAAAAGAAATTATTAAAAATAAAAATCGCGATGGTAAAATAGGGGTTGATTGTAAAGGGTTGAAAATTCAGGATTATATGTATTTACTAATGCTGTATCATAAAAAAATTAAAAAAAAATATCTAAAATTGAAAAAAAAAATAGGGGTGGATTACCCTTAACATTTAGGAGGATGAAAAATAGATGTTGTCCGATTCTCAGACCTACCCAATATGCACACAAAATTTCATGAGGATCGGGAAAGCCGAAAGCCATCATTAAGGGGCAATAATAATATAGTGTGTTCTGTGAGGTAGTGGTTTCTATTCTACCAGACGTTCTTTCCAAATCGAGCGAGAAAATACCGGTGCCTCTCGTAGTTATGTCGAAAATCTGTTTCGGAAACAAAATATGTTATTTTACAAGACACAAATTTAGGAATTACTAATGATATATATAAAGAAAAATAATAAATTGAACAATATTATCTCTTTGGTAGCTATTATCATAGTAGCTTTCGTAGTTGTAGGTAATGTGTCAATTTACATTTAACCATTTATGCGTAAAGTAATCGTAATAAGTGTAACAAAATATAGTGGACCCTTCCGGTAGCTCTTAATCTTTTTTTCCAGAAACCTTTCATAGTAACACTTTCTTAAAAGCTATATAAATCACTAACCGCCGTCGTAAAAGAATTTTATCCCTATAAGTACTTACATTAATGGGCGTATCACTTGGTTCCCATAGGTTGAAACGAAATAAAAAGAATGCCTATTTTTCAATAAAAATTGGTGTTAATTTTTATAGCTTGTAGTAAAGAAAATCCATTTGATAGTGAATCTTATATTCCTATACTGAATTCTTTCTTAGTTGTGTTCGCTTTTATTCCATTATTTAGTTACTATACAAAGTATAATCGGGTCTTATACGTGACAATGAGCACGTGTTTAGATACGACCCCAGACAAATGTTTGGCAACCCCTATGATAATAGAAAGGTAATTACATTTAAGCACATAGGTTTTCGGTTTCGAATAAATAGGCCTGATTTTCCGATGGAATTAGAGCGCTCGTCTGGGAAAGTAACCCCGACCATACAGAAGATCACAGTAAAATAATACTACCTTACTACTTAGTAAGGCTCCACGGAGGGATGGGATCTGAGTTTAGGCAACGGCGCAAGTGTTTTTTTGTATCACAAGCGTCTATATTCTTGTTGACCGCTGATTAATAATTGCTTACTAATTTTATTTATGTAATTATGATCTAACTAGTTGGATCGGAACTGGTATTGAACAGTACATTTTAGAGTTCGTCAACCGTAGACATTGAAATATTTATTCATGGCTCTTAAATAGGTTCATATTCATGGGTTGTAATGACGAAATGTTTACCTTCTGAATTTTTTAAGATAATTGATGATTTCGAACCTTTTCAAGTTACATGGACAAATATAATTACAAGCAGTCATGTGACATGAAATTAGACGATATAATATGAGTTCAATGGTTTCTTTAGATAGAATACATACTTCTGTAGAATTTTGTTACTAACATTCATAACTTTGCATAGTATACTTAGCCATATATGACTACCGAAAATTAAAATACATAAACGAATCTATTCGATGTTCGATGGACTTTTTATGAGTTTTTTTAACAAGGTCAGACAAACTGCGTACCCTAATCTTAAGTACAGGTGAAATCCAATCTCGAAAATAGCAATTGGTGTAGCGAAAAAACGTGTCCCTCAAGGCACTGTCCGATGTCCCCTTGTCGGCATAAACTCAAACCAAATTCCGCTACACCGGATCTCTGAAAACTACAAGATCATCGATTGGGTCAAACCCGCCAATTAGAATGTGGCTTTAGGGGTGCATTTTTCCACAACAGCTTTCTTCTGATTATTATGATTTCAGGCGGAGTGGACAAGATTTTTTTATATGCGACAAATAAAAACTAGAAAAAAAAAAACTGTTGTGCCCTACCTCTTTCAATTACTTATAAATTCAGTGTGTAATCAAAATATTTGTTTTAGTAATCTTTATGTCGAAGAAAAACTTTTCATCTTTTTTTTAAATAATATGGAATAATTTATTTTTTCATGGAGGCAAAATCGCGGTAATATTTTTAAATTATTAAATTAACATTACACATACTACCATGCGTTTAATATACATGCAATGACACAATAACATAAAAAATAAAAGTGACTGATTTCAGCTCATTAATTAGGAGATCACTTGTTATTATTTAAAGAAAAGTGGTCTGTACGAAAACGTATGTTAGTTTAATACCTAGAAGTAAAAGGAAAAGGCAAATGTTTTTAACACTCGCATTCGTACTAGTATAAACGGCGGGAGTACAATATCGGTGCCCTGATGGGGGTTTCGTTGATTGAATTGCGAAGTAACGAGTATATCTATTATCTAGAACCTTTGGCAAAGCTTTACCTCAAGAACTTTGATTAAATTCAGATTCCTGTTCTTATCCACTGGATGAGTATTTAAAAAGGTTGAACAAGTTCGTATTCATCAAAATAAATTTATTTTGTTTAACTTTCTTTAGGTATATGTATTTGTTAACTTATTCCAGGATTGTAATGAGCATGCCTGTTTCCAAGTTACCTTTACTTGAATATCCCTAACTTGTCAATAAAGTTTATTTTTATTTAGTAAAGTGTTTTGTCACTAAATCTCTTAAATAAAACAGATTTTTAAATTATAAATTTATACTAAACAACAGAATCAAAATTACTAGGACCTTGACTAAGTCCAAGATTTTTTTAATAATAATTTATTTATGACCAAATACTGTTCAAACATGGAAACTCTAAGACGGCCTAACTAGACTTATAATTAGGAACATTGGGTTTCAATATTTAGAGCGCGAAAGAAATTAAACTGATCATATTAATACACACATCAAAAGTGTCTAGGGATCAAGCATTTTTATGCGGATTTCTTGAGATTGAGATGTGGCTTTGTAATAAATTTATGATTTTATAAATTTATATGGATCCTTTTTGGTGCATTTCATAATTTGAATCAGGAACTGTGAATCAAATTCGAGTAAAAGATGAAAATCAGCTGTCAATATTTTCCCTATAAAAACATACAACGCATTGAAGACATTATTAGTGCTACTGTTTCCCTACTACTGATTAAAACCAACGTTATTATGGAGCGGCGACGTCATTTAAGCAGGGAAGAAATGCTCAGAGCCGTGGGAATGATAGAAGCTGGTTCCCGCCAACGTACTGTGGCTTTAGCTCTGAATACAAGTCAGAGTGTTATCAGTCGACTTTGGACACGATACCGAAGCACTGGTACCGTGGCTGAGCGCCATGGAGGACGGTATCGCTGCACCACACGGAGACAAGACCGATACATTCAAATCTTAACTCGAAGAGCTCCAACAATAACCGCCATGATGTTAGCCGTGAGGCTTCATCACTCTTCAGGGAACTTAATTAGCGACCAAACAGTCAGAAACCGCTTGCATGAAGTGAACCTTCATTCCCGAAGACCGCTACGGGTACCACCTATAGCAATGCACAATCGTAGGATTCGATATCAATGGGCTCTTGAACACAGAAATTGGGCAGAAGAACAATGGCGTTTCGTGTGCTTTTCTGATGAGTCTCGTTTTGGTATGAGACCGGATACAAGACGTATACGACACTGGAGAACCCCTGGACGCCAACAGCGATTAAAATCCTGTCAGGAAGTCCATCCTTATAGTGGTGGAACCATCATGGTATGGGCGGGTATTTGGATCGGCGGAAGAACTGAGTTGATTTGGATCAGAGGCAACCTCAACGCTCAAATTTATGCTGAGACGATTGTATCAGACGTCATCGTTCCTCTACAAGTGCAAATCGGTCCCTTATTTCAGTTAATGCATGATAATGCACGACCGCACACCGCAAGAGTTGTAAGACAGACTCTCGCCGCAGCTAACATCAATGTCCTGCCCTGGCCTGCTCAGTCGCCAGACTTGAACCCGATTGAGCATGCATGGGATATGCTACAGAGAAGAGCTCTGCCGAATATGGAGGGTATCCAGTCGCAAGAAGACCTTTTTTTGTTGTTGCAACGAACATGGGCGGCCATTCCACAGCGTGATTTGGATGAACTCATTTTGAGTATGTCAAACCGATGTTCTTGTGTTGTTAGTGTTCGCGGTAGAAATACGGATTATTAATTGTTTAAGTTACCCAATAAAATTTTAGAGAAAACTGTTATTTCAGTCTTTTTTTCGAACTTTTGTGTTAGTGGTTCAAATGTCAAAAATCCCTTTATTAGGAAAATGGCAAATTTCTTTATTAATGCAAAGGTGACTTGGTTTATCGTTACTGTGACAAACGAAAACACTTTATTTGATGAATCCTTAAAGAAAATTTTAATTAATATCAATCAGGAGAAAAGTTATTGCAAAAATATATGTTGATCCCTAGACACTTTTGATGTGTGTATATTGGGCCTATTTTCTCGCATGATTCTCAAAACTTCAACAATCAGGCCAGTTATGATCTTGAGGTATTGTATCTTTGACGCTCTGTCACCACGTTAGATTGAAGGACTTAAATACTAATATCACAACTAGCAAGAATCACTCAGAGATGCAATTGCAATTAATTAAAGAAGCCAATGATTACTTTAACCTTTATCAAATAGTATCAAAAGTTATCCTAAATTTAAAAGATTTAAACTTACTTCTTAAATTTAAAATATTTAAACTTATAATTTATATGCAATAAGTACCTATAACAAACGAACTTAAGTTTGTGAATAAATTTTACATAAGTAGGTAAAAAGGGGATAAGTTCATCATCAACCAATTAATGTGAGACTGAGCCGTGACCCACCACGCAGAACCAGTGCGAATGGTGGGGGCTAACGAAAAGTTGCTTAACTTTCACGATATCAGGCTGAATGCGCTAGCTAACCACCAGCACCATCGAGCTCCTCATAAAAGAATAAAAGAGAATTTCATCTTAAAAGAATAAAATATATCTTTGACCCAGAGGCAATTAACTACAGATAAAGACTGCAAATACGGAAATCGTGTGGCTAGAGATAAAAACGGAAAAGTGGGGTCGTGATTATTTATTGGAATCTTTATGATAGTGATAAATCTATTTCCGGTGTTTATTTTCGTCGAATTGTTTTGGGTCTGAAATTTATTATGCTTTTATATGAAGAAGAAGTTAATCGTAAGAAATTTAACGATGAACAAGGATAAGACAAAAATCATGTCGAATAACTATGTTGTATCCGCTCCAGTTAAATAAGAGAACGTCCGGAATTAAATTTTGATCGGGTTAATGTGGAACCGTTGTTGTTTCTGATCTTTACTAGACAAATGCTTCAGTTATACTTACCTTAGGATAAAAGCTAATGTATCGTATTTTGTTCAATAATACCCATGTTATAGTATGTAATGATTAATAAAATAGCAATTTCAAATTAGGGAAACATTTTAGGAATAAATAGTTAGATGTCAGTCTCAAACTCAAGTTTGTTCCTTTACAATCACCACTTATATCACTATACACATAATTATTAGGATACTTAGATTGTTATAAAAATAATTTAGATAACTTTTCACAAATTTTATTACCACAAAAGATGATGTATTTTTTTTTGTCAATTTGTCCTATATATGTATAACCTGAAATTATTGTTCCTCATACAGCAATTAGTAATGTTTGTTTAACAAGTTTTTCTAAAAGTGAAGAATTAAAAAAAATACTACAGTAAGAACATAAAATGTATCACTTTACACTTGTTAGTATGAGGTCAATTCAGTATGGTGTAATGTGTTTCAAGTTCCATTATATCAATACACACTTATATAAAGTTTCGTGCTGAGTGAGATAGCTGGGTTAATTATTTAATTTTAAAAAAATACATGAATTATTTCAAAAATTGGAGCACTATCTGATTGTTTTTAACATTATCTTAAACCAAAGAAATATAAATCCACGTTGCAGGATTTTTTGAAACTTCATATCCAATTTCCCTAATATCACTGTTTTCGAATTAGATAATTATTTTTTAAAGATTACCCAATGTCTACTCTATTATGGTGGTAATCTTTACTTAAAAATCAGACCTACTACTTAAGTGATCTAAACTATAAAATAAATTAAAAAAATTAAAAAAATATATATAGTAATTTATTTCAATAACATGTTTTGGTTACATTATTTTGAATTGTGATTGAAATCACCTTTAATCAAAAATGCCTGTGACTTCGCTCTTCCATAGCTTCTGTAATCATCCTTATAATTATCTCAATACAGTAAATCCATAAAGTAACTCTATTGTACTATTTAATACTTGATTTATAGTTTGCGAACGTTTTTGAGTTATGTACCTGATTTTGAAAAATAGATGACGTGTGTTCGTGTAAGTATGTCGTAAAAATGTTGTGTAGTATGCATGACAGTCTAACTGTGTATAAATTAAACATTGCGATCAAAGAAATCCCTATAGTTTAAAGGTATGAGAAATTCCGAAATTACTATCTTGCAGTTATGTAGTGTTTTATTGTATTAATGGATTTTATTTATTTAATTATACAGATGAGCCGTGCGACTGGTAAATTGTTCATTAGCAAAGGTGGTCCTAGTTACGGCGAGGGGTATAACATTCTTTCTCCTAGCCTTAATTTTGCTTGGGTCATAAGGGGTGGTTTTATGTATTTTAAAATATCTAACTTCAGTAGTAAGTAAAGAGAATGCATAAAAAACATATCCAAAAGGATATTTTCCAATTTTGCAATTTGGGACTGATAATATTCAAGTTACCCTTTTTCTTCGCCTGGTCTATTTATATCAATGTCCAATATCTTCCATTCGAGGTGCGTAGTGCGGTGTGAAGAAGAGCCAGGGAGTTATAATGAAAATCTTGGCTCGTACGTAAGCATCAATAGAAAGGAATCAAGATAATTCGAAGGCTCAAATATATCAGTGAAGAAATTCTTACTCCCGTGAACATATTGCTTAAATTGATTTTTCGAGGAAATTTCACGTAACGCCATTGACATTTGTAAATCCGAAACCGTATGAGAAATGAATAAATTTGATTCCTTATGAACATTGAATTTGATTGGATTGACACCATTTCTTGTGCGTAATTTAAGCCAGCTATATCTACTGATTGGCCAAACATTTTTCGTGAAGTGATGACTTAATAATACTTTGATATCGTATAATATGTTCGAAATTTATTACGAAGGTGAATTATCATTAGGAATAAGTGTAACATGATATTTTTTATTTATGATTTCTCCGAGTTTTTGTAGTTGTCCAGTGATATTAAATAAATTCATTGTTAAACATCTTTTTGATAGATTACTGACTGCTTCAGCAATTATTGTGACATCTTAGGCCGCGCTCACTTTATGGACACGAATTTCCATTTAGCTTAAACGTATGACGACGACTTTATGCACTATCCATAAAGTCGTACGAGCTCCACGTTGCTACGCAACCGTCTGCAGATGCTTTTTCTCATTCTACAAACTACTATGTTGTATTGGTGGCCTTTTCTTGACAACAATGGCAAAATTTAATGAAGTCCAAAACAAAACTATTCATGTTTATGAAAGTATTTGGAATCGAGTAACCAGATCCTAAGACTGCCAGACCTTACTTATTCTCTCATGGACAAAATATGGGAAATTTCTTATTATCTATCTTATTACCAAAAATATTGCAGTAAATAAGTAAGGCTATGTTTTCTGCTTACGACATTTAAAGTGTCTGGCATTAAATACTAGTGACAACTCTGTCACTAGTATTTAATGCCAGACACTCGTCTGGCAGTATTAATTGCAAATTGTTTACAATATTTTCTACAACATACATATAAATCAGTCCTCAGACTGTAAGTGAGTAAAATTTTTACGTGCCTTTGCAATCTGATACCTGAAAATTGGCCCACAGTACAAGTTAGCAAGTACGTAGACGTTGATTGTACACACTAATACTACTCAATTATTCATATTTTGTCCATGAGAAAATGAATAAGGTCTGGCGGTCTTTGGAGCTTGTACCAGAAGATTGGGATCATTCGTGTATATTAGAACGTGTATGCTACTTACTGGTTACGCGGATTTATCGTTTATTTACGAATTGCGAGTAAACTTTGTTAAAAATATTAACTTAAAATTAAAATCTATACCGAAGCAAATAGAGGTAAACATGAGAAATAATTATTTCTTATACATATGTAATTGTATATTCTAGGTTACTGATCTTTATAGAATTATGTTAAACCTGTTTTATTATAGCATCAAAAACTTGAGGCAATATTATTAACGATGGGAATATGTTAAGTAAATTTGAGAGTTCGTTTGAAATTTGAGTCGGTCTATTATTGTAATGTAACTTTGAACTTTGATATTACAAGAATCCTTGAATAATTCAATTCAACCTTAAATTTGAAGACAGCTAAAACGTAACTGTATTGTCAGTGTCATAATGCTTAAATTATCAATACTTGTTTTTAATTAGTTTGACACAGTTTTTCAAAATTAGGAATTATTTATTGCTACGCTCTAAAAAGGTTTCGTAGAAATTATGAAATCACGATGCAAAGGAAGCTTTGAAAGTGTTTTGCATCGCCTGTATTGTTTTCTAATTGTAAGCATTTAAATGAAAAATTTTGAAAATTTATTAGAAGTCGATTGAAAAAAAGTCCTTCCTGAGCCGGGAATCGAAACCGTGATAAAAATTGTGGCGATTTAATAAAAGTTTCACTTGAACAATATGATTACAACTTTTAAGAGACGATACAGTGAAATATTCCCTTCCTAACCATACAGGGGTTCATATGATTCGATTCTATCTTTTAGTTAGTTATGAGTTAGTTTTCCTCGTTATGATAGCTACCTACGACATACTATTATTGAATGGTCTCTCCTGCTAGTAAGGAAAATAACACCGTAATTAATTCTGTGACCCTGTCATGATGCCAAATAGTGTTCAGATTTCATTACGATTGGGAAATCCCTTAATTCGTATAATAAGAGATAAATATTTATGCATTATTTTACTTGAAGTGTTAATTAAAATACAATAGGCGATGTTTCTAAAGACACCGTATTAGGATTATTTATTAACATGAACCTATGCTGTTCTGTGGTGTACTCATTAAAGAATAAAATTTTCATCGGAATAGTTCCACGTAAAAGGTCCGTATGGACGGTGATTGATGATGACGATGATCTTCTATTATATTTTATTTAGTTATTATATTATATTATTATAATATTTCCTACAATAAGGTTAATCTGTTATCAGGGAGATTTAATATTTAAACAAGTTATTTGTAACGGCTAAATATAGCTACTTACTATATCTCGGTCATACAGCCTCGTTTATAGTGTCATATTATTTTTCCTAATAAAATTCAAAACCTCTAATTATTATTATTCACCAGTTTCATTTTTGTATATTGGAGGTAAGTCTGGAATAATTACAGAAATTCTAGAACAGGTTCCTCATTTTAGACCAACCCTAAGTAGTGTAAGTTCATGTTAGAAAATATCGCCACACAAAGTTTACCTAAGCCGAACTCATACTGTTCGTTTTCTCCTCATAATCTAAGAGGAGAGAGTTAGCTAAATAGAACATAGTAAGGTACAGTGTAGCTTAATTTGGCGTTGTTTGTCAGAAGGACGATTCAGCAATGTTTCAGTAACACATGCATTAATATCAAGTTCGGAAAATGTTCGGGTTTCTCCATAGCTAGCATCTTGAGAGATAAATTGACCGAATGGATGCACTCTGAATTCTAATCAGGCTACTGTTTCTTGTGTATCGTCATTTAGTGTCTAGCAAAAGCAATTTTTAGCAGAAGCTAATCTTAATGTTTCAGGGCACATATTTAAATAATAATCAGAAGAATAGTGATTATCCTCTAAAAAAACACAATGGAGAACCTTCAGTAACCCCTTATGTTATTTTTAAGTAATTTTTTAGAAGATCATTTAATTATTTCGATTTATGGAAATTTAAACGTTTAATGTGGTTAATCATATGTTATTTCAAATGGTGGTGTAGGTAATACTCTTACCTGATTGCTTAAACACCTACATGAGATAGATTAAGAGCATGCGCACCGTTAAGCGGGGCATGGAGCGGGCGTCCGCTTGAGGTGTTTGTTTCATAGACCCGCGTCACCTGGCGCGGGCGGCGGGGCACGCTAATTGGCTGTCTTCTGTGCTCTCGTCTGCGTTCTCTTTGAACTTGGTAGTATTATCAACAAAAATAATCCATTATCGACTGTTCACCCGCGCAATTGAATTTGTACTGGCGGCGCTACGAGAGGGACTGGCCTCTCGCGGGTCCCGTGACGGGTTGAACGGGCCCGCGACGGAGTACGGAGCAGATCTCCACCCGCAACGTGCCCCGCTTAACGGTGCATACGCCCCAATATATGCCTTTACCTATACTAAAGAACATTATCATACAACTACAATAAAAGGTGGTACGAGCGTTTGTCTCACAGGTTTGTTCACTCAACAGTCCCAACAAGGGCACAAAGTTTTCCAATCTCTTCCCAATTCTGAGATGAGTTTTAGTGCGCACTTTTCCGTTACTTTCTATATAGAAGCTTTTTCACGCATACCGTCTCGGAAATCCAGTTAAAAGTACCATAATACATTACATTACCATTAATTGACAGTGCCCTTAAAACAATAAGATTTTCACTTGTTTTTCTTATTTTCAGTTATTATTTTTTGTCATACAAACGATATAGGTACTTTATCAACTTTCGGCACTTTGAAATGACAATGTTAAATTATTATTATATTATTAGAATAACTTAAAATGATTTCATAATCAAAACAATCTCTTTCAAGGAGGTCCCATTTACATTGTATAAAATGGGAAGTGTCAACGAAACGAAAGCTGTTGTCTCAGATTTCCAATAGAAACAAGAAGCTTATAAAGGTCTAAAGTTATTATGTAAAACATTTTCAGTAAGAGCGGCCTTTATCCATCTGGAAATAACCATCATAAAGTTTTATGACCTATGTGAAGTGTTATCTGATAACGAGCGCCGAACCGTCCGTTTGTACTTTTGTAGACGTATAAATTTGTATAACTAAAACTATCAGATTTATTCTTTACTAAATGATTTTATACACATAATTAATTCTTCATTATTATTTCGTTCATGATACAATATTAAGCTGTTTCCAGTGAATGTTTTTTTTATATATTTGTGTTACAGAATGCGACCTTTAAGGTCGCTAACCTTTAAAAAACTTTTTATCAAATTAGGTCGAAGTGACGACGACGACAAGGTGCGCGATCCTCTGATGGTCAATAGTAATTCTACCTGCATTTTATTGATATTAATTTGTGTATGTACTACTACTTACTGTCCAACTGGTGCACACGGCGGCGGACATACTTTACCTGTTTAAAAAGTACTCTCTCTTAAATCTGCCAAAGAGTAAAAGGAGGGGTTGCCTTACAATGCTGCTAGTTGCAGACAAGAGTAATGCTGCAAGCTGAACTTAGAAACTGCATTTGCTACCGATTCAATTCGCAACTCTGAAGTTAGTTTCATGTTTCGCAATCCCTCTTCTGTCACCGTCAACTTCGAATGTAGTTAAAGTTACGTTCAACGCTATATCTTTCAATCAAACAAATTGTTTGTTGTGCCAACTGGTACAAAATTCTCTTGATCAAAAAGTTTTAGAAACAATTACCCTGTAGTGCTATTAGTTATCTGATTCGAGTTTTTAAGTTAAATTGCTATAATTGCTGCAATCGCTTGACATTCGAAAAACTTATACAGTTCCAAGTACATGTGAAATTAACGCTAATTTTTTTTCAAAAGTCGCATTGTTTTATCCATAAAGGACATCGACGAAATCGGCCCTAGCATCATCATCGACCCATGCTCGTCCACTGCTGGACATAGGTCTCTCCTAATGCACGCCACTGCTCCCGATTTTCTGCCACTCTCATCCAGCCCACTCCAGCCAGCCTACGAATGTCATCATCCCATCTTGTCTCAGGGCGTCCCACACTACGTTTACCGAGTCGCGGTCTCCACTCAAGAACTTTACGGCTCCATCGGCCGTCAGTTCTTCGGCTAATGTGACCAGCCCACTGCCACTTCAGTTTGCTAATTCGGTGGGCTATGTCGGTGACTCTGGTTCTCTGTCGGATTACATCATTTCTGATGCGGCCTTCAGGGATACTCCGAGCATAGCCCTTTCCATAGCTCTCTGAGCGACTTTAAACTGGTGGACCAGTCCAGCTGTGAGTGTCCACGTCTCGGCGCCGTATGTCATAACTGGGAGGACGCACTGGTCGAAGACTTTTGACTTAAGACATTGAGGGATGGGTGACGAGAAGACTTGACGAAGCTTATGAAATGCTGCCCAGCCCAACTGAATTCTTCTATTGGCTTCTCTCTCAAAGTTGTTTCTGCCTAATCGGAGCGTTTGTCCTAGGTAGACATATTCCTGAACAACTTCCAGAGGTACTCCATTAACAGCAACCAGTCCCGGATCAACGAGCTCGTTGAACATGACCTTGGTTTTATCCAAGTTCATCCGGAGACCGATGCGTTTGGAAGATTCAGCCAGGCTACTCACCATCTCCTGTAGGTCTTGCAGGGTTTCAGCCAGGATGACGATATCGTCCGCGAATCGAAGGTGTGAGATGTATTCGCCATTAATATTTATTCCGCGTCTTTTCCAGTTGAGCGTTCCGAATACGTCCTGCAGCGCAGCGGAGAAGAGTTTCGGGGATATTACATCTCCTTGTCTCACACCACGGCGCAGCAGGACAGGCTCGGTCTGGCCATTCTGGAGCACGACGGACATATTAGCGGCGTTATACAGACATCTCAGCACCTCGATATATCGCCAATCAACTTGGCACCTCTGCAACGCCTCAAGAACAGACCAGGTCTCGACGGAGTCAAAAGCTTTCTCATAGTCCACAAACGCCATGCACAGGGGCTGGTTATACTCTTTGGTCTTCTGTATAACCTGTCTCACTGTGTGAATGTGGTCTATGGAGCCATAACCCCGTCGGAACCCGGCCTGTTCTGCAGGTTGAGCTTCGTCAAGTCTTCGTGCAAGGCGATTCGAGATGACTCTCGATAACAACTTATAGACATGGCTCAGGAGTGAAATTGGTCGATAGTTCTTCAGTAAGGTTTTATCACCTTTCTTGAAGAACAATACGACCAAGCTCCGGTGCCACGCCCTAGGAGTTCTCCCGGAGAAAAGGACCGAGTTAAATATACGCCGGAGCTCCTTCAGCACCGGCTTGCCGGCAGCTTTCAGAAGCTCGGTTGTGACTCCGTCTTCCCCCGGGGCTTTTCCATTTTTGAGTTGCCCAAGAGCCGCCTCGATCTCCTCGAGGCTGATGTCGGGGAGATCCTCCGTCACATGGCGGGTTAATGTGGCTCTTGAATCGCTCCTATCCGGCGTAGGGTGGGGCGAGTGTGACGCGTATAACTGGCTATAGTAGGTATAAACTTCCGAAAGAATCTCCGGTTTCGACGTGACGACTTCTCCATTTGTTTTGGTCAACTTCGTCAGGTGGCTCCTTCCAAGCTGTTGTACGAAGACTTTGGACCCCCGGTTCTGCTCAATTGTTCTCTGTATTAAGAGTGTATTGGAGCGTCGGAGGTCACGTCTTATCAGCTTGGAGATGGACTTATTCAGAGCCCGTTGTTCTGACGAAGTGACTAGTGGATCGTTTCGCCGCTTGTCCATTAGATCCAGAGTCTCCTTCGAAAGCTTAGACCGCTTGCTCGTACGTCGCAGCTCACAGAATTTCGCACCCTCGTCCCGAAGGATTTCTACCACTTGGTCGAGTTCCTCGTCGATGTCAACGTCAATTGTGGTTTCCAAGGCAGCGAATCGATTTTCCAGTTTCATTTGGAATGCGTCAGAACCAACGGCCGATTGGAGCAGATTTGGCCGGAGCGTTGACTTCATCAATCGAGAGCGTTCTAGGTTAAAATCGATATTCAGAAAGGCTCTTAGAAGTCGGTGATCACTTCCGGTTTTAAACCTATTGATCACTGAGACATCTCTGAATATGCGCTTCTTGTCCGATATGACGAAGTCAATCTCATTCTTGGTCATAGTATCCGGGCTTCGCCATGTCCATTTTCTCTGGGGCTGTTTCTTAAAGAACGAATTCATTAAGAAAAGCCCCTCGCGTTCCAAGAAATTGACGAGCATTTGCCCCCTATGATTCCTATTCCCATAGCCATATGATCCTAACATCGATTCGCTGCAAGTCTGTACTCCCACTTTAGCGTTGAAGTCCCCCATGACAACGTTAAAGTGAGCCTTGGTGGTGGTGTGTAAGGCTCGAGAGATGTCCTCGTACATCTCTTCCACTACATCATCCGAGTATGTCGACGTTGGAGCGTACACTTGTATTACCTTTAGGCTATACCTTCTGGTTAATTTTATAATGAGGTACGCAACCCTCGTCGACACACTGGAGACTTCAATCACGTTGTCAGTGAGGACTTTGTTGACCAGGAACCCGACGCCGCCCTGTGACGGATTATCTCCCTCTCTGAAGTACATCAGATGGCCAGACTCTAAGGTCAGCGTGTCCTCGCCCTCTCTGCGGACTTCGCTCAGCCCGAGCACGTGCCATCTTATGTGCCTCAGCTCCTCCTCCAGTTGAGCTAGATGTGAGTCGAGCCGTAGCGTGCGACCGTTATATGTCGCCAAATTAAGTGTTTTTTGGCGGCCTACCGTAGCCCGGAGATTCTTAGCACCCCCTGCCCTGCCGTAACCGAGACCGCCGCCTTGGCCTGGAATAGCAGGGCTACCGGGAACTGGGGGCCGGGACAATTTTGCGTTTTCCATTTAGGAGGGATTGGACCATAACCCACCACGCTGGTCCAGTGCGGGTTGGTGGGTGGTTTCGCCAGGGCCTCGTCTGTTATACAGCAGGACGCACCGCTTGCAGGGGAGGTTGGCTTGGGACCCGAAAGATGTTGTGTAGGCCCCCTTGCGCCCCTAGCATGCCCAAAAGAATGTCCTTCACTATTATCTTTCTATTATTTTTTTAACATATTAGCAATTAATCATAGTAAACGGACAATCTGTTTAAAAAAATAAAAAAATAAAGTTCTGTTACTAGATACTACAGTCTATTCATCCAACTTGGGACTCCTTTTTATTGAAAAAACAGCATTAAAAATCAACTGATAACTGGATTCAAAAGGTTTCAGTCTATAATAACGATTTATTTTAATAGTTTATTGGCTTCGTTTATATTTTATTATTAAATGGGTGATTCTGTTAAAAAGTTGTGCCAAGATTGTTTACCTTAATAAATGCATTAGAGGCGACCATAGGTATTTATCAAAAGAAAAATAGAGGTAACTTAGTTAATAATACTTATTACTAGTATTATATTTATAAAAAGATTATTTCTGAAATTATGTAAAGATATTTTATACTCCCACCCCATGTAATATCTGTTTATTTTTATTAAAATCATAATGATAACCAGTTACATACCTAATTACCGATAGTAAAATATAGAAACAGGTAAATGGAAAGACTGAACATTTCATTTGAAAAGAAATCTATTATTACTACAGATAAGGTATAGGTATCGTAGGTGCCAACTGACAACACTCATTAATCAATATGAATATAAGCCTTTATTATTTTTATTATTAATTACATTTTATGTTAATTTAATGCATATTATTTAAGTGCTTACATAGAGGTAAACACTAAATCTATTCAGAATATATAAAGTGTACATCTTTTACGATTAAGTATAATAATTATAACCTCAAAATCAAATACATTATGTAGTAGGCCACGGTTCCTCAAGTTGTCCGTATCTCAACAAATGCCTAATTAGAGTTTATGAATGATTCCGAACACAACTAGCATTTTCTCATTGCTGGGCGTTCTAGGGCATTCAATGTATGGGGAACGAGCAATGTCCTTTTGCTTTTGTTTAAATACTAAAGAAAACCTAACCAATTATCAAAATTTGACATACAATACTTATGTATTTGTTGTAAAATTAACTATTTATAAATAATAAATATTTCTAATCCTCACACCAATTAGCCTAGCCCCAAAGTACTACTGTAAGGCTTCAAGTACCACTGTAAGGCTTGTGATAAAGGATACTAGGGTAACGGATAGAACACATATACTGTACATATATAAGGATATTTATATAGAAATACATATTAAACATCCATGACTTGAGTACAAATGCTTGTATTCATGACAGAAACATCTGCCAACACCGGGATTCGAACCCGGGACCTCTCGAGTCGGCGACACCATGAAACCCGGCGTACAAACCACTCGGCCACGGAGGTCGTCACAATTTAACAATGGATCAAACAATGCAGCACATTAAATATTAATGAATTAAATCAGCAACTACGTATATTTTCGCTGAAATTCAATAGAATGAAACTTTAGTAATAAAACAAAAACACTTCAGAAGTGATATAAAGTTACAGATAACTAGTAAATAAAACTACTTTATTGTCCTCTTCTATAAATAAGAACTACTCCTGGGAACGCGTTTTAGCCATCGACGGGAGGTAATGGAAAATTGAAAACTCTGATATCGGTAAGCGAGTATAAGAAATATTTTGAGAATTGGATCAATTGCTGGCATAAGTGCGTCGCACTCAAGGAAACGAAAAAGGAACAATTGGAGAATTCTATCAAACTATCTTTATATTTTTAATACTGTATTATATATTATTTTTTAACATATATTATTGTAAGCTTTTTAGTGCTATATGTATAATACAAAAGAAAAATTTAATAAAAAAAAAATTGCGTGAGTGTCGTTCGGAACACTTGGATGGAAAGAAGTTATAGGGTGACAAATATTTTTAAATTTTGAACTTTGCCTAGGTAATATATACAATTCAGGAAAGTTTAAGATAAACAGATTAACCTGTGTTTATCCTAACCAAGCACCATCCACATAGATATTAAATAAATAAAACAAGGAAAAGTCAAAAAAATATTCATCCCATCATTGATCAATCATGTGAAATTCCTCATGCGAATTTCCTCATGTGAAATTCCTATCAACAGTCAGAAATTCGTTTGATTAACGCTATTGACGCATTTATTCAGGTCACGTTACAATGCTTCTATCTAATTTGAAGTTTTAAATGTCCCAAAATTGAATCAACCAATGCAAATTACAAACATATAATCGTTGTACTTGAAACTTTTCAAACTCAAGTGCGTCAATGAATCCTTAAATTACTTTAACTTTATGGTTTTGAGAATATAAATTTTTAGAACTTTACTTTTAAAACCTTCCTTTTTCGTAAATTGATTTTTAACGCATTATTAGCTGCTTGTTTGTCAAGTAGTTAGGGTCAGTACGTGCATAAATAAGACATTAGTTAGAAAGTCGTAAGCAGAAACAAAAAGGATTCGTTACTATGTACTTAAGCTAGATATCTATTTCAATTTCGGTAATGGATTCTAACACTAAATTGGTAAAATGACGTTTAAATTATTGGTTTGGAAATATTTATTTCAACATCATCATAATTTAAAGTAAAGAAATGGAAAGAAAATATCAATTTATATTTATTTAATTCATTATTCTCTTTTTTTTTCTTTTTTACTATTAACTTTGTTTTATACTAACCTATATCATATACTAACTTTTCTATGACTAAACATGTTTCCTTAAAACAATATTCAACGTACACTACACGTACAATTGCATCGAGCCAATCACGAATCTTCTTCAAATTTTATTTTAGTAGTTGTGGGACCGTC
Source organism: Chilo suppressalis (assembly GCA_902850365.2). Classification (NCBI taxonomy): domain Eukaryota; kingdom Metazoa; phylum Arthropoda; class Insecta; order Lepidoptera; family Crambidae; genus Chilo; species Chilo suppressalis. The sequence goes on along the minus strand of OU963906.1, from coordinate 13,979,244 downwards.
ATCAACAATCAAAATGTGGAAAAGGAGCTTTCCTTATAGCAGCAGGGAAGATAGTTTCCAAAACTGGCAATGAAGCGAATCCGGTTCTGTCCTAATGGACAAGCTGAGCTCGGACGGAAACGTTATCTTAAAACCAAAAAGTTATATTACGAAGTTTATCACTGTTATCTATGTTAGCGGAAACTAAATAATATCTTATAATAACAATTACCTACCCTTGTAAAGACCACTCCAAGATTGTGATTAACTAAGTCCCCAATATTTTTTGTTAACCTAAATGTACATAATAATTTCTTAATTGTTCATATTTCTTTTGAACTTCTGTCCCTGAAGTGCAAACACAAAATAAAAGGAAAAACATATACTAAGTTTAGTTATCTTTTTACCATAATTGATGTTTCAGGAATTTATACCTTGAATTGAGTTAACACTGACTACGAACTTTATTTCATATTCCTATAAGTATCTGATGAATGACACACCTAAATCAATGGAATACATATCAAAAGATATATGAAAAATTTAAGAAAACATTATCGACGTTTTCAGTAAACAAAAAAATACTTATGCTTATGCTGTACAAAAATGTCAGCATTATTTATTACCTTAACTAAAATAGAGGTCCGCAAATGTTTAGTCCTGCGGAATGAGCGAGTAAAAGGTGAATGACGAAAAAGATAAACGATGAGGATTAGTAGGGATATGGGACATAGAGACGACAAAATCTAGTACAGCTTAAATAAATACGAGGTCATGAGTAGCCTGAATTGGCGCACATAATTTATGAAAGCAGATAAAGCGAAAGACATTTATATGTATAAGGTTCGCGGCAAGTGAAAGAAATGATTTGTCACTAATCCAACCTTCGACCTTGTTTTATTGGTGAGTTGTCGTTATGTTACGTAAGTAATCTAAGAAGCTCGATAGCTCAGTATTTTGCTGTTGTTAGCGTGTGTCGGTTCTGCTACGTTTGTTGAAGTTTATCATTTTACACAATTCGTAATTAAAATGTTCATTGCATAGGAAAACGGACTTTAGACTTCACACAGAGACTTAGTTTGGACTGTAGATGAAGCCGGTACAAACTGCTTAACATACCTTCCGAAGTGTGAAGAGTTCAAATTATTAATATTATTTTAGAATTCTACGTGCTTCGAATACAAACCGAACTGGTCCATTTTTATCACGCTAATATTGTAAAGGCGAAAGTTTGTGCGTGTGCGAGTGCGTATATTTATTACTTCCTTACATCTAAACGGCTGGAGCAATTTTAATAAAATTTGGTATGGAGTTAGCTGACTCCCTGGATTAACACATAGGGTACGTTTTACTGAAGGAAAATATCCCTAATAAACCGCTGGTAGCACCGCGGGGCACATCTAGTAATACATAAATAAAATTAGTAAGCAATTATTAATCAGCGGCCAACATAACCCAATAGATGCTTATGATACAAAAAAACCTACCCTGCCTACCCTGACCCCATCCCCTACCCCGTGGAACCTCTCAACCTTACTAAGTAGTAAGGTAGTGTTATTTTACTGTGATCTTCTGTAAGGTCGAGGTTACTTCCCCAGACGGGTGCTCCAATTGGAGCGGGAAATCCGCTTTAGCAATCGCACAGACAGATTTATTCAAACCGAAAACGTATGTACTTAAATGTTATTACCTTTCTGTTGTCATAAGGGATGCCAAACATTTGTCTGGGGTTATATCTAAACACGTGCTCACTGTCACGTATAGGACCTGATCATACTTTGCATAGTAACTGAATAAAAGAATAAAAGTGAAGACAACTAAGAAAGAATTCAGTTAGTATAGGAATGTAAAGTTCACTACCAAATGGCTTTTCTTTACTACTTAAAAGCTTTAGCTATAAAAATTAACATCAATTTTTATGGAAAAAATAGGCATACTTTTTATTTCATTTCAATTTGAGATATTTTCCTGCAGTAAAATGTATCTTATGTGTTAATACATAGGATACGTTTTACTGCGGGGAAATATCCCTAATAAGCCGCGGGTAACACCGCGGGGCACAGCTAGTAAGGAATAAAAACCTGATGATGAGCGTGAATTCCTCACAAATACAAAAAACAATATTAAGGCATTATCAAAAGTTGAAAATGTGTACTAGAACAACCATTTTATATCGTATCGTATAGTTCTAATATTTCTTAACTTTTATTTCTAGGCTGGATACAAATAACAACAATACCCAAAATTGTAACCATTTCAAAATGAACGTCGTTTATAGAATAGCGAATAGTTTTTTTTTCAATATTCTTTTATGAGTATCTAATAAAAGAGCTTGAAGAGCGAAAATGTTTATGACTTCACACTAGATTCAATATGACCGCCCTTCCACGTATAATATACTATCGAAAACCGTCTTTTTCCAAGTGATATTTAACCTTAAAGCGTTTTGATATAAGTTAAATATTGAATGGAGATTTTTCCAATTTCTGGTAACCTAGTAGAGTTTGTGATGTTGACTACTATTATTTGCTCGTGGCGTAATCTGAGAGCATTTGTGCCTTGGGTACTATTATCGGGGATAAAAGTTTCCTTCACATCATTAATTTTAAACTTACACATTCAATGGTTTTAAATTAATATGAACTAGGAGCTAACTTATCCAATTACCACAAAATGACAAAGTTCTGTTGTTGATTTTTAACTACACGCCCAGCTGTCATGTTTGTAAATCAATTTAAGGATTTCTATAGTTTTGTTGAACCTGAAGAGTTTTTGTGTACCAAAATCCAAAACCATTCCGCAGTGTGTTCGTATTGAGGATGATTAAGTAGAATCTATAATTGCTGTTTTTAATGAAACAGTTTCAGGTTTGTTAACATAAAAACTCTTTATTGCACAACACAGTAACAAAACAAAGTAGAAAAATAATATTCCTCAAAGGGCCGTCTTATCGCTAATGAGCGATTTCTTACAGACAACCCAATGGGCTGGAAATAAAAGAAGGAAAGAAAGCACTCTTACTCTCTTAGGTCTTAGGTCGTGCGGAAAATAAGGCAAAAGTTTTCTTGATAGTTAGATAATAAGAATACGAAAGGAAAAAAAGAAAAAAGCAATACAATAAAAGAAATTTTAATATATAGGCAAACATTATTAAATTTTAATATATAGGCAAATATTATATAAGCAAGTTACTACATTATTTGACGACCTCCGTGGCCGAGTGGTTTGTACGCCGGGTTTCATGGCGTCGCCGACTCGAGAGGTCCCGGGTTCGAATCCCGGTGGGGGCAGATGTTTGTGTTATGAACACGAGCATGGATGTTTAATATGTATTTCTATATAAATATACTTATATATGTAAAGTATATGTATTCTATCCGTTACCCTAGTATCCCATAACACAAGCCTTATAGTGCTTACTTTGGGGCTAGGCTATTTGGTGTGAGTGTTGAAAATATTTATATTTATTTATTACGTACAATATTGCACAGTTGTTAGTTATCCTAAATTAATAAAAATAAAAAAAACATAAATACTAAATTATTTCACAATATAACTCCACTGAAACTGTTAAGTTCAATGCAACAAGATTTAGTAAAAATTAGGTTCCTCTGACAAAAAGTGCTCCATAACTAAAATCTTAAAATAGTTTAAAGTTTGGGTACGCCTAATCTCTTAGGGCAGAGAATTCCGGAGTTGGATAGCATGTACGATCAAAGAATGGCTATACGCTTTGGAAAAGTTAGGAGGAATGAATAGAAGAAGATTGTCAGAAGAACTAGTGGAAAGTTGTGGGAGGAAGAAACAAGCTGAAAATGTACTTTGAGGTAAACAGGAGCTTTCGGATTAATGGAACAGTGCTGAGAAGAGTAGGGATAACATATGTAGATCTCGGCGATAACGAATTAAAAAACTTATTTTTTTTCCTGTAGTAAAAAACATGTTCGTACTTACGCAAAGCTATGAACCTAATGGAAAAAAAAGTCTTTCCAGTTTACTAAAAAGATCAAAGATAAGATACGGATAACAAACATCTGCTTAATCAAGGATTGGTAGAAGAATGGAAGTCACAAGAGAAATTTTGGTGGTAGTAGGCAAAAACTTACGTAACCACCTCAAAGATCTGATGACACCAAGATAGAGTGCTATCAAATATTACTCCAAAATTCCGAACTGTATCAGAAAATGGGATAAAAGTTCCATTCAAAGTAACTGATGGCAGTTGCTTAAAGTCCATCAGTGATTTGAAGTAAGGGCTACCAATAATTATGCATTGCGTTTTTATCAGATTAATTTTTAGTCAAAATGAGTGGCTCCATTCTGTTATAAGTGCTGAGTCAGTATTTAGATTATTAATGGCACTGTCCAAATTTTCTAATCGAGCCTGTGTATAAATCGAGAGATCGTTTCCATACAGATGGCAGGAAAAAGTTAAATTAAGAGTAATGGAATTGATGAAGATAGCACAAAAGCAAAGGAGATAGCACACCGCCTTGAGGAACAACGGTTGTTAGTGTACACCATTGATAAAACGATTCACCAACAATTACACGCTGCCGGCGTCCATGTAGATAGCTATGACCAATCAATCACCGCAGGAAATTTGTTAAGGGAACACAGTAAACTCAACAGGATTTCACAGTCAACATTGTTGAAGACATTACTAAAGTCTAGTAAAGTGAGGGCTGTGAAATTGTGACTCTCCATGCCCTATAGCGAAGGTCATCGGTAATTTTGACAAGTGCACTAGCTGTGCTATGGCCAGACCGGGAACTGGAGGAATTAGTAAGTTATTCACACGGAGATATTCAGTGATTTAATTGTGTATAAGACGCTTAAGAACTTTAGAAAGGAAAAGAAGGATGGAAATAGGACGGAAATGAACATAAAATCAGGATTTGATTTTTTGGGAACTGGTATAACTTGAGCGTCTTTCCTAATTCTTAGTAAACTGCCAGAGAAAAAGGATTTGTTATAAATTTGGGTGATAGATAACTGGAGATGATAGAATGTCGAAGAAAGAATTATCATATTATGGTCAATATTGTTATAGGAAGAAAGGAATTATCATATTATGGTCATTGCATACGACTTTGGAATTGATGGCACGAATGCTCCTCTCAACAACACTGTCGAAAAATTAACTAAAAGTAAACGAAGCAAAATCTGGTGTCTGCAAGGAAGACGATGCAGAAAAATGACCATTTATGCGATTGCTGTTTAAGTTTTGAGACAAATTGTCATTTCGGGATTTGTCAACCAGAGACTTTAAGAACTTCCAGACCCTAGCGGGATCACCGCTTTTCACAGTTTTATGGATATGGCGGCGCTGTGCGTCCTTGCACACTGTATTGCAGCAATTCCTGATTCGATGATATTTATCACGGTTACTATCTGTAGCGTTGCACTTGTATTAAGCCTGAGCATTATTCTTTTTAATCATTAAAAATTTTATGTCATCGGTCAACCAAGATGCAGGCAAATGTTTGATCTTTATAGGCCTATTGGGTTCATGGACATCATAAAGCTAAATTAAAAGACCATTCAAAGTATTTACTTGTTCATCGACGGTAGCGCCGTCGATCGACGGTGCTGATTAATCAACCACTCTAGCGTCATCGCGCAGCCTGTCTACATTCATGCCACCAAAACTACGTTGCATAAGGATTTTAAGCCTAAGCCTAAAGTCTAAACTTAGGAAGGCGTATTTTATAGGAAACGTATATTAAATCAAGATATAAGAAGGCATCTGCGGTGAATTAGCCATGCTTGGCAAAATGAATGGAAGAAGAAACAGTTATTAAGTCAATAAGAGAAGGTGTAAAATTGGAATAAAGGCATTGGTCCGTAAATCACATTTCGCCCATTATAATGGGATGACTATAGGATCGGGTCAAATCATCTAGAAGTTTCTCAAAGGAAGAAAAGAAATTGACTCTAAGAGAAGGGCTGTAGTAAACTCCTAACAGAATTTTAGAATGAAAAAGAGTAACTTCGAGAAGTAGGTGTTCTGCAGTATCATGCGGAGGGGTCTGCATTGATCGACTTATAACAGAAAAAGGAATTACGTAGATAGATAGTCACTCCGATATGAGACATATTAGCCCGATCGTTGCGAATAAGTTGAAAACCAAGGAGAGAGTAAGAAGTAGATTGAAGACAACGATGAAAAAGGATTCAGTTTGTTTTAAAGCTATACAGTTCAATTTTCTTTGAGTGTCTTCTGTTGGTCGCAGATGACCTTTACCCGGTAACGCTTACCGGGTTTGGGAACGGCGAGATCCTAAGGGAACTTCAAGCCGAGAATTGGCGAGTGCTTCTAGTGGTATTCCAGTCGGATGGCATCTCCCCTGAGAGCGGGGGGAAACGCTTGGGTACGTTTCTGTACCTGGTATTGCGTGTCGTGTGTAGATCGGTCTGCGTACACTTATCCTACGGGTGCGACGTCTGCCTAATGCTAAGCTAGTATGCAAGTTTGCTTTCTGTGTAGGATTAGTGATTGTGGCCTGTGTGGAAAGTATCAGTCACGTTAGGGCGGGTATTTTCGTCATCGGGGATCCACTTCAAATTTTTCTGCTCGCTGTGAATTGTGATTGTAGGCACCTAATGAACTAATTAACCCAACTCCTTTTTCTTGTATGATTTGCGAAGTAGGTGATGGGAGAACCACGAATCGATCGCAGCGCGCACTGAGGCCAAAAAAGAAACTTTAGGCAATTTAACTGTCACTTTTACTAGCGATATGCGGATACGTAAGTATCCGCGCATTATAAGTAAAAAGTGTAATAAACATGCCTTATGAAAACTGCTGCGTACCTAGTTTACTGCAAGACCAATGGCAAAAACAGTGATCACAGAGTTTCCACAAGCAAGTTGTAATCGAGAACAACGAATGAAATGGATAATCGCTGCCAACAGTAAAATTAAACATTTTAATATTTTATTTTGATTTTTGGAGGAAATAGCACATTACAATGCTTTTATATCTTTCACAATTTGAATCATAACTAATTGTTTTCCTTGTTTTATCGTTTTTGTTGGAAATTGGAATTCAGTTTTTATAATTAATTTGGTCAGTTTTGTTCGATTAAATTTTACACAGGTAGTTCTTGTCAGTTATGAGATTTTTTTTCTTCGTATACCAGGTAAATTAGCAAAAAGTATTGGACTGGTATTTTTATTTATTTACATCATCAAAACATTACAGAGATATATTGATTTGAAATATCGCTTCACGATTTTTTTGGTACAATTTTGATATAGAAGTAACGTCACGACCCCCACATGCATACTTTGATGCGCATTATGTTTGTTTGTTTGATAAAATATAAAATGTTTTCATTATTTTCTGATAATCTAACTCACGGACTAAATATAATTTCGTTTACGTAACCGTCATGACGACTTACCCGTCATTATCCCTATTTAAATAAAAGCTTTTAAAATAACATGTTTCCGTTTCTATTTGGAAAAAAGCGCGGGGAGAGTGGGTAGTTTAACAGTCGTTACTAAGCGAACTGACCTTCCTCTTGGCTCTGACGACTTGCATCTGATGGTGAGTACACTCGCCAATAGCCCGCCCCCGCAGTGCAGCGCTCATCCGCGCGTACGCCCACACCATTATCGACATGGGCAGGACGTATGTCACCGACACGAACACAATGTTGTAGCTGGAAAAAAAGGTCTGTGTCAGTCTTTTTTGTATGTTTATCGAAACTAACACCTATTATTATATTATACATTAAACTGCTAGCCTTTGTAATCTTCACATTTAACTACAAAATGTACTCTGTCCAAACCTGCGCCTTGTGCTATCCGGGTGGATTTATACACAAACTGAAATTCATTCATTCACTTTAGGCTTTTACAAAGACAAATGAATATCAATAAAGAACGTTATTGATTCGCAAATCTACGACCTTGTACTGAGATGAATTTGCAAGAAACTCAGCAAGGGCTGCCTTTTTATCCCTATTTTATTTCATACGCTATTCTCAATTGAAAGATGACATCAAACTGTAAATAAAAAATGATAATGTATTGAGATCAACTCCGATGAGCAAGTCTATTGATAGACAGAATTCTGATATGCTTCATTAAGTAAAAGGTGCTTTATCATTTATCAATTTTTTGCGTTATTCAATTCTTGAGGCGACAAGGTTTTATAGAATTTTCAAATGTATCTAAAGCAACAATATTAGTTTTTATCTCAATCTCCCTAGTTTCAGATAAAAGATAATAGTGTTTCGAAGAAAAAGTATCTTCTTCAACATCTATGTACGGCGCAAAGTATTCGCTAGAGGAGCTTTATTTTTTATTTTAACGTGCCCTAGCCCGTTTTGTGCGTTACGGAAAGCATTACTTTTACTTGAAACGTTTTTTTTTTGTCACAGGTATAAAAAGTAACTCTTCGTGTCTGTCCGCTAACTCCTCCTAAACAATGCAACAGGTTTTGATATGGTTATCACAATCAGAAAAAAACATGGAAACCATTGAGCTGCGTAATTTCACATAATAACAAAGACATTTATTGATTTATTTGACAGAAGATATGTGAATGCAACATTGTTTTAACAATAGTCCCCAAACTAGGTAAACCTGGTTCTTGAGGAGTGGAGTTGGTGAATAGACATATTAGCAATTTCCTATGTAAATTAGCTATTTATTTGCTTTGCAAGTTTATAAAAACAACACGTCCTTTTACAATCCAATAACAAATATGTGTCATCAATACGATAACCTGCATAGGGATCATTCTTCCTTGGACATTTTTTGTAGTCGGCTTCTTGAATTTCGGAAAGAAATCCAAAGATTAATACTTCATTAACAAAAAAGAAAATCAGTTAATTTGTACTTTTTTTGTTGTTTAATTATTGAAATTCGATTTTAAATATTTTTTACTTTTCTGTAAACTTCAGCCCATAAAATTTTATCATGTTATGCCCACATATTTAGAGTTACAGTTTAGTTTTATATTATTGTAATTGCTTTGTTTTTTTAATATTTAATTGTAACTTCTTTTGTGAGCTAATAAATAAATAAATTAATAAAAGCTATGATCTTCCTCTCTGAAAGCTGTCTTCGGGACTGTTTCTATCTTATCAAAAAGGATTCGATCGGACGTGCGATTTATTCTTACTGTGTATCGTATACTATTACGTATATACGATTACATTTCGGTAAGACGTCGTAAAATCTTTTTTCATTTGGTGGAAATCATATATTGACATCCCTGACACTACACTAAGATTTCCTACGCCGTGTTTGAAATAGAATTGCAGGACAGCATACTCCACCAGAAAATCGTAATGTAAAATTAATGTAGCAGAGAAATTGAATAGCAGAAATTACTTAAATACAACATAAAACATATTTAGGTTTTTATCGACACGCTAAACAATTTATGCCTAGTCCAATAACTAGGCTATAAAAAAATACCTTAAAATAATTTACAAGCAAGGTCGACAAAGTAATTGTAATTAAGAAATAGTTTATGTAAGTTAACACAATAAATTATAGAACGTAATTTTAGTGCTCCATGATAGTAACAGGGTAGTTTAATATTAATAATGTTTCCAGTTAGGCACGCAACACTTATAGTGCTTGTGAAAGTTTAACAAAATATGGATTATAAGGTAACCTATGAATCCATTTACTTATAAATGAATCCCTTTTTCTCTTGGCCACAACTTGAGAAAGGTTTTACTGATTTTATCTATATTTTTTAAGATTTCCTATACTTTGTTGAAGATTCGTAAGGAAAGTTGCGAAGTTGCGCAGAATTTTAGAAAACTTAACTCAAACTTACTACTTTCCCCAATGTCACCGGGCACTGTATTCAGGTTTTAATATTTTTTTGGACATGACAACTTTTGCCTGGTCCGGTAGTATATATAAACGCATTAATAAACAATTTAAAAGCATATAAAAACTCTATGCTAAAAGTGATCGCATTTCTGAATGTAATTTAATATTTTGTGGTAGCATTAAAGCTTAATCTGGAAGTGAATCTGTAAAAAACCCGCGAATAATGACTTTCTTCTTCTTCCAATCTGTCTGTACAAATCAGCTTACGCGTCTGAAAATTAGAGTTTAATAAGCCGCTTCCTATGCACATATTTATGAACGCTGATGAGACAAGAACTCGTTATTTGCAGAAACAATGCTGCCAAACCACGATAACAATGTAAGAACCTAATAAGCTTTAAGTACAAAATCTTTTGTAAAGTTGGTTAAATTTATGTAATCAAATATTACGTGTTATCTAACAGTCTGTACTGATCTATTCAAACTCAATTAAAAAAAATGTAACATGAAGTGGTTATGTGATTACATAAGATCAATATAGGTATTAAAGTTATCATAAGTATTGTTGTCATTTCACCAATCTCAATCATTTAGAAGAATAAATAATCCAAGTGCAATCAAAACGGACATAGGGGAAAAATAAAACAAAATTGGTGGTTGGTAACGGATACAAATAATATAAAAATAGAGCTTATATAAAAGTAAATTAGATCCCAATGCTCGCAGTCGGACAAAACGGACTTTGCGTAATCGGAAAATATCACTAGTGCCGTTGCAACAAACAGAGTTACGTCGTCGGTGAGTGTATATTTATATGTTGGTTAGGCAGTAATGGGATGTTATACAGAATTGCATATAGAAAGTTACTAACTGTGTGATAGCGGAGTTTTTATTTATTTTATTTGGGAAATATACAGACAAATAACAAAGTATATTAAAACTGAACAGTCACATGCTAAAAATAAATTTCTACATATAATACTTACACAAACTAAACTTACATACAAACAACATATTAACAATTACTAACCAATTTAGAGGTAAATGATATATCATAATCACATCTTTATTGCTTCATGTTGGTTCATACATGGGTTCTTAAATTTAAAATAAGGATTCACAACATGAGCCCTGCAAGGGAATTGCAAAAATTTTCTTAATTTCTAACAAAACATTTACAATTACACACATCGTCTACTTTTGTGATTTTTTTTTTTATCTTTTAGCAGCATGATTCATTTATGTAATACAAGTTATAAGTATGTTTATATATTATTTCATTATTTGTCCTTATTAAATATACATATCATTAAAGAATTATTTATATTTAATTATTTTTTATCATTAATATATAATTGATATGCATCTATTTATACATATTTGGTGTTATTTTATAACTTGATAATTTATTAATTTAATATATATTGCAACGATTGAAATACTGTACATTTTTTATTATTGTTATATTATTTTTTTCAATATTAATATACTGTCAATTTATTTAATTTCATTATTAAGATATTCATCAATATTATGAAAGCAGTTATAAATTTAGAAATCTTTTATTTTTTTACTGAACATATACCTTCTTATTAATAAACGAAGAATAAGCTTGGATTTATTACTCCATGTTTTGTCTCTGTTCATTGAATGACAAATGGCATTTGAGTGATATGAACAAAACACGGTGTAACTAGTCAAAGCTTATTTCGCGTTTATTAATAAGAGGCTGTATGTTTTTCTTCGTCTTTAATATACTGGAGAAATTTATTATATAACTTAATAGCCATATAGTATGGATTGCAGTTAAGGAGTTTTGTTTTGGATGGTGGAAAGTGTAATCTTTTTTTATGTCGGGTATTTATGTTATGAGTATCCTCTATTATTTTAAATGAATAAATATTATTAGAAACTAATATACATAGGTTATTTAAAAAAATCGATACCAATGTCATAATTTTGTATTTTATAAAATATGGTCGACATTTTTGTGTGTGTTTTTATTTGAGATGTCATTCTTACTTTCTTTTGCATAAGGAAAAGTGAATTCGCCTTTACACTGTTTCCCCACAGTATTATTCCGTATATTAACCAGGAGTAGGCATATGCATAGTGGGCAGCGAGCGCCATTTCTGTATTTGTGCTTTGATTTATTTCAAATAACGCATATGTGAATTTAAAATTTTATTCTTTTATGTAATTAATATAGTTTTTCCAATTAATATTTTCATCAATATGCAGTCCAAGCAGATTGAACGTGTCAACTACCTCTATTTTAGTATTTTCTATAGTTATATTTATATCTAGGGGAGGCATTGAATTGGGAAGGAAATGTATTATCTTTGTTTTTAATAAATTTAATTCAAGGTTGCGAATTTAATTCAAGATTGTGAATTTAATTCCAGATTGTGACTTAAAATTATTAGAATTACTGTCAAATTTACATTTAGAAATATTTTCCTGTCAAAATTCGATTCACCTTTGAACAGCTAGTACAAAACAAATCAAGGTTATCAGTTGGTGCATTGTTAAAAAGTCTATACTGCTCAGATAATAAAAGAATTCTGCCGAAACTTACTTCGAGCAGAAGGTGCACGTAAAGGTCGTTGCCTTAGTGATAGCTTAGGTTTTGGTAATATTTTAGATAAAAGTTCAGTACAATCAATTGTTCCATTAGCAATTTAAAGTAAGTCAACAACATCACTTATGATTTGTCTAAGTATCAGTGGTAGAAAGTGATAATTTCTGCAGAGTTGTTCGTAGTCAATTGAATTATTTTTTTGGCTTTAAAATCTAAGTATGTATCTTAAAAACCTTTCTTGAATAGACTCAATACGAGCCTTATTCATATTGAGAATTCCAAACTTGCTAGCATGTTCGAGCTGACTTCTCACGTACGCACAATATAATATTTTGATGGATTTCAAGTTACGAAAGTCAGATGATGCCCGCCCTCGCCTAACCTTTTTAACTATACTGCCAATATCTTTGTCGAATGATCATTTATTATCATGTAATATACCTAGGTCATTGATTTTGTTAACAACCGAAATTAGGTAATTGGGAAACCGAAGTTGCAAGGCAAAACCGTGGAAAAAGTTTATTTTATATTATTTAGAAACATGGGCAGTTTTTAGAGCTGAATTTTATACTAGTGCAAAGAGCTTTTGTGTTGCAACTTTTACAATTTCTACTTCATCTATGATATTATACTAGCAAACCAGTGAACCAAATGATCACCAAAAAAAAAAAAAAATTCTCGAAAACCGGAAGTGCTACGTTACTCACATCCGGTTTGTAGTCTTATCAGACTATTCTTAACTTATAACTTAAACATTCTCTATATCTATCTCTTACGGTTTGGCCGCTGAAACAGCACCACGGACGGACGGACGGACGGACTTGTCTAATAGATAAGAGATTAAAAAAACTGTATGTTGAATCGATCTTATATAAGTACTATAATGACATTACGAGTAGCAAAATGATCAATAGTAAGATACAAAATTCTGCTTTGTTTATCCTATTAATTTTATATATGTGAAAGTTTGTATGTTTGTTACTTAATCATGCAAAATCTATTGAAGGGATTTGGATGAAATTTGGTGTTTATATAGTTTCAATGTCTCAAGTCGAAAGTCTTCGACCAGTGCGTCCTCCCAGTTATGACATACGGCGCCGAGACGTGGACGCTCACGGCTGAACGAGTCCACCAGTTTAGAGTCGCTCAGAGAGCTATGGAAAGGGCTATGCTCGGAGTATCCCTGAAGGACCGCATCAGAAATAATGTAATCCGACAGAGAACCAAAGTCACCGACATAGCCCACCGAATTAGCAAACTGAAGTGGCAGTGGGCTGGTCACATTAGCCGCAGAACTGATGGACGTTGGAGCCGGAAAGTTCTTGAGTGGAGACCGCGACTCGGTAAACGTAGTGTGGGACGCCCTGAGACAAGATGGGATGATGATATTCGTAGGCTGGCTGGAGTGGGCTGGATGAGAGTAGCACAAAATCGGGAGCAGTGGCGTGCATTAGGGGAGACCTATGTCCAGCAGTGGACGAACTTGGGTTGTTGATGATGATGATGATGATGATAGTTTATGACCTAGAATGAGACATAGGATACTTTTATCCTAGAAAAATGAAGTATCCTGACGGATTCACAAAAAACTTAAGACAAAAAATCATTGATACAATGAATAAAATAATAACTAATTAATGCTTTATGGTACATCATAATTATTATTTTTAATTGAATTACAAAAGAACATGTTGACTGCAGTTCCTATATTATAATTTTGCTGTTGTTTTCCTTCTTTTATATTATAAAAAAGCGGCCACCCGCGTTTTTTAATTTTTTCTGGGATAAAAAGTATGCTATGTGACAATCCATAAACTATAAGCATACCAAATATCATCCAAATCCGTTCCTTAGTTTTTGCGTGATTTAGTAACAAATATACTAACTTTCACATTAATATAAGTAGGATACGTAGTAAGATCTTACTATTGATGTCATATTGCTTATTTCATGATAGTATTTATATAAGATCGATTCAACATATATTTTTTTATATAATATCATAGGTGAAGTAGAAATCCGTTTAGTGGTTTTTGCGTGATTCAGTAACAAACACACAAACTTTCACATTTGTGATCTTATAGTAGGATGGTTTTCTACGAGCTGGATGGTAAACTGTTATTTTTTAAGCATACACTGGAATGTAGGTTTGCCTAATATAAGATGTTGAAAAAATAAATTGAATTTGAGAAATAGGTTTAAAGGACCGATGGAGAAAATGCGAACAAACGGTACCTAAACGGTTTTCAAGTTTTCAACAAACACATCTACGAGTATGTTCAAGAGAATAATATGAAAAAGTAGCTAACATTTTAAAAAAAAATGTAAGAATCTAATACTACAAGAAAGCTGCAATGCTTTAAATGTGAATGAACTTGGGGAAAAAAGAAAATTAAATTTAACAAGACGTTTAATTTGCATGGATTCAGTTAAGGGCCGCGTGTCGTCATTATGTCTGACAGAGCTTGCACTTCGCGCCCGCACACTGCATATACACATATTTGATTGTAGTTTAATGATTTCGTGAAAGGAACATGGAAACGTGTGAGCATCATTTACGAAACTTATGTCTTTTGTGCACTAATTAGACATGGGCGTTTTTGGTTTTGAACGCAAACGGATATTTATCGGATTTCAGATTTCAAAATCGATTTTAAAATCCGTTTTTAGATATCCGATTTCAGATGTGCTGAACTTAGCCAATTCACTAGTTTGTGTTATGATTTGGTTTTATTAGCTTACGACAATCACAAACAATTAATTGTAGGAAGCAAGGATACTCGTAGATTTTCGCGATTTTCCTTCATGCTTTAAATCTAGGCTTAGGACTAGCAGAAAAGTTATGTTTACGGTTAAGAGTAAAACTTTTGCGGCGCATTTAAAAATCGGCTTTTATACAATGATTTCTTTTTACATATTTTGTAGTATTTTGACGTGACAACGTCTTAAATTAGGTTGCGGCTGGGAGTCACTTATGAAAAAGTGTAACGCTCGGTAACGTTACGATGAGTCTCTCGTGTTAAGTTTAAGTTTACATGTACAATGTTTTAGTAAACAAAATATATTTCTATAGTTAAAAACCACACCAGGCTGGTGCACCACGCGCAGGTAATGTGTGACCCACGCGTGCCCCACCTGCGGGGCATGCTTCACCTACCACGCCGCGCTATACAACCACACCAGGCTGGTGCACCACGCGCAGGTAATGTGTGACCCTCGCGTGCCCCACCTGCGGGGCATGCTTCACCTACCACGCCGCGCTATACAACCACACCAGGCTGGTGCACCACGCGCAGGTAATGTGTGACCCACGCGTGCCCCACCTGCGGGGCATGCTTCACCTACCACGCCGCGCTATACGACCACACCAGGCTGGTGCACCACGCGCAGGTAATGTGTGACCCACGCGTGCCCCACCTGCGGGGCATGCTTCACCTACCACGCCGCGCTATACAACCACACCAGGCTGGTGCACCACGCGCAGGTAATGTGTGACCCACACGTGCCCCACCTGCGGGGCATGCTTCACCTACCACGCCGCGCTATACGACCACACCAGGCTGGTGCACCACGCGCAGGTAATGTGTGACCCACGCGTGCCCCACCTGCGGGGCATGCTTCACCTACCACGCCGCGCTATACAACCACACCAGGCTGGTGCACCACGCGCAGGTAATGTGTGACCCACGCGTGCCCCACCTGCGGGGCATGCTTCACCTACCACGCCGCGCTATACAACCACACCAGGCTGGTGCACCACGCGCAGGTAATGTGTGACCCACGCGTGCCCCACCTGCGGGGCATGCTTCACCTACCACGCCGCGCTATACAATTACACCAGGCTGGTGCACCACGCGCAGGTAATGTGTGACCCACGCGTGCCCCACCTGCGGGGCATGCTTCACCTACCACGCCGCGCTATACGACCACACCAGGCTGGTGCACCACGCGCAGGTAATGTGTGACCCACGCGTGCCCCACCTGCGGGGCATGGTTCACCTACCACGCCGCGCTATACAACCACACCAGGCTGGTGCACCACGCGCAGGTAATGTGTGACCCACGCGTGCCCCACCTGCCGGGCATGCTTCACCTACCACGCCGCGCTATACGACCACACCAGGCTGGTGCACCACGCGCAGGTAATGTGTGACCCACGCGTGCAAGTAAATTCTTATTCTTATTTTCATTCAATTCCTTGTTCCTATTGTGCAATTTAATTATATTCATATCAATAAATATTCTACCGAGAAAAAGACGTTGTCACGTAAAATCTTCGCCCGTAAAACCGACTTTACAGGCAACCATTTTTTTTTGTTATTCTGTTTGTTTTTATTATTTTTCAAACCATTTACAAAATCAAACCTAATTACTTCAGGTTAGCGTCCAAAAATGTAAGTTGCTCGACTTTTGATGTTTTTAGACGACATATCTTTTCAGTGATAAATAATCCCGCCTCAGAGAACAGCAATAGATTTCCGTAAACAGCAAATCGAAATCGGACTTCCGAGCACGAAATCTGACTTCCGAAAACGAAATCACGAATTTCGAATCCGATTTACATTTGGATACTTGTGGTATTTGGTTTTGGTTCGGTTAGATTTCTGAAATCGGATTTTCTTGTTGAGAAATCGTTCGATATCGATTTGTATTTGAAATCGGATTTTGGATTCGTTTTGATATATCGGACGCATGCCTAGCACTAATTTGAAATGCTTAAAAAATTACATATTTTAAGTCAATAATTCAACAGTAAACTTTAAGTAAAAGAAAATCAATAGTGTTTATACCTTCGTTACCAATTTATTATGTGTCTTTGGAAACAATACTTTTTTACTTTTATAATCTTATTACACAATACAAGAAAGAGAATTAACGGATCAAAGCCAGCAGACACGTATAAAGGATGAGATTAGATGAATAGAAAGTACTTCGGCGAGGGGGGAAAAACCGATTTCGGCTGATCTCTAGAGAACCAGGCGTAAATTTATATTTGCACGAGTGTGTGGGTATGCTGTCTAATTAATAACATTCGGTTGCTCAACCCGAGTTTAATTTTTAGCCGCTTTAATATTTCCGAGCTTGCCAGCCCATATAATATATATTAAGTACTAGCGGCTGCCAGTGACTTCGTCCGCGTTATTTTTTTTTTATAATTCCACAGTAACCTAACATTTTTCTCGAATAAAATGTATCCCATGTCTTTTTTGCTTGACTGAGTAATAAACACAAACATACAAATACACGAAAAAACAAACTCACATTTATAATATTAGTAGGATGACATAAATAAAAATCACACCTATTTAAAAAAAATGTCACGCACATTGTTTATTAAACAACCATGACTACATGTACCTATTCTAAAGTGATCAAATGACAAACATAACCCCAAAGATTCTATATACTTATTTATCTGAAATATTTTCCCCTTAAAGCCATTTGCAGTAAAGCTAAGGTGGTCCACCCACTGCAGCCCGCTACGTAGAGGAGCGCGTGAGCGCAGATTTTAACGTTGTATACATAGTACAGTCAATCTGTCGAAAAAAATATCGTTTCAGTGAAAAAAAAACCTAAAGGGTAAGTCTTGTTTTTTCTGTTGCCAAATGACGTCAGTAAGCCACCTTGGCGATGGGCGTGTTCAACTCGTAGGCGTTTTTTGAAAAACTCAAAAAAACCGTCAAAAATTTTTTAAAACTCATTTTTCTTGTTTTGTATGCATTTTAGAGACTTTTTTTCGAACATAATTGTAGAGGGCGTTGAGTACTACAATTTATGTCATTGTTGCAATCTCGTACAACAAAAAATGCGCATTGTTGGTGGCGCTAAAGTCCCAAAAAAGTGTTTTTTCACTTTTTCACCCTGAAAATATCATTTTAATGGAAAACTTTAAATGGCAAAGTTGTTTCGTACATAATTACCAACAACTTTTGTATAAGCAATTTTTTTGTATTACTTACCGTTTTCAAGTTATAAATTACGCAGGTATGAAAAATCCAATAGAGCGGTTTTGGGCAGTTCAAGTACACATTTTCAGTGCACATTTCAATGTACGTTTTACTATTTTTTATTTTTTTTCATGATTGAAAAACAAAAAAAAATGAAAAACAAATAAAAAAAAATAGTTTTATTTTTATTTTTTTCATGATTGAAAAAAGAATAGTAAAAACTTACATTGAAATGTGCACTGCAAATGTGTTCTTGAACTGCCCAAAACCGCTCTATTGGATTTTTCATACCTGCGCAATTTATAACTTGAAAACGGTAAGTAATACAAAAAAATTGTTTATACAAAAGTTGTTGGTAATTATGTACGAAACAACTTTGCCAGTTTAAGTTTTCCATTAAAATGATATTTTCAGGGTGAAATAGTGAAAAAACACTATTTTGAGACTTTAGCGCCACCTACAATGCGCATTTTTTGTTGTACGAGATTGCAACAATGACATAAATTATAGTACTCAACGCCCTCTACAATTATGTTAGAAAAAAAAGTCTCTAAAATGCATACAAAACAAGAAAAATGCGTTTTAAAAAATTTTTGACGGTTTTTTTGAGTTTTTCAAAAAACGCCTACGAGTTGAACATGCCCATCGCCAAGGTGGCTTACTGACGTCATTTGGCAACAGAAAAAACAAGACTTACCCTTTAGGTTTTTTTTTTCGCCACTCAACCTACAGATTGACTGTACTAACAAGTATCTCAGTTCTTATAGAAATCCCGTAACCACACACTGATCAAGCGTGGGCGCGCGCTACGCGCGCAGTTTCTGCCAATTGGCGCGTAGGCGCGGAGCGTTCCGTGGGTGGGGTATAGCGTCACAGTCCCGCGTGCGTTTTTAAGCCGATTCTCCCACTGGCAACGCATCCCGACGCGTAGCGCAGATCTGGCGCTCCGCGCTTCGCAATGTAGCGCGATGCAGTGGGTGAATTGTCTAATAAGCAACGAACTCAATTAATTTTTCATTACAGTCAAATATATCTAGGAAGAAATTTCCGATAAGCTTAACTCTGAATACCAAGGATACTTTAGCAACGGCTGTTAGAGATAATGAGGTATATGTTAGGTATATGTCGTAGAAGTTTGCTGACGCCGGCTGATGACGGATAATCGAGTGCACATACATGTATGTAATATATCGCAAGCGCAGAGCTAGAAACTCTTACCAGTAATCCGTCTTGGAAGTAGGGTAGCTTCCGTCGGGCCATTTGATGAAGCATATTTCCCTTTCCCCGTTGATGTACCTTAAACAAAACAGCATTGAATAACAAAAGTATTACGTTGTGAAAATAAAAACGAAAGCACGGCTAAGGAGAATTCAAGAACACATTTTGAATATACAGTGGCTGCGGGATTCTTTTTCAATTTTGTTATAAAACAAATCGAATGAAAAATTATGTTGCGATGGACAATTTCATGAACTTTGCCGGCTCTGAATTGGCATTTCATTTCAATCTCATTCAAATGTTCGTAAGCTCGGAAACCGCATCGCAGAACCCTTTTGAATTGAAATAAGCAAGGACTAGAGAGACGTGAAGGTGAACAGATATTTGTAATCCCTTTAGTTATAATTATAGCTTAGCATCGAGGCTGTATGTTCAATATTTTCTTAAACATAATTTCATTTTGTTTGTAGTATTATGACTTCTCCTGTCAACAACTTTGTTTAGATAAATAAGATACACTTTAGACAGCTTTGACGAACCTTTAATTAAATTTGTTAATTAAATACAAGAACTTCATAAATAATTATCAAATAAAATTATATCATTATCCATTACCAACAAAAAGAAATAAATGATTTAATAATATTTTGAAAAGATAGCTAGCCAACAATAGGGAAGATGCAATATTTTTATTTTTGTTTTCATTTTAAAGAATTCCATGTAGAATAAACCACAGATATATTAAAAAATTAAAACATTGTGATTTATCGGAAAAAATGCGGTTTTAAATTGACAATTTAAATTTTCGCGCGAAAACGAACCTGTGGTTGCGATGACGTCACTCCTGTCTGTCACTGGTCGTAATTGTGCGTTGCTGGCTTTAAATTTTCATACTTTTGCATATTTTTTCGACTTCCGAAATATTTTTTTGAAAAATTTAAAATGGACTATCCGTCAACATCATGTTATCATAACAATACCACTAATATTCCGAAAAAAAGCCGTGTTGACTCATGTTTTGTGCCAATCTACTTCAACAAATTCCCAAATAAATTGTTTTTGACTGGAACTTCTGACCCAAAACTGAAAAAAGTGGTTTCAAGCTGCGAAGAGAAATGACAATTATTCTCCAAAGACCATTATTCGATGCTGAGAAGATCACTTTGACGTAAGTCGGCGAATATACTTGTTATATGCTTAATTAATCTGCTTGTACGTAAAAACGCATTAGTAACCTACCTAATACTTACAAAACCTGTCTATAACATATTTTTAATTTTACAGTTGGAGAATGACGTCGAAAATTAGATAAAGTTTAAAATGTGTGGCACAATCTTCACATTGGCAGGACTGAACCAAGCTTTGCGTTTCATTTAAAATAACTGTAACACGATAACCTTCTTTACGTACTTTATGCTCCGGAGAACTCGACTTTTTACTGTACATAATTTTCCATCTCTTTTAATTTGGACATAGCCGATTGCATTATCGCCGTAAGATTTGTGGAAGCCGCTGAATAAAATACGAAGTTTAACAATTACGATTTTTACATACCGTAGTAATTTAGTCCCTTACATTTCTACACTTAAAAACTCTGCACTTTGGACAAATAAAGTTATAACCATGTCAACGCTAACTCTTGGTAAATTCCTGGAGTCTGCTTTGATAAACGCAACTTCCATTTTTATTAAATGTAAAAAAACGCAATAAATATTCCCATAAAATAATATTTACTTTAATAACCATAACCTCAAAGAAGTTGTCATAACAGGAGTGACGTCACTAAACCCTGATTGGTGTTTTAAAATACGTTCCGTTTCAAGTATTTTTAATTCGTAATAATTGTTAAAAAACTACATTATGTAAAATAAAAAAGTTGCAGTGGCATTTCTTTTATATTTTTTTAACATTTTAATCATAAAATTTACATAAATATTATATATGCAGCTTCCCTATTATTGAAAAGATGACCAATATTCTGAAAAGCATCGGAAACGTATCGCTGTTCTAAAAAAACTTTTCCCTGTTTTTATAAAATACCATTTTTATAAAAAAAAGTAGCTGACCCAGCGAATTTCGTACCGCCATAAAAATAGTATAAGGGTGAAAATTTAGGGATTTAGGAAAATTTAATTTTTAAATGCTGCATTATAAAAAAATATAACTTACTTAGGAGTATAAAAAATAAATAGTTGGCGATTCTCAGACCTACTGAATATGCATATAAAATTTTATAAAAATCGGTCAAGCCGTTTCGGAGGAGTATGGTAACTAACTCAAACTCATTTATTCAGTCTAAGCTGTCACAAGTTCTTGTGAAAGTCAAACGCTACGCCATCGGTTCGTAAATCTACGGCGGGAGACCTTGTACTAAGAAGAACCGGCAATAAACTCAGCAAGGGCTATTTTTTTTTCTCCCTGTTTTGATTCATACAGTGTCGTCAATTGAAAGATGACGTCAAAAATTTAAAACATGTGTTGATGTCAACTTTCATCACATTAATATTATTAATTAACAAAAGTTAAGTATGGCTAGGTAATTAAGAAGTGGCGATTAAACAATTTTCAACCAAAATAGCAAAGTAAAACGACTTGAACGACTTGACGAGCCCAATGTGACTTATCATTTATGAAATCTTTAACAGTATAGTAACCTTTCTTAAGGAGACATGTTTTTATACACACATTTAAACATATTAAAAGGTAAATTAATTATATCTTTTGGTATTTTATTATAGTAACATATACATTGACCCACAAATGAACCAAGAACCTTTTGGAGTCGCAACGGTGGCAATTTGAGTTTAGCTTTACTTCTGGTATTGGAATTATGTATATCATCGCGCTTCGTATATAAATTTATGTTCTGACGCACAAACAATATACAATTGTAAAGTATTGAGAGGCAACAGTCATTATATCTATTTATTTAAATTTATCCCTTAGAGAAGTTCGAGATCCCAAACGATAAATAACTCTTATAGCTCGTTTTTGAAGCATAAAAACTGTTTCAATGTCAGCAACCTTGCCCCACAATAGAATGCCATACGACATAATGCTGTGAAAGTAGCAGAAGTATATTGTCCTAGCAGTGTCGACATCTGTAAGCCGTCTTATTTTATAAATTGCATAAGCAGCAGAACTAAATAAAACTAGTTTTTACGGGTTAATGCACGAAACTTTATTTATTTATTGACGTTTCGCAGCCTTTTCAGGTCTGCATCGTCAGAATAATGATTTTATTTAAAATTGTCGAGCTACCTTCGAAAGAATTATATTGTGCGTTCGGTTATTTCATTGGAAGATTTTTAAAATTTTTATTGTCTATGTATGAATTTATTATTTAATTTACTTAATAAAGTATTTTATTTAAAATTCTTGTTTGTAATTTTGAGTTTATTTATTTGACCCTAACTACCGTAAACTACCACCGGTTCCAAAATTGGGAGACCTTCCTGAGAAGAACCGGCGAAACAAACTCAAGAGAGGCTTTCTATCTCCTTCTTATGTTAAATTATGCAAACAAAAAGAACTAATAGTATCTGATGGTCTTGCAGTGTGTGCTCGGGGTTGGGATTTTATCTCCTGTATAATAGGTTCCCAAGCTGGTGGTATATACCAACCATCTTCCCTATTGAAATTTGGATATTTTTTAATCTCAATAGCCTCGCGCATCATTCGAGGAACGAACCGCCGCTCAGCTGCAAGGATCTGTGGTCTATCAAATCTAATGTAGTGGTTTGGTCCCCCTAATGCATGTTCACACACTGCAGATTTATTTTCGCGCCTATGTTTCATATCTGCGATATGTTCTTTTACCCGAGTCCCTATACTCCTCTTTGTTTGCCCGATGTAGGAGAGCCCACAGTCGCATTCAAGTTTGTAGACACCAGCAACTTGAAAGGGTATATTGCACTTGACCGGTCGTAGAAACTGGTTGATCTTCTTAGGCGGCTTGAAGTATGTATTGATTGAAGCACGCTTCAGAATCCTCCCAATCTTGTCAGTGACTCCTTTCATGTAAGGTAGTGTAGCAGGTTGTCGGTCGACTGTGCTAGGTTTGGCGCGACTGTGACGGCTACGTGGTACATTCAGGTTATTATCCTTCAGTACTTGCTCGACATGCTGAAGTTCAGCTGCCAGGTGTTGTTCGTCACAGACACCCCGTGCTCTCTGAAACAAAGAGTTTCCTACGGCAGTTAATTGTTTCGGGTGATGGTGTGAGTCACCATTGAGGTACCTATCAGTATGAGTCACTTTACGATACACAGTATGGCTTAAACTTTGGTCAGGATTCCTGATTAATAAAATATCTAGAAAAGCTAGTTTACTATCTGCCTCTAACTCCATAGTGAATAGGATGTTGGGGTGTATAGAGTTAAGGTGATTTAAAAAGGCAGAAATTTGATCTGTTGGGAGGATTGTGAAAGTATCATCTACGTACCGCTTATATAGCCTGGGTGTGACAGGTGCTGCGCCGAGAGCCCTCTTCTCGAAGTCTTCCATGAAAATATCGGCGACAACAGGTGAGACAGGGGAACCGTAAAAACTAGTTTTATTTAATGAGTGATGTGCGTGAAAACCTAAGAAACAAATACAGCAGAACTAAGTTTACCGGCTAGTGTGGTAATGTGAGGGTTCCATTGAAGTTTGTGGTCTAGTGTTACGCCTAAGAAAACGGTTGTATCGACTAAAATAAGTTTTTCACTATTTAAAATTATTTCCTCCATTTAAGCATGCTAAGTAAATTTCACACATTTAGTTTTGCTTGCATTAAGTTTAATATTATTAAAAGAGAACCAGTAAAGAACCTTAGGAAGTGCATTGTTTACATCGTCTTAATTAATTTTACACCTGCTAACGTTAAAAATTAGCGAGGTGTCATCTGCAAACAAAACAATTTCACAAAAAAAATCTACAAAGAAAGGTAAAACATTAATGTAAATTAAAAAAAGAAATGGACCTAAAATTGAACCCTGACGAACGCCTTTTTTCACCTGACATCCGGCTAATTTTGTACAAATAGTTGATATTAACGAATATCAACTATTTGTGTCCTTTCTGTTAAATATGATTGCACTGATTTTTGTGCGGAATCTTTTATGCCGTAATGATTTAATTTCCGTAACAAAGTTTGATGATTACCGCAATCAAAGACTTTAGATAAATCGCAGATAACCCCAAGAGCATTCTGCGATTTTTCCAAAGCATTAAATATATGTTTTAGCATAGTGGCACCAGCATCAGTTGAGCAACGGTTTTTAGTGAAACCGTACTGCGCTCTGTGTAAAAGTTTATTAATGTTAAAATGAGTCCACAATTGTTCTAACATTATTTTTTCAAAGATTTTACTTAATGCTGGTAATATAGATATTGGCCTGTAGTTGCTAGGTAGGCCGACGCTTGATCAGTGTGTGGTTACAGGATTTCTATAAGAACTGATATACTTGTATACAACGTTAAAATCTGCGCTCACACGCTCCTCTACGTAGCGCGCTGCAGAGGGTGGACCACCTTAGCTTTACTGCAAATGGCTTTAAGGGGAAAATATTTCAGATAAATAAGCATATAGAATCTTTGGGGTTATGCTTGTCATTTGATCACTTTAGAATAGGTACATGTAGTCATGGTTGTTTAATAAACAATGTGCGTGACATTTTTTTAAATAGGTGTGATTTTTATTTATGTCATCCTACTAATTCCTACTAAGTCATAAATAATCTTTAGAGTTTCCAGACTTAAATAAAGGTATAATTTTACTGAATTTCATAAGATCCTAGTTATTTGAATTTAAAAATAATAATTAAGTACATCATATTAATTGAGAATACGTGTGTACATATCATATAGTGCACAATTATGTTATGAATACACGATGACGTAGGTGAAAGCTTTAAGTCGATAGGAACTAAATCATTATTATTACAGATTTTTTAATATATATATGTATATATATATATATATATATTTGCATTGGAAAACTTTATTCGAGTGCCTACAGAACACAATGCAAATATTCAGAGACTTTTGGACGTAATCCCGTGTCCTTTTCTGACTTATTCATCACACCTTCTCCACAATAAAGTAAACCACCATTTCCGTATTTCAACCGAATTGTTGGGTATTTTATTTTTCTTCTTTCCTTTTTTATGACGTCAACTGAATGTAAATGAATATTTAAGTACCTTACACTGCAAAGCATTTTATTAAAAAGACTGAAGTAACATATGAATTATTTAAGAAAGGGTAAGCCTCTTTCGGCAATTTCCTTAGAGTTAAATTTATTATCATATGCGTGCCTCCAATAATATACTTTAGCTTATCACAATTCAATATCTGAAAGAGGTAACATGGGTTGTCGTAGGTAATATTAGTCATTCTATAGACATATTTCTTGAAAACAACACAATCTTAATATTACTTTACATATATTTTTACTGTAATGTTTAAGACTTTGGCTATAAGCATTGATTGGTATTTTTTTTTGTCTTCTGTTATAAAAACGAAACTTTACATTAAGTCCCATATTAATCGAGAAGTAACAAATACTTAAACTAGTTACACCGTGTTTTGTTCATGTCACTCAGATGCCCTTTTTAATACAATGAACAGAGACAATAATGCAGTAACTAATTCAAGCTTATTTCTTCGTTTATTAATTTGGAGATCTGCGTCTGTCGGTATCGTATAAATCAGCCAAGTACGTATAGGATTCGGATACTAAAGCTGACGCATGATTGTATAGTATTTAAAACAAAGTTGAGCAAGAAACCTATGCGTTATTTGATTTTTTAAATTTTCATTCTAACCCTTATACCGTTGATTACAAGACTCTAAGACAAAACAAGCGCTCTCGACCGGGAAGAATAAAAACGTCGAGAGTTTGGTGGAAAATCTAATAAACGTTACGTACACCTTATAACCCGTTGAAAAGTGTTTTATTGCGTGGAAATTAAAAAGTAAATATCAGTTGACTCTACTGTTACCTCGTGACCAGTTCATTATACCTATACAATATTTACTTTTAAATAACAATATTTTATTCTACATCACCACTGAATCATCAACTGTTTAAAAGTACTCAAAGTGAAATCATGATAAATCGATTTATAATTATACTGGAAAACAATTGGGATATGAAATAGATACGTAATAAAAATAAATCATGATCAATCTGCTCGGCAACATTACTCGTGATTGGAAACCATTAAAATATAACTAGTTTCAACAAACTGTCCCCTTTAATTTTGTCGTAGACAATTGTTCTAAAGCGACAATTTACAAGGAAACGGGTAACAATAAACAGGGTTCGATTGATATAATTACTTTGGTAAATTTAATATAAAGTATGGTATGGGCACTTTATGGTGAACAACGCACGAGCCGCTAACCGCGGCGGATGGCGGTCGCGTTGTGGCATCACCATATCAATTTTTTTGTATACATTGATCATCTTGTAATACCATGTGACATTTTTATTATTATAAAATAAAAAATATACGGAAAAAGTAGTTTTCTCGTTATTGAAATAATTTCTGAGAAGACACCTTATTCGGTTGTATCTACAAAGATACCTACTCGTATATCATGAGCAACCTAAATTTATATTGTTAAGGAACTTAAGTACGGACGTCAAATTTTTTTGCTTTATTATTAAACCTAAAATTCTTATACTTGTGCTTGTTTCTGTGCTAAAAAATAGTAAATTATTATAAAAAAGAAAGGAGATGAGAGAGAGAGGAGGTCAAATTGGCCTAAATGCAAATAAAATATTGACATACTGTAAAGCCGGGCCGAGCTGTAACCGTTACATGCACCGTAACCAAAAAGCATAATGAGTACGTGGTTCGCTATCCTGCAGCGAGCCGACGTTTACAACAGCTACAAGCGTACACACTAGAACCTCGTACTGTATCACGCATGTTACGCTTACAGCTCGCTAATGAGTACCCGGCTTAAAACAGAGTGCGTAATGAGAGCGCAGTGCGTCTGCTACTTCGAACAATATGGCCGCTACGTGAATGAATATATTCCTTATTTTGAGCAAACATAATCACATCAGAATATGGTAAGAACTTCTTGTTAGTAAAATAATCTTAAGTCAGAAGTTTTGCTTAACGCAGTAATGGTCTCGGTTTTTTATGTATGGAACTGATGCTGAATATCTCAGAAAGAGCACGAAAGAAAATAATAGAAGAGAGAAAAACTGTGTGTAGGAAGTAGGGAAAAATGACGCTCGCATACTGCGTTCGTTTTAATGAAGCGTGGGAAATCGTAGAATTCGGGAAAATAGAGTTAAAATGATTATAAGTAATGCCACAACGCGTTTCAAAGAAATAATGTTTACCGTGAGCTGACCTTTCTTTTGTTTATTGCTCAACAGAAATGTTTATGATATTAAAAACGCGTATTTTTAGATCTATACTTTCGGATCAGGTAAGATATGCATTACAGACAAAGAAAAAATGTAGGTTCGTACGATATGACGATGAAGTTGTGTTTTTAGGTTTAATAAACTATTTTACTTCACCTTAGAGCAGAAGTAGTAAGCCAAATGGCGATTGTCAATAAAGGGGTCATCCATAAATAACGTCACACAAATTTCGTGATTTTTGCCCCTCCCCCCGTCCTTGTCACAGCTGGTCATATTTGTGAGACTCCCCCCCTCCCTAGTGTGACGTCATATATTTCGCAAAAATTATTGAATGAAAACAGCGGTTCTGAAATCAGTTTTGTTTCCATTTAAATTGTTTTTTAATAATACTAACATAAAATCAAACAATTAACGAAACAAAGAACTTTTAATTATATGAATTAAAGAAATTACCAAACAAAAAATGTATGACTAGGTATGTTAATCAAAGAAATCAACAAAACAAAAAATGATTGACTTTAGTAATTAAATAAATTAAAAAACATTTTATTAAGAGCATTATAATTAAATTAAAGATAAAAACATAATAATCTTGAGTCCATGGACATTAAACCCACTCCTTTAATTTTTTTATAACTAGCATAGCACCACTTTGTTCTCGGTTGGGCCTTACGCCGGTCCATTACACATTAACGTTAATGCGACCAAGTTGATGAGAAAGTAACACTTAACATGAGTGGTAAGTGTGAGATAATTATTTCCAACAAAAAGTATGAGTTTCCTTGTAATTCATGATTAGCGAAAACAAATATAAATCAAACTGTGCTCCATTTCAAAAGGACGCTCAAAATATCGGCTCTCTCGTAATGAAAGCAAATATTATTCTGCTCTTAATTATGCGCTTGCAACAAAATCAGTTTGAAATTTAAGCCCACTTCCGTGCTTTGAGATGAAGGTTCTCAAGTTTGATATTATTTTTATGTTTTACTAATAATCGGCTACGTGACGAATAGGGACGATAACGGAGTAGAGTCAACGAAATTGTCACTTCTAAGTTAAAATTGTACCAAGACGTGACGTCATGCGATATTTCAAATCTATGTATCTCGTTATGTTAAGATAATGTGAAAAAAGAAAACTACGCGTCGTCGTCGCGCGTAAAGAAAAAAAAATATCATCCATATGAGATTTGGATAACATGTAATGTCTATGAAAACGTGTTTTTTAAATTGAATAAAATAATACTAAATATTTTCTCTTATTTAAAATAATGAGAACATTTTATTAAATGACGCCACACTAAAACATTTTATTGGAAGAAGAATAAAACATAATAGAATACAGATAAGAACCTTTAATTAGACTTTAGTACTAATGCTCCTAACGAATAATGACTAAAATATTAAGCTTTCCAGCCGATTAATATAGATAGGTAAGTATAATATATTGGTATTTTGAAAGTAACTTAGATCTAGTAGTCAGTAATGACGGAAATTTGTTAATTAAAGAAATTTTAAATTTTAATTATATTATCACTCGTGAGCTAACTATTAAACCTGAAAATTATCCGGAAAGTCATGGTGAAAGTCATGTTATAAGTGAAAATACAAATAACAAAAATTGTTTAACATATAAATATGTATGCTAAAAATATAATAAAATTTTTAAAGTATTTTAAAGCTCCTACTACAAAAAAGTTAGACATGATTTCAAAAGCTGTTAAAGCAAATTTTGTTAAAAAAAATCTTAAACTCGTGTTGAACGTAAAACTTTTCTGTGATCATAAGGTTTGGTTAAATAAATCTGTTCTTGCTATAGTCTCGTCGAGTCAAAATAACCTAACTGAGCTCGTTAAATGCTCAACAACTTACGATACCTATTGCAAGCTCGCTGTTAGAGCTTTCAGGTTTTTGCCATTACGCATCTTCACCCGCCCTAATAGACATTAGGGTGGCTAATAGACATATTAAATCAAAACAAATGTACTTACTGTTTTTTATAGGTGTCGGAGTAAAGTAGGCTCGGCAATGCAAGTAAAGCACTCGCACACCATACTGTGAAGAGGGCTGTGCGTGCAACTCGCCTGCTCAGTCTGTGCTGAAGGGGTTTCACGATCGCCACGTACCTGAATGAAAATAAACAAACAATTAATCAATACTAAGTGGAAAGCACTGTCCGTCGATTTAAAGTTTAATTTTTGTACCGACAAATTACGTCATGTAGATACAGGTACAAAATGTAAATGGTTTAAGAGAATTGTTTGTTCTTGAAAATCTGTATATACACATATAAAAGGCAACAGTTACTGACTGGTTGATATATCAACGCATAACTCAAACCACTGAACGGATTGCGCTGAAATCGGACACACATATAGCTATTACGATACAGACGTGCGCTAAGGAATTACTAGAAGTTTAAAGTTTGTATGGTACCTAAACCAATATTTCCACGCAGACGAAGTCGCGGGCACCCACTAGTTTAGACGTAAAATTTTATCCAAAACGCAAGTTGTGTGAAAGTTTATTAAAAGCAATATTAACTGAAATGAAGACATTTGCAAACCTAAAACTTTAAAGGGGCTTATTAAATACTTATAACCTAATATTTCATTGCTAAATTGCAGGAGAGGCATTTCCGGTAGACAAATTTATTTAAGCACTGGCGGTTTATGGCCCATCCGAGCGTAAACCTTAAAGTGCCTTCTTAAGGACAGATGAACTTATGATATTAAATTATTGCCCTAAAGTTGCATAACTTTCACAATGATACGATTACCACCAACGACCACATTCTTGTTTATAGTATGACTAGCTGTTACCCGCGGCTACGCTCGCGTGGTTTTCCTATTTGAGGCTATCATCCTCTTTTGACAGAGTGAGTAAAAAAGTAGCTTATTTCTATTAAAATTACGGAGCCTTTCTGCTTGAAGCCGTACATTTAAATCTCTGCGCGCCTGTGCTTGTTCAGGTGTTTCGAATGACCTCAAAAAAGCTTGTCGTTCTGCTTGCTCATCAAGTCTTTGCTGAGTTTCAGCAGGTGTTTCAGTAGCTCTTAAAGCAGTTTGACGCCCCGCTTGTTCAAGTAGTCTTTGTTGAGACTGAACATCCGATTCAGCGGCTCTCAAATGAGCCTGCCGCTCTGTCTGCTCCTGAAGTCTTGTCAGGGTCTGCGACAGTGATTCTAAGGCCCTCAAATTCGCTTGACGTTCAGACTGTTCAAGACGCCTTTACTGTGTCTGCGATTGAGATTCTGAGGCCCTCAAAGCAGTTTGGCGATCTGCTTGTTCTTGCCTTTTCAGTTCAATTTCTTGAAGAGATTCTTGCGACTTAGTTAATCTCTTTGCTCGTGCTTGAGAGGATACTCTATAAAGGCTAGATTTGTGTTTGCGCGTCATTATTACGGTGATGGTTTCTAATTTTTTTTTATTAAAAAAAATTACATATTTTAATTACAACAGTATAAAAATGTTTTGTAAGCACCTACTCAACTTGTTTATAATAGGTAGGTATTTAAAATCCAAAAAAATTGCGAATAATTATCCATTCACCTATTTTCACAAAAACCCAAGTTCAATGTGTTAAGTTAATCGTCAAAACGATTGCTTTTTAATATTTCTTTTTGATTTTTTTTAATTTAAATTATTTTATTTAATTATTATTATTTTAATAACAGATACCTAACATATATTATGTAGGTATGTAGATAGGTAATTCGTATTTTATTAAAATCAAGGTATTTACCTATCTAGGTACCTGCCGAAATAGTATGCGCACTTAGTAGATAATGTAGGTAGGTACCAATCAAGGTAGGTAGGTACCTATCTACAAAGGTATCTACCAAATAGGCAGCCCTTCTTTCAGAGCAACAAAACCAATCAAAAACTACAATACCATATTATTACAAAAACCAATACCTACCTATGCGTTGTCTATCTTACTGGTAAAAATCGAGGTAGGTAGGTTATAATATAATAATCGTATTTTTTATCAGTGAGCCAAATTTATACATTCGTAGAAACTACCGAAATACCTACCTAATTCATTTAATGCACAACAAAACCAAATCACAAAGGAAAACAAAAACAGATATGTAGGTAGGTAGGTAGTAGGTAGGTGGTAAATCGTATTTCTTTAAAATCAATCAAGGTAGGTAGGTACCTACTGCTTGCTGTTGATTACCTGCTGAAATAGTAAGCACTTAACACCACCACGTTGATTCTTTTCTAATAGCACAGATAACAGAATACTATTAAAAACAATAACTATAAAAAAGTAATGTTCATGAATAGCGCCATCCGGAAAACCTCAGATTTGTAGTGCAAGTAAACTCGATTTTAATGACGGGTAGCGACATCTCTTCAGTTTCACACGCAACAGCTTGGTTTTCGAATTGTTATTCATGTTGGTAGCGCCTACCTCTACTCAACATCCAGGATCAATCTCCACTTGAAAATAATTGGATAATACTCGATTAAGGGACTAAAATAAATCATAACAGCTGTTTATTTAGTATCTGTCTACTGTAAACAGCTGATTATTTAATATCTATTTGACGTTTATAAGATTTTCTGGTAAAATATTAGGACACTGAAGGAAGTCGTTTTTTTTTTACTAATATTGTTTTAATTAAAATATCTACCTACATCACGTTAAAATTAACAATAAATATTAAAAAGTCATGTTCATAAATAGCGCGATCTGAAAAAACGCAATATCACAACTCACATTTTTAAGCAATTAAAAATACTCATTTTAAAGACGGGTGGTGCCATCTATTAAGTTACTCAGAAAATATTATTTCCAGAGAGACTACTCGGTTGAGTTGGTATTCGAGATGGTAGCGCCATCTCTTATTATTATAAGCAACATCCATAATCTATAATCACTCGAAAATGATATTTTTATATTATAAATTTAGAGTAGTATTTGCTTGATTTAATTTTAAAAATGAGATTAGAAAGAAATTGCGTAAAATTACCTCGATTTAATAAATGAAACACTAACACAAAATACTCGGTATTGAACACGAGTGGTGCCATCTCGTATTAAAATAGAAACTTCCACATTTCAAATTTAATCTGTCTTCGTGACAGTAGCGCCATCTCTATCGGGACCAACCATGAAAATGATTAATTTAGTTGAAAATTATGTAAATTCGAATACATATATTAAAAAAAAAGTAGCCTATAGCAGTCTCATAAGTTCAAGCTTTACATATACCAAATTTCATCACAATCGGTTCAGCGGTTTAGGCGTGAAGAGTAGACAAACAAACAAACAAACACACTTTCCCATTTATAATATTAATATATATATATATATAATATATAGTATAGTATAGTATAGTATAGTATAGTATAGTATAGTATAGTATAGTATAGTATAGTATTAGTATTATAGTATGGATTTATATAATATAAGTAGGTGCATAAATAACGTCGTGTTAGTTACACCACTTATAACTCAAGAGCGGCTGGACCGATTTTTATGACATCTGATTTTTTGGATTCGTCTCCGCCCCGAATAGCAGAATTACTATTAAAATATTGAAAAGATAATATGCAGAAAATTAATTTTCAAATCAGGTATGCTGCATGCCGAACTACAATAAACAATATTTTATATTAAAAATTTATAGTTATATTTTTTTTTAAGTATGTAACTACTTGATGTTAAAATCTAAAGAAAATATAACTAGAAAAAATTCCACGCGGACCAGGCAGCAGACGGGACTCGAACCCGCAACCTTCGCATTCCGGGCGAATTCACTTTAACATTTATAATATTATATATAGTATAGTATAGTATTAGTATTAGTATGGATTTATATAATATAAGTAGATGCATAAATAACGTCGTGTTAGTTACACCACTTATAACTCAAGAGCGGCTGGACCAATTTTTATGACATCTGATTTTTTGGATTCGTCTCCGCCCCGAATAGCAGAATTACTATTAAAATATTGAAAAGATAATATGCAGAAAATTAATTTTCAAATCAGGTATGCTGCATGCCGAACTACAATAAACAATATTTTAAATTAAAAATTTATAGTTATATTTTTTTTAAGTATGTAACTACTTGATGTTTAAATCTAAAGAAAATATAACTAGAAAAAATTCCACGCGGACCAGGCAGCAGACGGGACTCGAACCCGCAACCTTCGCATTCCGGGCGAATTCACTTTAACATTTATAATATTATATATAGTATAGTATAGTATTAGTATTAGTATGGATTTATATAATATAAGTAGGTGCATAAATAACGTCGTGTTAGTTACACCACTTATAACTCAAGAGCGGCTGGACCAATTTTTATGACATCTGATTTTTTGGATTCGTCTCCGCCCCGAATAGTAGAATTACTATTAAAATATTGAAAAGATAATATGCAGAAAATTAATTTTCAAATCAGGTATGCTGCATGCCGAACTACAATAAACAATATTTTAAATTAAAAATTTATAGTTATATTTTTTTTTAAGTATGTAACTACTTGATGTTTAAACCTAAAGAAAATATAACTAGAAAAAATTCCACGCGGACCAGGCAGCAGACGGGACTCGAACCCGCAACCTTCGCATTCCGGGCGAATTCACTTTAACATTTATAATATTATATAAAGTACAGTATAGTATTAGTATTAGTATGGATTTATATAATATAAGTAGGTGCATAAATAACGTCGTGTTAGTTACACCACTTATAACTCAAGAGCGGCTGGACCAATTTTTATGACATCTGATTTTTTGGATTCGTCTCCGCCCCGAATAACAGAATTACTATTAAAATATTGAAAAGATAATATGCAGAAAATTAATTTTCAAATCAGGTATGCTGCATGCCAAACTACAATAAACAATATTTTAAATTAAAAATTTATAGTTATATTTTTTTTTTAAGTATGTAACTACTTGATCTTTAAATCTAAAGAAAATATAACTAGAAAAAATTCCACGCGGACCAGGCAGCAGACGGGACTCGAACCCGCATCCTTCGCATTCCGGGCGAATTCACTTTAAGGAACCTAGTTTCTCCGAGCAGACGCATTTTTTTCTTTGGAGATGTAGCCATATGTGTTTTCGTTTCAACATGACATAAATTTAACTCCGTTTGGATTTAGTTTCCAACTATAGATATAGAACCGGTCCTAATTTTCTATGAAGTAAGGTACTGAGAGGTTAAGGGATGGTTGTGTTTGGAAAATATTGTGCAGAGAGCAGCCAATTAACTCCGTTTTGAATTTCGATGATACGCCATTGAAGTACACGTTATTGAATTTTCATTTTCTCTTCATTTGTTATCCTAATAAACTATTGAAGTTTTTTTTGTATTCGTTTTATTCCGGTAGTTAAATCGTTAAAATTTAAAGATAATCAAAATTTAAAATCAATAATTATTTATTCAGTCTAGGCTGTTACAAGTACTTGTGAGAAGGTCAAGAAGCTTTGCCATCGGTTCGCTAAACTACGGCGGGAGACCTTGTACTGAGAAGATTTTCAGCAAGGGCTGTTTTTTTCTCCCTGTATTGATATATACAAGTTGAAAAAATGACTTTAGAGATACTTCTGAAATCACCTTTAATTACATCATTTAGAATATAGATATATAGTAACAATATTTTTTATAGTTAACTTTATATTTAGTACTAGTGGCCCGCCCTCGCTTCGCTTCGGTGTAGAGCTGTAGTGTAAACTATAGTTTTTGTTCTCAGGCTTGTGCTATAAACAATGACTTTATTTATATAATTACACGTGTTATTGTGAGTCAACCATAAAAGATAGACATATGCTGTTGCGGGATATTTTTTAGACAATTTTATGTAGAATATTTCCGTCATACATGATTTCTATGTAACTTTAACCATAAAGGCTGCACACGCGACGGAAGCTTAAAAAATGGAGTAACTTCTCCCGTTTTCCCAACATTTCCCTTCACTACTCTGCTGCTATTGATTGTAGCGTGATGAAAAGTATACTATAACCTGCCCAGGAGTATGAAGAATAATTGTACCAAGTTTCGTTAAAATCCGTCGAGTAGTTTTTGTTTCTATAAGGAACATACACACAGACAGACAGACAGACAAAAATTTTACTGATTGCATTTTTGGCATCAGTATCGATCACTAATCACCCCCTGATAGTTATTTTGAAAATATATTTCATGTACAGAATTGACCTCTCTACAGATTTATTATAAGTATAGATATAGGAAGCGGCATCAGATAGGTACCATATTACTGTTAAGAAAAATGACTAATACCCATTAAATAACAAATTACAAGAAACCCTATGCCCATGCATTACAATCATTTAGATAATTATCAACTTTATAATACCCCCTTATTCATAAGAGTATTCTTGATCTGAGTTTTAAATATGGTCAGTGGAAGCTCAATCAGATCTTGGGGTCTTGGGATCTTATTAAACAATGCAATAAACAACCCAGAAATGAACCTCTTGATTTTTGGAGTTTAAAACATGGAACGGCATGATTGTTCTTAAATCTCGTTTTAAAGTTATGGGTTTGACTTTTTTTTGCAAATGCGTCATAGTTTTTTCTTACATCTTTATATATATAATTCTTCTGTGAGTGTGTATGTCACTGAACTTCTCTTAAACGACTGGACCGATTTTGATGAAAATTTTTGTGTGTGTTCAAGGGGATCTGAGAATGGTTTAGATTCACAATTTTGTCCGCTGGACAATGTTTTTTTAATTAATTTTTTTATGGCGGTACGAAGTTCGCTGGGTCAGCTAGTGTATTATATTTTCATAAATCTATTGCGATGCCAGTGTTAAAATACTAATTTCTTTAAACTTTTCTCTAGATTATCTTGCCTTTAAGTTGTATATGGTGCGAACAGCATCTTTTGCAGTATTAAAATACTTACGATATTAGTAGCTGAGCCTTGGCTGAGCCCCACAACAAAAGGCCATATGACATAACACTATGAAAGTAACCAAAGTAAACCAATCTTGCCGTTCCACATAAGTTCTAGAGAAGAGAGAGTCACAAGAGTCCTATTTCTTTAACAGCGATAGCTGCAGAGCTCAATCTACTTGATAAGGCATATTGATGCCTTATCAAGTAGATTGAGGATCCCATTGCAGATGCGAGTCTAAAGTAATAAGTTTGTAGAATCCAATAATTCTACAAGCTGGTCATTATTTATACCCGCTTCATCGACTATTGGGCGGTACGAAGTTAGCTAGTTCCTTATAATAGTGTCAATATTATTAATATTGCTACATCATAACCATAACGTTTTTAATTTGTTTGGCCAAGTTTATATAGGGCAACATCTATTATAGCAGTCTTCTATTGTATGTTTAACAACTAAGTTTTTCTGTTAAAGACCATACTTCTATAATCATAGTGCGTGTGTGTAAGTATATGTGTGTGTCAAATGCATAAATTCAACACTAGTATGCTAGTATATTAAATGTAGTGTCAAAGGTATCGTAGTGACAACACTGCGCGTATTGTTTTAATTATTTCTAATGCATTTTAAATATTAGCTTCCTTTCTCTATAATCATGAGTTCTTTCACTTCTCCGTGTTCAAGTGTGCAAAATGGTAAAAAAACCAGGAACTTCTTCCTTCGTGTATTATTTAAAATAATAATGATTGCCCTATTCTGGGTATATGACGTGTTACAATTTTCTACCTATCCACTTAGGTAGATTCTTACTTGCTTGAGAAAATTAACAGTTGTGATGTTTTTATTTTTTCTCCTATTCCTACTACACCTCAAAATTTAATATCAGCAAAATTAACCACGTAGTTTATGGTAAATAAATGTTTACCACCCAAGAACGTTTACCGCTTACCCAACTGACAAATGTACGCGACTAATTTTAATTGACTATCTAGCAACATCAAAGTCAAACACTGCCTTTATAGTGGTTGATTCAACAGTGTTATCCACACTAAGGCTGGCTGATGGAAATATAAAGTTATTTTCACATTATCTGTATACCAAAAACTATATATTTGGGTATGACTTTTTACCATTATTATCCATATCATAAAACGGATCAAACAGAGCAAAAATATACCTATCTTTTTTTACTTTCCATGGTATATAAGCTCCAGATCATTTGACGCTCAATTAACTTCTACATAATGTATGAATAGTAGACATCATACAATGTAACGTTGTTTCTTCCATCACTCAAAGGAACCGCCCACTTATTCTCAAAAGTCGATAAATAAATAAAAGCTTATTTGTTTGTTAGGTTTTCACGCACATCACACATTAAATAAAAATTTGATTCCGACGACGTAGCCTGTAAAGGCTACGAAACGTCAATAAATAAATAAAGTTTCGTGCATTAACCCGTAAAAAACTAGTTTTATTTAAATAAAAGCTCCTTAAATGTGAAAGTGTGTTTGTCTGTCTGTTACCTCTTCAAGCTTAAACCGCTGAACCGATTTAGTTGATATTTTGATTAGATGTAGTTTGATTCTCAGGAAAGGACATAAGGATACTTTTTATCTCAGAATTCATCCTTCAATGGGGTGAAGGGGGGGGGGGGGGGAGTTTGTATGAGAAATCAATTGAACCACGCAGACAAAGTCACGGGCACCCACTAGTAAAATATAATAAAGATATACTGATGGCCGAAACTGACGCGTCCTGAGAGACGTGATTGATTGGTTCAAGACATCGTTCTCTAGAGAACAAAAACAGATAAACCACGGTCAATCTTCATCGAGCCCCGGCCCTGTTCATTGATTAAAAAGAAACTGTGTCAGTTACAAGTTAAGCTTACTCTAATGGCCATTTCATTTGTCAAGTCATTAATTAAAGTGAACGAAAAAAGTAATTTTAAGCCTAGTAATCAAGTACATAACAAATTCTTATTCATTTCATGGTAAACAATATTTATATTAACTTTTAAATATATACTGAGATGCTTTAATGATCATTTATCTATTACAGCCATAACTGAATAAAACCACTTACAATTATACAGTTTGCTTCAAAATTATGCAAGTTATGTTAAAAGAAAAAATTAAGAGAATAAATTTCAACCGTCTGGCTGGATTGTAGTTTTTTTTTTAATTATAAAAATCTAGCAGATTTTAGGAATCCATACTTTTAGGAATCTATAGAGAGGATCACTTTGTCATTCGTCTGTCTATCTATGAATACAAATTGGCCCAAATGCACAAAAAATATTGACATACACGGTAATTCTTGGTGTAATTTATAATTTAATTTACAGTCATTAGATTTCAACGGACACCTTTATATAATATATTCACTTTAAAAAGGACTTTTCATTTTACCGGTTTGGAAAACATACGAATCATTTTTAATGGCTATAGGTGTAGTAACATTCAGCCAAAGTCTGATCGAAGTTGTTTATCACACTAATATTATAAAGGTGAAAGTTTGTGAGTGTGTATGTTTGTTACTTCTTCACGTCTAAACGGCTGGAGCGATTTAAATAAAAATTGGTATGAAGTTAGCTGACACCCTGGATTAACACATAGACTACGTTTTACTGCGGGAAAATCCCTAATTAACCGCGGGTAACACCGCGGGGCACAGCTAGTATAACATAAAAACAAATCTATTTTGTAAAGATCGATAAAATAAATCTTTTTTTTATTACACTGTAGTATTAATATCCACAACTATATTATCATTTTCACTACATGCAAATGTTCTCAGACAATTATTATAGATGGTAGGCGACATCATAAAGTCTATTGGTCTATTGCCGTACATTTTTCGCCAAACACCTCCATAAACACATTATAATCTGTTTAGACTTTAAGGTATCTATTTATGGGCCTACGTTGCCTGACTATAAATAAATAAAATTATAAAGTGTGATACACTAAAATCTAAAATATGGTTATATTAAAAACATAACAAAAATAATGAATCTACTGAATATATGGCTATATAACCTAAATCTCTTAGCTTTCTTTGGTTAACGAGAGTTTAAAAATTCTCTCTAATCTGTGGCTCATTCACAATCATCACACAGTTTCTGTCACAGAGTACCTTATTATAACCGGAAATGCATAGATGACACCTGATTTTAAAAGTTACTCTTATGCATTAACTTTAAAAACAGGCAACTATCTGTTAATCTATCTCGTCATGCTCTATATACCTGAATCTAATCCATAATTTCGGTACTTGGCTTGATTTCCCTAGTTTAATATATAACTTATTTGTTTTTTATTATTTTAATATGTTCAGTGTATATGGTTTATAGAAGTTCTTAGGGGTGTCCGTCAATGATATTCGTTTCTACAGTAATTTATAATTTCGAATCTAGGAAACAATTTTTCATGATTATTGGTCTTTAGGCCAAACATGTATAGAAGCTGAGCAATCTCCTTTAAATATATATCGAACAACGGGTCTTTAATCATACTTTAATACCAGTATAACTATGACTTAATAGTATAATATAGTGTGAAAAGATAGAGATAAGACTATTTTTAAGCAAGTAACTAAATCCTTCGAGAATCTTTTTTCAAGCACAAATCATTCTATGTTGATCTGTGTTTTATAAACTGGCAATGACAAGCTGTTAACAATTTCGTCGAGACATACGTTATTGTTTCTACATTCAACTAAATCAGAGAATGGGCACCGTATTTTCGATGTAATTGCGTAATTTTATTGTCAATCTGTCGACGCCACACCACTTATGACGTTCATGGTGACATTTCAAAATAATACCTTTGTTAGTTCCAATTATTTGGTGATAATGTAACTGGCAGGTGTTCGTAATTAACTAAGTTAACTAACTAGACAAGGCTAAAGTGGTATACTACTTAGGTATATTTTCCATGGTATTGTGAGTTTACCTAAGGTTGATTAGAGCTCAGCAACAGCTTAACATTATAAAAAAATGAATCGATTTTTAAAACACAAATCAAAATGATGTACTAATATTAAACACAAAAAACCTCTTTAAGAATAAGTCTAATTTTAACATGAAGGGTTCAACACTAGGCTTAGTACAAAAAATTGTCTGTTTCAGGAAGATAATTTTACGTGATTGTGGAGTATTTTTTTCCAGTTCCTTGAGCCCAAGCATGCCTCTGTAGCTCTATGGGGGTTCAGAGGGGGAGGGGCAGGGGTCAGAAGAACCCCTCACGTCATAGAGTTCATGACGCACCCACCACGGAACGTTGAACTAACGTGACATGATGTCAAATAACGTGACTTGTGATATGACGTCACACGGCATGTGACGTTTTCCGTGGTTACAGCCGGTGTTCATCGATCTGAAAACGTTATCACGTCAAAAAGTGGACTGTTTGTGTAGAACTCTTAACTTATTTTATATCTATTTTTCTTATTCTTCTAGCTCTTGTTTCAATACTAACGAAATAAAAAAACTTAATAATCATTCAAACAAGTAGAAAAAATATTTCATCCCGTTTTTATTTCGTTTACACTGAACTCGTATTTCATTGAAGATTAATTTATTATACTTTACAGAACACCATATGTACATATAGGTATAGTTTAAGCATCACTCAACAGTTTAATTTATTGCATTCTCTAAGGACGTTCCAGTGAAGGTAAACGTAAATTACTTGTGAGATTCTCTTAAGCTGTAGCTACCCCTTTGTTTACGATACCTATACAGGCGTGATACGTGTGTACGTGTCATTAAAACACCAAGAAATTTTCATTATATGTGTTCTCATGCTAAGTTTCTTTCTTTACCAGAAAGGTAGGCATAACGGACTTGATGAAGTAGACAAATGTGATTTACCAATACGAAAAGGTATGTACGGAAAAGTAACTAACAGGAAACAGC
Source organism: Chilo suppressalis (assembly GCA_902850365.2). Lineage (NCBI taxonomy): Eukaryota > Metazoa > Arthropoda > Insecta > Lepidoptera > Crambidae > Chilo > Chilo suppressalis. Next base: position 13,937,524 of record OU963906.1, on the reverse strand, counting down.
TAGAAAATATGAAAAATCATAATATTTTAATAAACAGACTATAAAAGAGGCTAAAGAACACAAACTCAAAAGATAAAGAGACAGAAGTGTCTTGGGGGCTGAATGTGTTTGTCTAGTCTTTATAGATGGCCTGATTACGGAGGTGACATAATTGGTAAGGACTTCATGGTCATAGGGACTACTTAATGTGGCCACTATTCCTACACGAACAAAGAAATTTGGTGACTCATTTCTTTGTCGTACTATTCGTAAGTGGTATTCTTTACCCGCGCACGTGTTCCCTCCTTCCTATAATCTGGGGTCCTTTAAGAGAGGCGTGAAGAAGCATTTTTGCATGCCGGCAAGATGAGGATGGTTGGTATAGCAGTTTATAATTGCTGTACCAGCTATCTTCGCGTTTGGACTTTATCGTCACTTAACATCAGGTGGGGTAGAGTCATTTGCCTACCTCGCTATAAAAATAAAAAAAGAGACAACCAGAAGATCGCAGAAAAAAAAATATGGACTTTGTGCGAGAGCAGTAAATTAATAAATACAGGAGATTATAAATGAAATCGCATCAAAATTATTGCACCGTATTACTGGTGCTATAAAATATTTAACAAACAACAACTCGACACTTTAAAAAGTTGTGACAATAGCAGCTGCGGCAAAGAAGTTTTAATGCTCAAACCTATTGATAAATTTTGCTCATAAACTTGTGCATTCTAAAGAAAGATTAGGAGAACTGAATGTGGAATATAAATTGAGTCTGAAGAGCTTTTATCTTTCCTGACCCACGATTGCGGAAATGCATTACAGCCGTTTTCGTTTAAGCCACGGCTATTTTATTCCATTCCCATATGTGACAACTTTAAAAAAACAAGAAGAACAAAAGTGATATTTTTTCATAAATAACAATGATGATTAAATGGAGATGTGTATTAGAAATTGTCTGAATATATCAGAAATAAAAGTATTTTGGTCTAAACTAAACTAAATGTCACACTAAATGACAATTTAACAAAATCATTAGAGCTATAAAAGGTAAAAAAAAGTAAACGTTTTCTAGTAAAACTTTTCTTTAGATTTAAACATCTAGCAGTTAAATGCTTAAAAATAAATAAAAATGTGTTAGAGTATGTATATTATTATGTTCTTTATTATTGTTATTACCACAAATACACTCATCATATTATTTTATAATAATAATGAGTGACTATTACCTTGTGTTCGTTTTTTCTCAGGAATTTCCCAAAATATGTTTTTTATTAAATAAACAAATAAATAATTAATTAATTAATTAGAATCTATATTACAACCTACTCTCAACGCTCAAGTCTAAAGTTATCTAATGTCTTGCCTTTGTTATCTACGTAGCTACGGTCGTACTAAGAACTCCAATTAAATGTAATACTTGTTGAAACGAAGTGTTGTCATATTCTATTACTGTCACAAGGAAAGTGGAAACATCAACTTTAAACTATTTAAAAAAAACGACATCTCCGAGTGCCATTACTCTAATGATTAAGTGTTAATTTTTTTATATAAGTTACTAGCGGCCCGCCCTCGCTTCGCTTCGGTGTAGAGCTGAAGTGTAGCCTACAGTTTTTGTTCTCAGGCTTGTATTACACACAATCACATTCATCTATGATTCTTCTTATACCTGCATGCAAAGTCTCAGCCCGATCGGTTTAAAATTGACAAAGTTTCATACAAACTTTCATTCCCTATTTTATCCCCTTGGGGGTAGAATTGATCAAAATCCTTTCTTAGCGGATGCCTACGTCATAACATCTACCTGCATGCCAAATTTCAGCACGATCCGTCCAGTGGTTTGGGCTGTGCGTTGATAGATCACTATGTCAGTCAGTCATCTTTGAGTTTTATATATATAGATATTGTAAATGATTATTATAATGCGAATCGAAAGTCAAACAGTAAATCAGCAAACAAATTAGGCTTTATTTACATAGGTACGACTAAAATGCTAATTTTACTACTGCCTGAAGTATTTCAACCGTAAACAAACAAAGCAGGATCGAAGTAAACGTTTTAAGAGGCTTGAAGTTTAATATAAACAAGTTAAGTATATTTTCTTCTTTAAGTCCATAAGTGCATAAACACAAAAAAATATTCTGCTTTTGGAACGGTAAACAAAAAATAAATACAGAGAAATAATACGTACGACAGACTCAACATTTCTGTAACTGTCTTCTCATATTAAACACAAAAACTTACCACTTAATCGACGGACAATGCTTTTCATTCGCTTTTCATTCATAAAAATTATGTTTCCGAAATCACTATACGAACGTTTCTACATTTTTGAGACATTTTAGATCAGTCATAGTGAGTAAATTATTTTAGTTATAAGGGTGTCCAACTGCCCAACAAGAATTCACTGGCAAAACATGGTAAGCGACCTCAGCCAATAGACGCTTGTGATTTATTTTTATGTTAAATGCGCTTTAGATATAAATATACCCGATAATATGACCCCCCCCCCCAAATCTAAGGTCAAATTGAAAAATAATAAAAGGAAATTTCTAGCTATCCCCTAACAGCGATAAATTTATAGTTTGTTGACATCTAGTGGTGTTTTTATGAACTACTTACGATGGCCAAAATAACTTGGAAATGACATCAAGTACTAGTTTAGAAACAAGGAACCGAACTACGTAGTTTTGGTAATCCTAGCAAAATCGATATGCGTCGTTAAGATAAAGATTGTATAACAATATTTTATAAAATAAAATCGTTTCTTGTGCAATAATGTTTATTTTATTCCAGATTTTTTATTAGTGTAGTGAGTGACCCCCTCCAAAAGTTCAGGCTGCGACCGCGCCTGTATTATCCAAACGTAAGTACCTATCCCGTTTACGCAATGTTCTTCAAAAAGGTTAAGTAGGGACGTGCTTTAACTTTTAGTAGCACAAAATATTTATGTACTTATTCCTTTTACAGTTTTCATGTCTTTTCAACATAAAAAAAATCAAAGTATAAAAAGTTATTCTAAAAATGAAAATAGTTAAAGCTAAGGTTTATGTATTAAAGATAGTATGTATTTAAGACATGGTCAATATGCGACAGTTGTGCTGAAGAAAGAATGAACTGGAGTACCTTATTAATATGTATTAATTGCTTAAAATTCACCATAACTATTATAGTCGAAGTTAAAAAAATGTTTTGTAACATAAGGTAATTATCAGTTAAGTAAAGTAAGCTTCGTCGTTGCTATTTTGTTTCTTCGGTGAGTTCATACGTAATTGTTAATGCTTTTTTCAGGCTCTTTCTTATGCAGTCAGATGTATGTTGAATGATAATCAGGCGCAGTCTGAAAGTATTTGTTTCTTGAAACCAATTCATCGCTAAGCACTTTCGAGGTTTCATTGTTAGGATTAATAATTCCAGAACGTTTACAGTTTCAACTAAAACCGTTATTGTGTTTACTTGATTTAATATAATATCATTGATTGGATGTCGCACCACATCACAAAAGGATTCAAATTATTTAAAATGGTCAAAGAAGTCCTGTCTCACTCGATGGCAAGCTGTTACCTCAGCTTGGACGGTTGTAACGATTGGTGTAGTATAGCCGCAACCATTCTCCCTGCTTGTCTCTTCCATATTCGACCTCGTTGGTCACCAACAATGATAAAATGTTCGTTTATGGTTTTTATTTAGTTTTACGCTCAATTTCGTCCATAAAAAATATTAGAAATATATTAGAATCCTTGTAAAAAAAATAACTATTTTGTGATATTGGAATTTCAGTCGGTAAGATTTAAAAAAAACAGTGTTCAACCCAAAACAAGGGAAAAACTATTAACTATTTATCAACTATAAATATGTGATGTTTTATGTATGTTCCATTTTTCTGTACTAATAATATTTCAGTCTTAATTTTTCTTCGAAAAACTTAGAAATTGTATGTAGAATAATCTTGTTCTTGTCCTACATAACTGTTACAGTACAATGCAAGCACAACAAGTTATAACAACACTAATTTTATCATGTCGCGCTGTAGGTGCATGTTAGTACCTTTAAATTAGTTTGAAACTTACATCCATTAATATTGATTGCATTTGCAGTTCTGATAGTCACCTTAGCTTCCAAGTATAATAAAGTTCTGAAACTTTGAGATTTTAATTTACCTATTATTATTTAGTTTCGGAGATAGGGTGACAGGTCAATTTGCATTTATTTTCTTAAATATTTTTTGTAAAAAAGTAAAATTCCGGTTATGTAAATTTATATTGCTGTGCAAAATCACATAATCTAAAATTTCTAACAGTGTAGCTAAATTTTAATTTTCTGATTCACCCCATTCAAAAGTAACCCCCAAATTCAGATTTTTCTTGTTTACTTTGTTCGTCCGTGTTTGGGTCACAGACATGTACTTATGTACCAAATTTGAACTAGATCGGTTCAGCATATTATAGACAGAGAGACAGCAGACAGACAGACAACCGAGTGATCCCATAAGGGTTCCGCTTTTGCCCATTGAAATATATATAGATATATAGAGGTACGGAACCCTGGAAAAGGGGTAGGTACAAAAGTGTTCCTTCACATATTAATATACCTATTAATAACCCGCGGTCTTACTGGAACTGTCATGTTGAATGATTGAATTGTTCCCTAGAGCGGGGGGAATAAAACTAATACCATCAAGGAAAAATAACTAATAGCATCAGTCAAAGCGGTTAGGCAATTTTGTTTTATTCGTCAAGCTAAAATTTAGATGTTATTTTGAGAATAATATAAGACGATTTCCTCTGAGTCTTCTTTCGTGAGTATTTTTTTATAATTAATATATATTAATTAAAAATTGTTAAAATTTACAACAGCTTTTTGCTTTAATTTGAATATTCTTCTTCTCTGAATCTTCTTTCGTGAGTATTTTTTTATAATTAATATATATTAATTAAAAATTGTTAAAATTTACAACAAACAAACAAATTTTAACAATTTGAAGAGACTATTATTTTTAGTATTATACTTCTGTGATTCGCCCTTCGAGATTTTTTCACTTGTAGTAGCACGCATTATGTGCGGCCATCGTACACAATTTTAGAGCAACTTTAACCTTTGCCTACAAAATAAAACATAAAAATATAAAATATGCTTTCGCACTGGGGGTTATAACTCCATATATTCATACACGTTTTGTGTCGCGGCCATCGTGCACGTAGTTTTGCGTTCGCGTTTAATTTATAGTGTTTTTTTTGTGTATTAAATTACAAAACTCCACGGGAAAACGCAAACTCCACGAAGGAGGAGTATCTTTCTTGTAAAATCAAGAAAAAATGTTAAAAACTCGTCGTAAATATCGCCGCAGTTCGGGTTTGAGGCCAGGATTATGAAAAAGCAGATAAGTTCTATCCTATGACATTACTATGATTAACTAGAGGATTCGCCAACAGAAGGTAATAGTGTTATTAATATGTAATCGTAGAAATTAACACGTACAAAGGACATGTTAATTGTTTTTGTAGAGAGGTTGGGCTATTGCACTCAATAGAGTGGAAATTATATTTTATTGAATGTACATAAAACGTACATCTTCTGTTATTTCACATGTGTACATAACATTATTTTTTTTTTATTGGAAAGTTTGTTTCATACTATTACGAAACATTTTAAATAATAAGAAGCTGTTTCTTATATCATTTAGAAATTATATTTAATATACATATTGCCTTTGACCGTGGTGAAAAAATAAAATGAAATTAAAAAAGGTTGTGATTTTAAAATATTTTTGGTGGCATATCAATTTACTAGCAATCTTTGCTTTGGTGAAATTTATTTAAACGTCAAAAATAGCCTATGCTATGTCACTCTGGGCTAATAAAGCTTTCCAATGGAGAAAGAATTTGTTCAAGTCGATTCAGTAGTTTTTATGTTATTCGGTAAAAACAAACAATTATTTCCTCTTTTTACCCGGCTCCGCAATGCAAAAGCGCGAAGCGCGACGCGCAGACAGGGTTATGTGTTTAACAGTCTATAATGTATGTTTGTTCCTTTGTGGCACACTAGAGACCAAACGCCTGGACCGATTTTGATGATTCATACATCAATCGATTCGTCTCAATCATGGGAGTGCTACTAAAGATATGATAGTAATCAAAATTCAATATGGGCAAAATTAGGCGCCATATTGTGACGAAGTAAAAAAAATAAGTTGACAAAATATGTCGAGTGGGGTATCACTGTCTAGATAATCAAAAATCATATTTAGGTTCCTAACACCATTTTTCATTTTATATGATTGTTTAGGATCTACAACGCTTTAAAGTTGTATATTAACCACTTACGCTTTTGTTATTCTTTCACCTAAAAAATACTGAATGGAATTTAAAGAAACTTAACAGTAATATAGCTCATATACGATAATTACATATATATAATAATGTATGTAGTTATTGAGTGAATTGCCTATATATAACAATAAGTGTCACATAAGACGGAAAAAAATCTCCCATCTGTGAGCCATTTTGGCCTGCACTGCAAAAACAATAAAAGTTACATGAATGTAATGTAGAGTGAAAATGTATCTCTTAAATAGTTCTAAAAATAAGTCCGTGACACCATATATCTATTTTTAATGTGTAAGTCATGACCGCTAAAATAGTGAATCAAAACTAAAATATTATTTGATATCTATTTCCAAAATGCACATTTTGTATTAACAAATCATTTTTTATCAAAACAAATACTTTTATCGCTTTTGGTATTTAAAGACGATAAACTTTGCTTTTTACACAATGTCATTTGGACAAATATTTAAAAAGTTACAACGATGACAAAGTGATAGCGCGGTGTACTATGTAAAAGAAAAAAAATTGAGGTATTCGCAGTATCTGATCCTATACGAAGTACTAACAATAAAACTGTGATACAGTTCCTTCTTATAAATGATGAAAAATATGTTATCATAATAGGTATATATGATTATTGAATTTTAATGAAAAACTCAGATTTTCCTGTTTTTCATTTTTTTTAACGATATTACTTAATGTTACAAAAAAAGTTTACTTAATAATATAATGACAAATAACCCATTTTTCGCTAGTAGGTATATACTTATTGGAATCCCTGTATTTATTAATCAGCTCGCGATAATATTGGTTTTGTAATAATTCTGCAAAATTCAAAGTATATAATGTAGATTTTTATAGGTAAATCACCCCTTTCATCACCCTACGCCTATAAGTATTGCGATGTTGTAGCTAAGAACCAAGTTCCCATCTACTTCTATATGGGAATTCATTATATTCGATTTAGCTATTAGGGCACGGAAGCGCAACAAACAAACTCACTTTCGCATCTATAATATTATATTATACTTACTAGTGATCCACCCAGGCATTGTACGGGCGAAATTTATTTATCGGGATAAAATATAGTCTATATCACTCGGACAAAATGTATTTAAATAAAGAAAAATGTTATAATAAATAACGTAGCTACCTTATAATGAATTAATATTTGAAACCGGTTCACTAGTTTGACAGATTATTTGTTACAAACATACAAATCTTGCCTCTTTATAATATTACTATAGATAGTTAGGATAAGATAAGTATTTAATTGATGAAAAAAATTAAAAATAAAGTAAGTAATAGGTTTATTTGATCATATTTGTAAAAGTTACTTAGCATTTGTGCTTGAAGCAAGTGATACGTTATTCGGTATTTTTTTAAACAAAAAAAATTTGGGAAATAATTGCCATGATTGCACTACTGGGAGTACTCTTCATTAGAGCTTTACACTACCAATAAAAAAGGGTCGAACACAAAGTCTTTGACCTGTTAAATGTGAACGGTTTAAATGAAAACTACAAAGAGAACTATAAATTGATAATAAATGAGATTGCTATGGTACTCTACCTAACGTTATGAAAATTTTATTATGCGCCTTTAGTTTAATCAAATATTATAAACATTGCTTTGGTGATTGCATAATTATTTAATTTAGTGATCTAAGGCAGTTGCCACCATTGTCCAAAAGAACAGACGGGAATTACTGCATTCTTCAACCTGCGACACAAACGTCATTGATTGGTATTGTATATAGGGTGATTAAAAACATTTGAAGTTAACTTCTGGCATCTACATATTGGGTTTCTGTGAATTATGTAGGTATATCAAATTATGAGACTAGGGACTGACACTGAATTTGTGTATATCACAATCTTAGACGTCCGGCATTGACATGACAATGCAGCCACTGCCAATTTTAAATAGTCGACGAATAAAAGTAAATGAATTTTATATTTACTGCTAAGCTATTAAAAAAAAACATAAACAAAAGATGACTTTTTGAGTAAGTGCTAGTTTACTATAAAATTTATATACATTAGAGATATTTATGTAACGACTTGATTTAACTTCACACATTGTTGCGAAAATTGAGGCCTTGACCCCGCTGGTAAAGTATTTATGTGTCTTAATATATCAATCTTTTAGACCGACGCTTGCCCACTGTTGAAAAATATTATGTATTCTTGAATATCTAATGGGTCCCGACTGTTAAAGTAGCTTTGTTCCTTATTAACAGAATTATAGACTACTGGACTTGTTTTTTTCTTTTCAGTTTTTATTTGAAGTATAATTAAGCAGTCGGGTTTTTTGATTTTTTAAATTTACCTTTTTTTTTAATATTAGTATAGACTACCCCGTGCAATTGAGTTTAGTCTGCAAGGCTTATACCAACTATAGACTGTACCTCAGTTCAATCTGTAAGGGTAACAGATGTGCAGTACGAGAGGTTGTATCATTAACTTCTTTAGTTTTTTTACTTAAATAATAAGTTGCACTCATGTTGAGTGCAGACCGAGAGACAGTACCATTAATTTTTTGTTCTTTTAACTCTAATGATAAAAATATCATGAGGGCAGTCCGGGAGACTGTAACGTTCTTTTTTTTTTGACTTATTTAATAAATAACATGACGGCAGTTCAAGAGATTGTACCATTGACTCTTTGGTGTTGGTAGCTTATGGCTACGCTTTATTTACTCTACCCATATATATATTTTATGAATTGCTGTGGTCTGGGTAGGTAGGTATAGGTAGCCCCGAAGGTGACGTCAACTGTGCGGGCCGCACTTCTATCTATTGTCATTCCTACAGCTCTGGAGTTGACTCCGCAGTGGGCACTACCACTTACTGACGCCGTGGCGCTACTGCCGCCGGTCCAGTCCACATTAGATCCCAGTGTTCTCTGCTTACTTGAAAATCCGCCTACAGGCGTTGAGAGGCTTGGCATGTGTGTTCATATAAATATAACGATATACGGTGTGACATTTTCATAAATGGATTAAAAGATAATTCGAAGAACGAAGTAACGAAGGTTTTGTTTTTTAGTTTTGCTTTTAACTTCAGGTCTTGAGAATTAATATAAATAACAAATGAAATATCATGAAAAGGGTTAACATTTTGATGGTAAAGCAAACAAAATTGTCAAGTTCTGGCCATAATGAGAATAAGACTCAGTTACTAATTAATTAGGTAACACAGGGAGATTATTGTGTTATTTATACTTTACTGAGACACAGCCTAGAATAAATTATATATTTGATTGATAAATTTAAAGTAAAAATTTGAAATGGGCTATAACTGAAACTGGTGCAGAGTTATGACATAGTGACGACCTGCGATATCAACGAAGTCAAAACTGCTACGAAAACACAAGTTTGTAGAAGCGTCGACTCGACTCTGGGAGCTTTAAACTGGAGCTCAGCGCATGCAGCCGAGGCCCTGCTGCGTCAATACCACGCGACCCACCAGCACCGCCAGTGGTTCCAGCCCGCTCCTTGCGCCGCCAGAACCAGCAACCGTCACCAACACCAGGAGCACTGGGATTACACAGGCTGGTAGATAACATTCTTTTAATATAATAATTGGCGTAAATTCACCAATGATCCTTTTGTCTTCCTGGGTATCCGGACTACGTATTCGGACATCCGGCAGTTTTTTGCCTTTGCTAACTGCCTTCTAAATAAAATCGGTTTCTAAAGCAGATGAACTGAATATCTATGAGTGGGAGATCAGTGTATAAGTGTCGACACAATAATTATGGTGTTTGATCCCTATGAGGGCCGATTCTTGTCAGTATTTTTCTTATTAAAAAATGTACCAGTAAAAACAGACACATTTCAAAAAGAAATATATTAAATAAATATATTATACCTGATTATACCACACTAAGCTTGAGGGTTATATAACTGCAAAAGAAATTCATGAAATACCGTCATGTGTGTTCTTTAGTTTTAAAAGACGCTTTAACGAATTGTTTATTAACATACATACAGTTTTACCCTTTTCGGCTTAAATTTTGCGCCGTATATTTTATAACAATTTATGCAACCCATACTGCAATATTTGCGTAATCAAGGACCTACTATCTGAGTTATACTTTTGGTGAATGTAAGCAAGATTACAAATTCACAAAAGTTTATATCAGAGTTATTAATCTTTACGATTAACAGAAAAAAAGTGTGGGTACGTAATACACCCAGCTAAACTGCAACCTTTTTATAGCAAAAATACATAGACTTACCAACCTCTTTACTAGGCGAATTTTCGAACGGTAGCTATGTAATATTGATGGGTCTGACAACCAAATACCTACGTTCGGGAGACTAGCAGATATTCAGACTGCTTGTGAACAGCGGTCGCATCAAGAGACACATTTTTGGTCTTAAAATATTTGCGAAAGACATAAGGTACTACAAAATACTCTTACAAGTTATATAATCTCACTGCCATTTCATACATAAACCTAATGGAGAAGCATTCAATTTCCTCATGCAGCTTAAGCAGGGAAAATTGACAGCGGGGAAAAAAAGTCTGTTTCTTTGCATCTTACGAGTATGTTAGCTCCAAAGATAACAATAATATACGCCGATGTGGAGTGGGAGCTTGCTAATGACGCAAATCAGCGGTTTTGTAAAACATTAGTACAGCCTCAGATAGGTTTATCTACGGAACGATTAATTAGAAAAGAGTGAAGAACACATACTATCCCGGTGGTCACAGTACTATCAGGATAGCGTTCATAAGACAAGGTTCTTCTCTGGACTTTACAGATATTATGTTAGCATCAATATACAAGCAGGTTAATACAATACAATATTCGTTTGAAGCAATGGCACTTCTTTTGTGGATATAATTATGTACTATTTTTGAACCATCAATTAATATTACTTGATTTGATTCATTGATTTCACATTTCAATAAGAAAAACCAATTTAGCATCGTTGCGGTTACGCGCCAATTCAAATTTTTGACATACTGAATTATTTGAATATAACCAATAGATTCGTTTATCGTACAGTCAAACGATACAATAAAGACTCTAGTGTAGATGACAGGTCAAGAAATGGTCGCCCTCAGTCTGTTAGGACTCCAGCAGTGATAAAAGCTGTGAAGGCGCGAATACAAGAGAGCTACAACAAACAAAATGATAAGGTGTACGCACACAGTAGTGAAGAAGCGAGCAACCGTATTCCCCGTGTCCAACGAGGTCATTTTCCATCTTCGCTCATGGTATGGTTGGGAGTTTCTTATTGGGGCTTAACAGAGGTACATTTTTGTGAGAAAGGTGTAAAAACGAATACAGTTGTGTATCAAAATACAGTCCTGACGAACCTTGTGGAACCTGTTTCTTATACCATGTTCAATAACAGGCACTGGGTATTCCAACAAGATTCGGCGCCAGTTCATAGAGCGAAGAGCACACAAGACTGAAAATCGACTGTGAAATCGACTTCATCCGGCACGAAGACTGGCCCTCCTCCAGTCCAGATTTGAGTCCGTTAGATTACAAGATATGGCAACACTTGGAGGAAAAGGCGTGCTCAAAGCCTCATCCCAATTTGGAGTCACTCAAGACATCCTTGATTAAGGCAGCCGCCGATATTGACATGGACCTCGTTCGTGCTGCGATAGACGACTGGCCGCGCAGATTGAAGGCCTGTATTCAAAGTCACGGAGGTCATTTTGAATAAACTTTATCGTCATAAGAATCTATGTTTTGTTAAGTTCATTTTGGTATATAAATGGTTACATAATGAATAAACTTGTTTCAATTATTATATATTAAACATGTGGCAGAACCTTTGACCTGACTAGGTATATTACAAAAGTTTCCTTTTATTTGTTTTGTTGTTTAGTTTAATGTTGAACGCCGGATTTGTGAAATCTGAAACTATAAACTCTTTGACTTAGTAAGTACATTCGTAACCTTAAAACTTGTATTTTAAACTTAAAATATTATTCAATAAGTACTAACACCGACATGATATTTGCAAAAAGAAATGACTTTCAGTCGATAAAGTTACAGGATCCCATTTAGAAATATTTAAACATGTGTTCATGTCTTTTCTGGAGTCTTTAACGATGTGTTTTCACATTCTCATACAATATAATCATGTGATTTTTTGTGAAATCTATTAGAAATCATGGTTTTATAATATATACTCAATAAGTTATTTTCTACGTGCTGGCGAGTGTTTGTTTACAAATATTATGACGTCATAGCACGAATAGATTAAGTTAAATTTGGAAAATATATCAGCTTTTGCAAGTGATCTTAAACTTTTTTGGATGCATGTACATACATACATGAAACCTGAAGTCATTACACTTTTCTTTTGGGCAGTTGTGTAAAAATATTTAAAAGTTGCAGCTAACACCATTTACTGAATGCAAAAGAAAACCAAAATTATTGCCACATATTAAGTGCCTGCTTTACACATTCAGATAAAAAGTATATCTACTACATATGTTTCTGTGAATTGTGTCGTTTTGGAAACTAACGTACGCGATAGGCTTGTGAACTTTAACTATTTATTACCTAGTTCTTGTCTCCTAATTGTCTAACTTCAAGTCAGCTATATATCTTATAGATAGGCGCTATATCTTTCAAATTCTGAATTGGAACAGTTTAAATAAGACAATTGGAGAGTTGAGAAGCTCGATAGCGTAGTTAGTTTTCGGTCTGCGATCATGGAAGTCAAGCAACTTTCGCAATGATTGGTTAAAAGACATGTGACCAACATTATTCATTATCTTGATCTCCTCCGTGGTTTGGAGGGCTGTTTTTTTTATGTTAAATTGGTGGCTAACGAGAGAATGGCCCACCTGATGGTAAGCGGCTACCAGTCTATAGACACTTAGTATACCAAAAATAATACTGGGGCCTACCCTGATCCAATTCGCTGCACCGTGGAACCTAAGCTAAATTTATTAAAGGAGCTGATTAAAAAAAGTATATACATTGCAACATACCTATCTACCGTTATAGCCACCAGTGTAAAGACACCAGCTGATACAGTCAGGTTGGCAGTGAAATTGCTGGCCGTGCAAGTGGCAGCTCCGAAAGGCCAGTGAGCGGTGACCAGGAACACAAAGTTCGGCGCCCCGTTCAGTGTGGCCATGAGGAGGTCCGCCACAGCGAGGTTCACCAGGAAACAGTTGGTGACAGTCCGCATTCTGCGATGAGCTGTGGACAAAAACACGTAAATCTTAATCTGCCCTTTAAATTATCTAATTTACATGACACAAATCAATGTGTCATACTAACTTCAAAACAGAAGGACTACTTATATTTTATTACTATATACCCAAGCACAAGTTTTTGACAGCTCCGTAACGTATCGTTGATATCGTATTGACGATACGTAATGACTAGCAATAATATATAAGTAGTCCTTCTGTTTTGAAGTTAGCAGCGAGTGCGACTATGCACAGGATTCAGTTAAGTCACATCCAGCGTGTATCTACCCTATCATTTTAAATTTCATTTACTTTTCCGCGACTTGAACTGACTTCACAGCCGCGATTAAGTTTGAATCGTACTCGAGAGTATCGGCATTATTTTGTCACCTAAAACAAATGTGTCGGTCTATTGTATGAATGGTTCACTACACTGTCTTAAAGTAGTTATGTTTCTATTCGACCAAAGTAAATTTATACATTTTGTACATTAATTTTATTGCGTAAGACTTTAGATGTTTTACCAACCCCACAAGGGGATATTTATTGCGTGAAAGAAACTATGTAAATAAAACGAAAGTAACGCAAATTAATTCTTACTCAACTATTAAACTAGTAATTAAACAGTGCCTGTAGTAAGGAAGCTACATAGCGGATGATAATAATAAACATTGTAATATATACAGATATAAAGGATTAAATGCTAAAGCTCTTCCTAGAAGTTAAAACCATTATTGGGGCGATAGCTTTTGGAGTTATGTGCGGTATTATGTCTATAAATGTAATGAAAACAAAGAGAGTCTTCTCTTTGTTTTTATTACATTCTCTAAGAAACCTTTGCCTAGGTTTATTTTATTTGAAAATTCTAAGCTGCGTTCGGTATTTGCGTCTGATCCGTAACAAACGTGCAATAAGTGAACGCTACCCTTAGCACGAACCAATATCGAATTCGTAACGTTTGCGAGTACGAAATGTCATTGTCAAAAGTGTACTGATTTTAAGTTCTCGTTACGTACGTTATGGCGCTGCTGTTTAAGTTTTCATACAAAATTTGACAATGACATTTCGCACTCGCAATCTATTTGAATTCGATAGTGGTTCGTGCCAGGGTTAGCGTTCGTTTATTGCATCTAGAGTAAATTCGAAGCGTACAGTATTCCGCTCAGATCAGTCCGATGTAAATCTGTTTGCTCGGAGTATTTCGACCGACAAGAAAGATTAATCTGGTTACCTGTCATGTATCTGTCATGCTGTTAGGTTTGTTTCTGTTTTAGGTTAGAAATTATTCTAAGGTTGGTCGGGCCGTTCCGTATAGCCATTTGCTCAGATTAATCAGTGATGACGTTACCAAAAATCTGTCGCCTCTGCGATGCAAATACTGAACAGAGCTCAAGTAGATAAAGTCATCCATAAGTTTTTTTTTGCTTTATAGAAGATCACATTTGACGTTATTAATAACTAAAGACACATTGACAATTTGTGATAACATGTGTGGCTTTCTGTGGACTTGTCATTGGTAATAACTTATGATAAGTCAAGAGTACCCCATGTGACTACTCCCTAGTATTCAATAGATCCCTAGGAGGTAGTCGCATGGGGTTACTGCGCTTTCGTGAAATAATTGGGTAGTTTTTTCATACAAACTGTCATCAGCCATCCAGTGCTTAATTAACATCAAAATGTCCTTTTTCAATTTCTCATTTATGTTCCTATCAAAATTCATCAAAATTGGCGTAGGCGAGTGACTCACTTTCACATTTATATTTATTTGTATGGATGTTCAAACGCAACGCGTGAGATTATTACAATAAAGGTTGCAAGCCACGCTCCAGTCTTATGTAACCAGCCGTAACTGCGGACAGATACAATCCTTAACCTATAGTGATCAAGGTATTTCTCTAACTAACCCTGGGTGAACGGTGCAGAGGCACCGCGAGGCGAGGTTGGACTCCGGACTATCCATTTCCATATATACAACTGGTTGTCTCATTGAAAACAAGAATTAACATACTTTACAGCATCATCAATATCCCCCATATTAGGACCCCTAATACCCACCTAATAGTTTATTATCTGGAAAAGTCTAGTTTTGTGGTCTCTCAATTGACAGTCCACTGCAGAGTAGGTAAATTATATTAGATATAGTTTAAGAACTCATGTAAGTACATTATAATTTGTTATGAATATCTAAGTAGTATTGATACAACTCCATCTTTATGTTAACTTAATGATTTGTTCACTGAGAAGGAAGTGATTTATATTAGCTATAACTTTAAAACTGCTGTATTTGCCTGAAATTTGGAATGCCTAAAATTTATATTAAGCCATTTTCTTTATGATATTAGTTAGTAAGATATAATTTTAACATTATCTTTATTTATTTGTTATCTTTCTTTGTTTCCCCTGTGCTCTGAAGTGGACTGGAGGAGCAGTGGAGGGAGACAAAATACCATTACAAAATATGAGAACAAATACGCACCCGAACGGATATTTTACAGTATAATACGACTACAGTAAAATTATTTAACTTCTGAGTGATTATAATTTCATTCATTTCAGAGTATTAATCACAATATTTCAAGAGAATTAGCGTAGCTTTGTGAGCTTGTTTATTTAATTACTAAATATACTTTAGGCTATTTATATTAATATGGGTCCTTTGTCGGTAAAACAGGAATGAATTTTTATTTGTTTTAGATTGATAATTGATAGATACACTCTGTAAATAAGATTATATTATAGGATAACGGAGTCATAATTATCATAATCCACAGCGTAAGGCACGGTGCGGATCAGTGAGTGCACAGCGGCATGCGAAGTTATTTTACTCTGGTCATACTCTCGACCGCGATTCCGCCTCACTCGGCCACAAAACAGACAGGTACAGAAAACAATCTACATACAAAGAATGCTAGAGCAAAGCACACATAGATACCGTTCAGGGACACGATATCTCGGACCGGTTGAGACCAGTGCGAGCGCGAGTGCCATCCGCTTAAGACACGCGCCTGTGTCTTATTCAATAAACTGAGCAACAATATTTGTATATAGTTGTTTGGGTTATTGTTGAGTATGAGAGCCTCTAGCTACCACGATAGTTTTTTAGACATAAACCAAAGTCGACAATCCTAGTGCGATCGCCGAGCGTGAAAAGTGAAGTGCAGACATATGAGTTTGACTTCTGTACCTATCTGTTTTGTGACTCAGCCCTGGTGCATTTTCGGAGCGGAACGAACCACACTTGAACCGGGGCTAATGACTTAATGTACATTTTGGGGTGCTGAGATGCTCGAGATAGTAAAGTTTTGCTCACGTATTCTATTAACAACTATCTCGAAAGTTGCTTAACTTCCGCAATTGCAGATGACGCGTACTTATGCCTTAATCACACGTACCGAATAAGAGGGCGAGACAGGAAAATGTTTCTCGCCGAGACAGTGATGGAAGAAAAACTCATTAAAGAGCGCTCGGCAAAGCACTCGGCGCTATGTTTACACGTAGCGAGTACTCAGACGCAGACACAGAGCAGTGTCTCGCTCTTTTTTTCGGTATGTGTGATCAAGGCATTACTACCTACTATTCAGAGGGTGTGCTCTTATAATCGACATTCGATGTGACCTAAATTCATTGTGTTGTGTCCTACCAAATGCACTTGACCCACTGCCGATGATGAACGAGAAGCGAGTAGAGCTAGAAACTAGAATCGAGTTGTTCGACCGAGTTGATCTAGTTCTCGCGGAGACAATCCTGAGCAAAACGCACGCGCGCGATATTTGCGAGTATTATCTCTGATAGCTCTCGTTACTCAGTGACAAACTAGTGAAGGGAGTTCTCGCCGGCTTGCGGCAGTGTGAACAATCTGAGATTAACTATTAATATGCATCTCTTTCGTTTACATGGAATGTATGTCTATTGCACGTTTTTTGAGCGAGAAAACGAATATTTAGCTACTTCCTCGCCAGAGCCGAGCCGTAGGACAGTTACCTAATCAACGCCATTAAAAACTATGTACTAGAATAATTGACCATAACGATATAAGCAGGTCTAATGCAATTTTAATTGAATTTTATAATATGTTAGAAAAATATTGAATTTACACGTAATTATTTTTGCATTTTTCTCTGTGAGCTTACTGCGTATTGCTTATTTTAGTCTTATTTTAATATTACAAAGCTACTTTGTCGACTAAAAAAGTAAATTCTCCTAAGAATAGAAGTAACATTAAAACAATATTGTTATAAGCGTTAGTGGTACGTCGTTAGTGTTAAGTTAGTCGTGGAAAAGGGAAACTAAGTAATATTGATAATGTAATTATTGCGAACCAACAAATAAATAGATATTAATTAAAATCTGATCAACGAAGTGGGCATTACTGATATTGCTATAAGCGATGTTTCAAATATTTTTTCCCGGCCATTGGATATTCGAGAATGGATAGATTTTTTTCAATAATGGGTCCCGACTCTTAAAGTAGCTTTGCCTCTTACTTAACAGAAATTATAGACTACTGGACTTGTTTTTTTCTTGTAGTGTAACAATCATAATCTCATATTACTATAATCATAATCTCTCAAACTACTGAACCGATTTTGAAAATTCTTTCACCATAAGTTACGTTATTCATTATACTTTCAAGCAGTAATCTCAATATCGATAATTTTAGATTTATACATCGAGCAGATTAATTATAATTAATCTGCTCAATGTATAAATCTAAAGAAATTTTTTATTTGAAAAATATTTATTCAAGGATTTTTTTTTTCTTTTCCTCCTAGGTTTTATCTACGTTTATAAACGCCAAAATGCATCAAAATTTCTATCTACTCCTGCATAGAATACCACGCTATCATTTTGTCATCGTTAAATATTTTAACTTTTTTAATATTTGTCGAAATGAGGTAGTGTAAAAGGCAAACTTTATCGTCCTTAAATATCACAAGCTATAAAAGTATTTGTTTTGCTATAAAATAATTAGTTAATACAAAATGTACTTCTTGGAAATAGATATCAAATAATATTTTAGTTTTGATACACTATTTTAGCATTACACATTAAAATAGATATATATATATATATGCTGTCGAGGGCTTTTTTAAAACTATTTAAGAGATACATTTCCGCTATACATTATATTCATGCAACTTTTTATTCATTGTTTTTTCCGTGCAGGCCGAAATGGCTCACAGGATGGGATTTTTTTTCTGTCTTACGTGACACTTATTGTTATATTTTGGCCAATTCACTTAATAACTATGTAAATTATTATCTATATGTTATTATTATGTATGAACTATATTAATTCTAAGTTGCATTAAAATCCATTCAATATTTTTCGGGTGAAAGAGTAACAAAGATCCATACAAACATAAGATTGAGATTAAAAGCGCAAGTGATTATTATATATGTATTAGTATGTTAAAGTTACTGTAATCTTAATGGTGGGACGAGCTTATATAAGTAGCTATAACATTCGACATAAATGATCTAATATACATACTGACATTATATATATACTAGAACAATGAAACTAAAACCTAAAACTAAAAACCTTAAAAAATAAAATTAATAACTAAAATATATTATGTGGTTATTATACAACTTTAAATCATTATAGATTCAAGTCAGAACAGTCAAATAAAATGAAAAATGGTGTAAGGAACCTTAACATGATTTTCGATTATCTAGACAATGATACTCCACTCGATAATATGGCGCCTAATTGTCCCCATATTGAATTTCGATCACTCATTATCATATCGTAGCACTCCCATAATTAAGTAGAATCGATTGACGTATGAATCATTAAAATCGGTGCAGTCGTTCGTCTCTAGTGCGCTACAAAGGAACATACGTACTTATATAGACTGTTAAACACTGTTAACTGTCTGCGCGTCGCGCTTCGCGCTCTTGCATAGCGCAGTCGTATAAAAAGTTGGAAAAAAAATGTTTGATGCTCTGTCTAAACGCGGTCCCCCGACTTGGCGTTAATTTGGTCTAACTTTATCTTAGTTACATTAAGGCAAAACGGTCATCACATATTTGGGTGTCGGGGACTTTATAAATTTTCAATTTTATTTTATTTCAATATTTATTAATTTTTAATACAAGGCTTCGATCACCTTTTATTCATTGAGAACAGTGCTGTGTAAGTAGCTTAAGAGTTGAGTATTTGATACTGCTCTATCACCTAAGGAACACCGAGTCAAATTCATTTTTCTATGTTTGTAAGTTTGTGACTATATAAATAAATTTTCATTCTTTCTTTCTTTAAAGTGCACCCAATTCTAATTTCATAGTAACTGTGAAACTAGGTCGACCCTTTTCTCAAATGAGAAATGAGCTTATGATCACCAAACTACTGAACGGGTCTTCATAACTTATAGCTAAGAACGATGTTGATCATGTCAGCTTTCAAAAAAAAAACCATATTCCATTCCTTCTATTCATTTAGGAGCTACGATGCCACAAGCCGACACAAACACGTTAAACTTATTATACCCCTCTTTTTTCGTTGAGCATTCAAAATACGTGACCTTATTTTCAAAATGTAGTTCACAGTTTGTGCAATCAAACAAGGAAATTAGTTTTTGTAAATATCAGTTTGTATCGATCACGCGAAGAAAGCGCGTCAAAATGTACATACATAGTTAAATAGTTATGAATACTGTGACAATTAAAGATGATTTAACTGATCTACTTTTATTTCCCCTTAGGCGACATTAAGCGATCAATGAAATGCCTTAATTATTTCCCCTTGGACAATAAAAAAAAGGGTACTACCGAATAATAATAGGGCAATACTTTAAATAAATAATTGGTAGTACCGAACAATGTACAATAATTACGCAAAAGAAAGTCGATAATAGATAAATTATCAGATTTTGTGAATTATTATTAAAGAAAGGGGAAGGAAAAAGATAAGGAAATACATTTGGAAGCATGAACACTAAAAACTCATTCAAAAAGGGCCGTAATAGAGTAGGTTTTAAAAATCCTCTGAATATAAGTAAGTAAGGGATAAGACATGAAACTAAGATATAAAAAAGGGACTAAACACAAGCCAGACCTGTATAAAAAACGGAGACAAAAAGTAAGGTCTTGGATTGGTTCTCAAATAAAAATTGATGACATGACTGGCCAAGTTCAAGTATAAAAGTCGACTATCTACCCAGCAAAAAAACTGAAAAATAAGGAATAAACAAGAAATGGGGAAAGTTGAAGAGTTTCATTTACTGTTCACTACAATAAAGATCCATTGCAAATTGGTTTCCTACAAAAAGATATAATCAGTTGCAGCATATATTTGAGATAACGCCCTTTACGCATCGACGTGGGTTAATCGTAATACGTTATGTATAAAGTTTCGTCAGGGTATACCACGTCGAGATACGTGATAAGCATTCGAAACGAACACCACATTCATAGTCATGACGTCAGAACTAACACTGTACTGACACAATAACTAATGGACTGTGTTGATCCCGACATACTGCGACATAGGTACCTAATTGTATATTCTATACACCAGATAGATAATCGTATTTTACCCTTGACAGTAATATTGTAAAAGGGATAAGGAATACAATACACATCTGTAACTTGGCTGCAGATCGGCTAAGTTTAGCGAAACAATGTGTGTCAGTAAAGCAAGTACTCCTATAAATTATAATATTTTTATTTTAAGCATTCAACTGTAAGATTTTAAATCCCGTATGACACCTAGACCGATTGGTTTTTTGTAGTAAAATTTTCTTAAGATTTTAAGTACTCATTTTAAGCTCAAATCCACATTTTCAAGTTATAGTCCGTTAGTAATATTATAAGATAAGTCTAATATTCCGTAAAAAAACATCAAACGTAGCAAGCTATTGTGAAAATGTAAAATAATACTGTCATAAACTCACACACTTGATTTAATCAGTGCTATACTTCGGTGAAACAAAGGTGAAACCAAACGGAAATTTAGACATTTTTTTCATGAAGAAAACATTACGCACCTCATATTTAGCAACTCGGAACTAAGAAAAGAAAGACAGGTAGATCTTCTCCATGCTGTTTACAAAAATATTAAGCAATTCTCATCAAAAGAACGATAGTGAGACCTTATCTCTGCTGTTTTTAAAAATCCGTTATTCCTATTTTTATGTAAGAATCTATCTACAATTGCGAGCAAAAGTCTGGAATTACTTACTTGAAATTGGTTCCGCAGGATCTTGAGTACTAAATATTTTTTAATAATCATAAAAATGACATCATTTTAAAGGTTCAACTCTTAACTTTAAACTGATACCAAATTCATTAAACTCAAGCCAGTATTTAAGAGCTGACCCAGATTAAGTGAAGGAATAACGAAAAAGACGTGTTTCAATTGTTTGATACTTCGCGAGTTGCGACCTATTGACCCCCTATAAAAGCACCTGTTGTCGGATTTTCTTTATCAGCCGACTTTCACACGTTGACCGGTACACATCTCCGTTACTTTTGACCAAAGGGTCTTTTGACCTTCTACGACAATGGAGACAACACCTACAGAAGCCGCAGAAATCGTAGTCCTATTGCAAGAAGGGCTCAGCCAGCGGGTCGTCGCTCGTCGGCTCCACATAAGCCAGTCCTGTGTTTCGAAAGTTTACAAGTGCTTTCGGGAGACTGGTGGCTTTATCCTGAGACCAAGATCTGAACAGCGCCGGTGCACATCGGAGAGGGATGGCCGTTTTATCGTGTCAACCTCTCTCCGAAACCGGCATTTAACAGATGTCAACGTCCAACAAGAGCTCCGAGATGTTCGTGGGGTAGCAGCCAGTAAGTGGACAGTTCGTCGACGACTCAAGCTAGCGAAGCTAACTCCAAAAGGGCTTGCCACAAGTCCGAAACACGTCGGGTCTACAGGCGGCCTGAGGAGCGATTTGCGCAGTGCTTTTTTGCTGAAACAGTGGCTTATGGGGGCGGCTCTTGTATGATGTGGGCCGGCATTTCCTTCGACTGTAAAACCGAGCTTGTTTTCGTGGCTGGCGGGGGACGAGGAAGCGGTCTTATTTTGGACCAGTACATTTCTGATATTCTGCTGGAACATGTCGTTCCATTTGCGGGATATATCGGTGATAACTTCCTCCTTATGCACGATAACGCTCGTTGTTACACTTCACGTGTAACAACTGAATACCTCGAAGAAGTCGGTATCGCCACATGAGACTGGCCAGCACTCAACCCTGACTTGAATCCCATAGAGCACGTGTGGGATGAACTGAAGAGGAAGGGTCGTTCCATAACTCCTGCTCCTTCATGTCTGAATGAGCTGAAATCGGCGTTGATTGCGGAGTGGGAAGGTATTCCACAAGAAGCTGATCAGGTCTATGAAGAATCGCCTTCGAGCAGATTTAAGGGCGAGAGGAGGGAACACAAAGTACTGACACTTAATTTTTGGGTTTTTTTTATTTTTTTATTTATTAAGTTTTGTTGTTTTAGTCTTTCATATATTTTGCTATATTTCCTTGTTTTCATACCTCCGCTCCTTAAATACTGACTTTGTTTGAATTAATTTGGTATCAATTTTAAGTTGACAGCTGAACCTTTAAAATGATGTCACTTTAAGATACCTAAAAATTTATTTAGTAAGCTAGATCGTGCAGAACCAATTTCAAGTAAGTGATTCCAAACTTTTACTCGCGAGTGTAGTAAACAGATTAACAAAATAATAAATACATATTATATAGCTGTCGACGCTTGTGCCTCCAATTTGCACAACGACGAAAAACGAAACGTAACGGGTGAAAGAAGCCGGTGAAAGAAGCCACGAAGAAGACCCGCGCATTCGAATATTAAACGGCGCATAATACGCATACAATTTTTCTATTTTATTCATATTATTGTAATTTATACGTAATTAAACGTCTTATCAAGTATTTCGAGTACATCATTAATTGGAGACCTGACTGTCCCAAACATTTTGGTCTTCGAGCCGAATTAGACGACTGCGACATCAAAGAAAGCGAAGAATTTGAAGATTTCATCTCCAGTAACGGTTGGTTGATCATCCTATCTAATTTCCTTATCCTTATTCAAATTGTGTTAAAATCGTGTTTATCTAGACGTTATTATTCGCGAGTTAAGAGTTAATTGTACGAATACAGTTATATTTTCACGTAACTACCTCTACTGTTCATATTGATTGCCAAAATGACCGATAGTGCTAACGGAAATTTATCTATTCCTCCCCTTTCACCATCTAAAAGAAAGGCTGTAGACGTTATTACCAGTCTCAGAAAGCAAAGAGGAATTTTGAAAGGTAAATTGACGCAATTTAAGAAATATGTTGACTCCTTCTTAGGCGCTAATTTAAGTAAAAATCAGTTAGCTGAGATGAAGTTACGTAGTCAAGCGGCTAGTGACATTTTCCAAAAATTTAATTCGGTCCAAACTGAGATTGAGCTCCATTCAGCAGATAGTGAAATCGATGGTGAAAATGAGTACGTTGAAACCGTAGAATCTATTTATTTCAGTTGTATGGCTAACGCGAACTGCTTGATGGATAGTGCTATCACTGTGAACGAGCCTAAGAGTACCCAAAATTCAAACTGTTACAAACGTAAAATTGCCCGAAATCAAGTTGCCTTTATTCGATGGGTCATACGATCATTGGCTAGAATTCAAAAATTCGTACGTTACTATGATTCACGGACGATCTGATCTAAATAACATACAAAAATTCCACTACCTACGTTCGTCACTAATTGGTAATGCATTGCAATATTAGTAATTAGCTCACTAGAATTTACTGCAGCTAACTATATTCACGCGTGGGAACTATTAGAGAACAGGTTCCACAATACCAGACTTTTAATTAATAACCACGTAAAAGCCCTATTTAATGTTACGCCTATCAAACAAGAGTCAACTACTCACATTAGAAAATTAATAGACACTATTTTACGCAACCTACGTGCACTCAAAATGTCAGACGAACCCACCGAGTCATGGGATACGTTAATTATATATTTAATTGTAACCAAATTAGATTCCACTACGGAGCGTGAATGGGAAACATATAAAGGTTCATTATCTTTAATTTACTCAAAATAAAATTGGAAGACATTCTATCATTTCTCAAGAACCGCGCAGATATGTTAGAAATGATCACTAGTTCACATAATAAAACTAAAGATACCTCACAAAATTATAAATCATCTTACTCGAATAAAAATAATACACAAATTCAAAGCTACGTTTCCAGTAACAGCACAAAGAACAAAACTTACAATTTTATTAAGAACGTTAGAAGTTGCATATTTTGTAATCACAATGACGCACTGTACACTTGTTTTGGTTTTCTAAACTTGGCTGTCAAAGAAAGATTAAAATTCGTAAGCGAAAATAAATTGTGCAGCAACTGTTTACGATCGGGGCACGAACCAAGTGAATGTCTCTTCGGTCCATGTAAACAGTGCTCACAAAAACATAATACTTTGCTGCATTTAGAAGTCAAGCAATATGACATAGGGCATACGTAGAAACTCGAGTCTCTACAATTACGCCGTGATGTGGCATCATTAAGCGCATTCTACCGAATATACCACGGCGAGTGTTCTGAGGAGCTATTCTTGCTTATCCCTCCATCACCTTTTCTTCAGAGGACCACGCGCGCTGACCTACGTTGCCATCGACTTACTGTGGCCACTATTCCTACACGAACAAAGAAATTTGGCGACTCATTTCTTTGCCGTACTATTCGTAAGTGGAATTCTTTACCCGCGCACGTGTTCCCTCCTTCCTATAATCTGGGGTCCTTTAAGAGAGGCGTGAAGAAGCATTTTTGCGGGCCGGCAAGGTGAGGATGGTTGGTGTAGCAGTTAATAACTGCTGTACCAGCTATCTTCGCGTTTGGACTTTATCACCACTTAACATCAGGTGGGGTAGAGTCATTTGCCTACCTAGTAATATAAAAAAAAAAAAACGAACGGCGAACCCTCAACCTCTGCAGGGCGCAGTACCACGCATCCGCGATCTACGACAGCGTTGCACTTAATGCCAGCTCGGCCCGCAGCCGCAGGCGCATTGCCTTCCACGTGTACATTAGCGGGAGACCGGGACTGTGCGAGCGAGATGCAGGTGCTATTAAGTACAGCGCTGGTCGAGGTAACCGATATCCATAATAATTTTCATGTGGCTCGCGCTTTGCTTGATAACGGTAGCCAACATTGTTTTATTACAGATAGATTACGTAAACGTCTTAATGCGTCTTTAATACAGTCCACTGTTCAGATTTCGGGTGTAGGTCAATCTATTACCCAGTCGAATCATTTATATAATATTTTAATGCGTTCTCGAGTAAACGATTATAATACGAGGCTTCAATGTTTTGTTTTGCCGCGTATTACAAACAGGTTACCGTCAACTAACATTGATGCTAACATAATTCGTATACCAAGCAATATACAACTGGCGGATCCTACTTACGGTGTACCTTCTGACATTGATTTGTTAATAGGTGCTGATGCGTTCTGGGGTCTTATTAATACGGATAAAATTATACGATTGCCCAGCGGTACCTACTTAAGCAATTCTAAGTTAGGGTGGCTATTATCTGAACCGATTTACACGAAGAACTTGCGCATTAATCAGCTTCAGTGTAACTTCGTACAGAATATTGATACGGATTTGAGAATGTTATGGGAGATAGAAAACATACTAAATTTAAATAAGCCTATTCTCACAGACGACGAGCGTATTTGTGAGAATTTATTTATTAATTCAACTAAACGAGAAATAAGCGGTAGGTTTTCAGTACGTATACCTC
Organism: Chilo suppressalis; assembly: GCA_902850365.2. NCBI lineage: Eukaryota > Metazoa > Arthropoda > Insecta > Lepidoptera > Crambidae > Chilo > Chilo suppressalis. The sequence goes on along the minus strand of OU963906.1, from coordinate 13,911,249 downwards.
TCAAGGAGTCACCGAATGTGCTCGGAGACTCGTATACATTAGCCAAAAATAGGTTTTTATCACTTGAACGAAAGTTAGAACGTTCCTCCGAATATAAACGTACTTATTGCAATTTTATACAAGAATATTTAAGTTTGGGGCACATGACGAAGATAGACGCGCCCAGACAGCCTCATTACTATTTACCTCACCACGGTGTGCTGCGTGAGAGTAGTACCACCACTAAGTTGAGGATGGTATTTGATGCCAGTGCCATTACAACAACGAATAAGTCGCTTAACGACATACAATTACCAGGCCCGGCATTACAAAACGATATTTTTTCTATTCTGCTGCGTTTTCGTCAGTATAAATACGTCGCTTGCGCTGACGTTGAGAAAATGTTTAGGCAAGTTCTTATTCAACCTGATCAAAGATCCTTGCAACTCATATTATGGCGTAATAATCCTACTGAACCCTTGGAAACGTACCAATTAAACACTGTCACGTATGGGACTGCGTCGGCCCCTTATCTAAGTATGAGGTGTATACGACAGTTAGCCGATGAGTGTAGGGATAGCGATATAGCAAGGGTTATTAAGGAAGATTTCTTTGATGATGACCTGATAAGTGGCCATGATGACTTTGACACTTTAACAAAGACCTGCGAGCAAGTTTCACAGGTTTTGTTGAGTGGCGGGTTTCCATTACGAAAATGGACATTTAAGTCGTCTGTTTCTGATGAAACAAAGGAATATTTCACATGCGAGTATAACCAGAACAAAACTTTAGGTTTGGGTTGGCTAAATTATGAAGATCAGTGGTATTTTACTACCAAAATTGATTATTGCGATACTAAATTGACTAAACGTATTATGCTTTCGGTTATATCGCAAATATACGATCCGTTAGGTCTAATATCGCCCGCAGTTATTATTTCAAAATTACTTTTACAAAAACTGTGGTTATGTAAGATCGACTGGGACACTCAGATATCTCAAGATATTACGAGTGATTGGGTTCGTTTTATTGAGTCGCTACGAATATTACACACTTTGCGTGTTCCTAGACGAGTGACCAGTGATCATACACAATATACGGAACTGCATATTTTTACCGACGCATCTCTAAAGGCTTACGGAGCCTGCGCGTACGTTTCAACTTATGACATAAATTCAAAAAGAACTACTCATTTGCTTACTGCTAAAAGTAAAGTCGCACCTATAAAGCCCGTAAGTATCCCTTGGTTGGAGCTATGTGGAGCGCTGATGGGTGCAAGATTATATAGAAAAATTATCGAATCATTAAAAATGAAATTTTCAAAAGTTTACTTCTGGACTGATTCCACTATAGTCATTGGATGGATTCGAATGTCACCTCATGCACTGAAAACGTTCGTACAGAACCGTGTAGTGGAAATCAACGAACTCACAGGAGATTCAGTCTGGCTACACATAAACGGGGAAGATAATCCAGCAGACTTGTTGTCTCGTGGTGTCTACCTGGATGCGCTAGTTGACAATAAATTGTGGTGGCATGGACCGTCTTGTTTAGATAGTTTAAATTCATTTAATGATTGTATAATTAATTGAGATATATCTATTTTACCAGAATTAAAATCAATTAGTAATAATATAATTTCTTTAACTAGCACTAATAATTCAAATTTAATTCAATTCGATAAATATTCATCTTACATTAGATTATTAAGGATAGGCGCGTACATTCTACGTTTAATTTATAACGCGCGCACTGCTCACAAACAAGATCGTAAAACCGGTTTGTTATCGGTAGACGAGTTAGCAGAGTCGAAGCGCTTATTAGTTAGATGTGCACAGTTGCAATCTTTTCCCGACGTTTATAATTGTTTAGTGAACGGTCGTCCTATAACTACGTGTAATAATAAACGTATATCTGGACTACACGTATTTATGGATGACAGCAAAGTTATAAGGGTAGGTGGAAGATTAAATAATTCGAGTCATTTCGATTATAATAAACAGCATCCAATTTTACTGTGCGGTAAACATTATTTTACTGTTTTGTTGTGTAGGCATGAACACAAGCGGTTACTACATGCTAGTCCTCAACTGCTTTTAGCTTCTATGCGTGAATGTTGGTGGCCATTAAGTGGTAGGAATTTAGTTAGGAAGGTCGTTCGTGAATGCGTAACTTGTACGAGACTAAAGGCCAAAACACTAAGTCCAATCATGGGCAACCTACCTAGTGATCGTATCGACCCTGGTTTTCCATTTCTTAAGACCGGCGTTGATTATGCTGGACCAGTTTTATTTTAAATAAAAAGGGGAGAGGGTCTCGTCTATCCAAGGCGCATATTTGTTTATTTATATGTTTCACTACACGGGCCATACATTTGGAACTTGTCACTACGCTAACTTCTAAAGACTGCATCTTAGCATTGAAACGTTTTATTAGTCGAAGAGGTAAACCTAATATCATATACTCAGACAACGGTAAAAATTTCGTGGGTGCTGAGAAGGAGTTACCATTGTTCTTAAAAAACAATACTAATAAAATTTCTGATTTTGCAAGCAACGATGGCATTCAATTTAAATTTATTCCGCCATATTTGCCTCATTTTGGTGGTTTGTGGGAGAGTGGGGTACGTTCGTGCAAATATCACTTGCGACGTATAGTAGGGAACGCGAGACTAACTTATGAAGAGTTTAGCACGATTTTAACACAAATTGAAGCCGTACTGAATTCTCGTCCAATGTCCTCAGATCCTTCCGATTTTAATCCCCTCACTCCAGCCCATTTCCTGATTGGTCGACCGTTGACTGCGCCACCTGAGATGGATTTGACTGCTGCTTACACTAATGCGTTGAGTCGCTACGAGAGACTGGAGCAACTTCAGCGACATTTCTGGCAGTGTTGGTCCAGAGAATATATAGCGGAGCTTCAGACGAGGACAAAGTGGAAGACGGAAGCAGATGACATCGCCCTTGACAGTTTGGTTCTCGTCAAAGAAGACAATCTACCACCACTTCAATGGAGATTGGGACGTGTAGAACGAGTGTTCCCAGGAAGGGACGGCGTTTCCAGGGTAGCTGACTTACGCACTTCATCGGGAATCATTCGACGAGCGTTCTCGAAGATATGTCCACTCCTATAATACATACGATTTTTAGATTGAAAGTAGGAGCTTCCAAGGCCGGGGCCATGTCAACGCTTGTGTCTCCAATTTGCACAACGACGAAAAACGAAACGTAACGGGTGAAAGAAGCCACGAAGAAGATCCGCGCATTCGAATATTAAACGGCGCACAATACGCATACAATTTTTCTATTTTATTCATATTATTGTAATTTATACGTAATTAAACGTCTTATCAAGTATTTCGAGTACCTCATTAGATAGGAGACCTGACTGTCCCAAACAATAGCTCATATATGTACGTTTTGCTACAACTATGCGGTGGTATAAATCAAGGTACTTATATGATTTTATGTTTCCTAAAATATAGTCGAGTAAGACCAGGTAATGTGATGCACTCGTGCATAGCAGTTTGAGGTTATTAGGCTTTGCGATGTAAAACATTATTTTATTTTCAAATTTACATATTCTTTCATCAACTATAAAATATATAAGTAATTTGTGGAAAAACGTGTTGATTATTAACAAATAAAATTATTATTATTTGATTGATATTGCAAATCCTACAAGGAAATATGTCATTTATTTAATAGAAATTGGTATATGTCAATATACTTTAATACCATAAACAACAAATTAATGATTGCCTTAATATCAAAAGTAATCGACACCAGAAAATGTACTTAAAAATAATATTTACTGAAAAAAATACTTTCTCAAGTGATTTAGATCTAAAAACCTAGCAACTATATAAATAAAGTTAATGAAGAAATTAACTTAATTGAAATTTCTTTGCTTTTTTCTCTCTTAAAGAATAAAATCTGGTGCTTTACGTTCGTTGTGAAATCGTACGAAATAATTAAGGGCGAAATAAATACTTTCCATAAAAATTCTTAAACCGGGTTGCTTGCAAATGAGTCTAATCTTAATAAGTCAAATAATATTTTTATAAAATGTTGGCGTAGCTTTCATGCATCCACAAGTAACTTGTTAATCACCTTAGTTCAATAGGGTTTATTGAGCTTTGATCTTGGTCTCGTCTGAGGTACATTAGAGAAGAGACTACAAATTACTGGCTTCAGTGCGAACACAGCTCTTATTTCAACATGAAGAAGGCTCGGTGATTGTCAAATTATATCAACAAATGTGATTTTGATTATACTTTGCGACTACTACCCACTCACTTTTTTTGTATTACCCTGAAGGCATTATCTGAATATTTATATACACAAACCTCGTTATTATGAGATATATAATTAAGGTGTTGAGTTACAACTTTGAATCATTTATCAACGAAAATCCATATCATTATTTGAAAATACTCAGTCAATAACCAAAAACATTGTGTTAGCTATATTTGCCGTTTTATTTTGGTAATTCTATTATTCTTATATAGGTAATTCGATATAAAATCTAGCATATTTTTAAGAACGATAATATTTTCGAGATTAATTCAAAATTTATTGTTATGCTATTTGTAACCTATTGCGACTGTGATTGTAGAAGTACTGTTTATGCACTATAAGTACGGGACATGTTTTAAGCGCTGGTGATCCATAAAGTTAACAACTTTCACGAATTCTACATATGATTGCTTTTATATTTTTACTATGGCTAAATATATTCAAGTTTCTGTAGGTATTTTATTTATCTTTTCACTACGAAACTTTCCTTTCACGTATAATTTAATTATGAAAATATGAATAAATGAATATATAGGTACTTATTAAATACGAATACTGCACTGATGATGATTGACTACGCTCTCTCTCAAGGTCGTAGATGCTGAATTCAACATCTCATAGCAAATATACTTACAAGCTTACACTTAATTCTTACAGAAATGCCTTTGAATTAGGTAAATAGGCTATTGCTTACCCAAAACTATCCAAATGACGAGCGTGTTTCCCAAGATGGCGAGAAGCAACATCATGGCAAACACTATGAACCAGGCGAGCTGGCCCCACCACGGAGGGCTGTATGGTCGCACACCCAGACCCATGCAGTTGCCGAGTGTAACCCTAAAGAAAAAGGGAAAATCCAAATTAACACTATTAAGAAAAGATTATTTAGAGATGTAGGGCATGGCGGATTTTCTGCTCATTTGGAAAGCCCGTCTGGGGAAGTAGCCCCCCCCCCTTACAGAAAATTTACCTTACCTACCTTTTAGTGGTATTGTTTTTCTGCCGGCAAATAAGCTTCTAGGACTCTACGGGGTAGGGGATGGCGTCAGGGTATATCGCGAGTTATAGCTGGTATCGCAAGCATCTAAGGCTCAAATAGCCACTTACCACCAGGCGTGCCACATGCTTGTTTGACAACCTTTTAACAAAATCCAACATGCAGATACTAATTAATCATCATCAGTCAATACTATGTCCCTAAGGCACAAGTCTTCCCTATGAAACCACGCGGGCCTAGGTGACACTATATGCCAACAACTGCAGATACAGCCGGGACCAACGGCTTGACGTGCCTTCCGAAGCACGGAGGAGCTCGAGTTAAGAATTTTTGGTCACCCATCCCATTACCTACCATTGCGAAAATTGCTTAATTCAGCCTATATTATAAATAAATATAAGTATCTTTATTATAGGCTGCGGAAAATATCAAATTAAAACAAGAAAAGAAACACAACATTAGTCCCGCAAATTGCCATTGGTATACAATAAATCAATCGTTGAAGATAAGCAACTTTCGCAGTGGTCGGTCATTGGATGGGTGACCAAAAATTTACTATCTCGCTCTCCTCCGTGCTTCGGTAGGCACGTTAAGCCATTGGTCCCGGCTGCATCTGTAGTCGTTAGCACCCACCAATCCACAATGGGCCCACGTGATGGGTCATGGCCCAAACTCCCTATTCCTTCCATAAGGAAGGCCTGTGCCCCAGCAGTGGGGACATCAATAGGCTGATGATGATAATACAATCAGCAGGTCTAAATAAAACTCACATGATCACTAAATTCCACCGTTATTAAAATTTTGCCTCCTACTCTTAGTTCAATCTTGTTTCGCAAAATAACAAATTGCCAAATGACATGAGACGTTGTTTTTTTTATAAACGAATAGTACCTATGCGTTTGTTAATAAATATGCTTTATTAATGTGATATAAGTTAAACAGTAATTGTCTAACTTTTTCACTTCAGACGTTTAATTAAGTGAAACTCCGTGCCAAACAATATACTGTTTGCTAGAAAAGTTTAAGTCAAGAATTTGTCCGGTGTTTATTGTTTCGTAGAAAAATACGTACAGGTTTACCTATAATCCAAAGGAGATCCGGCAAATCCCATACAAAATTGCTGCACCTCTGGCGCCAAAGAAATGTTACTCAGAGATGTTACGCTATTGCTAAATTCGGATGTTAACGTATAGTCTTTTGCCTGTAGAAGTTGCAAAGTCACTTAAGAAAAAAAACTTCGATCCTTTTATAATTTTATAATATTAAACAAAAGAGGACAATATTATAAAAATCTATAAGCTGAACTATCACCTAAAGTTATGTGTGTTGTACAAATTTCATTACAGGCTGTTTAAATAGTATTTTGATTATATGTTTTTATGTTTAAGCATGTAACTGTTCGATGTTTAAATCTAAAGAAAATATTACTAGAAAAAAATCCACGCGGACCAGGCAGCAGACGGGACTCAATAATATTTTGATGTTAAAATATTATACACAGCAACATTTTATACTTGTTTCTTTCTAATTAGCACTCATTTCGTATAATGTATGTTTTATATAAATAAAAACTTATTATTACATGATAATACCTTGATTTATATTATTTTACCCTATACATTTTCGGAATTTGGGACTGAAAAGCATGTATTATCTTTTATATACTATCAACTTAGTAATTATTGTACTGTACACATGTATCATCATCAACAGCCTGCAAATGTCCACTGCACTCTTGTAGTAATTTTAACATCTAGCGCCACATATTCTTCATTCTATAAAACTTTTATGGGCTAAGAAAACTATGTTAGCATCCAAATTTAGTAAAAGCGAAACTTTAGGTCTTTTATGATATTTTAACTCTAAAAGGAGAATGGGCAAATCCGTCTAGATTGCGCTTGACGCATTTATGTATCAAAAATCTTCTTCTGAATTATCATTTCATATGTGTGTTTATTATGTAAATATTATGCGGATATTTAAAATAATAAATAAATGGCTATTAAACTGAGTAAATAACCAATAACCATAGATAAAAGTTGTATCACCTGGTCGATACTATCGTAGGAAAAAAAATCGATTATATTTCTTTATTTAAATATTCTTAACATAAAAAAACGAGTGTGCTTATGACCACACGACTGAAGTGAAACTTCTTTCATTTACTAGCTGTAAGAGAAAAAGAGAAAGAAAATGCGTGCGCGCGCTCGTGCTCCTACACTGTGATACAGACAATAGGCTTGCACTGTGCTTAGATATACGGAACGTATTTGGCTATGAGAGGAAGGGAGAAAGAAAATGTGCACGCGCACTGCTTTCTCATGCTTACATCCCCCACTCAACTCCCGTTCGCCTCGCCCGATCACACTTTTCTTAACGTTTACGTTCGCTAGCTTACTCCCCAAGTCAAGAGTGCGTAAAGAAGTTTCACTTCAAAAAGAAAAAATAAAACGTTTATTATAATTGAAAGCATAGAACAATTGTAAATAGCCTGAAACATTTTTACCAAACACCGTAAATGACTACGAAATAATGATCATTCGTTAATTCGTAGTCTTTTTTTATTTTGAGCTCTTCGATGCGAGTTGTTTGATTTTTGTATGGATCGATGGATAGATTATTTTCCCCAAATCGGATATTCAGAGGGCCTGGTTTCAAATTCCGGTGAGGCAAATGTTTGTATGATGGATACGAACATTTTTACCAATATTATATCATGATAAATAACATTAAATTCATAAAGTTATCATTTGTAAGACCTGTGTTGTGACTATCTCACTGTACCTAACAGGGTTTGCTCTCTTTCATTGCATCTAAAATCTAAAAGGAACTTAATGGGCTGCGCAAAAGAGGATTTTTTTGTTTGCGGACTATTTTGTTCATCAAACAGTAGATCGCATACAAAAACTTTTATATGCAGTACTCTTAGATTAAAAAAGGGAATATATTTTTGTTTAAATTATCAGTTATGTTATATATAATTACTTAATCATATATAAATTAACTCATGGTTTGAACATTTTAAGCATTTGCATTGAAAAATAAAACATTTATTAATCGATTGTGTAGGAATCAATTCCTATAGAATCAAATCGAAATATATACCATAGGCAAGTGAAGTAGGTAGCTGTCAACTTGTTGTCAACGTGTTTGTTTGTTCCGAGTGACTTACTACAAACAGTTTTCAATTTTGAATTGAATTTGTGTTTTCAGTGGTCCATTGTGGCAGAATAGTTTTAATGTTGAGTTGAGTAATCCTCCGATAATAACTTTTTTTTTGGGAAAGAGAGAATTGGACTCGTTGATTTAGTGTTAAGTTACCTTTAGTGATTCTGACAGAGATATTTGGACTCTTAGTTTATTGTAATTATTTTTGTTTACAATGGCATCTGGTGTTACACAAGAAAACGCAGGCAGTATGCAACGACGTTGTATTAACTGTTGTATACTAAGGTTGTATATCAGTGCCACGACGACAGCCAGTACATTCTTTGGACAAGCTATCCAATTCAATGCTTAATGTTTTAAGCTCATGGATCGCACCTGATTCTGTAAGTAATTATTTACTTATATTACTAAAAATATATCGTTATACAACCGCAACCGTGAGATAATGTTAAATATAAATATTTTTGACTTGTTATAGATATTGAATGGGGGCATAGTGTGCAACGAATGCTTTATGCTACTACAAGCTAGTGACACCACCGAAGAAGTACCTGCACCACAATATGGCCATCAACAAGTCTGTTTTGGTTGTGGAAAATCCATATTAAGAAGTCGATCGTACAGGGTTTCACTACACTGCCCAGAAAGAAATATTATTCTTAGATGGACTCCAGCACATCAAGTATGGTATAAGATATTATTATCAATAATAAATTATTAAAATTGATTTCAATGCTTTAAATTAAAACATGACTGTGACATTATTATTATTTTTGCATTGCATGATTGAAATGTTATATTAATAATAATTTATTTCAATACTAACTGAAACATGACTATGACATTTTTTTTACATTGCACAATTGTCATGTAGTATTAATGAAATTGATTATGTAATAACTAACTCAATCATGACTATGGTATATAAATAATTTAAATAGTTTTTAAAGATTGAGTTCTGGATAATACTGCAACTACCTATAAATATTTGCACGTCGATGAAAGCGACAGGTCATGTTGGTTATATTTTTGAGATCTGTATAATTTACCATGTCTTGTCAGATAAATGATTTATTATTATAAGAAATATATTTCTATTGCATAAAATAGTTGTAGATGGTTTTTCATTAAATTCAAGTTCACTTATCTTTTTTTTATAGGTGTCAAGAATTTCAAGAGTTTGTGCTGCCTGTTGGCGAGCAGCTAATAGGGAAGTGCAAAGGCAACAGTTACATGATGCGAATCGGTCATCAATTGAACAAATTGATGTAGAACCAACAGAGTCTGTACCAGTGATCCCAGTACCACCACCATTTCCCGCTGGTTTATTACCTGTTCAGCCTTCAAGACCTGTTATACCTAAGATACAGTCATCAGTATATAAGCGTGCTGTAGCCACTTCATCGAGTTGTCTGTTTTCAGGATGCAAGGGAACAACAACGTTTATTAGTACCCAGAGTAATAAGAGAAATGTTATTAATACATAATAAATTCTATGTTCCCACATGTTGTAGAATATGTCGACATCACTTGAATAATGGGCGTTGGAGTGATTTAACATCAAATCTGCAAGATTTTACTGGTGTACAGTTTGATTGTTTGTTTTTTTTATAGCCAACTCACTAAGTTGTTTAGTTGGCTATTGCTGCAGTTGTATTGTAGGTAAAAGGACAGTAGGATGTTGCGCACACGTAATGACGGTAGTTTGGTACCTTAGCTGGGGGCGATTTAACGATACACATGCTCCAGCTACATTTTTAGATGAGGTATTTGAAGAGGGTATATAAGTGAATTCTTCGCTTTTTTTTAAAAAAGGCAATATATAAACCAGGATTAGAGCACGCAATGTTAATGTATAAACTGCTGTGTTAATTGAACTTAGCAGAGCTTTAACTGGATATTTCAAACTCAACAGGACATGGTGGCGAGTTACAAAAGATATTTTAGGCGAAGTCACTACAGTTCCACTGGATACGGCATAACCCCAAAAATATAAAATAAAAATATCACATTAATAATGTCGATTTGGATAAATGTGTTATCAATAAATAATTATCATTATTAAAATATTTTGTCTTATTTATTTTTGATTCCTAAACCTTAAATAATATTATATCCATTGTTGGGTTAACAGAGCATAAAAGGTGCAGCTTGAACGTAAAGAGAATAAGTATAAATAGCACTAATATAACCGCACCTCAACAACGCCACATTTATTGAATCTGAGATGTTTGGAATAAATAGAGATAGATAGCAGCTCACCAACGCAACAGTTTACGAATATACGCTGCCCGTTGATAAGATTTTACGAAGTGCATTCAATTTTTGTTTCACTCCCAGTCCAAAATAGAAGACAAAAGGTCACAACCTAATTAAATACAGTTTAATGTAGTATACCTAGTAATAGTTAAGTATGATATAAATATCGAATTTAATCGAATCTAAATATGACATAACCTTAAAATCCTTACGTAATTTAATATTTTCTTTAAACCACCACTTAAGTTTCTAATGATATTTTTCCTACGCAATATACACCTGATTCCCTATTGTTGTACACTTATTCCAATAAGACGCAAGTAAAATGACCATTCTCCTTTGAGTTACATTTCTTTAGCGCCGGAGTTGGGGCTATTTTGCCGAAGTTCCTTCGTAGGATTACCAATTTAAATTATGAAAGACGTTTATTAAGAATAAAAGCTATTAAAAAACACATAGCCATCGCCGTCAGTGGTCACCCATCCAGTTGCCTCGCTAGGCTGTGACGAAATCTTTCACCTAGCCTTAGCGATCTGCCAAAATAATAATGACAAATTGTTTTTCACAAGTTGTATTGGAATCAGGGAGCAAAGTTTTAATAATATTCCTGCCCCTATCACGACAGTTAAGCTTGCTGTAATAAAAGTTTTTCAATTTAGATTTGTTTCGGCACATTTAAACCCAATCAAAACAAAACTTATTAGATATAATTAATTATTCATAATGGCAATTTTCTGACGATACCGTGTCTTGAATAATTGGAGACGACAGTAAATCAAACTATTATTATTTTGTTTATTAATGTCAATAATAACCAAGTCTAAATAGTTAATGTCGCGTCAAGTTAAAATAACGTGATTATGCGTTAAGTCTTATTTTAGAAAAAGAAACATCAAAAACTTATTTAAGGAGTAATTAATAAAAAAAAGGTTCAAGGAAAGAAATTATAAAAATAAAAAGTTACGACATGCCAAAGTTACGCGCTGTTATTTTATTCTTACTTGGAAATTGAGTAAAGGCGTTACGTATTTACTTAACAATTAATATTGACTAAAACATTATTGTAACCAAAGGTAATTATTTTTTTCTGCGTTTAATTAAAAACATAAAAATAAAAAAATGCGTTGATAATCATACCGTAGCGCACCTATTCTATCCTATCATATTTTTATATAAAATACAATCGCACTCTTTAAGAATCGCGATCAAGATTTTTTAAGTAATAAATTCATAAAATCGTCTATAAGGCGATGGAGTGAAAGTCACTTAAATAAAAACAGCACGATAGTTGAACATTTAATATAAAAATGAGAAACAATCTTGCAAATAAATGGGATTATATTTTCTTAAATTTATAGGTGCAAAAATAGCAAAAACTTACATTAAGATCTTATCTTGCTTGACTGTTTTATAGTAAACGTAAAAGGGTATTGACAAAAAGTAAGTAGGGCTGAAAGTGCCCTTGAGCACTATTGGGCGAGAAGTATAGCCTAACATGATAACTATATAAGAGTCTATAGAAAATATACTAGAAAAAAACCCCTTCTGATGACTGGACCGCGTAGAGTTTTTTTAGGAATAATTTCTAAAGATTTATAAATCTTACAGTTAAATGCTATAAATATAAATTAAACAACTAGAGATTTTACGCACTCCTAAACCGAGACCAAGACTCAAATTTAATACAAAACTTAGTTTTAACTTAACAAGATTTAATATAAAAGTTTAGAGCTGTTGTTTAACTTACATTTGCATAGATAAGATCAAGTTTCAACACGACTCACAATATACAGTTTGACGGTTCAAAGTTGAAATTTATTATTACGAATTATGATAGATATTTGAACTCATGAAACCTGAAAGGCTGAAGAGCCTCTCTTCAATATCTCTTTGTAATATTTTTACGTCTGACCTATCATTATTCTTTTTAGTAACTCTGTTTTACTTCGCCTTTGATTAGTATAATTTATTTCAGAATAATTTTCTTTGGTGTTAAAATAATAGCTTTTCGTTTGAATATTTTTACACGTATAAGTACACGCTCACGATAGATTCTGTGAATGATTGAAATAGGTACCTACGTAAATATTATTAGAAAACCTTATTTTAGAAAACGTGCTTTAAGGCTAAAACCCACTCATTTAATTATCTTAATTGTTGTTACAGCCAATAAATACATTATGTACAAATACCGAATTGCTACCTATTTCGGTTCATGAGGCCTTGTTGACAGATAAACTGTACCCTTAGCACGAACCAATAACGAATTCGTATTGTTTACGAGTACGAAATGTCATTATCAAATGTGTACTAATTTTTAGTTTTCGTTTTATACTTTGTGGCGCTGCTGTTCAAGTTTCCATACAAAATTCGACGTTGACATTTCGCACTCGCAAACTATTCAAATTCGGTAATGGTTCGTGCTAGGCGTACTGACAAGCAATGGCCGGAGGCATAGTTACTATGATAAAAATAATTAGTCTTTTTAAAGAGGTTGATGTTAGTATAACTTTTTTATTTCTATCCAATCGCCGTGCCTTCAACATTGTAAGCCAGTTTGAGGCTTATTCATGGCGAATAGATGATATTTTCGTATGTTCTCAGATGAATGTAGTGACCCACAGTGCAGATTTAGTCAGAAGTAAAGCTACTTATTGGTCGCTAACTTGAAAAGTTAATTAGATATATTACGAGATCACATGATCCGACATCCATTAAGTAATAATTGTTATTCACGTCAAATGGATTCACTTGGTAATAAAATTTAAGGGTACGGCACCAAAAGGTTTTTTGAAGTTATACTTCTTTAGGCGCGTTAAGAAAAAATGATGAGAGTGAAATTTTAAGATGCGCGCGCATCACTGTAACACAAAATTTTAACAGCATGAAGTTGGTTGCTTTAACGACCAACTTCATGCTGTTACTTTTGTGTTTACCGCACATTAAGAAAATCTACCAACAAAATAGAAATAGAATCTCTATTTAGTGGGTGCTAACGACTGCATTGTGAAGGCCTATCAAAAGTATTTATTCATCTGGAACAACGGAACCAAAGCGCGATTCAGGAGACTACAGCGCCATCTCTTGACCATTGGTGTAGTAGAACCAAAAACCACATCTTTATTTTTTGTAATAAAGTAACAGTTATAGGTATTCATATTTATAATATTTATCCACATGTTTCTAGTTTGTATATTCGGAATACGTGTTTGAGTTTCATACAAGTGCAAATCACATATGTTCTAATAAATTATATTCAGTAGCGATTTTAATTGAATATTTTGATTATTTATTTATTTCTTCAAATTAAAACTGAACTTTATTGACTGTGTCCTTTTCCAGACTTTTTATTAATTTATTGTAATTAATTATTTGCATGCAATTAAAAACTAATTTTAAACGATGCCAAAGAAGGATAACTTCTCACGCGCCTACATAAGTACACGCACCCATTTTTTTAAAGGTTCAAGCTAAATTTAATGACTGCTCTCCACCCACCTGATTTTCAGTGACGGAAGAATCCAAGATAGTGATACTAAGCGAAGATAGTGCAGCTGGTTCTCCCTTTATGCGTACCATCCTCACTTTACCAGCCTGCAGTTGTTGATGTTTAATTTGTATTTCTTTATATATATATACTTATATATGTATCAGTATATGTATTCTATCCGTTACCCTAGTATCCCAAAACACAAGCCTACAGTGCATACTTTGGGGCTAGGCTAATTGGTGTGAGTGTTGGAAATATTTATTTATGTATTCGTATTTTCTATTTGTGAATCGATATCAGAGTATCTTTTTCATTACTCTAGCTAGAGTATGATAAAGACATACTGATACTGCTGTCAAATTGATAAATAGCCATGTGAAGTGCAAGCATAATGCGACAGTGGTAAGGTGAAAATATCAGTAATTAAGCTAACTAGGCTTGGTAAACTGTGATATGTTCAAGAAAAACCACTGAAAAATCCGTTCCGACAAGAGTCAGTAGAAGTATTCAGTATTTTTTCATAATTTCTCTCACAAGTTACTGCTTTTTTACACCAACTGTGACAACAGGTAACTTCTTCCGTACAGACTGAAAGTTCTCGAATGAGAGCTTTATTTAACATCGAGAAGATAAAGATAACTTTTTGTTTACCTACTTTCAGTATTCGCATACAGTACCTTACCAGTACAGGCAAAGGTTAGTATGTGAATACAAGAATTTGTCACACCTAGAACCTTAGTGAAGAATGTTTATATATATTTCTATATCAATATACTTATATACGTATCAAACATATGTGTTCTATCCGTTACCCTAGCGTATCATAACACAAGCCTTACAGTGCTTACTTTGGGGCTAAGCTAATTGGTGTGAGTGTTAGAAATATTATGATTAGTTTGCACTGTCTAATAACATAGAGAGTAATGTCACCCATTAAAGAAAAGTTCATTCTCAAGTCCTAATCCTGAAGATGGCCTGCCTACCGTTTCTAGAACCCGGTATTATTGAAACATGTTAATAATCTAGTTTAGGTCAAATTTACAACGTTATTCCCATCCACACCATTATTAATGACAATAAGTCACCAGTCAATTGTTATATCAGATAATAGTTTCATCTCCATGTGGTTAGGGAAGGTTGCCCTCGTGAAGATAACCCTAAGGGATTAACAGAGGAGAATAGTTTAAATACCATTCTCTTAATAGGCAATCGTCGGTAACTATTACATATTACTAGAATATAGTATTAAACTTATTCTCATATTCATGACCGATAATAGGTTACCGATTTTTGTAGGATAAAAATTTGACATACTGATTGCAATAGTGCAATGCACACGTCTTACAAAAAATAGATTAGAAATATTATCCGCCCGGTTATCGGTCCTACAAAAAATCTGACGTGGGCGGGCACCCTAAAGCCGAATTGGTTTTATTTAATTTTAGACTTAATTTTCACGCACACACAACTAAATATAATGTATGCGAGATCATCATAACAATTTACTAAAAAAAGGTAAATATAAAAAATTAATAACCCGCCTTCTTCAATAATACTTCAAATAAAAACTGAAAAGAAAGAAACATGTTCAGTAGTCTATAATTCTGTTAAGTAAGGAAAAATTTTGGCTACATAAATTATTATCTATATGTTATTATTATGTTTGAGCTATATTCTTGTTAAGTTTCATTAAAATCCGTTGAGTATTTTCTGGGTGAGGGAGTTAAAAAATCCATACAAACGTGAGATTGAAAAAAGGTTGTAGATCCTGAACAGTCATATAAAATGAAAAATGGTGTAAGGAACCTTAACATGATTTTCGATTATCTAGACAATGAAAGCCCACCCGCTCGTAATTTGGCGCCCAAGGTCCCCATATTGAATTTCGATTACTTAAGACGAATCGATTGACGTATGAATCATCAAAATCGGTGCAGGCATTTGATCTCTAGTGTGCTACAAAGGAACATACGTACTTATATTGCGCGGTCGGGTAAAAAGTAATGATCCTATTTATAAATATCTAACAAAAGAGGAGACACGTTATAAATAACACAAAGCGGAATTTGAAAAAATCACGTTGATGTATTAGGTAATCGACAAAACAACAATTCTTCCCTTGTATTCGCAATACATGTTCGAATTGATAAAATAAGATTTCAGTTCACCGAGTTCGATAGAATCGAAAAGCATTCTCCCCAACAAATTCAAATTAATTCATTGTTCCCTCATCTGGTTGTCTGTCAAGAGCGTCCTTGAATTATCTGGCAGCCTTGATTGAGTTGTGTTAACGGTCTCCAAGGGAGAAAACGACTTTTCGACACGTTCAAAGTTTATGGTACGCCCACTTACACCACTCTGCTCCAACACTGCCCTTAATTAAGGTGACTGCTCGTAGTCCTCGCGTTGACAGTAGAGTTGTTCAAAGTAGCTATAAAGCAATAGCGTGCTGCAAACTATATGCTACTTTTAAAAAGCGCGCTATTATATACGCTATGTTAATAGCGCGCTATTTACTTGGAAGCTTGTGGCGGTCCGTTGCCACGTTAAATCTTGCAGCACGCTAGAATCGACAATCTCGCAGGATCCCGGGTTCGATCAACTAATACAATTACTATTTTTATTTCTTTTATTTATTTTCACACGTCTAGATTATTGTTGTACCGCCATTTTTTCCGATTCCCTTGGCACAAAAGCTTTAGCTAACTAATTTTAAATATTGTAAGTAATGTTTTACAATATTTATTTATTTTGATATCGTCTTTTATATATGCGGTTATTAATAGTTTATTTCGTGATCACAAACACAAACTCTCATAAAAAATAATGTTAGAAACCACGCAATCTATTTATCGCCCGCGATAATAGTTTTCCTGCTGCGACGCGACGTTGCGAAAATTAATAGTAACGAACCGCTGCTATCAACGCGCACGCGATTACTGGTAGCGTCGCGTCTAGCGCCTCCCGCTGCCCGCTGCCGCGCGCGGTCAATCAACTCAATATGTGCTATACAGCGTTAGCGTCTTGTAGCTTTATTAAATAGCACGCGATACGTGCTATGGACAAATAGCGCGCCATAATATGGCGCTAGACGCTATATTAACCACCTCTGGTTGACAGCTAGTAGGCACCCAGCTGTCCACGTGCCGACAGCTAGCAGCCAGCGAATTGCTTGTTAGATAATGCGAGATGGCTTACTAGCAGTCGGCATGCGGACACCGCGCCGACCGCTTGCTTGCAACTCAGCGTAAGCGAAGCGTCAACTATCGAGCAGTCTGGCGGCAACAAGCTCGCTGACAGCGAGCCCTCTGCTAATTTATGTTTATTTATTTATTTATTTATTCAGTTTCACATGCTGATTTACAGAGCTAGTCCAACACACCAACAAGTCAATGCAATGCAAAACAAAAACATTCATTATATAGAAATAGTCATAAGTGGAATCACAATTAAATGTTGCCAAAGTAAAGAAAATATAAAGAGAAATACCTATAATCAATATTTGAATTATATTCTTTTTGCTGTGTGGGAGCAAAGTCGTGTAAGTGGGCGACCTTTAATTAGATACATTAAAATTATTTTAAATGTTACTGGGTAAGTCACGATAGTGTTTCCGCTTAAGAGCGTTGTCCGTCGTTGACTGTTAATAGAGAGAGAGAGAGAGAGAGAGAGAACCATTTTATTGACCAATAAAATACAAACAAAAATTATAAACTGCTAAAATAAAAAACATATATAAAAAGTAAGCATTACACAATTTTCTAAACCTAACAGCCTTCATATTGGTCAATCAGGACCCTGCCTCAGCATAATGCTGCCGTGACATATAACTAAACGTGTCACGACAACGCTGGTATTCTGACAGGGCCTGTATGGTGCACGGTTTTTTGGTATACACACAACAATATAATAAATTTAATCAAGAATACAAATAAATTTATAATTACATAAATAGTGCTAAGTGCAAAAATGAAAAAAATCTAAAAAAATAAATAAATATATATGTAACCCAGTATTATAAGCTGTGTTATGTTATTGTGTGGTTAATCTGTGACTTGGCTTGTCACTTTTTGCGATATAAATAATTAGTAATTAAAATGAGGTTTCCCTCAAAATATTCATTGAGTGCGATTGTTCGCCCATGGTTTAATGTCTCTGCGTGTTCCCTTTTAATGATTTTGTGATAGATGTAATGATTTTACAGTAGATGGAAAGGTTGAGGTATGTATTTCAGAATTATTGCATGCATTGTAACTTCAGTAGGTGTTGCTTCAATTTAATCTTCAGCGTGTGTTTTGATTTTAGATCTCGCATCGGAGGAGGAAGGTCATTCCAACACTTGGAGGCAGCAAATCGGAAAGACCCACGAAAGGCTGCGGTTTGGTGTGTCGGAGTGCAGAAGATGCGAGTGCAAGACCTCTGCTGATACTTGCTACGTTGTTGTGCCCATACTAATTTTGCTTCTAGGTATTTCGGATTGCCCGTACGGATGATACCAAACATCAATGTGGTCAGATGCAAGCGCCTACGGGCCTCCATCTTTAGCATGTTTGCTGAGTTCAAAAATGGGGTGACATGAGTTCGGGGTGGTATGTGAAAGCAAAAGCGGGCGCACGCATTCTGCACTCGCTGAATAAGTCGCGACGATCTAGCTAGCAAGCATGGACCATAGACAGTGTCGCAGTAGTTAAATTTGGACAAGACCAAGGCTTCGCATAGCGTGACTCTCAGTTTTTCTGGTAAATATTGTCTTATTTTGTATAACAGCTTCAATCTATAAAAACAGCTGCGCGCACATTCCACAATATGATTCTCAAAATTGAGTTGACTGTCCAAAGTCAAGCCCAGGCTCCTTGCCGAGTATACTCGCTCTATAACTATCCCGTCCATGTGAATATTGAGCAGATTTGGATCTATTTTACTAATATTGCTTTTGGTGCCTGTGAGTAGAAGTTTAGATTTCAGAGGATTTAGTACTAGGCAGTTTGACCGACACCAACCAGATATTCTTGCAAGGTCTTCGTTTAGTGTATCAGCAGTGTTGATGTCACTTGGCTTGAAAGAGTAGTACAGCTGCACATCATCTGCATACAAATGATATTTGCATTCTTGTATACAGTCGATCAAATCTGCACTGTACAGAATAAACAAAATCGGTCCCAGCAAGGAGCCCTGGGGCACGCCTCGGGTAACTGGGACAGAACGAGATTGTAATTTTGTGCCATCAACAGCAGACATCTCCACCAATTGCTGCCTATCTGTCAAATAACTGCAAAACCATTTTATTGCATTGACGTCGAAGCCATAATATTTCAACTTGGATAAAAGAAGTGTTGTGTTTATGCAGTCAAATGCGCGGGAGCAGTCCAGCAGCAATAGGGCACTAACCATACCACGATCTTGAGCAGCCAAGAGGTGGTCCACTATATCCGATAAAGCCGTTGCCGTACCACGGCTCTTACGGAAGCCGGATTGTAATCGAGGCAGCAGGTCGTGGGTCTCGACATATTCGGTAAGCTGGTCGCAAACTATTCTCTCTAAAATCTTCGATGCGCAGGGCAGCAGGCTTATTGGCCTGAGATCACTCATAGACATAGGCTGTGCGTTTTTAGGTAGAGGTTTTACGACTGCCTGTTTCCACGAATCTGGAAATTTGCATTCAGCAATAGAGTGGTTTATTATGCTTGTGATTGCTCCCAACGATTGAGGCAAAGTGAGTTGTAACATTTCCAGCGAGATATGATCATGCCCCTGAGCATTGGATGAGAGTCTTTCAATCGCCTTGAGCACCACATCTTCAGTGACCGGATGCAAATTAAAGGTACCTGCACCAGTATGTCTGTGATGCTCAAAGAAAGTAAGGCTCGAGATTGAAACTGTCTCTTCACCAGGCACATTAAGGAAATGTTTGTTGATTGCATCAGGATTATTGAAACATGGCGGCAATTCAGCAGCTTCTATTTTATTTGGCAGTATGTCCCTTTTAAGGTTCCGCCACAGTTTTTTTGGTTGCCTCATATTATTATTAATGTGGCTAGCAAAATAATTCTTTTTCTCATCCTCAATGGCCTGGATCGTCATACCCTTCATGAACTTATAACTTTCTTTAAAGGCTTGACTTCTGTGAGTTTTATATTTCAGCTGATAGGAGTCTCTTATTCGTATCATCGACTTCACCGTGTCTGTTATCCAGGGATGAGGGGGTGTCTTGAATTTTTTTGATATAATAGGGGAATGAAGATCAAATAGTGAAGTGATGGTAGTTGATAAGGTATCAACCAAGCCATTGACGCAGTCTTTAGATTGTTTAAAATAGTCCCAATCAATTGAGCTCAGGTCAGCACTGAACAGGTCCAAAACAATGTTCTTTAGAGGTCTATATTTTATCCATTGAGGCAGTGGTTTGGCTTTTTTTATTTTAAGATCTGCCCTGATCATAGCATGTCCACCCAAATCAGGCGAATGTTTTACCCTTACATTAAGGACAGTTATATCTGTACAGATAACATCGATCAGGCTGTGACTTTGTGATGTAAAGTGGGTCGGCTCAGAAACAACTTGTGTTAGGCCCATACTGCGCAGGGTTTGCTCGAATAATCTGACATGTCCGCCTCCAGAGCCGAGCAGGTTTATATTGAAGTCGCCAAGAAGTATAAGCCCGTCATGTTTCCGAAAATATGCTATTGATTCCGAAATGGCCTCAAGAAAGATATTGAGATCCTGTCTCGGCGGCCGGTAAGCAGTACCAACTATGATTACCATATTGCGGATTCGTACCCTTAGCCACATCTGCTCGATCACTTCAGGGGTGGGACACGAACAAAAGCGTGCATTCGTCCCTCTACGAATATAAAACCCAACACCGCCGCCACGCCCACCACGAACGCTGTTAGGTCTTGGAATGTGATGGAATCTGTAGTTTGATAATTTTGGGGCCCTGGCACTTTGCTCTGGCCTCAACCATGTTTCATTAATAGCTAAGATATCTGGTTCTAGTTCCTCGACAGCTACCACGAACTCTTCCTGCCCCGTGTTGAGAGAACCGGCGTTAAAAAGACCAACTTTTAAATTTTTATAATTGTTCATTTTTGTAATTTTGTGTTTGCTGTTGTGTATGTATGTGACCAGAACATGTGTGTGACAGATAAATAAATTAATGACACTGAACTTTGGTTTTCAAATACAAATAACATTAAATAATAATAAGAACCAACACATGATAAGCTAACCGGTTTAAAGGGCGACTTAACAAGAAATATCCATAATAAAAAAATACATCGCACACAAAAAAATAACTTCACTAAGCAATCCTTAAGCGATACATGATTTAACATGAGGCAAGCAGACACTTTAACATAATATAATTTATACTTATCAGCATATTCAAAGAAAATAACCATCACTTTGACTTTCGGAATATAAACATTTAGCGCACCTCTATAACCAAAGCAACACAATATATCTGTCAATCCAACTACATTAAAGGAGCCATCTAAAAACTGTTTTAAAGCGTAAATCATAAAGCAAGGAGCAAAAAGGATTATAATTAAGCACGCGCACCTTAGCATGCAAAAAAAAATACACAGCAAAAGGTATAGCAACGTAAAGCGAAGCAGTGACCCTATCTGTACCATATAAGTCTGTATCATTTCAAAGATACCGAAGGTGGTGATGATGCAGGTGATCCAACTGATGTCTTCCCAAAAACCTTCTCCAGATCAGCTTCCGTGCGCAGACGATAACAAGGGACCTCCTGCCCGGAGCGCTGTCTCGCAAAGATCTTGCCGTCCCTCGTCCAGACGTAACGCCAGCCTGACCGCTTACCAGTCTCGCGCGCTTGACGGAACAGAGCGCGATTAACGCGCGTCAGCCGCTCGTTTATGTAGAAACGGCAAGGCGGCCCAGGATGGACGGCGGCTTCAGTTGAGAGCGTGCGGCGAATACGGGCTGCGCGCAGCAGCTCATCGCGTACCGCGCGCCGCACCAGACGCACCACTATCGGACGGGGCCGCTCAGTAACGCTGTCGCCCTCCACGCGCTGCGGGGGACGACCCGCGCGCGCGGCGCTCACCACGTCCTGCTGCTCGAGTCGCACGCCAATTTTTGATGCCACGGTCATTACTATGTGCTGGAGACTTTCCCCCCTTTGCTCCGGTATGCAGGTGATTTCCACGTCGTTTAGGAGGAGTTCTTGGTCACGCTCATTTAGCTCTGATTTAAGAGACTCTATTGTATACAGTAGAGTGCTCTGAGCACCGTCAGCATGACTGTCGCCTTCCCCACGGCTCTCCAGCTTTTCCAGGCGTGACCTGAGTTCGCCAATCTCGTTTGTGCATGCTTCCACCTGTGCCACCAAACCAGATAGCTTCTTATCGAATTCATGGACTTGGTTGCGAGTTTCCATCATTACTCCGCGAAACATACGAACTTCCTCCACCAGAGTATCCAATTTCCCCGCCAGAGCTCCCAACGCGTCACCGGACTCAGAGGAATTCGCACACTCTATCGGGCTTGAAGCGGAGGCACCACGACGGCGATTGATCTTATCGTCGTGTCCACGAACTGGGGTGTCGCTGTTATCTGTCTTCGGTTCCCGACTTTTACACGCCTCGCACTTCCAGTTTAGTCTGTGCTCTCCTGTTAGCGTGTTCCGAAACCGCTGTTCAGAGACATTGGCGCAGATTATATCGTAATGTCCAGAACATAAGCAGCAGCACAAGTATAGTCTATTTTTTATAACTTGAAGACAACCGGCACAGGTTTTCGAAGCCATTGTACTTTCAATTAAAAAAATAAAAATTAAATTAAATATGAAGATTAAAATTTATAAATTATTTCAATGCAAAAAAAAAGTCAATGTTCACTACTAAAATAAATTAAAGAAAAAAAAAAACAAAAAAAAAGTAAGTGAGGACCTGGTTCCGAACCCAGGCTCGCTGGGGTTCAACCGAAGTAGTTAACCCCTGAGTTAGACGACCAATACAAGTTTTTGTAAAATTTCTATTCACTATCTCACAGTAAATGACAGTTTGTATCAGCTGATTTGTCAGAGACTAAGTTCGATACCAAGCGGGACTAACGATCACAGTTTTTATCACAGTTCACCTTCACAGATTTTATAAAAACACTGATATCTTGGCTATCACTGCACCGATTTTATTGTTTTATATATGTAAATACGGGAAACTACTTGATGAAAAGATTCATTTGTACATCACAGGTAACGGTGTGAGTTTTATTATTATATTTTGAAATAAAACACGGAGCGCAAAAAAATACGACTGAGCTGAACTACCGCTCCCCGCGCACCCCCTATACTACAATAGTATCGGTAGATACTAGATCGGTAGATAATAGACTATTATTATACCTAATTTTAACGTGGAATAAGACCATTTTTTTTGCCGCATCATAATAATAGGCACGCTATATTTAGATTATAGTATACAGTATCACTGGTAATATTTAACGACAAAAAAAATTTAAAGCAAATTATACTAGCTTAATAAGTGTGTAAAATAAATGGTTAAACAATGACCTTACACTAAAATGAGACTGGACGAAAGAACCTACAATGCATGCAAGCACCAATACCGATACTATTGTAGTATTTATGTGGGGGTATCTCAATTAAATTAAAAAACAAAGGCGCAAAATGGCTCTATGGATATATAGTTATACGGTGATGGTATTCTACATAGAATATTTTTTGTTCATTTAAGCCATTTCTGACCTTATTTGCTGTCTATGATGTATTTTCTGTTACATAATTAGCCATACAGTAACTTTTTTCGAATGGAAAGAGATACGACAAAAAAGTTGCTTCCTTATCCTGGTAATTACGTACTTATAATAAATACATATCTATCAGAAATATTCTGATTACTGAAGTCAGAAATAGCCGACATAAACATTTCAAGTGATAAAATGTAGTAAAACATAAGTAATGTAAAGTGTAATTTTTGTCGAAACGGCCCAGTCAGATTTTGATGCTCCTTTGAATTTAAATGTAGTTCAGGTGCCCTTACCTAAGTAGCACAATGGTGTCAGTATTGATTCTTAGTCCAACTCCCATACAAAACCCAGTCTCCAACCACCCAGCCTAACAGTAGAATAGAAATTACGATTTGTCTAAGTATTCTTTAATATCGCAAAAGAGTTTTATTCTGAAATCGTCATTTCAGCGAGGTAAAAAAATCTAATGAAACAGTTATTATCAAAAATCTCTCTCGTATTATAGTTTTTGAGCCACTGCAGTATGATGAAACCGAGCTTCTTTAATCACAAATACAAAATAAAGAGGCCTTCTAAGCGCCTAAATTGGGACGTTACTAGCTCGCTGCCGGTTTTAATTTCTGTGAAATCAGTGATGTTTGAAATAACTTCTGTTTTAAAATAGAGCCAGTCTCCCCTACCAGACCATAATTTGTGATTAATACAAAAGTACCCTTTACTAATTAGTTCACGAATCAACGCACAAAACAGTAGGTATAAATTAAACGTCGCAATGTAATGAAACAGGTCCCTGTTGTGTTTTCAAATGTATTTAAAATTAAATGTACTTAAACCTAAAAGAGTCTATTATGAATTAATTGATTAATCAATCTTAACTTTAGTAATCTATTTAACCAATTAATACATGATGTGACCGTTACACACCGGAAACGTGCACGCACAGGCTCCGTGGGCTCCTCCCTGATATTTCCTCCAGCCCCAGAGACTCAAAAAATGGCAGGGCCTGACCCAGTAAAAACCAGTCAATACTCCTGCACCGACTCCCGGCATGCACTACGAGGACCAAGGTCCCCGTTAGCGCATGTCGAGAGTGCGGGGGTATTGCGGGATCGTGCGTTAGCATTTCTCCGTGTGGTTCCCGCTCCGGCGGTGGCAGTCCCCCCTCCAAAGAGGCCAGCCGAGTGCTGATCATCTCCCCTATGGAAATCATAAGGGAGCGTTTGAGCTCCTCGGTAGCCTCCGACGACAACTGGGTTTGAGGAGGAGCAGGGCGCGACCCCTCCCTCATCCGTCTCCGCAACTGCTCCAGTTCCCTTCGTAGGGCCGCCAACTCTGTCACAACCTCCACACTCTCAACCGCAGGCTCCGCTATCATTGTGGCGACTTCCGCCCTAGCGGAGTTCGCGCCACAACCGCCCTCACCGACTGGCGTTGCCAACCAACAAAGTCCCGACCACCGCTACCCGGGCTACCCAGGACGCCGGCCGAGACCCCTCGGGTGATTTTTGAAGAGGTTCTCTTCCTCGCAGCCCCCGCCTCCAAAGCAAACAGTTCCTTTGCAGGTGGCGGCCCTCGGCCCCGCACTATGTGCAGGGTTACAAGTTTGACCCGACTGCCGCTACCAGGACGCCATCCGGGAGACGCGCCCGATGGCAGTCCAGCAACTGCACACGGGTACCTGTATATACCTGACCATTAAATAAGATTCTATTAAGGTACTTTCGTCAGTAACTCATATAAATTATTTTCATGCATATACAAATATTTGTAGAGTAAGATCCCGAGCCTGCCAGACCTTACTTATTTTCTAATGGACAAAATATGGACAATCAAGTAGGTAGTATTATTGTGTACATTGAACGTATACATTCTCACTAACTTGTGCTATGGGCCCATTCTCAGGTATCAGGTAGAACAGATGCGCAAATTATTTACATCAAAATTTTACCTAAAACTTTACTTACAGTCTGAGAGATATTTTATCTTTGATATTTAGGAGCCAATCGTAGGGGCCAAAAATCTGCTAAGCGTATTTAAAGTTCCACCACGAGTAAGAGCATAGTACTGGGGGCACCCCAATACCAGTTTCTCCCTTTGGATCGGATCCAGCGCCGAGCGGCTCGAATAGTCGACGACCAGGACCTTTCGTAGGGATGTAGCTTCGCTCTGCATCTTCTATCGCATTTATCACGGGGAGTGTTCTGAGGAATTGTTCGGATTAATTCCAGCTGCTGCATTTCGCCATCGTACATCGCGACAAAAATTTCATCCCCATCATCTTGATACGTGGCTATCCACAACCGTGCGTTTTTGTCGAAATTTTTTACTACGTACGACAAAACTGTGGAATATGTTGTCGCCAGCAGTGTTTCCGGACCGATACGACCCAAAAACCTTCAAAAACAGAGCGTACTCCTTCCTTAAAGGCCGGCATCGCATTTGTGATACTCCTGTTGCAAGTGTCCATGGGCGACGGTGATCACTTACCATCAGGTGAGCAGTCTGCTCGTATGCCCCCTATAACATAAAAAAAAGAGCGCTCTCTTGGACATCAATCGCCTTTTTATATAGTTTATTACAGTTATCGTGTAAATAAGGTAATGGAAGCCTTAAATAAATAATTAAAAAATAAATCGCACACATAGATTAAACACTGCACTAAGTCAAAAAAATAGCTCAGTATTCAGAATCACCAATCGAAAAATCTTTGTCTCATATTTTGTCAAGGTTATTGCGAATATCCTGATCAATTCATGTGTGAAATCGAATGCGAAACAGTATTATATGGTTTAGTCGCTTCAAAAAAGCAAAATACTTTTTCGACCGATTTTTGATAATACACTATTGTGGAATGACTAGGCAAAATAAAAAAAGAATAATTTCTAAATATGTGCTTGTTACTGATTGATTCTGCAAATAATGCACTTTTTTTTCTACTAGCGTTTTATTGCCTATTAATGACCTCTCAGCTGGGTCACAGGTCTTCCCTATCGATGGCATAGGAAATTTGGGCCTTAACCAACACGCCGGCCCAGTACAGATTGGTGGGTACTAAATGCAGATGTAGTCGGGACTAACGGTTTAACGTGCCTTCTGAAGCATGGACGAACTCGAGATAGTAAATTCTTGGTCTCCCATCCAGTGACCGGCCATTGTTCTTAACTTTCACGATCGCAGGCCGAACGCGCTAACATCCTGCGCCATCGAGCTTCTTACTGCGCCATCGATCTCCTACTAGTAGTTTTCAATAAATTTACCAAGAATTTAGATTTTATGATAAAACTTTAAGGTATATTCGGTTAGGCTACTATTTAGGTATGAACATGCACACATAATATGAAAATTAGTTTTATATTGCTGTTCCAAAATTTACAACTTTCATGAGCGGCCGCCAATATTGGAAACGATGCCAACTTTACCCAAACCCCTTTCGTCCGTCAATAAACAGCTGAAAAAATTAATATTCTTACAAATTAAGCATTATTCTGCAATAACAAGAAAATAATTAATTACTATTCCATTAGACTATTTACACGATAACTGTAATGAAACTATTTTCAAAAGGCGATCGATTCATGAGCGCACTCTTACTCACGGGCGGACCTTTAAATACGCTTAGCGGATTTTTGGTGACTACAATAGGACTGGTAGCTTAAAAATTACATTAAGCAATGTAAATTACAAAAATATTCACAATTAATGGCCTCCTAAAAATCTAGTTTAAACTAGATTTTTATCTAACAGTTTTAAGACTGCAAGTAAAAATTCTACGTACCTGTGCCACCTGGTACCTGGGAATTGGCCCGAGTAAGTGAGTAGGTATACGTTCATTATACACACGAATACTATTTGATTATCTATATTTTGTTTTAAACTTTCATGGTCACTAACATTATAGCTATTAACGGGATTGTTACCATGTACCCTGTTTTTTATGAGTCTCCGATATTTCGGCACTGTTGCAAGCGCCATGATCACGGAGTAACTGAAGTAATTGCGGGTAAATGTTATTGGCAGACATATCGGTCTACCCTCTGACGTCGTCTTTTACTGCGCTCGATACCCCTACTATTGGTCACATTCTCACTATTCACTCGCACCTGTTCCCGACACACAATACTCACAGTATCCGATCGCGGAACGACACTTTTTTGATTTTTACGGTTTTTGCACATACGAAACAAGGTACATGGTAACAATCCCGTTAATAGCTATAATATCTATATTTTGTCCATTAGAAAATAAGTAAGGTCTGGTAAGTTTGGGATCTTATACTATCAATACTAGACTTTGCTCGCGAACGTAAGCTTACGAATTTATAATTTTTGTTAACCTCAATTGAACCTGACGTTTTGCTGTTAAAAAAAATGTAATCCAGGTAATATGCTATGTAAGTAGCGTATTTTATTGAAATCTATTCAACAGTGCGAGTGCAAACATCTAAAATACAAATACACAAACTTTCACGTTTTCTACAGATTCTGCAAAAAACATATTTTCTCATATTTGTTTCTTAGGTTTTCAGGCACATCACTCATTAAAATAAAACTAGTTTTAACGGGTACGGCAAGAACTTTATTTATGTATTGACGTTTCGCAGCCGAATATAAATAGAATATTTTCTGACTCAATCGCAATGTGGGTGGGTAGAGTTGATGAATCCGATATCTCTGATATTTGTAAGACACGTCTTCCAGCATCTGGTATTTGTAAGGCACTCAAAATCGTATCTATCATAACAATTATGTCTAGACAGTCAATTTAGTTCGATAGAAACTTGTGGAGAAAAACAAGAGCCAATAGATTGGTAGGGTATATGTATTTGTTTTCGAAGCTCATCATATATAAAATCGATCAACTCTCAACTAAACTTGAACATCTTACTTTTCTTCCTACTCAGAAAAGTGAAACTGCCATAGGCTATCTTACACAACTGAAGTACTGTAGGTATAGCTCTGCTTTAGTTGTGTGAAGATTATTGAATTCTTAAGCACATGTACCTTCTTCCGAGAATCGTTACTTTAGTCAAGCAAGGCCTCAACTTTAAATAGGGCGATGATGATTATATTATCCATTAGAGAAAACTTGTGAATTGATGACAAATTCTCGTGGAATAAAAAGTATTGGGCAATACACTCAGGCATGTAAATCGAGAAAGTAATTTCAGCTACAAAAAGTATTGTCCCGCGACTGCCTGGAAAAGAACTTTGCAGAATAATGAAGCTGGACGTTGACAAAATTCATATCGCCGCCCGCTACAGTCGCACGTGCACTGCCGCCGCGCCGTCCCGTCACGCCGGTGCCGCGCAGCTAGCTGCCGCCCTCCGCGGCTGTCGCAGCCGCAGCCGCAGCGGTATAATGGAACGCACCTTCGGCAACCAACCGGGTGGCCACACACTCACTCATGTGCGGTATACTATCACTAAAGATACATTCAAGCCAATTTAAATATATAGCTACTTTACTAAGGTATGCGTAACCTATATTCAATATCCCAATGATACCAAGTACCTACCTTTTACCGAACTACGAAACCTGAATGCATACCCTCTAATTCTTTTTTCTCTTTTTTTTACCCTGTAAGGTAAAAAAAAGGGAAAAAAGAATGATTTAACTGTTTTTAGAATTAGATGGCTAAACCAAAAGAGAAAGAACAAGCTGGAGGTGATGGCCGGTTGGTGGTTGCCGGGTTGGCGTCTCAGCTTCCATTTAAAAATGATACAACAAAGGGCGCCATGAACCTGGTGACATCTCCAGGTGTCCGGGATAACTTAAGGGGAGCATTGTGCTTCTAATCGCAAGGGCAGTTTCGACTAGGGTTGCAATAATTAGTTATTTTCTTCTTCACTTATTTATTTAGGTGAATGTAAGTACATACCATTTCCACTCCAAACTTCGTGGTACATACGTGGGTTAAAGCTCCTTTATGATTAGTCCATATCTACTTTGTTTGGTTCAAACTTCACTTGAAAAGAAAAATAATGAAAAGTAAACCAAAAGGTAAAAAGCTGAAACAAAGGTAAAAACAGTGATGGCAGGTTCGACAACATGGTGAATTTAAATAGTCACAATTTTAATCACTAGTCTTACCTGCAATCGCAGCTTGTAGAAAGTTTTATTATAGGCCCGTTGGTTCCTTTATTAAGTCAAATTAATGCAATGAGCGCATCTTTATATATATAATTCTTCTGTGAGTGTGTATGTCACTGAACTTCTCTTAAACGACTGGACCGATTTTGATGAAATTTTTTGTGTGTGTTCAAGGGGATCTGCGAATGGTTTAGATTCACAATTTTGTCCGCTGGACAACCCCTATTTTTTTAGGGCGGTACGAAGTTTGCTGGGTCAGCTAGTTTTCTTATAAAACTTTAGATTTCAATATTAAATTTCACATCTCAAAAAAAATGACCAATCGTCTCTTAAAATGAATCGAAAAGTATTGCCAGCTCTCACTTCAAAAATCGCCTGTCTTTTAGTGTTGTCGTATTAAATTTTAAATTGGGGCATGGACAAACCATAAATTACAAAAAGTTTACTTAAATCTAGAAAATAAATAATAATTGTTAAAATACTTAACAATTATTATTTATTTTCTAGATTGTTATCCAAAATTAAACAAAATTTTTAAAGATATACCTGTTTTATTAATTTATTATAGAGAAAATTTTTGAGTGACGGATGTCAAACTAGTTAATCTATGTAATGGCGTAGATACGACGTTACACCCCTTCTAGGCGTTAAAAGTGCATTAAGAAAATTACCACCTATTGGAAATAGGGATTAATTAGTAAACATTGTCATGTGCAAATGGTGCAGGTTTATCCTAAATAACAAGAACATTTCCGCACTGTGAACTTCTTATGATGGCATTGAAAATTTTTGACCAAACTTTTTTTCTAGCTACTATAAAACTTTTTTTTTGTTTAATCTACTCAACTTTTATTTTAACTTCTATGAATTTTCTTGTCTTTTCTTTGCCCTATCATATATAAAAATACTTAGCTCTGAGCTTACTGACTTCTGATTATTTTTTATTTTTTTTATCTTTTCGGTACACCTATTCTATTATATAAAATGGTGGAACTGCTGAACAAAATTTTTCCTGGGTAATATATATACTGTATTTTATTACATAAAACTGTCACTAATTGCCGATATTCTAAAGGAACTAACCCCATGATGAATGTTTAAAAAACATGAACCGCAGTTTCGACTATCTAACCAATTTAGGTTTAGTTTTTAATTATGCCGACCCGGTCCAAGAAAATCATGTGGACTTAAACTAGAGTACGCTTTTCGGCCTACCTACCTCCAATTTATAAAATAAACAAGTTAATAAAATGTTAAGTTAATCCATTGTAGACTGAGTTTTAACAAGGTGTTGGATTAGCATGATTTTTATATAACCAGGTCAATAAACTCGATGCAACACCTACATCCTGAAAAACTGACCGGTGCCTTAAGGCACCGCCAGCCCCTTATATAAGTATTTTGGTTCAATAACAAAAATTTAAAATGAAACAGTTTTAGGACATTTTTACATTCATTTTATACTTTATAATAAAAAAAATATGGGAATACAGTTGCGTTTTGTCTAATATCCTCATGTATCGAAGATGTCGGCGATTTCTTAGTTTGTTTCAAGGAGGGTCCTTAATCTTGATCTTCTGTGGTTTCGTTACTCTTCGATTCCGAGTCTGTTCTGTTCTTCTCAACCACGAGAAGAGCTGGTTACGCGACCACGGTGACTACAGGAAACGCGACGCCCGCGGACACTGCGGCTCCCAGAAGCCACTGATGCTTGATGCTCGTCTTCGCTCTCTCTATCTGACAAAAGCGATTGTACATGACGACGTGTTGGTTTTCTTTTTTTCGAAGTCAACCTTACCTCACACCTAGCGCTTAGCTGTGCACCAGACAAGTGGTTGACCAAATCACCTTCGCCTTCATCAGCCAAGTCTTCGTCTTTGACAACAGCCGGATCAGGTGGTGTAATGAAAAGTGATACAGGATCGGCATCCTCGTCGTATTCTAGAATCACAAGAGCTTCATGAAGTGTACATCCCCTATAAAAAACAAGTAGCTAAATAGTACCTATAGAATATACCTAAGTAATAATATTTAGTACATATAAATCTAATATTTGATGAAATAATCACATTATGTTCAATGTATGAAAAGACACTGTAGAGATCTAGCGATGCCATACAGCACCTTGGCGAAACAACTGGTTGTATTTACAACACTATCAGTACCTGAGGCTAAAATATTTTTATTATTATTAGTATTACAATATTACAAATCAATAAGATGATAAAACTAGCTACACAATAAATATTTTAGATATTAGAGATACTTACATGAAAGCGAAATCCATTTTTGGTCGACTTTTTCTAACACTGAACTTGCAGGTCAGCCAAATAAAATACTTGTCTGTGATTGGCTAAATATGACACGTGATTATGAGTTTACCTACGCACTTCCCATACTGATGCCAACCAAAAATATTAAACGTTGAATAACAGCTCAAGGCGCGAAAATTTAAACATCTAAATCTGGGTGCCGAACGGCACCGCTGGACCGTAATGGGTTAAGATGTTGCTAAAACCTATGTGGAATACTGTAAAATTTATTTCGTTATTTTGCAAAAAAAAGTAACTAAACCTTTGTTCGTGATTTTACAAGATTTACGGAACTTGATAGCAGCATGCCAAGCCAAACCCAGGTACACAAAAAAAACTATTTAAGCCATCCAAGTAAGTACTTTATGTTAGACAACGCTGAAAACTACAGTGAATCAATGCCTATTGGAAATAGCTGTTATTATTATTTGCTATGATGGGAAGGTGAAATACTCATTTGTACTAACCCGATTTGGAGAGGAAAACCTATGTATTGTACGGAAATATTTGCGATAAACGCATCTAAATCATGTTGAGGCTACTTGCAGCACCAGCGGCCTTTGGTAAGTCGAAAGACAGGACCACTATATTAACCATTAAATTTGGAATGCGTGACAATTAGCTTAGTTAGCAATGTTTTTTGGGTTGAGATCATTTGCAAACGCTAAAAAAGATTGTAAAAACTATTCGTACTTATTGATAACACTAAAGGCATCTCATAAGTTTATAAGATGGATAGTGTTCAATCCCCTATCCGACAAAGATATGAAGGAAAATTTGGCACTTCTGTGATGTTAAATTGTGACAAGCGTATTGCTTCATGTAAAAGAGATTCGATGTAGCTGCGTTTGATTAATATTACTATCGGGAGCCCTTTTACGTGCTTCCCACCTTTGTGACAATAAGAAAAATATTGATACACAACAAATAGGTATTTCAATACCTCCCCACCGTTGCAGTCACTATTTAATCGACTTTGTGAAAATGAAACTATCTAATTGTATGATCCCATAATATAAATATCCTTTCGTCTGTTTTCAGGAATACAGACCCACTGCACCGACCTGTCCCGTTTTCTATAAAGTTGAGCACTGCATGCGACAATCGTTTGAACATTAAATAATATAATCATCGCTCAACCATTTCTTTGTACTAGAAGAATAGCATCAAGAATGAAACGATTTTTGTAAAGGTCTTTCAAATTTAAATCAACTTTTCACTTTCACAATTTTACTCGAATAATTAAGATAAATACAATTAAAAAGAAAGTCACAAGGCAATTTATTCTATTATACAAATAAAAAAATGCGTGCGTGTACTTATGTAGGCGCGTGAGAAGTTATCCTTCTTTGGCATCGTTTAAAATTAGTTTTTAATTGCATGCAAATAATTAATTACAATAAATTAAAATTAATTACAATAATTCCGGATATACAAACTAGAAACATGTGGATAAATATTATAAATATGAATACCTATAACTGTTACTTTATTACAATAATAACATAAAAGTAACATTGAAAAATAAAGATGTGGTTTTTGGTTCTACTACACCAATGGTCAAGAGATGGCGCTGTAGTCTCTTGAATCGCGCTTTGGTTCCGTTGTTCCAGATTAATAAATACTTTTGATGGGCCTTCACAATGCAGTCGTTAGCACCCACTAAATAGAGATTTTATTTCTATTTTGTTGGTAGATTTTCTTAATGTGCGGTAAACACAAAAGTAACAGCATGAAGTTCATGCTGTTAAAATTTTGTGTTACAGTGATGCGCGCGCATCTTAAAATTTCACTCTCATCATTTTTTCATAACGCGCCTAAAGAAGTATAACTTCAAAAATCTTTAATTAAATTTCCTGGATTTCTCCACGCAAGCATAATATCTTATTATTTTTACAAAAAAATACTAAGGTCTATTTTACATCAAATTGAACAAAAATTATTTTATTTAGCACAGGCAGCTATTCTTATTTATTAGTTATTAATTCGAGGCAACCACCGCTATCAGACCGAAGTCTGAGACGAGAACTACATATAAAAAAAATACTAACATATAAAAAAAACTCACAAAGTTGCTTAATCGAACACCTTTGGTTGATAGATAATGCAGACTTTGCAGAAGAGTAGTAATAAAAGTTCAACAAATCTATCTAGCAACCTTGTTGATAATACCTATATAATTAGCAATGCTTAATGCATGTTGGTACTATACTCGTATATCTAAAGGCAATCATGAATATGATTATTATTATATCGGATAATTTTCCTATTTATTTCTTAACAATATTGACTTTTTCTCTCTGAACACGTGTAAAGTCAAAAAGTCAATGTGTAGTATCTCCTCCTTAATTATCTAATATAAAATCGTCAATGTTGTCTCTTATTCTCTTAATCATTGAGCACCGAACCGACGAGCAGCGGCGGCAGGGCGTGGTGAAGAGAGGGAATACCTCCAAATTTTTAGTCTGTTGTATTGTATGTGACCATTACGTCATGCGTGCGCGTGATTCTTCCGCCTGTGACACCGTGTAAACTATTTTTTTTAATTAGTAAAGGTTTATACAAGGTTTATAAGGTTGGGCAGCATTTGGGAAGCTACGTCAAGTCCTGAAATCGTCGATCCCACAGTGCCTTAAGACGAAAGTCTTCAATCAGTGCGTCCTACCTGTAATGACATACGGAGCCGAAACGTGGACACTGACGGTACGGCTGGTCCACAGGTTCAAAGTCGCTCAACGCGCTATGGAAAGGGCTATGCTCGGCGTTTCTCTGAAGGATCGCATCAGAAATGAGGTAATCCGACAGAGAATCAGAGTCATCGACATAGCCCACCGAATTAGCAAGTTGAAGTGGCAGTGGGCTGGCCATATTTGCCGAAGAAAAGATAACCGTTGGGGTAGACGAGTTCTGGAGTGGAGACCGCGTCTAGGCAAACGTAGTGTAGGACGTCCTCAGGCACGATGGAGTGACGTTTTGCGCAAGGTGGCTGGCAGGAGCTGGATGCGAGTAGCCCAAGATCGATCTGAGTGGCGTGCAATTGGAGAGGCCTATGTCCAGCAGTGGACTAGGATAGGCTGTTGATGATGATGAAAGGTTTATACAATGTTTTAATCCATTATCGTTCGAAAGATACAACAAAATGCGCCTGGCAAATCATTATTAATAATAAATGATTTTGTTATTTTTTTACTTTATTAGATTAAATTATGCAAATTAGGATAGTTTACAGTAAAAACGCGAAATATCATTTTTGTTGCTTACAACAACTCACGTGGGAGGTATCGATTTGTTTCCCAGTCATGTTTGGTAATTGAATATTATATTAATATTTTTATACAGATTCTATGCATTATAAATAAGAGTTACGATAGTACAAGATCTGATCAAATAGGACTTAAAAAATATTAAACAATAATAAGTTTTGTCCAAATGAATTCAGATTCAAAATGGCCCCCATCCTAATTACCTCTTCATTATAGCATTAAATCCGAGTGAAAGATAATTAGGAGCGCCACCTTTTTCAATTCCCTTGATCCCTTCTTTAATGACCATGTAATACATATTCCTCACAGCAGCTACATACACTCATTATGTGATGACATTTTTGGTCATGTTAAATATTAATATGTTTTGGAAAGCTTAAACTTTTGCATCTCCATTTGAAAAAGTTTTTTTTTATAAAAAAGTCAATCATTTAATATATAAAGTTGAATATATCTCGGGAACAAATATTTGCAATCATTAGGTACACAATTAAATCCTCTTTATAGGATTCGAACCTACGAGCAACTTGCAATGAATGTATGAGAAGGCAGAAGAACTGCACGCTTGAAAATACTATAAATATCGCTTTTTATAGTTTTCTTTCATTCCAGCATGAGCTAATTTTTCTTGCATTTCAAATGCTTTATTATTTAGTATAAAACAATCCTTATGAATCCTTTCGACGGTTATCATAAAATACATGTGTGTTTTTTGTTTAAAATATTACGAGTTTCATTCTTGGTTGTGGCGGACGATATAGAAAAAATCTGTGAAAGCAGTTCTTCTTATTAATAAAAATAAAATGCCGTTTTCATTCAGTAAAATATTCTATCTTCAATATTTAATGTACTTTCCCTCCGCGTGGCATGACCGTAGGGCGCCCTGTATAATTAACTTATTTAAAATAACATCCATATTTTTATTCTGCAAAACTGCAAACTCGATCCGTTTGACTCAGTAGTAAACTATTATCCGAATGGGCTGCAGTTTGAGCCCGCAAAATTGCTTTTATAATAATGATTAAAGTTCTGCTTTCAAGTTAATTAAAGTATTTATACTATTTATCTTATCTAACAAATATCTATAGGATAGAAAAAGGCACTAGTTACATATATTTCTGCAATTTTATCGCTCTATCAAGCGTTGGCGATGTCCTTGCATATAATAATGTGTTAACAAAGAGCTAAAATATTTTTTTAAGGTCGAAACCAAATACTGCGAAAGGACGCAAAAATTTCGCTTATACATAAAATTAACTGTTTTAATTATTTATTGATGGTCTCAGAGACAAAGTTAATACCTATGTTTTTAAATTCAGTGGTTAGGGCACTATTAAAAATTATACACATACTGCATAGCACCAAACTTACTCATCTGAATTAGATGTTATTTTCCAATCTCTTGATGAAGATCTTGAACAAAAAGCACTAAGATATTAAAGATTTTAAATTTATTAATTTAATAAAGCCAATCTATTAGGGGAGACCTATGTCCAGCAGTGGAGGAGCTTGGGTTGATGATGATATGAAGACAAAAATAATTATAGACTTACTCGCTAGATCTTTAATATTACCTACCTTGAAAGTAAACACTTTTAAATAATTTCAACAAATTAGGCCTTTTGTTAGGTGAAACAAAGTACCTACATTCATTCTTTCTACTTAATATTATATATCTGAAAGTTTGTATGTTTGATATTTAATCACGCAAAAACTATTCAGAACAGATTTCGGTGAAATTTAGAAGATGGCTTGGATAGAGATATAGGATACTTTTGATCCCTCAAAAATGTCAGATTCCAGTGAGATTCTCAAATAACTAAAGTAGCGAACGCCGGCGACTTCGATCGGACGCTGACGAAGTCGCCGGCGGCCTCTAGAATTTAATGTAAATATTAACACCGCCAGGTAAATATCTACCCGACAAAGCGTGAGTGAAAGTATCACAGCTACTCAATATCAGCACTCCAAGCTAGAACGTCTAGCGAGAAAGATTCTGTATCGCCATTGTCAATGTTTCTGTGGAAACTAAATACCTACCAGCGCCTCTACTGAACGTAAGAACAAACTAGCTCCTTATATTTAACAATAACAGCAGTGCAACAATATTTTTCCGATCCGTGTGACTACCGTTGTAAGTATGGCCACCCTAACCAAAGCTGTTCCGCGCGAATTCGCATCGCAAGTTCCTACGATGCAGGGTGGTACGGGTGTGAGAGCGGCTACTGAGCAGCTGGTCAACGGCGAAGATTGCAATGGTAGTGACAAGACAGACGATGTGGTAGTTAAATATACCCCGGCCATCTTCAACTTGTCAGCCTGAACCCAATCTTCTATGCGAAACTCTGGAACCCTTATTCAATAGCAAAAATACAACACTATCAAAAGGTAGCGCTTCTATACAGTGGAAATTACTCCCCAGGCGGGTGCTCCATTTCAAGCAAAAAACCGCCTTGCTCTACTTATCAAAATAAAATTAAAAACTTACTTATCACTCACTACTTTTCAAAGAAAAAATATTATTTAACTTGTTTTTAATTTATTTGTCTCTGCAATAAAGTTAAAGGGGTTCTAAGGTTACATCTCTGACAGTGAAGACTTGTTCTTGTGCAATATTATTGAATACATGTCTAGTTTGAAAGATAAGAACATTCTTAGATAAGACACGACGTTATGTAATAAACAGGGTTTTTAAGAAATTTTCCTTTCAATTACTTCTTATTAAGTCTCCTTTTGTTTTCCCACTTTCATACTTAATAATTATCTGCCATTCTCATTTAATGCTGTTTTTTGTCAGATCTGACTTGAATGGATAATAATGAAACCAGGCATATCCAGAAAGTAAGTGTACTAAATTTTTGTAGGTTACAAAATGTTTTATTGAAACAAAAAACAAATACATGGTTACCGTAGTACATATGTAAGCTATTCTTCGACATAGTCGCCAACATAGTAACTTTTTGATGCCTTCCTCGAAGTAGTTTCCCGCCTTCGTCCACTTCTCCAATTCCTCCCTTACCTCCTCGTCGGTCGAAAACCTTTTTCCACCAATTTGCAGGTTCAGGGAGGTAAAGAGATAATAATCTGAAGGTGTTAAGTCAGGGGAATGCACGGGGTGGTTCAGAACATCCCATTTAAACGAGGCAAGCAGTTCCTTCGTGGCGTTGGCCGTTTGTAGTTTGGCATTGTCGTGCAGCAGGCTGAATCCCTTTGTCAGCATGCCTCCTTATTTTGAATTGCCTTCCGCAATTTTGCAGCAGAGTTGATGACCTCCCCTTGAGGCAGATATTCAATCAAAATTATGCCTTGACAGTCCCAAAACAAGGATGCCCTGATTTTCTTGGCTAAAATTGTGGTTTTGAACTTTTTGGCGGAGGGAGAAGAGGTGTGACGCTACTGTTGAGACTGCCTTTTGATTTCAGGCGTGTAGTGTGCAACCCAAGTTTCATCTTCAGTAACGGTGGAGCGGAGAAATTCATCTCCATGGAGTTTGTAGCACCTTAAAAACTCTTGTCCGGCTTCCACTCGATTCAACTTGTGTTGGTCTGTCATCTGTTTTGGGACCAACCCCGTGGACAGTTTCCGATATCCAATGGTATCTGTGATAGTTTCGTGTAGTAGTGATCTGGAGATTTGCGGAAACATCGCAGAAAGTTCATCCACGGTCAATCTGCGATCGTCACGGAGCGTTTTTTCAATTTTTTCCACAATTTCGTCAGTCACAATTGCAGGTCTTCCGTTCCTCTGATCATCATGCACAGACCATTTTTAACCTCGCGATACCACTTGTACACACTCGTACGATTCATAGCTTTATCACCATATGCAGTTTTCACCTCATTATAAACTTCAACCGGAGGTTTTTCCATCCAAAAGAGATAACGGATGACGCTGCGTATTTCGCACTTGGGTTGTCATTTTTCACGAACGTGTTGTCGTGTCGACACTTCTCAACGAACTGACCTTGAACCAATCTCGTTACCGAGAGGAAGAGTCAGGCTACACTTAAGTGTGGCCAACAAAAAACCATTCGGTCGTGAGTAGCTTGCTACATATATAGTGATCTGTGGTCGTGAGAGCCTCAGTACACTTACTTTCTGGATACACCTCGTATATTATCTAAAGATTTTGAACTTGGAAGTTCAACCTCTAAATAACTATGTTAGTTTCCCCTTTTAAAGTGTTTTATGTATAGTGAAATCTTTAATCATAATTTGGTATTTTTGTATACAAAATAACATTTTAAGAAAATGTTTCATAAAAACTTTCTAGCAAAAATTAAACCGCCGAAAAAAAAGCAGAAAATAATAAACGTAATATTTGGATTCGGTGCCATGTATGTCTGATTTATCTGAGTTCCCATTTACTACTTGAGTTGGCATGGCACCGGCTCCAAAACTATTAATTTGACTAAAGGTAAATATGGTTTATTATTTTCTGCTTTTCAGTTTTTTCGGTGGTTGAATATTTTTGCTAAAAAGTTTTATTGTATAGTATATATATTTATGTATTAGTTTTTATAACATATAACTCTACAACTCGGTAACGATAGGGTAGGATTTTTGTTTCCAACTTTGAGGTATACCCCTATCCAATAAAAACTTTGAATTGAAAACAAACAAAAATACGAAAGTGAAAGATAAAATCTTTTTTAACAAAAATAAAAACCGACTTTTTAAAAACAAAACCACAAAAAACTAAGAAATAATGCAAATTCTTTACTTATATGTATATATACTTAAAGAGTAATTACCATTTGGAGGTCTACATTATCAGCCTATTAATGTGTTAATAGGCTGTTAATTAGAACACCACCACCGTGTTTGTTTTTACGAAGTCTGTTTTTACTTTTTGTTGAAAAATGCAATCGTGTTTTCTATTTTTTTTTTATCATTTCCGATTATTTAGTAAACAGCCATCACAAGTTAGAGTCATGCATATTGAGTAGCGATTTACTGCTTGGTTTGGCATCGCACCGACCGACCGAATAAGTAAAGAATATGCATTAATTCTTACTTTTTAAATTAATGGAATAAATAAATAAAGATAAAGAATAAATTTAATGGAATTCATTTATGCAACGGCGGTAACAAGTTTTCACTACTTTCAAGCCCGTTTTCCACCGCCAAAGAGGAATGAACTAGGGCTGTCTAGCGGAGGGGTCTGCGTGTACATAAAATAGGATTGCTTTTCCACCAAGAAGAGTTAGTTCAGAACTCTTCTGACAATTATTATTCTCTTTTGTCATTTATTATTACTGTATTCAGGCAGGCAGTTGAAACAACTGATAAATGTCTGTATCCTATCTTTTATTTTATTTTCTCTATTTAAGATATTTATCTAATGTTTTAATTTGTTCTTAGACTGTGTTGAAACTACTTCTACGGGTAATTGGTTTCAGGTCTTAACAACCCTGGTACTGAAAGTGAAAAAGTGAAGTGTCTGTGAGGGTTATTGGACCTGTGCCAGTTTTAGATGGTATTTTTGCTCGTCGCTGAAACAGATGTATACTTTTTGTATTGCGAGGTATACGGAGTTATTAATGGGCTCGGTCTACTTGCGGTAGAAAACCCCATTTATATAATAAGTTCCTACGTACTCTAAACATGACGCAGCTGAGATGACAGAGATGAGCATTATGCCTAAATACGGATATTACATAGCCCACTATAATTATCATTATGATGTGGTATTGTACTGAAAGTGCAGGTCAGGTGTTATGTAATGGCAATACCTTATAATAATATATAATATCATACTTGTATAATATTATATATTATTATAGTGAGACATATTTGTAATTCGTTATCGTTGCACTGTCCCGTAAGCCTAATTTACGCAAGTTTAATTTATTGACAAAATTGATTTCCCTTCTTTCTGAACCCTTACTTTTAAAAGGAGTTTCCAGGCTTAGGACTGGCAATATTCATGGACACCAACAACTATTTATTGTTGAAACGATCGCGAATGAAGGCGTATGCTGACCGACAGAGAACTTGCGTAAATTAGGCTTGCGTAAATTATCTTAAGTCGGGACTGAACAAATTAACCGACTTGTTATTACATGGATCTCACAACTTTTTACGGTAGATAAACTGAGTTGCGAGACTTGTTTCTTTTCACAAGTTATGTTTTTTTATTGCATTTATTTTTACGTCTCGTTAATTTCCATAGTAAAAGAACTGTTAATTATGAAACTCAATAAATGAGCGAGTGATTCAAATTATTATTTCTTATTTATTATTATCTTTTGTTTCCAGATTAAACTTCTCAATATCAGGCGATGTTAGTTATCTGTCTCGCAAATTATGTGTTTATATACACAACGGATTCACATCCGCATTTACAATGTCAAAGGACTAGCATGTAGTTGATTTATAGCTACATCCAAGCGTTCGTTAAATTTATAGCGCAAGAGATATTTTTGCTTTGAATGGAAACAACCTTCCATCGGATGCCAATAAATTGTATCCACAGTCTGAGACACGTTGAGCTATTTATTTATTTATTATCTTATAGCAGCTAACAGCTTATGAAAAAAATATAGCAACATTTTTTATAAAAAAAGCTATTGACAAGCTACCACATATAGAAATCTGTATTGATTAAATTACTAAACAAAAACACAGAAGCGTCAACCATTCAGTGATAACAGTTTTACATGAAATGTTAGTAGTGAGAGAAAACATAAAATATTACAATAAGTAAGTTACTTAATAACTAATTAATCAGCTGAAACAAACTCTTGTTTATACTTTTGATATTATTCCTTAGTATAGTTTTGTATGGCGAAAAATCAGCTACGTATGTCTGTGAACATAATTTTCGCGATTCATTGAGTCAAGCATGTCACAGAAAATATTATATGTAAATAGAAAAACTGTTTTTTAAGATCTTAACTTTTTTATCACACGTAATATAAAATAGGCATAATAAATAAATATTTCCAACACACACCAATTAGCCTAGCCCCAAAGTAAGCACTGTAGGCTTATGTTATGGGATACTAGGGTAACGGATAGAATACATGTACTGTACATATACATATAACTATATTTATATAGAAATACATATTAATCATCCATGACTGGACTACAAATGCTCGTATTCATCACACAAACGTCTGCCCCCACCGGGATTCGAAACCGGGACCGCTGGAGTAGGCGACACCTTGTAACCCGGCGTATACACCAATCGACCACAGAGGTCCTCAAAAATATAATGTAGATACTTAGTAGATTATTAAAACAGAGTTACGATCGAATATAAATAAGATATATTAATTGCTGAAAAAAATCCTAATGCTTTCAAATGTTTTTAATTTAATTTATGTTATTATTTTTAACCAACTCCAAGTACCAGGAAATTGTTTTTTTTCGTTTCTCATTTTTCTTCGTGTTTAAGACTACTATATTTGAAGCAGGTTAATATTTTTTGACCCAAATATTTTTTTTTCTTTTCGATTAAATTTGAACGATTAATTCTTTGGAATTTGCACAGTTCACGCTTTAGTAGGATCAAACCGACACCAATATTCAGAATTAATTTAAATAGCAATCGAATTCCTAATGTTAAATTTTCATGAAAAGTCGGAAGAATATTCGCTGTGCGTCCTTTCATCAAAATTGTACTGTACTTATTGGGAATACTTAAATGTCCAATTCAGTTATCGTCTACAATGTAAATTGGAATTTTGTTTACTTAGTACCTAAGTAATTTTGTTAGTATTTTTTTCTTCAAAATACGAAAGTTGCATTTTACAGAGAGCAATAACTTAAGCCACTGTGTGTATTTTAAGGTTCTATTGTATGAATTATTTCACAGCAAAAGGGTTTAGTTGTGAATGCAAAAACACACACACACATACACCATTAAGAAGTGAATTTTGGGTAGAGCAGAATAGTATAAGCTCGGCAAGATGCAATAGAAATGCCTCTCTTCAGAAGTTTATGTGGTCTGATCAGTGACAAATTGAGGAATTGTTTGATATGCTATAAACTGAAGGAAGATGAAGATGTATAAGTCCAAAAGGCTCATTCTTAATGATATGACTACTTACATTGAAATAATAGATGAATGAAGTTTGACAAAAGAAACTAATAACATAAATAAAGGAAATAAAATAAAAAAATAAAATAACAGACCAAAAAATATGTTAACAAATATTTTATACGTAGTAGTATTGCAAATATATACACTGGTATGCAAAACAAAGTATCACATTTTTTAATTATTTTTTTCTAATCTAAACTAAAGTGAGAGATATAAAAAAACGATCTATCGTAAATTTTATCACCTTTCTTTAAAACTATTTTGAGTCCTTTTTGGAATTTACTCCTTAAGAATCGATTTGCATATATAAGGGGCCCGGTATGAGAAAAATGTGAGGAGTAAAAT
This sequence comes from Chilo suppressalis, assembly GCA_902850365.2. Classification (NCBI taxonomy): domain Eukaryota; kingdom Metazoa; phylum Arthropoda; class Insecta; order Lepidoptera; family Crambidae; genus Chilo; species Chilo suppressalis. Next base: position 13,867,258 of record OU963906.1, on the reverse strand, counting down.
CTATCGATGAATGACCTCGTTACGTTTTTGGTCCTCCTATGTCGCGCAACTTTGACAAACAAAGATGACGGATTGACATTAATATTTTTTTTAAAATCTGAACTGAATTTATATATTGTTTCTGATAGAGCAATGGGGACAACGAGGTATGGTACAACCATTGATGCGCTATTTTCAAGATTCGTGAACCACGTATCTACGAACGTCCATGTGTCTTATTTTAGTTACCATAAACCACTTGTCACTGTAATTAATAATGCAGACAATGTTGATTTAATTAATATTTAAAAAAATGATAATAGTCTGATAATAATAATTACATAATTTATCAACATTCCTAATGATATATTTATGCACATCTGAAATTGACTATTGTAAAAAGTTTAATGTAAAATATTTCATCGATTAGTTATAATAAATGTTCATGAAATGAATAAATATATATATATATATGTATATTATTTTCATTAATTTGTTAATTTACCCTTTCATACAGTATCAATCTTTTTTAAGTTAAATAAACTCTTATTGCGTCTGGTTAGACTATCGAACTTAAGGAGTAAACTCCAGTCGTGCGTCGGAGCTGACACACACAATTTTTTATTTCGAAAGTATATCTTGTATACTTAAAATGTTACTGCAATTTAAAAAGTGTGATACTTAGTTTTGCAGGCCACTGTAGTTATTTAATATCCCTTCCGTAAATAGAAAACCATCTTGTACTGTGTGCACCATTGGCTAGTAGCCTCATCAGTGAATTTCTATAAAATCAATACCCATACTACTTTCTGAAACCAAGGGATGATTCTGATATATTGCTCCGAAGTGTAGACACAAAACATGTGTTCATTTTATACATAGTACGAGTAAGATTGATAGATATAACGATAAAAAAAGAAAGGATCAAGTCGTTACCGATAATAATATTACTTCTAAGACATTTGCACCGAATAGAATACCTTTACAAAAGAAATATGAAAGTATTATGAATGTGCCTATTTATGTGTTACGAACGGTGGCAAAGAAATGATGACGTATGCTTGCCATTACCTGTATTTACACAAGTCGTATGAAGTTAAATGTAGGGGAAACTGTGTGACAAGTGCTTATATGTGTTTTCCTTCTTCTACTCGTAACTCGATTGCTCTTATCGTAAGTCATAACATAACATAATGCAATATTTTCCGTGTTTTCAGACTGCTATCTATATCGACAGAGGTTTTATAATAAGGAACAATTTTAATTAGGTAGTACTTCTGTCTTATTTGTATAACTAACTTTATTTAAGCCAATTATCATATAAACAAATTATATCACCGAAGAAGGTGAAAATTAAGCAGAAAAAATATAAATATAAAATGTAAAAGGACAATGGGCAAAACGCACCCAGCTCCGCCACCAATGTAATTAGTATGAATCGATAGATCTATGAAAAACTAGCCTTTATTATTATGACACCGAAAAAAAATATCCTGGGAGTCAAAAGATATGACACCGTAAAAAATATCCTGGTAGTCAATAGATATGACACATGGGCATATTTAAGTAGCTGAATAAATTCATTTTATAGTACCTTCATTTTATATTATTAGTAATCATAATAAGATGCCATATCGTACTATAAAACCAGATATACGACAAAGCTTGCCGACCATCCTGCGCTTGCTCTTACTGAGACATTTCAAAACGGTTTACGGATGATGAAGGACTTTCAGTTGCAAAAAGTCGACTCGTCTTACTTCGTTGTGATTGTGCGTTCCCTGCTACTTGATTTATTTTTTTTCCTACACGCTTTGGATATTGGAACACGATTATCGGTTTTATCAATTAGTATGGATGAACTTTGTGTTCATCACAAGTTTGTGTAATCTGTGGTCGCTCCGTTTTACATAGAAGACAATTTAGTATAACGAACAGAATGTTTAAAATAAACCCAACCCAAGCGGGGATTTCCGGATTTACTCTAGCGCGGCAGAATAATATAAGGGGGCACCCTTGCACCTTGTGAAGTACTCCCATATACCTGAGTACCCTATGTAGGGTCGAACTCACTAACTAAATCAATTCCCTTGTTTCATTACTGTTCGTTAGTTATAGTACTTGTACATATTTAACCTCGAATAACTTAAGACCCCCGGGATGGAATTTGATGCGCTTTGGCACAGATAATCTCGACTATAGTACCTTTCAAACAAATGTAGTTTAAGCCGTGGCGGACGTGGGTGAGCAGCGTCCATACATTTTTGCCCAATCTCCTTTAAATTAGTGTTGCTAAGCGCAAAACTCGATACCGGCCGGACCAAATCCTTTTTTATTTATTTATTAGAAACAAACGATCATACATATAGGAACGTGAAAAAAATTTTTTTTTTTCATCTGTATATATATTTAAATTTTTATGGCGAGAGAAAGTATAAAAATTGTGTGGTAAATAATATGAATGTTTGTATGTTTATCACTCAATCACGCAGAAACAGCTAAACGGATTTGTATGAAATTTGGGACACATACAGTTTATTACCCGGACAAATGATACGTTTTATCCCGGAAAAATGTTAGTGTCCCGGGGGATTTTCAAAAACTGAAGTCAACGCGAACGATTTCGCGGGCGGCGAAGTATATAATAAACTAGCTGACCCAGCGAACTTCGTACCGCCCTAAAAAATAGGGGTTGTCCAGCGGACAAAATTGTGAATCTAAACCATTCTCAGATCCCCTTGAACACACACAAAAAATTTCATCAAAATCGGTCCAGTCGTTTAAGAGAAGTTCAGTGACATACACACTCACAGAAGAATTATATATATAAAGATGAACATTTCAATACTATTTAAAATGAAGGCTTAATTAATGATAGCATAGAAAGATTAGGATATGAATAAATATTTTGGTTTTTTTTTAGGTTATTTATAATCTATAGTAGAATTCCTACAAGTATCAATTGGTACATAAGCATGGCCAACATCATAAATTCGTCCATTATATTATGCGATTATCCAATTGGTATTGAAATGTATTTATTGGGGCACTTGTTACATTTCTTCCTTGTGAACACAATGGGCATCCTTTGTTGTCAAACATTACAAATCCTATATAACAGGATCCAAATGGATTAAGTAAATCCCCTATAAATGACATTTGGCAGGGTGGGCTCCCTTGGGAACAATGATTTATTAAGGATTTATATAAACCACTTAAAACGGTGATGATATTATATGGAGGTACTTGTGTTGAGATTTTCAGCAGCTTATATCAAACTTAAGTCTTAAAATAGAAATTTTCTAGCTTTGGGCTACCATCTCCACCCTTTTGTTATCAAAAATTGTGGTGGGTGTAATATCAGCTACTGACAAGATTGACGGGCCCAAAAATGTTGGTATTATAGAGGAGTGTCTAAAGTTATGCTAATGGTATTGGATCAGAGATCAATTTAACCTCGAATGCTTAGTTTGCAACTAAAAATATAATTACTATCAGACGACAGATAGAAGTTCCTGCTGTACAGAGACCTCTTCCAGACCTTCACACACAACTATTTCTGCAACTAGTAAATCCCCTGAATCGTTTGAAGTCGTCTGTTCAACGTAATTGCCGGTCACCATCGAAGTATCTTAGTCTCAACGTTCATCGGTCTGTCTAAATTTGCACTCATGCTTCAGGGTGCAAGATTACCAAGGACCGTAGCGTCCATTGGTCCGTCGAAATATAAGCTCCGTATTTTTAAGTGTCCTAGTTCTACTACGGCTGTCTGACTCGATCACTCCCTTTTTCATGTTAGAAGGGTGGCATACAAGCATATGACCCATCTGATGGTAAGCGGCCATCATAGCCTATAGATGCTTGTAATACAAAAAATATCACTCACGTCATTGCCTACTACCCTTACTACCTACCCTGAACCATTCCCCTACCCTGTGAAACCTGAAGAAACATGGAGAAACTCCGACCACCAGCTCTGTCCAATGCTCGCTAGGTGATACTGAGCCTTCTTTCATCACAACTTTTTATTCTTAAAAGAAAAAGAGAAACAAAAACATACCTACTTGATTACAAAAAATATACCAATCTTAAAAAACACTAACGTTAAATGTGAAACTTGACTACGCATTTACATGAAACTATACTTAGAGAAAATAAAGTAGCTACCTTATAAAAACTAGAACATTAGCGTATGATTAATGGTCTCTATAAATATAATCTTTTTCGGTGTCAATATTTCCGTGCTACTGAAGTTCAATCAATAATATGATATGCCTTATAATCAGTAAGTACATACGGGTCCGTAAATACCTAGTGAATTTAAGCTTCTAGGAATACAAATATCTGAGAGGACTTAAGTGGAATATAGAATCAATAACGTCGCTCTGAGTTCAATAAAAAAATAGAACAAGACATCAAATGTACAGCGTGCTTTATAAGTACATACGTAGGACACTGAAAAGTTTTGAGAAACTAAAAAGCTAACTTCTATGAAAAAAATATTTGTATTAAATCTCTTCGAAGAACTCTCCACCAGCCTCTATACAAAGTTTCATGTGTCTGAACCAATTTTTAAATCCTTTTTTCCAGTCCTCCGCAGACGATATTGGATATTGGGCGAAACATAGTAATATCTTATTTTACCGTATTATAATAATAAGTCTCTATCTAGAACGTCCACGTGGCAGCTTTATTGCGAAGAAAATGCTTTTTTTTAAAATAGATGTCACTAGATGCGCTTAATTGTGATTCATGTAAGTTGATTTCTTTACAATAGATGTCGCTAAGTGCGCTTAAACGTGATTCATGTAAGTTGATTTTTCTGAGAGATAAACTTTTTTAATGTAATATAAATTGTCATGTTTGTGTACGATAGCGCAATAAATAAATATTTTATTCTACCACATACATGATAGTACTTTTATACTGATATTAAAGCAATTCGTGCAAAATTATTCCCTAACCATTCCAAAATATCAAAAATGCACAACGTTAATATTCAAGTTTTCACTTCTGCCGGCACTCCCGGAGTGCAAACCGTTTTTTTTTATCCACTACAATTATTTCCGTTTATAAGGAATCATCAATGTATATTGACAAATATCATTAGCTAGAGGTGCATTGCGGTCCCACTGCATTATGTTTATTTATTATTTATAGCGTAGTATTTACTCCGCTGGTAAAATCTATACAAGTAATATTTAAAAGGATTGGGAAGGACGAGTATGGGAGTGTGTGAACAGTAGTCTAGTGGGCTGGGTCATCGGCGATCTTCAGTGGAGACTTGGGGGTCGGGAGGCCGTGACGCTAGCAGACGGGCGGCGCTCTTGAGAGGCGGCAGCTCTCCTTGTCTGGCGTCTCTAAATACTCGACCAGTACTGCTGGTGGTTGGCAGGCGCTGCTGGCAGGTCGACCGGTGATGAAGTAGACCGGCTGGAACTGTTGGTGGACGGCAGGCACTCCCAATAAGCGGGCCGAAGCTGCTGGTGCCAGACGATTCAGCTGAAGACCGGGCGCGGCGGACAAGTGCTTTTAGAAATTTGGAGAGGCTCGGAAAAGTTACTGCGGCAACTTTAGCCGAAGAAATGCTGCAAGGACCAGAGGGGCTCGGCCTTTTATAGGTCCGGAACCATTTAAATTTAGAGAAGGTTCGAATTGGAGTATTCAGTGGAGGTTTGTTAGGCATAGAGGCAGTTAGAAAGGGTATCCGAGTCATGAGTATGTCACCATTGCAAAGGTGAAAAAACATAGAGATATCAAATATGACGGGAAATGAATGACCATACTATGAGTAAAATAAATAAAAAAACGAAACGGAGTAAAACATGGAAAAAGGAATTATTATAATTCCTAATATATAAATATAGGAATATAGAGGAATGCCTGTAAGTGTCGAACACTCTGGAATAGCGATTTTAGCAGATGGGATTCTGATACGTTTTATAAAATGTTAAATATAGTGTGAGATATCATTTATATTGTGCGTTTCCAGGAATGAATAATAAAATATATAATATTATGCTGAAATTTATGCTCCATATGCGTGTCAAGATGTGTAAAATGGAACCTATAATTGCCAAAAGAAAGGATGGTCCCTGAGGTACGTTACAACTGAGTAATGAAATAGTTTCCGAGCTCTAGCGATATCTACATCGCAGTTCGCAATATACGGCGAAAGGAAAAATCATTTGTTTGTTTTATCACAACTTACTAAGTACGTTATAAATCGGCGGTTTGTTGTTTAAATACAGATTTTGAAATTGAAGTTTTGGTATGTGATGTGCATAATTATGGCTTTTATATACTTTCATATTCTTAACTAGTGATGTTATGAAATTGAAAAAACAGCACTTTTGTGATTAGCACACTATCTTTTATTTTAGTTTAGTACAACGTGCAGACATACCATAATGGAGTAGAACGGAAGTAAAAAAAAAAAGCTTATACCAACATTGACATATTCCTTCTTTGCATTGCAGCCAACTTAAATATTATGGATAAACATTGCCATATTAATAACACCCCTTCTCAATGTTTATGCATTTTAAACAAATTTATCTTAAATCTAACATATGACTATAATTATTATTAACTATGATTTATAAACATTAGCAGTTAAACATCTCTACCTCTTAGCTTACAATTTGACATTGCATTGTGTTAAAAACTTAATTAATAAGTCCTTACTTAATGGCTTTGTTAGCATGTCTGCCAATTGTTCACAGGTACTTATGTACTGAATAAAAATGTTATTATTTTTAATTAACTCTTTAATGAAGTGATATCTGATATCAACATGTTTAAGACGTTTGACTGAGTCTGTACTTGCATTCAAAATAGCTGACTGATTGTCACAATACAACTTAATTGGGCTATCATTTTGAACATCCAAGTCATGTAGCAAATTAATAAGCCAGCACGCTTCACTTGCTGCCATACTCATAGAAACATATTCAGCTTCAGTGGAAGATAAGCTTACAGAAGATTGCTTCTTTGAACACCACATAATCAAACAGTTTGCGAAAGTGAACAAATAGCCAGATGTGGACTTTCTGTCCCCCTGATCACCTCCCCAATCTGCATCACAGTAGCCTTACAATGCACTATCATTACACTTATAAACTATTTTATAATCTAAGGTATGCTTCACATAGCGCAATACTCTCTTAAGTGCACTAAGTAATGCACTATTGGCACATTTCTGATATCTACTTAGCAAAGAAACTGCAAAACACAGGTCAGGCCTAGTACCTGAGACAGCATACATAAGACAGCCAATAATTTGCCTACAGATTCCTTCAATATCTTTATCACACTTAGTATTTATATCAAATATTTTAGTATTAAAGTTCATATCCAAGGGGTCAACATAGGTTTGCAATTTTCCATATTAAATCTTTTTAGTATATTTTCTAAGTAATTTCTTTGTGATAATGTAGTTACACCATTTTTTAAGTTTTGTTTCACATTTATCCTAAAAAATCTGAAATTAACCCTAAATCTTTCATTTTAAATTCTTTGTTTAATATTGTTTTTAACTTAGTGACCTTATTTTCATTACTTCCAAAAATTAGCAAGTCATCGACATAAATTAATACAAATGTTTTATCTTTACCACTATACTTTTTATACAAGCATGGATCACCTTTAGATCTTATAAAGCCTTCTTGTGTTAATAGCGAATTAACTTTAATATTCCAGGATTTAGGCGAACCTTTCAACCCATACAATGACTTATTTAATTTTACAATATTATTATCTCCTGAGTAGGCCCCTTCTGGTAAACTTACATATACATTTTCTTTAATCTCGCCATATAGAAAAGCCCCTGTGACATCCATTTGGTATATAGGTAAGTTATATTTCGTTGCAATTATTACAAATAACCTAAAAGTTGTTAGCTTAGCAACTGGGGCATAAATGTCACTTAAGTTGATTATATCTTGTTGTTCGAACCCCCTAGCAACAAGCCTAGCCTTATACTCTTTGATATTATTCACATTTTTTATCTTAAAAACCCATTTGCTACTTATTGGCTTTGTACTTACAGGTAATTCACAAACTTCCCATGTGTTATTGTTACTGGCATCGCTCCGGCTCATGGCATCACCATATGTGATGGGATCACACTCACTTTGGTCCAGCTGAACCCTATTACACTTGTAAAACACTGTTTGTTTACGTTCACGCTGACACCTTTCCCTTTCAATGGGTGAGCTAATCTCTTCCAATAGGTTTTCTTCTTCACTGCATGGCAAGTATTCACTGTCATATTCCGAGTTATCTTCTAGGATGCTACTTATTTGGGTTGCCTCTATCTCGTTGTGGTCGGAGGTTGTTATCTCATCAATATCTGTATTGGAACTATTCTCTTGCACTGTCTCCTCTTCAAGGTTTAGGGACACTACATTTTGCTTTTCACCTTCCTTCACTTGATGTTTTTCCTTCTCTTCTTGCTTTACGAATACAATGTCCCTTTTTGTTTCCACCTCATTTTTCTCAGGATAGTAAATACGGTAACCTTTCACATCCTCTTCATGTCCAACCATCAATCCCTTTTCTCCTTTTGGATCCCACTTCAGTCTCTTTTCCTTTGGAATGTGTACATATACTTCTGTACCAAAGGCTTTTAACTCATGGATATTGTATGTTTTCCCAGTCCATACCTCAAATGGAGATCGCCCATCCTCAAGGCCCTTACCAGTCCTGTTCAACACGAACACTGCTGTATTTATGGCTTCTGCTATTTCAATTATATACTTGATCTTATCTTTTGTTTTCACAAAGTACACACTTCTGAAGTTCGAATAGTCATCTTTCAGCACAACAAAGTACCTTGACCCACCAACTGACGGTTCCTCCATTGGACCGCAGGTATCAGCAAGAATTAATTCACATGTTCTGGTACTCTTGTGTTCGCTTCTATTGAATGGAAATCTGTGTATTTTCCCAACCAAGCAACTCTCACACACCGGGTTGGATGTTTGTTTAACCTCAATGTTGTTTTTCCGCAAGATATCTTTTACGTACAAGAAGTTTTGATGCGCCAATCTTCTGTGCCACTCGTTTAGGTCGTTCGACACTAATTTTGCAGTACTCGCAATTTCACAATTATTATTATAGCGTAAATCCAAATAAAACGCATTTCCAATTCTTTTCGCAACCGCACAAATTTTGTTCGACTTGAAAAATTTGCATGAGCTGTCATCTGTCACCATGACATAACCTTTGTCTGTGGCGCGATTTACCGAAAACAAGTTCGTTTTTAGTTCAGGGACATACAACACTTTGTCTATGACTGTGTCAATCCATTCGTTTCCGTTTGATACTTGAACTGCCATCTGTCCGTAACCAAGCGCATTTATCACTGCTCCATTACCGATGATTACCGGTTTTGGCGAAGTATTTGAGAATGATGTAAACAATGCACGGTCCCGGCACATGTGTTCACTAGCGCCAGAATCCACTAGCCACTTGGATTTTTGTAGTTGATGCGACAGGTTAGACATCACAAATGTTTTCAGCTGAAGTTTTCGCCACATCTCGGCAGAACTCGTACATGTAATAATATGCAGCATTGCCTCTTCCGACATTCGTGTTACCAGCAACGTTTGCGCTTTGGCATCTTTAGATTCCCAGGCATGTATCTCAGTGGCCACTTCGGGCTTCACCTGTCTTCCCTCCACAATGTTTAACCACCCAAGGCCCCTCAACTGCACTGTTGTTTGGAATTTCCAGATATTCCAATTTCTGGCCCCTTCTAACTTGATCACATTGACGTTGTTGTTATTTCCCTCCATTTTGACCCTGTCCTCCCAACAAGTACTTCTCGACGATGTTCCGCAGTACCCGAGCCTGAGCACCACGCCGCAAACTGTAGTGAGCTAACCTCACTTTTTCCTTCTCGCCGATTTTGCTGCTGCCGTAACTAGCGTCAATTTACATCAAGCTGTTATGGGACTGGGCCCATAACCTGATGTTATGAAATTAAAAAAACAGCACTTTTGTGATTAGCACACTATCTTTTATTTTAGTTTAGTACAACGTGCAGACATACCACAATGGAGTAGAACGGAAGTAAAAAAAAAACTTATACCAACATTGATTTTGAGATAGACTACTTAGAAAAAATAGTTTAACCGATAATTTTCACGGCTACCCTTTTCTAAGGGCGCTTGGCCCGGGCAGGGTCAGTTGAGTTGAACTGTCAAGTGTGAACTGGCATTATAATTTCGAACCCCATCCCGATACGTAAAAATATTCATATACTTCTTAACAAGCCCTACACTACACACAATGATGTATCTCGTGTATGAGACCCCCCATTAAAAAAAAATTGAATTTCGAGCTAAAAATTTTGCTTTAGGCAAGCATTCCATATAAAATGCCAAAATTTCAGTTCTGCAACTCATGCCGTTTTACGATCTATACACCCGTGGCATACGGGCAGACAGACAGATGACAGAATATCAGCAACAGGGCTGCGTTTTGACCCTTTGAGTACGGAACTTTAAAACTGAATAATCGAAATCAGCCCATAAATATGCGAACAACAATTCATATATATATAATTAAGAACCTCCTTTTTAAGTCGGTAAATAAAAAAGTATCAGGGAAAGTTAATTTAACTATAAACAGTACTACCGTGTGTAAAATTTTAATTTTTGCTACTGTCAGTCCACTGTAGACTTATCGTGGTCCGACTGTAGTAGGTATATGAATTCGAATAAAAAAAAATGTTTGCAATTACATGAAATTTGCTTTTTGTAGAAGCTTACTTTAGAAGCTTCACTTAAGGCCCTAGGCCAAAATACCCATAACATAGTCACTCTTTCCATACAACGGCTTCTCCAGTAGTTTAAAATTATTTCACCATTTGACGAATAGTGTCCTTAGGACGGTTATGTTGACCACAAGTTTCACACAGCGCACGAAACGTTTGATGAACTGAACAATAATACTTTTTAATGAATAACTGAAAGTATACTGTATAGTGACTGGTATAATAAACGCTGATCTTTTAATAATGTATATTTCAAAAAGTGAGGCAGTAGACGATATAATTTACTCCGTACTTTTCTTACCCACTTCTCCTCATTACTTAAATGCTTCTCGTTTCTCTCTTCTACTTCACAGCACACTTTGCGATCTTCTTCTAACCTATGTCTTGAAATTCCAAATTATTCTACTGATTTCTTTTCCTATTCCTTCTCTGTGCATTCTGTACGTCTACGGAACTCATTGCCAGAAACTATTCGAAAAGTTCGCACTCTAAACTCATTTAGGGATCAAGTTCGGAGTTATTTCCCTCTCTCTTTCCTTCCTTAGATATATCTGTTTTCCTGCCATTGATGTTATTATTATTTTCTATTACTACCCTCCTTTTCTCCTTCATATTTATTTATCTTTCTATAATGGGTTTGGAAGAGATTGCTGCCTAGCAATAAGGCCGCCTATATTGTGTACGTTCTATCATGTTTTTGATTTACTCGTGTCTCTTGTATGGTGTATTACAATAAAGATTATTATTATTATTATCTAATATTAGCACCATAGGCTGTCAAAGGGACAGGGTATGTTCCTGATGGAAAACCCTGGAGCTCTTTTCTCTTTCACCGAAACGAAAATTCGGCAACAAACGAATTTTAAACGAATTTTCGCCAGTGACTCTGCTCTATTTCATCTTCGAACACGTACATAAAGTTCGGAATCACACACAATTATCGTGAACGAATGGAATGAATGAAAATGAAATTAGATAAGGTTTTATTACTTCAAAACAATATTACTTTATGACAACATTTTTGATTACATTAAAACAACCTCTTTTGATAGTGTTAGCTGACTAATTTGTAGAATTGATGCAATCGAATGTATGTCAACCTAAATTTGTCGTGTAACACTTTGAAGTATTGGCAATACAATAATAAACAAAAATTTGATTTATTTATAAATTTTTCACACTAAAAATGTTTCTCGCGCTAAGCAGCCTTAATTAAAATACAGCAGCCTTAATTTTAAGTTTAATTTAAACAAAAATCCCATAACGAAAATGAAAAGGTAACACTTTTCATTTCGTCAATTTGAGGTTAAAATTTCGAATAATTATCTGTCAAATTCAACTTTTACTTCAAAAGTTTTGTGAATTAGAGTAGGCTTAGAGAATTTAAATGTCAAACTATTTTCTGACGAACGAATTTTCAAAATGTAATAGAAAAATAGTAAGGAACGCGCGAAATTTCGTTTTTCGTTGAAATAGAGTAGGCCTCCTGTATTACAGTACAGTAGGTATTTAATAGGGATGATGACGGGGTATAGTAAACGAAATTCTATTCAGTCCGTCAGTTAGATTATCAAAAACTAATGGACAAGTATTTTTTCTTTTGTCAATCAACCAAATAAGACAAAGCGCGTTAAAGTTTGGAAGTGGGGCTCGTGACGTCACTTGTTAGTAAAAATTGTACCAAGACGTGACGTCATGCGATATTTCAAATCAACATCTGTTAACATAGATAGAAAGAACATATTCATAGTCATAACTGACTGAATAAAGAGAAAAATGGGGCAAGTGCGAGTCGGACTCACGCACGAAGGGTTCCGTACCAAAAACACGGAGCACGGAGGAGCTCGAGATAGTAATTTTTGGTCACCCATCCAATGACCGACCGAAAGTTGCTTAAGTTCAACGATCGCAGCCGAACGCGCTAACCACTTGCGCCATCGAGCTCCTCTTTATATTTTACCATATTATAACAAAAAATATCACTAAATACTGTACTTTATTATTGAAAGGAAATCTCGCACGCCGCGTTGGAGTCTGAATTCCCATGAATATGTTGTGTAATCATTAATAAATAACGAGGAGGCAAATTTGCTGAGTAATTGATGAATGTTAAAAATATTTGCTTTCTTCATATCTGTTATAAGGATTTTTTGACAAATTATGTAAGAAAGTAAGTGGTTTGACTCGTTATACACCATAATCTGGATTTAGAATCCTCGTCTAGATAGCAAATATATTTAATTAAGATCTAGACATTATGGACCCAGCAAACAATTTTTTTATTAATGAAAAATTTTCATCAGGCCCGTGGTAGCATAATTGGTCAGTGCATTCGTCCGGATTGCGAAGGGTGCGGGTTCGAGTCGCGTCCGCTGCCTGGTCCGCGTGGATTTTTTTCTAGTAAAACTTTTCTTTAGATTTAAACATCTAGCAGTTCAATGCTTAAAAAAAAACATAAATATTAATTCTCTAAACTGCAATATCTATACCATAGGCCTAAGATTTTTCTATGGTCTACACATCATAAGATATTGTATAAAATATCAAATCAGTGGGGTTCTGAATGCGTTATTAGCAATACAGCAGATACGGACCGCGTGGAAAAGAGACATCTATATTACCGACCGCATTTGAATATTACAAATATTTTATATTAAATCATTAAATATGGTAAGTATTAAAACGAAATTTGCTTCAAATGCGATAAATTAACAAACATTAATTAGATAACTGTCGAAAAAACGACACTTTACGTTCTATAAGTAATTTTATGCAATTTTTTTCACGGAGCTCTGCGGCAACTTTCTTTTTCAACGGCCCGCACGTGGCTGTGAACCTAGAAGTTCTTGAGTGGTGTTCAAGCACTACTTGATTGGGACACATTTTGAGCCCGTGAAGAGGAAGAATAAAAAATTACAATTTTTTAAAGAGTTTTACATACCCTCAATCTTTTTTCGAGTAGGCATTTAACTGAAAATTATCGAAAAATTAATCGAAGTTGATGTTATTCCGCTTTATAAAAAGTGGAAAATGAAAAAATACCTTTTCTCGGCCGGGAATTGCACCGGGCCCACCGCGTGGTTTACGAACATTCTACCACTGAACCACCGATGCTTGTTAACAGGGTATATTTTTTTTATTAACAATTAAAATGCGACATGATAAAGATGAATGAAAAAAATTTTGGCGATGTAATAAAAGTTTTATTTGGAAAGAATAAAAAAAAATGTCCTAATTCGATCATGTAGGAATGATAATTTCGCCACAGATATGAACAAAAAAATATTAAGTAGATAATCCAGGTATATCAAATTCGTAAGTATTTGAGTGTGGAATTGCGAATTTACCTCTGGGAGACACTAATATTATCTGGATTAAACTACGCGGACACAGTCATTGGAGATTATATTTTAACAAGATCGAAAAAGCTTATACAGCGAGTACAGAACACTTGTGCCGGATACTGTTTTCCAATTCCCCGAAGAGCTCACGTGACTCCCTATCCAAATAGAAGTGATTTGCTAAATATGGAAAACCGTCGAAAAATGCATTATGCGAGTTTGTTGTTTGGAGTTATATAATGTAAGCACCCCTTAAATACTTGTATGAGACGCTGACTTTCACTGAGCGTCCTTTACCGATAACCTCTCGTATGAAGTGTCCCGTACATAAAACTAGTGCGTTTCGAGGTAGTTTTCGTTATGCAGCGACCAAATTTTGGAATAACATTTCTCCTCCAATAAGGAACTCGAAAACCGTTTGCACTTTTAAGGTAAATACAGGAAATATTTATTGGTTGGGCAAAAGTTATAATAAGGGTCGCTAGAACGCCATGGTTGATTTTGATCACCACTTGATACGCTGTAAATTTTAATTTTCTTTGGCTTTCATTTTGTTTCACAATATTTACACAATTAGTTTCAGTAATGTGACATTTATATTTAATATCTTTAATTCTCAAAAATTTTAAATGTTATGTAAGACATTAAATTTAATGTGATTTAATTTATTATTGCTATTAACCTATTATTATCTTTTTATAATTTAATTATTAGCACTTGGTCTAAGGCTAAGTAGGCTGCTGCTGAAAATCAATGTCGCACATGTTGCCACGACATATACTGAGCAGCGGCCCGTTTGGTACAAAATCTTTATATAATTTCTGAGAATCGTAAGAACAAAGTAATGCCTGCTTACAATTTTATTAACATTTAGATAAAAGTCTGTTTCTAAAATCATTTTAGAATATAAAAATATTATGATGAGCTTAATTAGATATAATAGAATGTAAAATGTTATAAAATGACTGTATAATTCTGAGTTTTATATATATTTTTATAAATACAATTAAAGGCGGTAAAGCCCATTTCTTCGTTTAAATGAAGACAACCCGAAATAAGCGCTTGAGATCCTTCATGTATGAAAATTATTCTCATAAACATAATGTGTATTTATTGTTCACTTTTGGCAACTTGCGTCGTTATAATAAACCAGAAAGTGTTTTCTCATTTGCTGTATGGATAATACGTTGGCAAAAAGTTGCCAACCCCAAAAGTTTTTAACTTTATGAATCGTAAATCGTACCATATATTCCTCCTCAATTGCAGATCGAAAAGAGTTATTGGATGTGATTTTGTAAGATTTCAAGGAATGTACCTAACGTTATTATTAGTAGGAATTTATATATCTAAATATATATCTTGGTTTGTAACCGTCGCTCATATTTAGTGCCAAATCCTGGACATTTACGGTGAAGTGAGTGCGAAAACTTCAGGTAACCCAACGAGCGATGGAACGTGCAATGCTGAATATCTCTAATTGCGGATCGTATCCCTAACCTCGAAACCTAATAGGGAGCGCACTAAATTATCGGCTAAAATTGCTCCCTAGTGGTGGCCAGGTTAAAATGGAAAAGGCCAGGTGACCTACCGTCTACCAGGATTGCTATGTCTATAACTATCGCTTATGATTTCATTTTGCTATTAAGGACCGCCGAAGGTTTTCAAAAGCCTCGGTGGTCAAAACTAACAAAATAAAATTGTAAGCGATAACTATAGCGACAGCAATCCCGATAGGCGCTAGGCCCCCTGGTCACTTGAGCAAGAGAGGCGAGGCGCAGACATTGTCAATTTTGTAAAAAAATGAATAAGTATTCTGTCCACGCCCTTTCTTTTCTATATGATTGCGACGCGACGCTTCTCTACTTTTTGTATGAAAGGGACGTGGATGAGACACGTGTCCGCTTTCCGTCTATATCTATCGTCTTTTCTATGTGTCCCTCGCCTAAGATTGTCGAATGGAGACCAAGAACTGGCCGAAAGACCAGTGGGTAGGCAACTATGCGCTGGAATGACGACATCACCCAAATACTAGAAGATCTGCATTGTCATTCTATAAGAACAAACTCACTTTTCAAATCGGAATCCGCGGTGTAATTTTAAATTTAAAAAATCACTCATGTTGGCGAATTTCGCGGAGCGCGAAGTGAGGAATTGCATCATAAAGATCATGAAGAGACTTATACACGACAATGGGTGAACCCGGGCTTCTGAAGAAGAAGAAACTTAACGGTTAATGCATCTGCCCGGATAGCGGAAGTCGCAAATTCGAATTCTGTTTGACATTTTGACCGAGTAGATTTTTTTCTAGTAAAATTTTCTTTAAATAACTTATTTACATTTTTTTCACGCGCCACCTGTCTTGTAAGCCCGATACAATTAATATATTTAAATAACCCCTATCGCATGGAAACGCTAATAAGAAACAATTTATAAAACTCAATATATCGAGTTAGTGATCAACGTAAGTATGGAATTATTGAAGCGTTTCAGTTATTTATAACACCAGAAATTGATTTTTAATGGAAAGTTGAAATTATCTGATAGAAAACGTACAAATATTCATCATCATTAATTATGATTGTGGTTGGTAAGGTAAGGTCAGGCGATAGGGCGATTCAGTAGAATATGAGGAACTCGATAGCACCTTCGGCATGCGATGGTGAAAGTTAAGAAACTTTCGCAGTGGTCGGTCATTGAATGGGTGACCTAAAACTTATTATTTTTGCTTTGGAAGGTACGTTTAGTCGTTGATCCCGGCTGCAATTGTGGGTAATTTAATAGGCTGATGATGAGAAGAATAATGATCATTGTTGAGTTTGATAGCTCATGGAAAGCTTTAATGCTAGTGATGTGATTGACTTGATAGTGATGACCAGTACCCTTAGTACGAGTGCGAGCTCACGAAAACTATCGTAGTTTTCGTAATTGTAAAACTCGTACTCGTATTTTTTGCCTTGCATTATCGACTCGTACAGTCGATAATGCAAGGCAAAAAATATAAATACGTAGTACAGACTACGCGAGGTAATCACCAACTGTTGCACGCATCAGCTTGTACCATTTTTCAATCGCCGTTCCGTCACGTTATTCATCCTCTCTTCTGAAGTGATTTCATTTCAAATGATAATGAAGATAATATATCAAAACAAAATTATTATTACAGTATCGATACTGTATTTTTATTATTACTTTAAGCCCGTAATATTTAGGACAATTTCCTGATTTTTCTTATCTAGTGGAAAATGCTCAAACACAAATAAATAGTTACTAAGAATAATATTCAATTTAATGTTTTCTCTCGTAATAAAATAAAAATACTACATAACTTTGTACTAAACTATGCTGTTTTATTTAAGATTTCAAGAAGTATGTAATTGGTAGATCGCACAGGGTTTCGTCAGTAAATAGAAGATCTTGGGTCCGGTCTCGTCAAGTCGGTCAGCCCTGCTGTAGACGCTGCGGCGCTGATATTCTGGCAGGGCTTATGGTTTATAATAAACACATACCTACAACTTAGTGTCTTCAACCATAACTAATTACAAAAACAACAAAAATAATTAATATACTACAGTTACATAAATCGGTAACACAAACCAATAAGGCTGTAAGATATTCAGTTCTTCGACTAACAAGGAGACGTAACAAAGAATAAAAAAAATGAAGTCACGATATTTTAAATTATAAATCCTTACCTAAAAAAAAGTAATTCGGATCTCTTAAAAGATTCTACCTCAACGAAAGGACATTGCGATAAGAAAAACATAACCCGGCAAAGTGCACTTTGGGCTTGTTTTAGGCGTCGGCGGTTTCCTCTAACAAGATTTAACAATTGAAACACAGCGATTTGTGCTCAGTAATGATTCAGCAAAAAAATGCCGAAAAAATCTTAGATCCTTTTCATAATCTTATTGTTTATTATTATATACAGGATGTCGTTAAAGAAACGAAGATGTTTGAAAAATCTATAATTTCTTTATTTTTTTTTTTCAAATAAAATTTATATTAATGGGGAATTTGGTTAATTCGTTAATTCTCAGCTTCGCAAAGTTGCGTTGTTACGGGACCTTTTCTACTTTCATCATTCATTCATCATTTGCTCCATGTCTTCGACACACGTATTATTTTTAGAAACAGTAATTTTAATTGGCAGATTTTTTCCTTTGGGGATACTTAAAAGATCGTGTGTACGTGAATAAGCCAGAGACCATACCCCACCAAAAACTAATATTCAGGAAGAAATTCGAGCGATAACTCCTGAAATCTTGAAAAACGTTATGGAAAACGTGTGAAGGAGCGCAACTTTGCGAAACTGAGAATGGGCACCACTTACGTGGCTGTCGTACAGAAAGATAGACGGATGAAAATACGGATGAACGGACATTACATTTATCAAACGTTCCATTTTAATCCTTTGGGCACAAAACTCATAATCAGATAAGCAATAACTTTGATAGAACAATTCTCAGAAATATACCCGAAAGCATTTTTGAACTTGTTACCAATTAACAAAGACAAGAAATTAGCGAATTGACAACGATAATGTTACAAATACAAAACAAGGTTCCTTATTTGGAAAATACAAAACATGTTTCAAAATAACTTATCTACCTATTCGTCGCCGCACACGGGCCACCGACCACAACCAGAAACGCCGCCACGAGAAGCTAGAAGCGGCTTATAAAGTGGCTGAAGCACGCGACAGCGGCCGACTAGGGTAAGGGAGAGAGGGGTGGGTAATCGCGCGAGTGACGTGTGGCGGCGTTTTGTATCGCCGCATTAAGTGGCCAGTGCGGGCCACAAGAAGCGAGCAACGACGATTTGTAGCGTGTGGCGGCCACCGGCGTACCGTGTGTGGCGAGTCCATATAAAATGTATGAAAACTACAAGAAAGATGCCGGTGGCGGTTTTTAGTTGTGGTCGGTGGCCCGTGTGCGGCGACACTAAACCATCTGTATAATTATGTTTTTATTTATTTTTAAGCATTTAACTGCTCTAAATTCTTGCAAAAAGGTACTTACACAAAGCACCAAATTAGTATTTTACATGTTTTCAACACCCAAAAATGCTAATTATCTTGACGATATTTAACGACTT
This sequence comes from Chilo suppressalis, assembly GCA_902850365.2. Lineage (NCBI taxonomy): Eukaryota > Metazoa > Arthropoda > Insecta > Lepidoptera > Crambidae > Chilo > Chilo suppressalis. The sequence continues at coordinate 13,848,061 of OU963906.1, read as the reverse complement.
GTACGGGAGGCAAGTACTTTTTGAATGTAAAAAGGTTTTGCGTATCTACAAAGGCCGAAACGTTACTCAGATACTTTAACGCGGGAAGTAATCGCAGCAATTTTTACAGCGAAGGTTTAATTTGGCACTTAGCCTGTTTTATGTTGCAATGACCAAATTACGGCGATAAAAACTCTTTTCTCAGCTTTAATTAAATTTTCGAAAAAAATAAACGCAAATAGGCATTTATTTGACCAAATGCATTTTTTGTTTATCAAATAACACAAAGAGAACAGAAACTTTGGACCATTTCATTTAAGTTTATTTTGGTTTTATTACCATCTTTTATACTAGAAAAAACTCGAACCCACACCCTTCACTATCCGGGCAAATGCACTGACTATTATGCTATCGCGGCCCTCATGGCCGTGTCGAATTCTCTTTGGTGTTTAAGTATACGCCCACACGATTACTTTTGCATTGCATACAAGACTATTCCCCAATATCCAAGTGCACTTTGCACGTGAACATTGGGGAATAGATTTACGAGTAGAACAGATGTCAAATATTAATATCAATTTAAATTTTCCTCCTTTTTGGAGATGGTTAAAAATACTACAATATAACATACCTATATATTCATCTCTGCATCCGTACCACTACAATTTACATTAAGTATATCACGTTTTTATCGCGTCTAACTGTCAAATTACTATTCAACGTGATAAAAACGCGTTATATATCATATCGGGTTGCTCATGCAAGGGGGGCTGGGCATTATAACAAAATTATCGCTTAAACCTTTTAGCTTTCATTTTGGTGTTAACTAAACACTTTTTACATCAGCTATCTTCATAACATCATACAACAACAAATTATATGGCACTTATTATTTTTCTAGCCTATTAAATGATAAAGCAAACGACAAATATTCATAGCAAAGAATAAGATTATAAGATACACACACACAAACACTCATAAAAAACTCCTTTGGCTATTCCATTGGATTTATAACTTAAGAACAGTTATCTGGATTAATAAATTGTTTATTTAATGGTACACAACTTTATGAATAGGGTGGAGGGTTGATTACCTGGGACACAGGATTCATCCTAGTTCAGGTGTCAACCCACCATAATCTGAACAATACATACCTTTTATTTTTGGTAAAAAAATTGCATGTTTTTATAACATTTTTTTACGAAGCCATTAATACCAACATTGTGAACATTGTAATTATGGTGAGAAATAAAGGTTATTATTATTATTATAAAGACAAAGTAAATGAGATAATACAGAAGTAAGATAAAGGTATAATATAGAAGTAAGATGTAGGCTAAATGATATCCTAAAATTTTCGACGTAAGCTCAATTTAAGCCCGGAAATGTAATTGCCAACACAGCAATTAAACTCCGATTATTTTACCACTTACTTTACGTTTTCAGGAAATACGAAACGCTCACATTTGTCTAATCTAAATGATGAATTAAATTTTTGAGTTAATCAAAATATCTAAAGTTCATACGTGGTCTTTGGATTCTGACAAATAATGGATTTTTAAAAGTTTCTAAGTTCAGAAATTTGTCTCTCGATACATTTTCAAAGGCTACGACGAAGAAAAGTAATGTATCGAAGATTCCCACAGGTACCTAGTATTTTCCAGGATAAGAGTATCGCTGATGTTGCTTTGTATAGCACATAGCGGCATCCCTTTCTAACTGTACTCAAGTAAAGATCAACACTGACTTGTCATTCTGTAATACTTCTAGCCTTGGTCTCAATCCAAGTCAAAATTTGCGTGCCGAATTTCATTCAAATCTGTCCAGCAGTTTTTGCGTGATTGCGTAACAAACATAACAAAATTTCACATTTGTATTACTAGTAGGATGAGCAACTTTAGTAGTATCCGGCCATTGGGCAGGTAATAAAAAATATCTGTTTAGGAAAGAAATGCTTTGGTTAGTTAATACGAGCATTAATTTAGTCACGGCTGCATCTATAGTCATTAGCAATCCGCAATGGGCCCACAACGTGGGTAATGATCAGTGTGTCCCAAAGAATTCTAACCTTTAAGGATAGCTTGTGCCTCAGCATTAACTGACTAATGTGTAATAGTTGGTAACACTTGATTTAGGTCAGGTTAATTGCGTTTTTGAAGAAGTCAAGGCAACGACACCAAAGACTATTTCTGGTTGGGACCACCTCAATTGCTGCCACTGGTAACGATGAGGAATATATTTCCTAATTGCCACCCAGTGGTGGCTAAAATTAAAATAAAAATCATGTGTGCAAAATGATGGATGCTAGCTAAAACAGAAGCAGATGAGCCCAAACCTGGAAAATATTTGTTCACTCATACTATGACCGACCATTGAAAAAGTTTTACAGTGTCCTTGGAATGGAATGGATGGATGGATCAATGGAAAGTATATTTAAATAAACCTAGAGCACTGGTAGCTATGAAGAAAACAGATACAATTGGCGGCAAACAGTAAATATATTTCTCATCACCACCAGTGGCGGCAAACGAGGTAGTGGTAAAAGGAATAAAGGGTGGGACCGACCATTCAACTAGGAAAATAGTTTAATAACATAAAAATACTCACTTCAAGTCAATGTCCTCCACGATCTGGCTGGGTAGGAGGTCGAGCAGCTGTGTGATGTTAAGGTGCGCCCATTTCTCGTTGTCCAATATGTGCTGGGTGCAGTTGAGAAAGTTCTGGATATCCAACTCGGAGTCCATTGCACTGTTTTCGCTTGTTTCTTTTGAAAGTAATCTCTTAATCAATTGTTAATTTCACACTGTTCCTTTCACTAGTCTTTTCACATCCCGTTTTCACTGATTGGAAGAAGCATAATGTTTTTGTTCGTCGTTTGATTTAATATTCTAATTACCTATTTCATTGCAATATTAATAAAGGTTAAAGTTATTATTTATATTAGTTATTTTTTTAAAGTGAGAAGTCGAACAACGTGCTAATAAATATTCTTTAGATCAATCGAAAACAAAAAAATCTTAGTTTATATTTCTACCTATTCCTACTTCGATAAAAATATTTATGTTTGAGACACTTTTTATTCAGAGATCGGTGCTACCATCTGCGACACAGTTCTCGACTTCTGCAGATATTAACGTAATGTTTATGTAGATTTTTTTCTAGTTTTACAAAAACTTTTTATTATACAGGGTGGCCGAGGAGTTGACGTTCAAAAGTAAAATTTAGATACTTTATGATGAGGAGTATCCAAATCACCCCCATGTATGTTCTACGATTTTGCGTACTTTTCGAGTTATAATTTTTTTAAAGTTTTTTTCGCAATTTTCACCTAACATCGGTTTTCGATTTTTTTCTCATTCTGTTGGACGTTTCGGGTCAATTTTTTTGTAATAACTGATTAACATAGTCTAACCTATCATCCTAAAACTTATGGTTTATCTAGGCATTGCAGAATTCACTTAGAATTTGTTCGAAAGTTCAAAATTACGATTTGAGCTCAGTACACACAAATGTTCAAAGTATCAAAAAAAATGTAAATGGGGGGATTTGGAGTTCAAAGTGCTTTTAAAAACTTTCTGAAACATTAAACTTTAAAACAAGGTCAAATAAAGATAGGGTTAACGGGGTTTATTTTCTGTAATTGACCTTCAAAGTAAATTAAGGCATTTTTCAAGGAAAAAAAATAATTATTTTCTTTTATTTAAATCTTTGCCTTTCTCTCAGTTATGATGGATTTGAGTAAAACGCAACATTAAACTTTAAAACAAGGTCAAATAAAGATAGGGTTAATGGGGGTTTATTTTCTGTATTTGACCTTCAAAGTAAATTAAGGCATTTTTCAAGGAAAAAAATAATTATTTTCTTTTATTTAAATCTTTGCCTTTCTCTCAGTTATGATGGATTTGAGTAAAACGCAGTTAATTGTTAACAAAATACATTTGTTTAAAGCAAATTTTCAAAATTTCGCCCTCCCACAGAAATACACTATCTACATCTGCGCAAAAAAATATGTTTTAGGTGCCTAAAAGCTTCACGGTTATTTTTCACAGTGGTTTCAGCTTCGCGAATTTTTTCTCTCAGTTCTTCTTCACTCGAAGCTTCTCTGGCGTACGCAATTTCTTTAAAGTAGCCCCAGATAAAAAAATCAATAGGGTTGAGGTCAGGCGAGCGTGGTGGCCAGGCAATTGGCCCTCGTCGTCCGATCCACCTGTTGGGGTAGGTCTGGTCTAAATGGCGACGCACTTGTGTCGCGTAATGACATGGCGCCCCGTCGTTCTGGAACACCATCGTTCTTCTTAATTCAAGATTTACATCTTCCAGTAATATGGGTAGATTGTCTTCTAAAAAACTTTTGTATGTGTCGCCATTTAGACCAGACCTTTTTTTTTTTTTTAATACGCAGGTAAAAAATCTATTTACAGACGACGGCGCCTTTAAGAGGCACACCGCCGAACGGACCTCACACCTGGCTCCCGCAAGTCTTACGAACCCCCCAGTGGCTGCCCACCGAGGACCCCGCAACTCTTACGGGCGCTTTACGGTATAATATCCGCTAAAAAAGTCCTGCGAATACCTCTACACTGCTTAGCGCGAAGCCGCGGGGTCCCCGTTTAGGGAGTCTACCACGGCTTCGCACCCAGCTCGCCGGGGCTCCACGGCAGGGGTCTCCCGCGGTATTTCGGGGACCCCGCAGACGTGCGCAGGTAGGCCCGCGCGTGGGGGCTGGGTACGCGGCCTACTGCCCACCATACCGCCCCCCATCCGCTGCGGAGAGCTGCAGCCCTCCGCCACCCTCCCCTTGCGGACAGAACCACATGAGGAGGGCCGCCGTTCCTGGAAGGGAGGACCGGGAGGGGAAGCGTAGTTCTTCCCGTCCCTCTCCCCCCTCCCGGTCGCCTACGTCTCCCTGGATCTTCTCCTGGGAGAAGACGGGGGAAGCGCGGGCGATACCATCCGCGGGGGGTCCGAGCGGCCGAGGCTACTCGGACATCCCCCCCTCTGAGGGCACCCGTACGGGCGCCGACGCCTCAGAGGTAATTCTTTCGGGGGGCTTCCCCTTTGTTACCGGCGGGTCGCATTTCCCCCTCCCCATGACGTGGTCCGCCGGTCTGCCACTCTCCGCACACACGGCGCAGCGCATTGCGCCGCCCTATGTCCCGCTTTCCCACACTTGAAGCAAAGTGTGCTCCGGTCTTCTCCAGAAGGGCACCTTGCGGCTACGTGCCCTTTCCCCATGCACCGGTAACAGTGAGTGCGCCGGCTGAGGGCCTTCACCTGCGCCAGGCTCCAGCCCACCTTGATCTTTCCCCCCTCCACCACTTTTTTGGCGGCCCATGCGGGACACCTCACAATTGTGCCCCCCATTCCTTCCGGTCCCGGGTACACTACCCCCGCCGTCACCTCGCTGAGGGAACAACCCCCCTTCCTGGCCACTGCCTCCCTTACCTCACTCAGGGTGAGGGATTCGTCCAGCCCCGACAGTCTTAGGTCCTCAGTCTTCTCAGGCCTGAGAACCTCGGCGTACTCTTGGAGCACCTCTCCCATACGCTTTGCCAGAGCGTCCGCCTTCACCCTACTGTCCGGGCCTGGGACCACTAGGAGCCTAGACCCCGTCTGGCTGGTTTTGATCACCAGGCCCTCCTCTATCCCTACGGATGGCAGTTCAATGGCCGCCCGCGCCATCTCGACAACATTGGCGTGGGTGAGACCTAGTTCCTCCGCCCTAGGCTTCAGCCGCACCTCGACCGCCGCAGTGTTAGGCACCTTAATTTTTGGCCCTACGGCCCCCTTATTTGGGGCTGGACCACTCCTACTCCGAGCAGGCTCCCGAGCCCGATTGGCAGCCTCGCCCTTCTGCGCCGGGCTGGCTACAGTAGCCGTGCTCTTGGGCTTCTTCCTCGCGGCCACGACGCTCCACTGCTGCGTCTTCGCCGTTGCTGCCGCCTCCGTCCCGCTGCGATCCGCCGCCAGCGGCGGCCTGATGACCTTGGGCGATGGCAGCCTTTCCTCCAGAGAGGCCAGCCGAGTGCTTACCATCTCCCCTATGCTTAGCATAAGGGAACGCTTCAGCTCCTCGACGGCCTCTGACGCCAGTAGTTGGGTGGCTGATTGTCCATGGTACCCGCCTTTCTCCACCGTCCTCCTCAACGAGTCCAGGTCCTTCCTCAGGGCCTGCATGTCTGCCCTTAGGTCCTCGTTCTCCTTACGGAGTCGGGCGTTCTCCTCGGCCACACCTTGTAGCCGCTCCGCCTCTCCAGCAGCTACTAGGACACACTCCACCATGTCCGCTACCTCGTCCATTTTCTCCTCGATTGCCTCGAGCGCCTTTTCTTCGATGTCTTCCTCCGCAGCTGTTCTCGAGATGAATAACAGGCGCCTATCAATTTTCCCCTTGATCTGCTTTAACGAGGCGCCCTGGGCGAGACACCCCGTTCGGGTAGATTCTTCCGATAGCGAGGGAACCGAGGGGGTTTGGCTCTCAGCCTTCCCCTTCCGCCTCTTACTCATCTTCGGTGGCATAGGTCTGAGGCCCAGACCACCTTCTTCATCACCTCCGCCTCTAAGGCGAAGGACACCTGCATTCTCTTCTCCCTTGCACGCCTCGGTAACAAATTTACCACTGCGGGACCCGGTAATCCCGCAGCGCCGGTGGCCAGCCGGAGCGCATAGGCCGCTAGTAACCAATTTCCCACTCTGAGGCCCAGCTACCTCAGAGCGCCCGGTGTCAGCGGGAGAGCATGACATACACTTCACATTAATCGACATTTTCCCTCTTCCGGGCGAGGGAACCCTACCTGGCCTCATCAAAATGATTTTTGAAAAGGTTTTCTCCTTTTGACTCCCACCCCGAGAGGTGGCAGTCCCCGTTCCCGCACCGCGTGCGGGGTTACGGGTCGGCCGGAGGTGGCGCGGAGTTCGCGCCACAACCGCCCTTACCAAAACAGGCGTTACCGCCCCTCCAGTAGTCTCGACCACCGCTACCCAGGCTCCCCGGGACGCCGGCCGAGACTCACCAAGGTAATTTTTTACAGAGGTTTTCTTCCTCGCGGTCCCCGCCCTCCGAAGAGGGCGGCGGCCCTCGGCCCCGCACCGCGTACGGGGTTACGAGCTCCTCCAGGCAGCGCACTGCCCTCCGACACCGGGGCCACTCTATGCCCCCCACCCAGGGTGATTTTTAAGAGAGGTTGTCTTCCTCGCAGCCCCCGCCTCCAAAGGAAATAGTTCCTTTGCAGTCGGCGGCCCTCGGCCCCGCACCATGTGCAGGGTTACGAGCTTGACTCGACTGCCGCTTCCCGGGATATCCAGGGCGCCAGTCGAGACCACCACGGGTAATTTTTTAGAGAGGTTGTCTTCCTCGCAGCCCCCGCCTCCAAAGGAAATAGTTCCTTTGCAGACGGCGGCCCTCAGCCCCGCACTATGTACAGGGTTACGAGTTTGGCTCGACTGCCGCTACCCGGGATACCCAGGACGCCAGCCGAGACCACCCCGGGACATTTTTTAGAGAGGTTGTCTTCCTCGCAGCCCCCGCCTCCAAAGGAAACAGTTCCTTTGCAGACGGCGGCCCTCGGCCCCGCACTATGTACGGGGTTACGAGATTGTCGGCTATTCGACACCTCCGTAACAGCACCCTCAGTGGGAGACATTACGCAGACGCCCGGGATGCACCGTCCCGGACCCATTTCCGTTCCCCTATCATGACTGACCAGGGACAGGATATGGACCGGGCACACGAGGAGGTTTCCGACGTAGCACCCCCACCAGACCTACCCCAACAGGTGGATCGGACGACGAGGGACAATTGCCTGGCCACCACGCTCGCCTGACCTCAACCCCATTGTTTTTTTTTATCTGGGGCCACTTTAAAGAAATTGCGTACGCCAGAGAAGCTTCGAGTGACGAAGAACTGAGAGCAAAAATTCGCGAAGCTGAAACCACTGTGAAAAATAACCGTGAAGCTTTTAGGCACCTAAAACATATTTTTTGCGCAGATGTAGATTGTGTATTTCTGTGGGAGGGCGAAATTTTGAAAATTTGCTTTAAATAAATGTATTTTGTTAACAATTAACTGCGTTTTACTCAAATCCATCATAACTGAGAGAAAGGCAAAGATTTAAATAAAAGAAAATAATAATTTTTTTCCTTGAAAATTGCCTTAATTTACTTTGAAGGTCAATTACAGAAAATAAACCCCCATTAACCCTATCTTTATTTGACCTTGTTTTAAAGTTTAATGTTTCAGAAAGTTTCTAAAAGCACTTTGAACTCCAAATCCCCCCATTTACATTTTTTTTTATACTTTGAAAATTTGTGTGTACTGAGCTTTAAATCGTAATTTTGAACTTTCGAACAAATTCTAAGTGAATTCTGCAATGCTTAGATAAACCATAAGTTTTAGGATGATAGGTTAGACTATGTTAATCAGTTATTACAAAAAAACTGAACCAGAAACTTCCGACAGAATGAGAAAAAAATCGAAAACCGATGTTAGGTGAAAATTGCGAAAAAAACTTTAAAAAATTATAACTCGAAAAGTACGCAAAATCGTAGAACATACACGGGGGTGATTTGGATACTCCTCATCATAAAGTATCTAAATTTTACTTTTGAACGTCAACTCCCCGGCCACCCTGTATATATTTTTTTATATTATGGATTGAAACATTATAAAAACATAAATTGCACTTGCTGCTAACTGTCCCATATGATAAAAAATAGATAAAGAGTTTAGTAAACTTGGTTAAATTCAACAAATAAGTTCCCATGTCAATTTAACCTTAATATTAAAATAATTAAAAAACTTTAATTTGATAAAAGTATTTCCTCTTTTTTCAGGTGTAATAGGTTAGTTGACCCTGTTATTTGAATAGCGTTTTCATTTTTTATCAAGAGGAAAAATAATGGATAAAAAGATGGAACTCTTTTAAGGAAGCTTACGAAGATTTTCATAAAAGAGCGAAGCCAAAAAGTATGTCGATGTAAAAACACTTGAGCCTCCATCTCCGGATTCATTAATCATCGCCAATGTAAGACAAGTAAATAAACCTCATCTCATCTCAATCCTAAAAAGAACCATGCTATTGTCACACGAAATAGTCATTACTTCCTCGGTAATCTATTTTTACTGGCTCGTCTGGGGACTTATTTTGCAATTGATGTCGAAAAATTCCCGTGAACTCCTCTATATGATCTGGATTCTGTATTTTTCTGTTATATCTCCCTTAAAATTGATTACCAAAGAGAATTCCAAAGAAAAACAAAATCGAAAACTCTAAAAACTCCAGTTCACTTTTTCTAATAATTAATATCTGATTCGTGGAAGTAATCAAATGAGAGTTTACCTCATGAAATAATATCAATAAATAAACATTATACAAACAAAAACAAATCAATGATGCAAAGTAGAGCTGCCAGAACCTTCCTTTAGTTTTTTCGTCCTCAGGTGACTTCAGTTTCTAATCTGAGTACTGAACGTAAATAGACTCGAGACCATGTTGAAGGATAGTATTTGACATTGTTAACTTTGATAAGATAGCAATAAGAGGGATACTAATTTTTGCTGTGCTTAAGCTATCATGGCATCAGTTCTGTGAAAAATCATAAATATAAATATTTAAAAACAGTTATTTTTACGCTTGTAATTGACTCCCCTGAGACTCAGCTTGATTGATGATGAATAGTTATGAGTTTCTTTTTAGATACACTTACACTAAAGTTTTAAATCATTTAATTAAAAGTTAATCATGTCTAAGCCTATATCTATTATTATAGGTATTCTATATCTATTTCACTCAACAATTGAAAAAGATGGAATGGTGAGTTAAACAGGATTTAGGGGATTAGGCAAAAATTCGGATTTATTATTTAAACAAAGTAGTATTTTTCTCAAACCCGTGCAAACATATTAAGATATTAATTTGGGGCTTTTAACTTTCGATCTCCATTTTCGTTATACATCTGCGAAAAAAGCAAATCTGAGCAGGACAAATAAGAAGGGAATACTTCTTGAAATCAGGTGGTACACTGTTATTGGAAGACCTGTCGAGCTACAATATTGGCGCAATTCTCACGGAATGGGAAGGAATGTTTTAGAAATGGCGTTTCACTATACTTTAATATAGAAAATACAAAACACCTTGCACAATAGAGTAAAAATGCTGGGCCAAAGATGTTCTGACCAACGTCGATTCAAAGTTTCATAACTTTTGTGATAGTAGAAGTAGATACCTAGGTAGGTATCTTTTTTAACTCCTAAATCTGAATGGCCTAGTATCGACAATTTGGGAGATTATTGTTCGAATACAATATATATCTTAGCCTTGAACGTTCACGCCCCATAAAATTAAAAGTCATCTGAACTATTAGACATAATGTAAGTATTTAATTAATGTTAATTAAATGAAACTAGTTTTTACGGGTTAATGCACGAAAACTTTATTTATTTATTGACGTTTCGTAGCCTTTACAGGCTACGTTGTCAGAATAACATTAACCCGTAAAAACTAGTTTTATTTAATGAGTGATGTGCGTGAAAACCTAAGAAACAAATAATGTTAATTAAATTAATTACTATATAACAGTAATTTATGTTATTTACGAGATTGTTATTATGTCAGGGACTCGCTAAAAACAAGATACATGATAGCAAACCCGTAAATAACATAAATTGTTATGTTTGTACCATGAAAGTTTAAAACAAAATAATATTATATTCAAATAATAGTACATTACGATACGCGTGACCTAAGTTGATTATTACTGCACGGCGTGAAGTTAGCGCCCGAGCGGAGCGAGGGTGCGATTAGTGTTTTGTAAGTAAAATTCATGTATTGCAATCACAAAGAATTGCAATACAGACTGCAAGTCAAACTCTGAAAAGAAAGAATTCCGGTTCAGATTACCATTTTGAAAGTATATTTCAAAAGGAAAAAATCAAATATCATTACAACAAAATAGAATTTCAATGTATCCATGAACGTTTATTCCTTGATTGGCATAGTAAAGTTAAGTTACGCGTATCGTAATGTACTAATTCTACATGAGTGAAGTTGGTCAATTCATTTACACACCGTGCAGAAATAGGCAACTTAGGTCACGGAAAAGCGTGCGTAAAGTGCGGGTTTAGGTCACACTGTGCTATAAAATAATATTATGGAATTATAGTACTCAAAAAGATGTTGATGAAATGTTTTTATTTTGTAACTCTCAGCACAAAATAAAAAGTAGCCTTGTTTAAGTATATTGTGCTTCGAGTATAATTTATGTCTTTCTTTGTTATGCAATTAGATATTTCCAGTTTAGCCTTTTTTAAAACAACCATTTAAGGATAAATCGATACTTTAAAATAACTCTGTGCTTTGCTTGCTATTTTTAGAAACCAAAGATAAATCAACTTGCTTATTGAGTAGGTATCTTATATGGTTATTATATTTTCTTATAACATTAAGGCGAGCCGAGGATGCAAATTAATCAGCCTTTACTTACTTTGGGGTTTCAGGAACCATTCAAACTCATTTTCAACATGTTGAAGGATAATGAAAACTTTCCAAGGATTTACGCACGTGTAAAGAAAATTGACGGAGCTTAAAGCGTATTCTCACGATAAAACTGGTAACGAGATAGGGCTCCTATATCCTTGAGAAAGTATTACAACTTAGGCTAAGAGAAGATTTAACATTACGTCTAGCAATAACATGATAAAAATGTGACGCAAAGTTGATCGCATAATTATGTTACGATATTTTTACGCTTCATATATACGAGCGGACAACGGCATCGCAACTGCAGCCGTCATTCCACCGACACGGCAGCCGTCGACCAGCCATCCTGCTATTGTAACAGCTGGCGGCTCGTCGGCAGGGATCGTCGCTAGGTTGACGGCAAAAGTCAACGGCTGCAGTGGACGGGTAGACGACTGCAGCCATTATTGTGATGCCGCTCGTTTAAATGAAGTCTTATTGGTGTAAGTATATTGCGTTATGGCTTCCTAACATTGAAGCTCTGCCACATCGAAACAATTCGAACCAAAATAATCCAGTCATCATAATCAAAAGAATGATTCATTTCAAATAAAAAAACATATGGTTCTTACATTTCTAAAGCAACTTTTAAAAGACTAACGAATCGATTCACTCTCTACTTGAACAATTTGAGAATTCAAATCTCGATTAACTCTGGAACCGACGAAGAGTACTATTTTTTAACAGTCTGCAATATAAAAGCAAGCCACTACTCCGATTGAACAAAAGAAAACAGATTGTTTGAAAAATTTATCCTCGATTGTCACAAAGATTGTGTTTAACGATGAATAAGATTATTTTCAGATAGATCTGGCAATATTCCTTCCCGTTTCAATAATATCTAGGATTATTGCTTCTTCGAATTTGGTAATAATTTTATTATTTGGTAGTTATTTATTATTATTATTTTTCTTTTTATTTATTGTATACCATATTAATTACATTTTTAAATATTGATATTAAAATAAAAACATTTAAAAATATAAAAAATAGAAGCCAACCGGCAGCGGGAACAGGGTCCTAGCTACCGATGGTTAGGACCCCAGAGAGAGGAACCTCCTCACTATGCGAGCCGTGTCAAGGAGCACTGCCTTCTGTATCAGGCCCTTGATCCCGTCACCCAACTCGAGCCTCCGCAGATGACAGTCGAAGCTCTTAGCTATCAGGCCATTGACTGTCACAACTATCGGTACAATGACAGCCGAGTCAACATCCCACATGGCGACAACCTCATGAGCCAAGTCAAGATATTTTATTTGTTTATCTTTCTCGGCTTCTCGTTATGAGGGATGGCCACATCGACTATCATTGCGAGGCGCTTTTCCCGATCTATCATCACTATATCAGGCTTATTAGCAACAATAGTCCTGTCAGTGATGATAGATCGGTCCCAGTACAGCGTGATATGACCACTTTCGAGAACTGGGTCGGGCACATACTTGTAATATGGCACCTCAGAAGCAACAAGGTTGTATTTCAGGGCAAGTTGCTGATGGATAATCCTGGCCACTTGGTTGTGTCTGTGCAAGTACTCGCCGTTAGCTAGACGAGAACAACCCGAAAGAATATGCCTAATCGATTCACCATGACAGTGACATGCCCGACATATGTCAACCGTCCCATCTTTCAGGATATACTTTCGGTAATTCTTCGTCATCATAACTTCGTCTGCAATTGCACAAACAAAACCTTCGGTCTCTGCAAATAGATTACCGAATCGAAGCCAGGCCACGGACGCTTTGAGATCTACTTCGGGTCTATGTAGCGCCCGGAAAAAGCGTCCATGAAACTCTTTGCTCTGCCATACCTCCCTGCGTTCATCTGTTGTCATTATTACAGGTTTGCGCCAGTTGTCTTTAGCTAAGGATAGAGGGGTTAAGCCCGAGTCCACTGCGACCACATCCCGATGCATACCCACGTCAGCTTTTAAAAAGTTTTCCCTAAGGCTGCACACCTCACGGTTGTGGAGAGTCTTGGCATTTAAAAAGCCACGACCTCCACACTTCCGTGGGATGTACAGCCACATGACTGATGAACGTGGGTGATGCATTCGGTTTGCAGTCAACTGTGTGCGAACTCTTCTGTCCAGGGCGTTCAATTCTGTCTGAGTTCACTTGAGTATGCCAAAGGAGTACATCAGGACCGGCATGACCCAACCGTTGAAGGCGCGCACCTTATTGCCACCTGACAAAACACTTTTCAGTACTTTGTTCAGGCGACCAAAGAAGCGCTCCTGCACCGATTGTTTCATGTCAGCCCCATTGATATTTTATGAATATTATGTTTTGTGACGTATTCTAATAATGATTGCATTTGAGAGAAAAATGTTTCCACTTCCCTATCTCGTTCAGGATGGTAAACAGATATTATTAACATGTTCATTTCAGAAATCTCTATCCCACAGAATTCTACAACAAACTCGACAGTGTATGATTGTATATCAAGCCTTTCTTTAGTTTTGATGGATTCCCGCGTAAAAATAGCGACACCGCCATATTTATGGTTTTGTCTTATATACTTAGCTGCCAGATCGTAGCCCTCCAAAGAGTAAAAATGATAATTACTGGGCCGCAACCAATGTTCACACATAACGATCACATCAATATTGAATTCAGATAATAAGATATTCAACTCATCTATTTTATTTGTAAGACATTGTATATTTTGGCACATTATAGTGAAATATTTAGGAACGAAAGGAACTACCATTTACGGACAGAACAGTTACAGAGTCTTCTACCAAAGTATTACTATGTACTAATTCTTTAGTTATCTTTGACACTAATTTGCATAAATCATGAATAACAATTTTAAAACCCTGATTAATTAAATGACCATTGAACCGGGAAAATAATCGAAAGGAGCATTGAAGATTTCTATTTGAATCCAAAACGTAACAGTATCGGTGAATCTGATTATCATTAATAAGTAAGTTATTAAAGGCTTCAATTCTGACATTATATATGTTTGCAGTATAAGATAGTTTATAGGTTGGTAGGCACAAAACAATATTAGTATGTTTTACTAATAACAGAGCCTGTTTTACGAATCTTACTAAATCAGACACCCTAAAATCAGTCTCACCAACCATTATCACACAATAGTCAGAAAATGTAAAGTCTATAAGTTTATGTTGCAGACCGTACAGCAACTGCCGCACACCACCGCCCGGCATACGATAATGACACATTTCATAAGTACTGAAAGTTTTCTTTAACGTTGCAGCAAAGCTTTTTCGTTTAATACTGCTTATGAGGCACAGCTTCGACTTATGTTCTTGCTCTTGTTTTGGGTCTAGATGTTGCATGTCTTGGCTCCGGGACATGTTTAGCACGCGCTCTCGAGGTGAAGTCTTTGCAGCAGCACTAGTTCCAGCTTGTAAATAGGTATCTAGTTGTTTATCTTTTGCTCTTGACAATAACTCTGTAGGTTTAAGGTGTTAGTGACATTTGACTTATTCCTAACCCCTCGGACATTCCCAAGTACTTGTAGGTCTCGTCTGCGGAGAGGGATCTAATATTTATAGAATCCGAAAGTTGCAATCCTTCGGATTCGACAATCTCTCCCCTCTTTACATGCATAACTGCACATTTGTCCACACCAAATTCCATATTGATAGCTTTACTAAAAGTTTCTGTTACTTTCAGTAACTCCATCAATTGCAATTTAGTAGGAGCAAACAATTTGAGGTCATCCATGTAAAGAAGGTGAGATATTATCTGACCTCCTCTCCGCAAAGAGAAACCCAGCCCTGAAGCCTCCAGCAATGTGCTGAGGGGATTCATGGCTAGGCAGAACCATAATGGACTCAGACTATCACCCTGGAATGTTCCCCGCTCAATCCTTATCAGTTCGTCGTTCTCCCGAATTGGCCGACATCCTGGATAGCAAAGAACCGTCCTCCATTGCCCCATACATGACATCAGGAAGGTGCGTAGAGTTGTATCCTCTTTGTACAACTCCAGCACCCTCATGAGCCATGTATGTAGCACAGAGTCATAGGCCTTCTTGTAGTCTATCCAACATGTCGATAAACTCTTTCGAGAACGCCGAACCTGTTGGCTAATGGCCATATCGATGAGGAGAAGCTCCTTAGTACCACGGGACTCATTCCTACATCCATTTTGAGTAGCATTCATTACAGAATTTTGTACAATATGGTTTAAAATTTTTGCCCTCAAAATGGATGTAAGAAGCTTATACACCGTTGGTAAGCATGTAATCGGTCTATAGTTTTTGGGTTCCATGGTACTACCTGATTTGTGGAGCAAGTGGGTAATACCAGTCGTGAGCAACTGCGGGAGCGAACCACTGTCTAAGCAGGACTGAAACTGCGATGCCAAGCAAGCGTGAACGTACGTAGCCATTTCAACCAGAAGTTGTGCAGACCGTCCGGCCCCGCAGATTTCCAATTCGGGACCGAACTGACTGCACAGGTCACGTCTTCCACCGTAATGGTGATGGGCTCCATTGGGGAAATTCCATCACACGCCTGCTCAACATCGCCGATCCAGTCACCCTCAATGTGGCTGACAGGTGCAGACCAGATGCTACGCCAGAATGAATTCGTAGCACTATCATCCGGCCGGCCCCCGTCAGCCACACCCTGGATTGGTTGCTCCCATGCTCTATATACCCACTTTTCATCACACTGAAACATGCGATTCAGATTATAGCGCTCCACCCGACGCTTATACCGCCTAATACGGCTTGCCCATGCACAGACCCTTTGCTTCAGGAAGTCGATGCGCTCTGTGACTCATGATCAATAATCCCGAGGACTGATAATAGTCCCCAAGAACGCCCGCCTCACAAAGCGCATCACTCTTGGTCTAGTGTTACCCTCTCTGAAGCAAATGAGTTTACCTATAAGTGTCCTAGCTTCGTCGATACGACGTTCAATCCTGCACTGCCAGACCGGTACGGCTGGTTTCGGTCATGCAGCCATGTCTGGGAACTTGACATTGGCTACACGACACGCCGCAACGGCCGCGCAGTACAAAATCGAATGTGTATCACCGAGATTTTCACTGCTTTCAAAATAACTACAAAGCAGCGAATCCAGGACACCTACTAAGGCTTTATTTTTTTTATGCATGGGCAAACGAGGTAATCGCAGTCTAAGTTCGTATTAGTATTTATTATTTGAGTCCATTATGGTTTTGCCTGGCCTTGAACCCTCTGAGTACACTACTCGAGGGTTCAGGTTTAGGCTATCGTTTACGGAGAAATGGTCAAGTAATATCACACCTGCTTTACATGGATGACCTGAAAGTTTTCGACCACAGCAGTTCTCATTTGACAGCCTTACTGAAGGTTACTGAAGGTTTCAGTAATGCTACCAGAATGGAATTTGGTGTGGACAAATGTGCAATCATGCATGTAAAGCGTGGTCAGGTAGTGGAATCCGCGGGTATACAACTCTCGGATTCAGTTCACCTTAGATCTCTCTCCGTAAACGAAACCTATGTATATTTAGGTATGTCACAGGCATTAGGCGTCAACGATGCTGACATGAAACAGTCATTACGTGAGCGTTTCTTGGGGCGCCTGTCAAAAGTTCTTAAAAGTCTTTTGTCGGGCGGCAACAGGGTTCGTGCATATAATGGCTGGGTAATGCCGCTATTGATGTATTCCTTTGGTATACTTAAATGGACTCAAACTGAACTTGATGCCTTGGACAGAACAGTTCGTACATTATTAACAGCACACCGTATGCATCACCCACGCTCCTCGACTATGAGATTGTATATCCCGCGGAAGGGTGGTGTTCGTGGCTTCCTAAATGTCAAGACATTACATAACAGCGAGATAAAAAATCTAAGGGAGTGTTTTCTTAACGTCGATATGGGGATTCATAGAGATGTAGTTGCTGTTGACAATGGACTCACTCCTCTATTTTTAGCAAAAGAAAACTAGCGCAGGCCTGTAGTACTTAGTACTTTGGATCGCAGTATTGTATGGCAAAGCAAGGAGTTGCATGGCAGATTCTACCGGGCCCTCCATGAGCCTGACGTAGATTTATCAATTATGGATGAGGTTGTGATGACGAAGAACTACAGGAGGTTTATACTAAAGGATGGCATATTGGATGTTCGCCGTGCGTGCCATCGCCCAGGTGAATCCCTTAGGCATATTATAATCTCTGGTCGTTCTCGTCTCGCAAATGGCGAGTATTTGCTCAGACATAACCAAGTGGCCAGGATAATGCACCACCAACTTGCTTTGAAATACAATCTTTTAGCATCCGAGGTTACTACAGTTATGCTCCAGAACAGGTTCTTGAAAATAGGCATGCCATATTATATTGGGATCGATCTATCATTACAGACAGGACTATTGTGGCTAATAAGCCCGATATTGTATTGATAGATCGACACGAACGCCTTGCAGTAGTTGTTGATGTTGCTGTCCCCCATGACGACAACCTTGTAAAAGCTGTAAAAGATAAAGAAAACAAATATCTTGATTTAGCTCGCGAGATTGTCGACATGTGACACCGATTCTGCAATTGTTGTGCCGATGGTCATATCTGCCCATGGTTTGATAACCAAAAGCCTCGATAAACACCTTAAGAGGCTCGCGTTAGGTGGTTAGGTAAAGAGACAGATGCAGAAGGCAGTACTTCTGGACACGGCCCCGGACACAGTGAGGAAGTTCCTGTCTCTGGATTCTTAACCACCGTTAGCAGGGACCCTGATCTTGCTGCCGATGGGGAACTGCATTTTTGTATTTTAAATGTTATTTATTGTAAAAATTTAATATTTAGAAATATAATTTTGTATGTATTTTTTAAAATAAAGGAAATAATAATAAATACATAGATAATACAAAAACGATTGTGTTGATTAATATTTTCCCTAACTTTCTAGGTTGCCGGAATATCGGATTATAAAGATTGCCTTCTGTGTAATCCGACTATATTTATAGAATTCCTGAAGCGTTCGAGCACGATATATATTTTTTTAAATATAGTTTTAAGTGATGGAATACTTAGCCAATCGATTCCAATTTTAGATTAATTTTGTGCGATATTAAGTAAATGCTTGTAATCATTTGCACAGTCTGCCAATCTTATGATATTTTATTAAAGGTTTAGTCTATAACAAAATAGATGCAAATGAGTTCGAACCTTTGCTGAATATATCAAAAAAATTGGTAGGTACTTAATCAAAAATTGAAATTCCTAAAAGTTCTTAATTCAAATTAAAAACTAATCATGTTTAAACCTCATTAAATCCTTTGGCTTTAAACAATTGACAATGATGAAATGATGTTATTAAATACGATAAAGCTTTATTTGAACTTTAGTGCAAGGTCGTAATTTTCTATTAGTTTAATAATTATACGGAAAGGACGTAAAACGCTGTGAAACGCATTTTACACATTTCATTTCTAGCGCTTCACTGGCCGCTACTTCGACACGACCGCCTCGCTCGCTGGGACTTGCAGGAATTTTGCTAAATCTCAATTATACTAAAACTAGATTCATCCCATACTATGATGTCAAATTGGTAATGATATTTACCTATGGATTACATCTAGTTTTATTTGAATCGAGATTTCGCAAATTTACTACAAGGGTGCTTAGATTACTAACCTAACTACATCCAGAATTTTAATAATATAACCTAAAGTTTAAATAAGGTAGTGCAACTATATGTACTACTTGTATAAAGTATCCGATATTGTATGCAAAGAAATCCTTCTTTTTAAGGAATTAACAGCAAGTTATGTAAATTGCTATGAAACTGCTTACTGACAGAAGGGTGTAAATTGGTAAGTGAGCTTATATTCATTAATAAAAGTAAGTTTATCGTTTCATATTTTGTTGGAATTTCATTCCCGCTCCTTTCCCCCTCTTCCTACCACTATGATTTTGTATTTTAAAACTTAATGTTATAAAATTCTAAGAAACTTCACCAAACTTTGAAATTTTTGAATAGAAAAAGGACAATGGGCAAATCACACCCAGCTCCGCCAACAATGTAATTAGTATGAATCGATAGATCTATGAAAAACTAGCCTTTTTTTATTATGACACCGTAAAAAAATATCCGAAGGACTTGCAGTTGCAAATTTTCGACTCGTCTTACTTCGTTGTGATTATGCGCTCCCTGTCACTTGATTGATTTTTATCTAACACGCTTTGGACATTGGAACACGATTATCGGTTTTGTCAATTAGTATGGATGAGCTGGAATCACGTTTTCTTCGAAGAGTGGACAAGTTTGTGTGATTTGTGGTCGCTTTGTTTTACATAGAAGACAATTTACTATTACGAACAGACTGTTTGAAAAAACCCCAACCCATGCGGGGATTTTTGGATTTACTCTAACGCGGCAGAATAACACAAGGGGGCACCCTGTGGAGTACTCCCATAATACCTGAGCCTTCTATGTCGAACTAACTAAATTTATTCCCTTATTTTATTAATGTTCGTTTCGTTATAGGTATGTATTAACTTGTACTTATTTAACTAAAAATAACTAAAGACCCCCGGGATGGAATTTGATGCGCTTTGTCACAAATGATCATGACTATAATACCTTTCAAACAAATGTAGTTTAAGCCGTGATGGACGTGGGTGCAGCGTCCATACATTTTTGCCCAATGTCCTTTAGTAGATAAGCTATAATTATGAATATTTAAATATTTACTGATACACTTTGGAAAGAAACTTGGTTATATTTATTATTACTGGACTTCGAAGTATGGACACTGATTTGCAGTATATTGATTACAAATCCAACAAAAAAACATCAATTTTATTATTTTGGCATTATTTGCATTTGAGTAGGTAATATATACATATTTGTTACTTTCGGTTACATGGAAGACCACCATTTTATGAATTTAAAATTATTAATAGCAGTAAAGACCAAAGCTTTACTAATGTAAAAAAATCTAAATGTAACTGTTTCCATTGTGATTTAAAGGTGTTACTCGCTCTATAAGGAAAAGCATTTTGCCAAAAAATAATGAAGTAGGGAAATGTATATTGGAAAATTAATCCTATGGGGCTTGAGGGATTTCCAAGGGAGATCTTTGATGGGAATTTCGGGCAACAGACCCAGAAGTGTTCTTACTGAAGACAACTCAATAGACTAGTTGACCCTTTTTGGAAAAAGGTTTTAAATGGTTAATAAATGTTCTTTTAGACCGAAAAGAAATGTATTGTATTTTTTGAGACCTAGAAAGCTACAAATCTTTAATTTTAAAATAGAATTTTCATGGACATACAAAAACGCTGTCGGCCATTTCAGTCTATAGATTGTCTATGCTATGACGTCAACCGTAGTAAACAAAAAATCTTAAGCACGTAGAAAATAACTTATCTGAGTTTATAATAAAAAAATCATGATTTCTAATAAATACCACGAAAAATAAAGTAAGTATCATTATTGTATTGTACGAGAATATAAAAACACATCCTGGAAGACTCCAGGAATGTTGTGGATTAAAGTGCCGTAAGAAATTAACCTACGCAACTTTATTACACTTATTCATATGTTGTATCAGTTTTATGTTTATTACTACATTGTAATACTAAATGCACTGTACTTACATAGATGCCTTATCGTTTCTCTGCTCCGCAGAGCAGAAATCGGGGCTTAGTGCAAAAAATTCACCAATCATCAATGCGTCAATTCATGGCAGGTTTGTGATTTCTGCTTTCACAAAGCCGGCATCCATAATAGGGATGATGACAAATTTTTTTTTTCTTTGTTTATCAGGTAGATTATAAAAAAGTATTGGACACGTATTTTTTCTTTTTTCACATAATATAAACATTGCAGAGATATATTGATTTGAAAAGTCGCATGACGTCACGTTTGAGTACACTTATAAGGGAAAATTCACTCAAAAGTGACGTCACGAGCCCCTACTCCCAAATTTTGACACACTATAACTTTGTCATTTTTTGGTTGATTGCCCAAAGAAAAAATACGTGTCCATTATTTTTTGATCATCTAACTGACGGACTAAATAGAATTTCGTTTACTGTACCCCGTCATCACCCCTATTGATTATGTCAAGAAAAACCAGTAAACGGAAACTTTTCTGAAGTTAAAAGTGTTTTAAGATAAATTTATTCAGACTAAAGAATCCACCCACAATAACACGCGAATGACATTTAGTTGTTTACTAAAAGAGACGTCACAATCATGGCGGATGTGGCGAACAGCGTTTTTAGTGTTTAAAAAATATAGACTAAAAAATATTTTTTAAAATTGAATTTCTACAGCAATCTTCTGCTTTTATGAAGTGAAATCGATATATTTAGGTTCTTTAGACCAAATACTGTAAGAAATAAACATTTATTTAATAGAATTTGAAATGAGTCAACTAGCCTATTCCCAATATTACGACGCTTCTTTATGTTAGTTGAAAGTTGGTAATTAGGTATCCGATTAGTAAAAAACCTGAAATGGCAGTTTTAGTAAATTCATACCCTCGAAGTTTTAACAGGGGATAAAATTGCATTCCACATACATTGTGGTCCGCGCAAACAGAAATCTTAATTAAAAAAAAGCGTTTCATTAAGCATTTCTGCATTCATCCCGCTAATGCTAATGTCAACATAATACCAAATCCAATTACCAGAAGGGTGACCAAAATCTTTATACACGAGACAAGCCGCCCGTCCCAGCTTCACACTGATGTATTAAATACTATGGAAGCATAATGAATCAGCATCCGAAAAAAAAAGCATTACTAAATTAATACAGATTTTGAAAGTAGCCGGACTGAGTTTCTGGTGTAATTCTTTTCCATTGCCTTTTGAAAGCCTCGTAGGTACGCCATTACATATAGACAGACTTTTTGACTCTTTGACGAACTTTTTTGGCTTTGCGTTATGAGTCAACCAGCCCATCAATCAATATGGCGATTTCCCTCTTTACATAACAGAAGAAGTTTATAGAAGAAATGATGACTCGTCCCGGCTATGCACAGGAGTTTTGTATTAAGTAGACACGAATCAGCATCGGGAAATAATAGGTACACAGGGCATCCCACGGGTTTTACCACACAGAGGGAAAGTATATTAAATATTGAAGAGGATATTTTACTGAAAGAAGCCGTAATTTTATTTTTAATAATAAGTAGAACTGCATTCACTGTTTTTAATAAAAGGCCAGCCAAAACCGGGAGTCAAACACGTGAAATATGAATTAAAAAACACATGTTTTTTTGTGATAACCATCGCAAGGGATATCATGAGGATTATTTTTACCTTAATAACATAGCATTTTAAATGAAGGAAAATTCAGGAAATTTGCCTTTTTTAATTGAACACAAACTACAACAAAAAAAGAAACGGTGCTAGGTTTGTATAAGTACCGCTTTTCTTATTTACGTACCTATAGTAAGGAAATCCTATATTATTAAGAGAGCAGGTACCAGTTAGTAAATATTTTGTACTAGTAAGTGCTCATTACCTACATGAACAAAATAAGGTTTGGCGTACCCTAATGACTGGGAGGACTTGACTCTACGAGTTATGTATTTTTAAGATTTAAAGATAACCCAAAAACAGTATGATAAACAGATATTAATCGTGGCACTAAAACATCTTAAATATTCTCTCTGGTGTATATTTAGGTATGAAGCCATCCACTTTAATTTAACTTCTGTTCCACTTTTGCCTCATTAAAATAAATTACAAATTTTACTTCAAACTTTGTTTTAAACCACATTGCTTTATTTTGATTTCTTTAATTAGATTACTGGAGCGATAGACAATAAATCAGGTAAAGCGAAATTGCATAATATATCGCTTACCTAACTATATGAAGAATAACATTTTTTTTCTTTTCTCAAAGTCCTACAAACTTCAGATGGCACCTTAATTTCCTGGATGCTAGTGTCATACCTATATTACATAAAGAATAAAAATTCGTCTAAGAGAAATCTGTGACTTGCTTGAGAATTTAACCGTTTTGCGGTAGTTGCATAGCTTTTGTTAACTAACACACTAATCCTAACACAGATTTGACTTTGACACATACACTTCGATCAACAATTCTATAGATAACGGGTCAGCGCGTTTCTTTTTGTATGTATGCTGTTGGTCGCAGATGACCTTAACAGCATCATCGGGTTTGGGGACGGCGAGATCCTAAGGGGACCTCAAGCCAAGAATTGGCGAGTGCCTCTAGAGGTATTTCAGACGGATAGCATCTCCCCACGGGGGGAGTCTCCTCTTCATCTGGAGCCTCTAGACCACTCGAACCTGAGGGGGAAGGCTCAACTAGAGGGCGTGTCTGAGACTCGGACATCGGCTTTAGCCGTTGTCGTGGCGGGGAAAACGCCTACTTTAAGTAATCCTAAAATTATACCGTATGTCCCGGCTGATTCTTTAGTAGTTAGCACATGCCTACCAATCCGCACACAACAACAGTAGGCCTACGTGGTGGGTCATGGTCCATTCTTTCTATTCCATCCATTGGGAAGAACTGTATCCCAGCAGTAGGTGCAACATTAATGGGCTGCTAATGATTATTGTTCGAACTTGGAATATTGCGACAGTTTCTTGTAATCAGTCTTTAAATATATTAATAAAATGGTTTTGAATATAAAAAAGGCAAATTAAAGTAATATTGAACAATATTATAATACTATTCATGTATTAAGTAAGTGGTTATGGGACTGAAGTTGTTTTTGGTACGTTTCAGCGTCCCATAATACTCCGCAATGTAATATATAGCTTTGAAAGTCCTATAACAAAAGGATACATCGCGAATTTTATTTACGTATTCTCCTAACAAGATGTGTACAAAATTGACATCATCAGAAGATGTTTCTCTTAGCGCAATATTACATGACAAAACAAATTGTATGTTACAGCATATCTTCACATGATTTAATTAATTAAGGACACTTTGAACGTCTATGAAGTATGTTTAATGAGAAATTTTAGATAAATAAAAAACATTAATTAGCCATAGCCATTTTTTAATTAACAAATTATACGATATTATTCTTTGTATATGTAGAAAGGGTAGTTAATTAAAATAATAAAAAGATAATAAGTATATCCACCAGCACTATGGTGTAACCACCGAGTCTGAAAAGATCCAAAACCGTAAGAAATATGTAAAATATTTATTCAAAGTTCTTCATACATTTTAAAGTGTTTTAATCAAATTATGCTGTTTGTTTTCCTCGAATAAAAAATAGGGAGTGTGGCACAGTGCATTACTCCTGCCACTCTAAAAATAAATTATAAGAAAGCAAAACAAATAATAAAAAAAAAACAGATATATTCACTGTTTTCGATCTGAACTATTTCTGTTTTTGCTGTATGGTAAAGTATAGGAGTTATATATACATGAAAAATATTCGGGGGTTTTTGTGAATCTCAATAGTTATAAAGCAAATGGTAACTTTGCACGTTTTGCACGATAATTTTTCGTGTGCTAGTACGACTCGGACATGGCCAGTTTTATCTTCGCTAAATTCATAAAAACAGATTTTTTTATCAAAATAAAATGATAATTACAACTTATTAGACGTGCTTCGTATGTACTGTATATTTAGTAAAAATACTGCTAGTGGACCGAAATTCCCTTCCGTGATTATGGCAACACCGAGCGTCTATAGACGCTCGGTGTTGCCATAATGCTCTGGTGTAATCACACTCAGTGACCGGCCATACACTCTCATTTGAAAAAAATGTCAATCACTTGCTCTCGTCGATCATTGGTGCCACTACCTTAGCTTAAATAAAATTCTTGAAAAAAGTTAGTATCTGTAATTTTTATCAAATTGATTTGAATCCTTCTTTGATTAGATGGTTACTCTTACGGTTATGGATGGTGACTCTTGCTTTATTAAATGGTACCTACCATGCAAGCGATACCTTTGGAGTTTATTTTGCATATCTTTTGACGGAGCTCGAATTCCGTGGACCTATTCTGCAGCTTCCTAATGACAGTTTTTTAAAAATTTACCCTCACCCATGCTTTATAACATCTACTAAAGATTCTGAAGCAGTTAGCTTATAGCCAACACTAAAACATACAATGTTCTAATAACCATAATATCGTCCAACGGATGATTTTAATGTTGTTCTGAATTTCATAATAACACTCCTTCGCTTTTTCGATCCCTTCCGCGCAAAGGGTTTACTCATCAGACAGACACAAATTTTACTGCTCGGTGTGTGTTATCTGTACGGCATGTACGTTTCTTTACTCATTTTAAAAATTAAATTAAAAAATAAGAATATTGTCATTCACGCGTGATATCTACCACAGCGCCGTTAAAAATAGTTATAGGTTATACGAATCCCCATTTCCTTCGATATTAGTTTTGCAAAAAAGTATTACTTTGTTCTGTTGTTAATAAAAACGAGCAGTTAAAATTTTGATAACACATCACCAAATATTTCTAATGCAGGAAAGGACATTTCCAATATTACTACCGGAAAAATCAAGAACACAATATGAAAAGGCATACCAAACTTTACACGTACTAGGATAATATATAGTGTTTTTAATACCTAATCATAAACAGTTTGATACAAGACTTTATCTTCACC
The DNA here is from genome assembly GCA_902850365.2 of Chilo suppressalis. Classification (NCBI taxonomy): domain Eukaryota; kingdom Metazoa; phylum Arthropoda; class Insecta; order Lepidoptera; family Crambidae; genus Chilo; species Chilo suppressalis. Next base: position 13,822,018 of record OU963906.1, on the reverse strand, counting down.
CAATACATGTTATAATAAATAAAAAAAGGACGGGTTGCACTCCGGGAGTGCCGGCAGAAGTGAAAACTTGAATATTAACGTTGTTTCTTTTTTGATATTTTGGAATGGTTTGAATAATTTTGCACGAATATCTTTAATTATCAGTATAAAAGTACTATCATTTATGTGGTAGAATACAATATTTATTTATTGCGCTATCGTACACAAACATGACAATTTATATTACATTAAAAATTATATCTCTCAGAAAAATCAACTTACATGAATCACATTTCAGCGCACCTAGCGACATCTATTGTAAAAAAAATGCATTTTTTCTTCGCAATAAAGCTGCCACCTGTGGATATCCGAGTTAGAGACTTATTATTATAATACGCTAAAATAAAATATTACTATGTTACGTCTAATATATAGAAAGTCAACAACCTTTCCAATTTTATTGTTTTCGTCTTACGCCACGTGGCCTGACGCGAGCTTAACATTTTTTACCCATACAAAAAACTGTACAACGCTGCTAAATAAGTTTTTACTTTAATAAATATTTCCAACACTCACACCAACTAGCCTAGACTCAGAGTAAGCACCGTAGGTTTGTGTTATGGGATACAAGGGTAACGGATAGAATACATATACCTACTGTCACATATATATTTATTTAGAAATATATATTTAACATCCATGACAGGAGTACAAATGTTCGTATTGATTACAGCATCTGCCCCCACCGGGATTCGAACCCTCGATTAGGCGACACCTTGAAACCCGGCGTACATACTACTCGGCCACGGAGGTCGTAAATATGAATCATCTATGTATATTCCAATTCATGAAAATTTGGTTACGCCTTTTCATAAACGCACATTCGTGATTTAATACCCCTCATTATACATCAAATCCCACCAATCACCCATGGCCTGGCGAACCTTCTTGGTTATGCAGGCCGAAGCAACGGGAGATACGCGCGGAACGGCCTCCACTGCGCGTACTTTTTTGACCCCCTACAAATTATTCTTATCCTTCTCCTTGTCCTCATTATACAAGTTGCATAAATAACTATTAAAGTTGCATAAATAACTATTAAAGTTCTTTTGACATCTCATAATTTTCAAAGCATCGTGAATTTTCGATGCATTGCCGCGATGAGAATGTGCGATACCGTAGATTTCTGCACCGCAACGTTGTGACCACACCCTAAAAGGTACTGTCTTCTTAAACGGGCTAAAAACGCGTATAATATTTCAATTTTTACTAAGTGCTTGACGCTCCGAGCCTTTTGTAGATAAGCGGTGTGCGGGAAGCGGAAGTGAAACAATTAGTAACAAGCATCATTATTTTTCACTCTATCCAATTGGCCAGGCCGTCGTCACTTCTAACAAAATAATTGAGGCGTGCCTTTTGTGACAACTATCAGTTAAAAAATACAATTCTGTTAAAATAAAAGTATTAAGTCTACACTGGGTCGCGTATCTCTGTTAAGATTTAAATTTTAGTCAGGTTGTACTTCAAAATTTATTTTGGTATGTTAGTATATCAATCAAGTTAAAATAAAATATTTTTTTCAAAGAATTTAGAAATAGCTTTGAAAATCGTGTATGTGAACTAATTATAATGTGTGGAAAGACCCTGCGAAATGTGAAATTTGTGGCATAAGGAGTGAGCGCAAATCTACCTCGGATATGTTTTTTGCCAGATTCCCACAAAAGCTTATCAGGTTAATAAATTTCGTTAATAAATGATCGTAAATTTATTTTTATTTTTGAAAGGATTTATAAATGTTTTCGCAAATTTTATATGCAACATCGACTTGGCCGAATTTTGACTTTTAGAACTTAGAATTTTTCAGAGGGGTGGTGATGTCTCCATTACCATCTATGTTTTTGATGGAAATAGGTTGTGGGAATCATAAGGAACAACGTTTGTATGGGACACTTTTTGGATAGCCGACTTTGTCCACATCACAACACAGTAGTCTTGGTCTGCCTTACCCCCGAGAGTGTTTATAGGCCGAAATGCACGTCCTTACATACAGGATGTTTTAAGAGGCACACACTCCCGTTTTCAAAAAATACCTAACATTCCGTTCGGAGTCTAACTAATAATAATTTTTATTAGTTAATTCAGGTAATTTTATTTATGTTTTTATTTTTTTAAGCTTGACTGCAACAGAAACATTGCAAGTACAATTCGTAAATACAAGGCTTTGTGGATGTATTAGTACATCCAGAATGCAACTATGCATTGTGATTATCTAGAATAATAATTTTTACCAATAAAATTAATTATGTTTACTTGTTACAAATGCTCAACTATTGTCAATTATTAATAGAGTACAAGATTTGGATTGGTCACGGCTCTGTCGGCAGCACCTTCGTTGTGCATGTTCCCTATATCTGAAAATTCTGAATTTTCCAGAACTTGGTTTCCCCGAGTGACTACCTAAGGAATAGATGCACTGACCCGATGGATGGAAGGACCTCTGTACTTTGCATACTAACTAGCATGACTTCAACCACTGGTGTAGTTTTTTCACTTTGTAGAGAAAGAAAGAAAGAAAATGTGCGCGCGCACTGTAAACACGCGTAACGCTACCTCCCCCCCCCCCCTCCCCAGTCAAGCGTGCGCAAAGAAGTTTTACTTCAAAAATTAAGCAATAAAATAATTCACAGCAAATCATCAGGAGGGAAAATGTACATATTTTTTGACAGATTGCTTAATATTGTATTTTTTTCTATTGAGTGAATATGTCGTAATTGCTTGGCGTACTGTTTTGGGATTTATTGCCATTAGGTTCACTTGCCAATTGCAATTTTGCTAATCTCAATTCAAGTAAATATAGATTTAGCCTATATAATGTCAAAATGATACGTTTTAATACGTTTTGACGTTTTGCTATGGATTAAATCTTGTTTTAGTGATATCAAAATATTTGTGATGTTGCTGCAAGTGGACCTTACTCCCAAAGGATGAAATGTTTAAAATAAATTTACGAGTACCTAACAACGAAGCGTTATTTTTTATCGATACCTGGTAAGGTACGTCCCTATTTGGGCATTTCCTATGTATGTTGGTAGTATGTTTCCTTTTTATTATGGTTGGTATGGCAGTTAGTGCCTTACACCTACTTCGGGACAAGAGCTAGTTTTTTCGAAATTTTTATTATAAAAAAAATACTATAAAAAATTGCAAACATTGGAAAGGTCCTTGTTGATAAAAACCAAGCCTGTATTAATAAACAACTTAGGCGCCTACCAAAAGTTTAATACTTAACTATTCAGGTATTGTAAAATATTGGGCAACATTAAATATTCTATACTTAAATTGTTTCGAAAAAATTAATAATAGCTTAATAAAAGAAAAAAAACATCGAACTCAGGATCGAACCACCGATCATTTGGTGTCGACTCCAAGACCGTTACCGTTCGGCTAACTGTCCTTTGCCGAGATATACAAAATTATGAATACCTTGTGTCAAATGCTGTTAAATTTTCGTTATTATATTTCGTATAACTTAATTTTATATAACTTTGTGCTAAAAAGAATCAGGTGGGGGAATTTGTTGCGCCTCCTATAGAAAAACAATACAATAATGATTTATTACTGGCCTGGCATTTTAAAGCAAATGTAGAAAAATCCATGGAAAATGTGTAAGTAAGCACCGCAATATTTAAGTGTCTTATCAATCAATTGTTAATTATCAAACAATATAAAACTACAAGAGATTTGGAGTTTATCTAATTTCCAATAACTTAACCTGTTGTTGACAGTCCGTTGTTATAAAGTAGTTGGTTAGTTATGTATAGTTTGCAAAAATCTTGTACATTGAGAACAATGCGTAAAATAAACAAGCATAGATACAAATTTTAACAAATAAATATGATACAATTTCTGTTATAAAGATATTTAATACGATGTAACTTAAATCGCGGGAAGTTGGAATTTGTCAAGATAGCTTAAAAAAATTATTCAATTACGCAAAAATAATTAAATCAGCTTTTCTAATTAATCAAATTTATTTCAAGTAAGTTTTTTTACTTTGATGCAGGATATCCGCATGTCCTTAAAAAAAATCCTTTAAGCCCCAACATACTATGCGCTGGATTTTCAGATAAATAATACTTTATATTTAATTTTATAATATTAAATACAAAGTATTATATCAATGTCAACCAAATGGGAAAAAGGTGAAGAAAATCAAGGGATAAATTCATATGGGAAGATCAACATATCAAGTTGAACGATCTACATATTGCTATCTTACCGAATTTTATGCTCTATTTCCCTAACAATGTTATCATCAATATCCTAGACCACTAAAAGGAAATTTTATGGCGCCAATAAAATTCGGTATCTCATAAAAACTCAATACACCATATATACTGGTAGAAATTCGGTAGAACGCATTGTACAGACAATGCAGTTAATTTAATTTAACAATGACAGACCTAAAATTTGTCTCGAGGTTATTTTCATAATTATTTAATTTATAATAATAAATATTTAAATCATTTACTATTAAAATAATTCAATTATTTAAATATTTTTAGTTTACTTTCTAAAATAAACAATACCTACTTTATGCTTAACTGTAATTAACACACACGTATAATTTACATTTAATATGCCCGACTCTAACTTTGAATTAACTTCGTCACTTGATTAACTTAATTTTATATAACTTTGTACGAGACACACACAATTATTACGATGCTGAAATATTAAGCACTGGATTGTTTAGACAACTTTTGAAGTGTACTGAAACTTTGGCTCAGACTGCGCGGGAAATACTTTTAGGGACCGCGTCCTACCAGTATCGCGCTTGACAGTCAACTGACGCAGGTCACAGAAAAGCATCCCTATTGAGTCCCTCAACAACCTGCAATAGATCTGTTATTGTGATCTGCCATAATATGGATACGACGACCCAGGATCACGTACTTACTACCAAGTGAAGTGACCCACGCATCCATTTTCATTTACTAACGAAAAGTAACGTTATAGAACGGCGGTGCCACTTTACGCTAAAAATGAAACCCGATATTTTATTTTGCGCCATAGCCCAAAAGAATTTATTGGGATCGTAACGTGATACTTGAAGAAATATTTTTGTCTCTTCTATCGTAACGACTAAAGAGGAGTTTTGACGCTTTAGATTTTTTTTAATATTCTTTGATCTTGAAGGGTTCATGTTTTTGATTATTGAGACTTAAAAACCTGTTACAATGTTTTTAAGTCTCAGTTTTAAACAGACTCCAACTTCGCAGAAACGGAACCAATATTAAAGATAGAAATTTACCTTTTAATTAATCACTTTTAAGCGGGTACTTAAAGCAATTTTGTATTTTTTTTAAGTTAGGTGTCGGATTTTTTATAAGTGTCTCGACTGAAGAAACTGTCTTAGTGATTTACAAGTGAAGTGAACTGTTTCTCCAACTAACTTAAAAAAATATCTTAGTTAACTTTGTCATTTTGTGGTAACTTGATGTGTTGCTCGTTGTACAATCAAAAAAATTATAACGATATTAATGAAATGTGACTTTGGCGGAACACTCAGTTGGAACGAAGTTGAAAATAAACATAAGTGTACAGAACTACACACAATACGATACGAAACAGCTGACGGTCGTAACGGAAAAATTTAACCCTTTATTCCGCCTATCCCCCATCTGCCAAGTCCGTACAGTGCCAAAAGGAACTCAAAAGAAACTTGGTTCCAATAACTGAAGTACGAATATTTGCCAACCAAATCCAAAAGTAGCTTAGATTTATTTTATAAATTTTATATTTCTCGTTGGTTGACCTTCACTTTTATTACTGTCAATAATGTTAACTTTTGGTTCTTTGTAGGTCAGAGCGTCGTCAATGGACTAAACATAGATGAGGTAATCTTACCAGCTATCTGTCTCTTAGACTTCATACAATAACCTGATACAACCTGTGTTGTTTGTCACTGAAAAGTTCCATTGTCTATCTCTGAAAGAACTCCTTAAATCTTCTCTAAACTTATATTACACCATCTCGTATTGAAACAAAGAATCATCAAAGCGTTCTTAAAAACCCCGAGTTATACACGAACCATAATTAGAAAGTAGAATCGATTTGAGAACCTCCTTCCATATTGAAGTCGCTTAATAAATTAATCCGCTGGTTCATGCGTGCTTAGAAACTTGGATTGGTTTATTATAATAATACACTTGTTATGTAAAAATGATTTTTAATGGTCTGTCAATATTTTATTAAGTATTTGGTTTTGTCTAGTGTCAAATTTAAAGAGAAGTGTTTATCTAGTAAAATAATTTACTACTAAACAATGTTGTTTTCTTAGCTTTTCTTATGAGATTAGACTTTTGCTATAGTTTTATTTTCGATCAGTTGGCATGAACATATTTGGTGTAATAGCACAAAAATATTTATTTTCCAGTCAGTGTAATCATCATCAGCCTATTAATGTCCCCACTGCTGGGGCACAAGCCTTCCCTATGGATGGAATAGAGAAATTGGGTCCTCGTTCGAACTACAGTTTATTTTTTGTGAATCCCATAGGCACCACACCTATCTTTTTCCGAAATAAAAGTATTTTTTCACGTAAAGGGCATAGCTAGGATTCAGTTTGATATAGGTAATTACAAGATCAATGTTTCACCTGAAATTGCATGTAAATTTGATTGCACTATCTTTCCGTGTACAATTAACATACACAGGCCATTTAAGGGGTTATCGAGCATCGTCGACCTTCAACAACGTTTTGACTAGCCGCGGTGTACCTCTCTATATTAGGCAGGCATATGTTCATCAGAGAAACGATTTTCAAGTGCTGGTATAAGGGAATGCAAACAGAGAATGAAGATCTTTTGCTTCCAAAAATCGCATGGAGTCTCAGCAGGATTGTTGGACCGATGTCGTTGGCGAAATGTAATGCGCGGGATATGTAAATCAGTTTCAATGGCAGCTGCAGTTCCGTAAAAATGTCGAAAACATTTTAGAATTCCTGGTCCGCGTTGCTGCGATGCTCCTATATGCAAGACTTTATTACTTTGCATTGCGTTTGGACTTTATTACCACTTAACATCAGGTGAGTAGTTATTTGCCTACTGGTCTATAAAGAAAGACCATTCTTTATTTATGCTTCTTTCATGTATACATGTCGATTTTCTTTGATTGTAGGCCACCGGCTAGTGGTTCCAATTTATCCTGAGTATTTTCCTGTTAACCGAGCAGAAATTATAAATTCTGACTTGATAGCAGCACAATATAACTGGTAAGCGCTTTTTCGCTGCAGCATTACCTTCTCTAGAATTGCCAAAAGTCTATTGAGAATGTCCTACAAATGTTTGTTAAAAATAGCAATACTTTTGTTTTTTTTTGTGACCTCACTCAACGTGTCCCACATAAAGCTGAAATATTTTGCACGTACTTTCTCCGTAGAAGATTCTCGAAAAAAGTTATGATATCTTTTATTGTGCTAATCGTGTTTCTTATTTCTGTAACACTATTTAAATCATTAACCACCAAGTTTATTTTGTAACTTGCACAATGAAAATAGAAGGCTTTTTTACCCAAAAAAGGAAAGGACCACAAATAAGAAATAAATTACCTATACAGGAAGGCTCATCTGTTAACTCGAAAAGCCAGCCTTTCTCAATCCTAGGTGCTGCACCTGACTATTTTAATAGATATGTATGCAAGTCACTATAAAGTACCAGAGGACGTCGGTGTTTCGTCATCCGGGCCGACCATATTTCTCTTTACTAGGCAAATCAAACATATAGTACTGACAGAGCTCATTGTACCGTGGAAAACCAACATTCCAAAAGACCTCACATTTTTTTATAATACTTATTTATTTATTACATTTTAAGTTAATGGTGGGTTATGTTATATTGTGATGAAGAGGATTCGATAGTTGGTAGAGTAGGAATCCGAGGCAGCGTCGAGATGCATCCAGGGAGGTCGAATGGGTGGGAAAAACAGGGAGAGGAGAGGACGGTTTAATAATAGTGAGTGGCGAAAGGAAGAGGAGAGGAAAGGAAACGAAACAGAAAATAAATAAAAGGTATAAAGGATGAGAGTATGAATGTAAGAGAATAGGTTTAACAATCTTGCACGAAATACAGCCATTGACGCAATACATTTAATATTAAGCGTCTCACAGACAGACGCCGCCCGCGGCCGCGGCTGGTATCGTGGTGGTTACAGAAATAAATTGAATAAATATTACGATCTTACCAACAAACTCACCAAAAATGGCTATCCAGTTAATTTATATGCGGTAGAAGTAGGGGCGAGAGGTATACCAGCAAAATCTCTCTATAACCTAAAAGACAAAAGCACCCGAACGTTGAATCCATGGATTGCTAAGAAGTTCATCTTACATACAATTAATGAGAATTAATGGTATTATGTTACGTGGTTAATTTATGGCGATTAATGAGAATAGATGTCATTTTATGACCTTTTGATGACAATTAATGAAAATTTATCAGAGTTTATGGCGGATTTACAACAAATAATGAGAATGAATTTTATTGTATTGGCCAATCTCACAGCTTATAAAACAAAATGATAAATATGAAATGATTTAACTAGAACAATCGAAGCCATTTCAATGATTCGCATATCAAAACATTAGGTAGGTAGTAAGCCTGTGCTAGCTAGTTAAAAATAATTTTGGAATAACTTATTTTTATGATGCTCCTATACGGGTCATAGTTGCCCGGCTATGTGTAGCTGCAACACATAGCCAGTCTACATTATTTTTAGAATAATACCTTATAACAACTTAACTTACGTACGAAAACACTCACACTGTTTACGAGTAGTACCTATCGAGATTCGAGCTTTAGTAACGAGACTAATGAGAGTGACGTGTGATTTTTTTTACTTTATTTATGGGGGGCATCTGCCCCTCTCCCAGCCCGTACCTGGCTACGCCCTTGTTTCACATATATTGTACTGATAGAATAAGTAATTAATCATTATTATAAAAGAAATACCTTTATAATCCTACTACTATTACCTAAACTAACAGCCGCCAGAGACTTCGTCCGCATTAGCTTTTAGCTCAGGTAACTTACACTTTTCCAGAATAAAAAGTATCCTTTGTCTCAATCCAGGTCATAAACAAATTTCATCCAAATCCGTTCAGTGGTTTAAGCGTGAAAGTGTAACAATTAAACAAACTCACTTTCGCATTTAAAATATAAGTTAGGATTATATGAAAGTTTATATGATTGTTACTGAATCACGCAAAAACTACTTAACAGATTTGGATGAAATTTGGTACGAATATAGTTTATTACCTCGATTGAAACGTTTTCGAACTCGACGAATTCTCAAAAATCAAAGTTAATGCGAACGCAGTCGGGGTGGTCAGTAGTTAGAAATGAATTACATTAGATCATTTATTTACTTTCTGTGGCAATACTGTAATTAAATAGATAAAGTGATATCAAGTCGTAAATTAACAAATTCAAGCTTTAAACGCAGTCTTATCAGCGGTATCTTCTGCGCCATTTCTCTTTAAACTACTAAAAACAATATCGTCTTTTAACTGATAAGGCATTTAGAACTTAATCTACTTTGCTGAGTAAAACTAAAAGCAGCTAATGGATTATTCCTGTCTGACATCTGCCTTTTAGACGTGAAACATCGTGAAAGAAGAAAAAAACTAAATAATTTAATATGTTAAGAAAAAAAAATAATACTTAATAAAAGAAACAATGTAAAATATAATATAATAAAACTGAAATGTTTCAGAAAGCTGCAGTCCCTTTGAGTAAACCATTAAACAAACCAAGCTCTGACAAATGCAATGAGAGTAAAGCTACATGATACATTATAAACCAGTGAGCTGAATACCAGTAATTTGAGCAGTAGCTCTAACTAAATGTAGTTGTTTGCTATTAAATATCGCCATTCGACAACCACTGTCACACGAACCGATAAAATATTTCACATCAATAATACGACCTCCGTGACCGAGTGGTTTGTACGCCGGGTTTCAAGGTGTCGCCTACTCGAGAGGTCCCGGGTTCGAATCCCGGTGGGGGCAGATGTTTGTGTGATGAATACGAGCACTTGTACTCCAGTCATGGATGTTTAATATGTATTTCTATATAAATATACTTATATATGTACTGTATATGTATTGTAACCATTACCTTAGTATCCCATAACACGAGCCTTACAGTGCTTAATTTAGCCCCAAATTAAGCACTGGCTAATTGGTGTTTAAAAAAAATCATAGGAATCAGAACACTTATAATATAATATACCTATCTGCGTCCGCGTGTTAATTTAAGTACCGTTATTTCAAAAATAGCTTTTTTTAATTTTGGGAAAAGTGGCTCCTGCATCTTTTTTTGAGAACACCACGCTTTGACAAGTACTTTATTTAATTGACTTATTTACGTCTGTTCGTTTACAGAGACATTGTTAACAGAGACATTACTTACTTATGACAATAAATAAAGTGTTTTCACTAATTTATCATGGAATTTATACCAAGATATCCAACCAACAACCCTCTAAAAAAAATTTTACCTATAAAGATTGCCGTGATGTCGAATAGTAAACATCTTTAACAAACTGGCCCCAATACGACTGCATTCTTCAAACAGTCCCTTGTAATTATCATTGACCAAGCACCCTTATAAAAATCATCAAGCTGCTAATTAGTTTTGAAAGGGTTTCAGTTTAAGTAACATTTCTGAACTAGAAACAATTTTGATTCATTCAACGATTTTAAATTGGTCTTAAGATTTAAGTAAGTACTGAGCGTTTGATTCATGTCAGACCTGTGCAATTAATTTTCTTTCGGTTAAATTGTATTGATTACTTACAAGAGCGAATTAATATATGTATACATTTGAAGTTTTTACCACTAAAAAAAATACTTACTTCAATTCTACAACTAGATACTAGAATAAAGACGGAATCATAAAGTTAATATACTTGGGCGGCATAGAAGCTAGGTATGTAATGTAGGCAAAACGAAAAAAATATATAACTACATATTTCGATGGACCGAAATTTTTGCTTAACGAAGCATTAGGGAGCCCAATTGGCTTATTAAAAGTAATGACAGACAAAAAAATATTTTTAATAAATGTGTTAACCGTAGAATAAGGAAAGAAATTTTAATAAGTAGGGCATAACAGATTTTCGCCTCATAGTGCCAGTACGGGAAAGTAACCACAGATTATTGAATAAATGGGATCAAAACCTTTTGGTGATGATGTGTTTCTTGGTTGCTTCTCCCGCACCTGCGAAGTTTGATAGGTACTAAACATGCTAAAATAAGCGTTCGAAATTTGAATTTAGTTATATTGTAATGAATTATTGGACGTTTACTGACTCATGTGGAATTATCGAGCTGCGTGTCTATAGACTCTAGACACCTCTAGATGTAGCATGATTGGCGATTTTTGACACGCATAAAAGAGGTTGGGAGATTAATCTGAGTTATGGGAGATGATGTGTATATGCCGCTGAAGGAGCGCACTTACGATGGAACTAATGAAAATTTCGAATGCTAATTTTAATGCATTTGAGTAATTACCAAAGCTTCGTCGCATAGTTGTGGGAGAAACAGTGAGTAAGGTTCCAGGGATCAAAAGGAGAGAATGGCTGGAACAGCACATTTATCTTTCACATCAGCTTTCCTCGCGACTCATGCTCCCGCTTAACACAGCGCAGGCTCTTAGAATGGTTCTAGCAAATCAACGGCTGGTGAGAAGAGTATGAGTAGGTACATACTTACAGAGTATGTTACTAAGTATGCTCGATTTCAAATTATTTAATATAGATTTTTTGATGCTTTTGATAAATATTGGACATTTGAAGATTATGTCTACAGCTAAAATATAATTACGGTATTAAATTTTAAACGGCAGAAAAACACAATCACTAGAAAACCCGGGGCTATCAAGTTTTTTTTACATTAACGGCCGCGAATCATAATGATAAAGACGGTAAACTCAGTGTGCCCGCATTTTACCTGGGAATAGGCATCCTAAATCTATCTTTTTTTCACCATCAATGTAATGGCCTTATTATAAGATAGTAACTTTAACTTTAAGACCAAGCAAAATTTATCTTATAAAAGGATAATGAATCCAATTCAGCTAACGTTCCGCCCGTCGCAGAATTTCTTAATTTGTGATTCTGCGTATCCGGGTAACTCAGCATTCCCCGGTGAAACCACATTTTCGAACGCCCCTAATCTCTTGCGGGCATCACTCCTGTAACGGTAAAAGGTTCGTAACCGTAAGTCTATAGCCTCATTTAGGCGGCATAATTTTTCCCGTATACTGTACGTGGGGTTTTTTATCGAATAGAGCAGAGCAATCGGAGTAAAAATATGTATTATTCTCAAACATACTTGGGCATTATTTTGAGCATTATTTTGACAACCTTCTTTGAAATAAATCGAATTTGCTGTACCGGTCACTTACATGCGAGCAGCGGCCGACAAAAGCTATATGAAAATCCATATCTGTCGTGTTTTATGGCCAATTAAATTACAATAGTAAACTCAAATATGAGTCGTGTAATTAAAAAATAGAAGGATAATTTACTCCGGAACATGGCAACTAAGGAGATAACTTATCAAACGTTTTATATAAATATCGAAATGACTTCTAGTAAGAAAGCTGTTTACTGAAAAAAAAACAAATGAATAGGTGATGTTGTTCGTCGTTCGTCATTAATTTTGAAAATATCTTGAAACAATTTTTATCGAATACCTTACATAGGTATTCGTTCTTCATAGGGCGGATGCCTTTGAAATGCAACATGAAACCCATACCAAAAAGAAGGGCACACATTGAAAAAAAGAAGAAAAACAAATTACGGACGATTTGACTTTAGGAAGGGTGGAGGGTGACCTTTAATGATTTATCTCGATTTTCGGGAATCTTACTAAGTACTACTTTCATCTAAAAAAAATCTATGGCAAAATTAAAGGTAATGAAAAGGTCGGTTTTCTTTTTTTAATTTTTATTGTTATCTTCTACAAAATAAACACTCCCAAGGATGTCATGCCCTTATAAACACCGGGCGTTTACAAAATAGACTGTAGCTGTGGTAGTCCCTACAAAGGTCAAACGAAAAGAACAATACATAAAAGGGTCAAAGAACACATCGCCGCTGTGAATAACCGCCAGTCCAATATCCGATTGCAGAACACCTACTTGAAAAAGGAGCAAACCACTGGATCGAGTTTTATCGTAAGCAGGTCCTTTCCACGGATCGCCAGTTTTAATCAAGAGTTGTTCGTGAAGCGTTTGAAATCGGGAATACTCCTAATCATTTCAATCGAGAGGACGGTTTCAAACTATCCGCGTCTTGGAATCCAGTATTGGCAAAAACGCAATTACTTTCTTGTTCGCAGTCGGCTGGACTCTAGAATACGTTCATGTTTCGTAATAAGGAAACCATTAGTGTTGTTTATAGGGCTATACTACACGGGCGGTTCTCCCGGGACGGAAATCCGCTTCTGAACCGCACTAGACACAATTAAGTGTGGAAGTTGTATGTTACATACTACACTGCGCAGTTTCCCATCGCGGTTTACGGGCGGGAGAAATACGACCGCCGCATGCAGCGTCAAACCGCCGCTGATAACCGGCGCTTTAAACTACACGGGCGGTTTCCCGCTATTGCGTTACTGCGCGGGAACTTGTGCGAGGGCGCTCGCTTGTCGTGCGTGCGGTTCTGTGGCTCTTTCGCGTCAAAATGTTTGATATGAAGCATTTTATTGTTGCAATACAAGATCGAATTGCTTGAATGAAATATTCCCGAAGTTAAACGATTACTTAACACAGGTTCCACCCAAACATTGCGCTTTATTTTACTTTTTAAGAATTATGTTAATATAAGAACTGCAAGCGCAGTTATCATTGGCGGATCAATGTTGAAATGAACAAAAGACAGCGATAAACCGCGTCCCGTGTAGTTTGATGGTCTGCGGTAGCTTTGTCGAACGGATTCCCGCGGCGGGAGAACCGCCCGTGTAGTATATCCTTAAGGGTAGTTGGAAATAAGAAAATAGAGTGTTGGTGTAGGAAGATTCGTTATCGAAAGCAGAGATGTAAAAGTAACGCATCGGTCGTCCCATGACCACGACTAGTATGACCTGGGGCCCAATTCTCGCGGCGTAGATATTATATCACCTTTGATATATATCGAATGAACTGGCTTTTATCGAAAGAAAACCTTTTTGCCCTATTCTCACCATGTCGCAATTGATATTTATCTACGGATGATCAGTAGACATACATCGACTGGTAAAGAGCCTTTGATATATAAATATCTATGGATCTTGGCTTGTCAATCTTGTTATTTTCACTTTTTTTACCTATTATTTATTGTGTTGTCGTGTGTCATTGCCAATTACTGTTACCTAAAGATGTTGTTAACTGCCTTCTTAAATAATTAGTAAATAAAGAAGTAGGTAAACAATATATATTAACGATGGATGAGTTGATTCATGTTTTCGTCAATGATTTAATAAATGAAGTGACTGCTGCTGCTATGCTAAGGCGCCGCCGTTGTGAAAGCTGGAGGACCCATTTGAAATGAGGGACGCCGACTTCATAAAAAAAAACATTTAAGCAAAAGGACATTGTTCTGCGTCCATACATAGTTGGCCTAAGAACCAACAATCAAGAAATATTATTTTCTAGTATCGAAATCGCAAGTTAATGACTGTAAAAACAAGGATTATTGACGGACACTTCTGAGAACTTAAATTATTAGGAAAACAAAAAAAAATTGAGGTTATGTTTCATATTGAAGTCTCAGTATGAAGTGAATTAATATTACAACTACTTCAGTATATTCGGAGCGATTTTAAAGAATAACTATTAGAAAAAACTTGGTTAGGTAGGAAGCATGAATATAATAAAAATTGTAGTTTTGCTTCTTATTGATTGACTATTTTCACATAATTTTATCATATTGTATTTATTTCTATATCACATGTATTTGTATATTGTGTAAATATGCAGCGTCAATGTGTATCAGGTGCTCTTGAATAATTTGGCAGTATGATCCTCTCAGGATGTAGTGGCACAGATTCACTAGCACTTGGTAATAAGGTCTCTGCTCTTTCGTAACATCGATGGCATAATAGATAGCCGTAATAGATAAATTAAAGGAAAAACAATCGCAAATAAACACACACAACAGGTAATCCGAAACGAGAATGCACGAATGCCACAGATTACTACGAATGCAAACTGCCTGCACCACAACCACAGATTATCGAGTTTTATGCCGGCCCTTCACTTGACAACAGTTTGTCCTTGTCATGCTTAATAAGAAATGAAAAGGACAGACTGATGTCATGTTTTCAAATATCAAATACGAATAGCCAAGTGAAGTGCCGGCATTAGGAAGAAAGAGTGTTTTGTTTGCAGCGCTGTCATAGATCATACACATAAAATGGTATTTATTATCTCAGATTACTTTTTAACTTTTTAATTTAGCTTACTTAACTGGAAGTGTCCGTGACAATCTAAATACTGATAATTATCGCAAAAAATATACTAGGAATTATCATAAATGCCTAATTGGTGTTGGTTCTTAGGCCAATTTTAACATTGTCCTTTGGTTAGAAATCTATAACGTGACAAATAAAGTTATGAATGACGTTTTCTTATTGACGATGCGGAGTTTTAGGCGGGATTTCTTCGAGTGCGGTTGGTGTCTTATTTTAATTATTCTAAAATTCTTTCTCGGATATTGTGAAATAAAATTGGTGTGATTTGGTGTTACAACCGTCTGCGCAACTGAAGAATTAGTGGAATCTTTAAAATATACGCTATTCCGGTCAAGAGGACGCGAGAACTTTATTGTAGTGTTGACTACCTCACAGAAGCTTATCGAAAACTAAGAAAACCAACTCCATACATTTCGTGCCAAACACTCCAAGAAACATTCTAATGGAAAAAAAGAAAATTAAACTAGACTGTATGGGCATTGTTCGCTTTGCCTTCCCTAAAAAGGGAGAATCTTAAAAAAATATTGACGTTTCATTATACATAACGTTGAAATTAAATACGAAATATTTAGGTAAAGTTGAGATTTCTTATACTCAAAAAATGTATACTCATATTTAATATGAATGGAATTCATAAAATATAAAATATATTTTATTTGCTTGTAAAATACTGCTCTAATTTATTATTATTTTATATAGACTATGATGTTAACTTAATCGAGAAAAACGGAACGCATTCGGCAGTGAATGAATGTCTACGATAGATATATTATCATTAGAATATCGAAAATACACGAGAATAGCATTTATTGCCATCAGTAGATATTTTCAATAGATATCCCTACTTTTATTAAGCCGATTTAATATCTACGCCGCGAGAAGGTCGAAACGTCGAAATAAATAAGGTACGAAAACCTTTATCATAGTATGCATTTTAAAAGGTGAAATATTATATTTATATTTTTATGTTCAATTCGAAATTCAAAATTCAATATCGTTTATTCAGTCTAGGCTGTTACAAGCACTTGTTAATGTCGAAAAGCTACGCCATCGATTCGCAAACCTACGGCGGGAGACCTTGTACTGAGAAGAACCGGCAAGAAACTCAGCAAGGGCTGTTTTTCTCTCCCTGTATTATATACAGAGTCGTCAAATTGAAAAATGACTTCAATATGAGGTAACTCATAAAGTCACTTTCTATTACAAATGCAAATAATTTAAAAAATATGACTATATAAAAAAGTGGTTTAAAAAGTTTAGGAATGCCGTGTCCTGCTGTTTAGGCAAAAAAAAAGAAAATCAACGATTAAAGTTTAGTACAACGATTAGTAGTATCCAATGAAGCAAGAGCAGACTCATCTCCGCTGGCAGCACCCGTTCACGAGCATGGCGCATGAACCAGCCATCGCTTCGCTCAACCATTTTTTAGGGAACGCAACGACCCGCCTCACACGACACACGACACACCACATGTTCTCAACACGCTCCTATATATGTATATAAAAAAATATAAAATATAATATTTATATATTTGATATTATTTCGAAAAAGTAACCTTACTTTCAATCTAAAAAATATCCCGTCAATAAACAATTTTTACATAAGTTTATTTGGCGCTTTTAAGGTTTCCGCAGGCAAATGGCAACAAACGGAACCCTTATAGATTCATCATGTCCGTCCGTCTGTCCGTCCGTTTGTCACAGCCACTTTTTTCCGAAACTATCTAATGGTTTCGGAAACTGTACTGCTGTAAGTAGATGTATTCTGTGAACAGCATTAAGATTTTCACACAAAAATAGAAAAAAACAATAAACTTTGGGGGTTCCCCAAACTTAGAACTGAAACTGATTTTTTTTTATCAAACCCATACGTGTGAGTTATCAATGAATAAGTCTTAAAAATTATATTGAGGTTTCTAATATATATTTTCTAAACTGAATAGTTTAAGCGAGAGACACTTCCAAAGTAGTAAAATGTGTGCCATGATTTCCTAATACTAAATCTGTTATAGGTGCCTAAGTAAATAATAATTGTAATTCGCGCAAGGCGTGGTTTGATCGGCAGCGGATGCAGAGCGCGCAGGGGGCAGGTTTTATATTATGTTACTTGCTGCTACGGAACCCTTCATGGGCGAGTCCGACTCGCACTTGACCGCTTTTTGTTCTTTGGAATCTTTTATTTCTGGTGGTATACAAAAATGTACATAACTATGAAAAGTGCGGTCTTTGTTGCAGGAAAACTACAATTTCTATCGAAAAAAATTCAATGGTAAATTGTAAGTGATATAAGATACTACTATTACAACTTTTGAATATTCGCAAAAAAAAACATTATTTTTAGTACACGATCAATAACACCCACTTGTGATTAATTTGAAAACTTCAATTGATGGTTTTTCGAAATTCCCAATTAAATTTTTCTTGTCTCATTAAAAAATAAATTTGCATCGAGAACATTTTCGTGCGATGATTTTTTAAGATTTTAAATGTGGCTTAAAACCTGATCAGTCATTTGATCGATTTCGAACTGCTTTTATGGATGAAGGACCTTCAAAATCAACCATCTACCGCTGGTGTAGAGAGTTCAAACGCGGTCGTCTTACTTTGGAGAATGAACAAAGGAGTGGTCGTCCTATGACGGATGTCACCGAAGAAAGTGTGCTAGCAGTAAAAAAAAATATTCAAGAAAACAGTCGAATTACGTACGAAGAGATTTAGCATACTCTTTATTCAGGAAGTGATCACAAGATTTTGCACGAGCACTTTTGCGTAAGGAGGATAGTTTCCCGCTGGGTGCCGCACAACCGCACCGTAGCTCAGAAGCAGGCCAGTGTGGATTAGTGAAGTAATAAGATACAAAAATTTGATGCAGGCTCGTCACGGCGTGCTTACGATATTGTGACAGGTGACGAATCCTGGATTTATCAATACGATCCAGAAACAAAGCGTCAGTCGACAGTTTGTCTGTTTCAAAATGAACCAACACCTACGAAAGTGAAGCGATCGAGGAGCGCAGGGAAAATTTTGATCGCTTGTTTCTTCACTTTGACGGAGTACCTAATTTCAATTCCACTTCGAGACCAAAGCAGCATCAACGCCGAATGGTATAGCACAAAATGCCTGCCAGACGTTTTTTCTGCAATGAGCAGCAAGCGACCTAACACCGGCCTCCGCGGGGTCCTTCTTCACCACGACAACGCGCCCGCGTACTCTGAGATCAAAACGAAGGACTTCCTTGACTCCATACCAGTCAGAGTCTTGGGACACCCTCTTTACAGTCCTGATTTGGCTCCGTGTGACTTCTTTTTATTCCCTAAACTAAAAAAACAGCTTAAAGGGATACAGTTTTCATTGCCGGAAGAAGCGCTAGCAGCGTTTGAGAAGGTCGTGGAAGAGAAGCGGTTGCTGCGGAGGACGAGAAAAAATGTTTTTAAAATTGGTTCAGACGCGTGAAACTTTGTTTAGGGGCTGGTAGAGAGTTCTTTGCAAAGTTTTTTTTTATTTATTTCTTCATAAAAGTTAGTTTTTTAGTTTCTCTAAACTTTTGCGTGTACCACGTATGCATGTACAATTCTTTATTCCACCATAACTTCTAAAATTAAAATAACAGCAATGTCAAATTTTAACAAAAAAAAGTCTTCGAATTATTACAATATAGATATCATTTGAAAGGTCTTAATGATCAAATATACAGGGTGGTCCAATTAGTGAAAGTTGGAACTTTAATTTTTAGTAGGATTTACTCAAACGTTCAACTTCAATTTAATACAAAAAGGAGTTTCCATAGCTTGTGGCTAAGTTTAGAAACTCCAAAAGCTTAAAAACTACCAAAAAATTAAAAAAAAATAGTACTGGATCAGCCCATTTTTGTTTTAATTGGCCTTCGAAGGCGTATTGGCTAAAAATCATTGAAACACGATTAAAGCATTAAAAACATTTTATCTACTTTTTATCATTGGTATGGTAAATTAAACTTAAAAATGTAATATTTGTTTCTTAGGTTTTCACGCACATCACTCATTAAATAAAACTAGTTTTTACGGGTTAGTGCTTGAAACTTTATTTATTTATTGACGTTTCGTAGTCTTTACAGGCTACGTCGTCAGAATTAAACTTTTATTTAATTTGTCGAGCTACCTTCGAAAGACTTTTATTGAACGTTCGGTTATTTCATTGTTCGATTTTTAAAGTTTTATTGTCTATGTATGAATTTATTATAATTTACTTAATAAAGTATTTTATTTAAAATTCTTTTTTGTAATTTTGAGTTTTATTTATTTGACCCTAACTACCGTAAACTACCACCGGTTCCAAAATTTGGAGACCTTTCTGAGAAGAACCGGCGAAACAAACTCAAGAGAGGCTTTCTATCTCCTTCTTATGTTAAAAAATGCAAACAAAAAGAACTAATAGTATCTGATGGTCTTGCAGTGTTCGTCGGGGTTGGGATTTTATCTCCTGTATAATAGGTTCCCAAGTTGGTGGTATATACCAACCATCTTCCCTATTGAAATACGGATATTTTCTAATCGCAATAGCCTCGCGCATCATTCGAGGAACGAACCGCCGCTCAGCTGCAAGGATCTGTGGTTTATCAAATCTAATGTAATGGTTTGGTCCCCCTAATGCATGTTCACACAATGCAGACTTATTTTCGGGCCTATGTTTCATATCTGCGATATGTTCTTTTACCCGAGTCCCTATACTCCTCTTTGTTTGCCTGATGTAGGAGAGCCCTCAGTCGCATTCAAGTTTGTAGACACCAGCAACTTGAAAGGGTATATTGCACTTGACCGGTTGTAGAAACTGGTTGATCTTCTTTGGCGGCTTGAAGTATGTATTGATTGAAGCACGCTTCAGAATCCTCCCAATCTTGTCAGTGACTCCTTTCATGTAAGGTAGTATAGCAGGTTGTCGGTCGACTGTGCTAGGTTTGGCGCGACTGTGATGGCGACATGGTACAATCAGGTTATTATCCTTCAGTACTTGCTCGACATGCTGAAGTTCAGCTGCCAGGTGTTGTTTGTCACAGACACCCCGTATTCTCTGAAACAAAGAGTTTCCTACGGCAGTTAATAGTTTCGGGTGATGGTGTGAGTCACCATTGATGTACCTATCAGTATGAGTCACTTTACGATACACAGTATGGCTTAAACTTTAGTCAGGATTCCTGATTAATAAAATATCTAGAAAAGCTAGTTTACTATCTGCCTCTAACTCCATAGTGAATAGGATGTTGGGGTGTATAGAGTTAAGGTGATTTAAAAAGGCAGAAATTTGATCTGTTGGGAGGATTGTGAAAGTATCATCTACGTACCGCTTATATAGCCTGGGTGTGACAGGTGCTACGCTGAGAGCCCTCTTCTCAAAGTCTTCCATGAAAATATCGGCGACAACAGGTGAGACAGGGGTACCCATTGCAACGCCCTCCATTTGTACATAGAAGTCATCCCCCCATAACAGGTAGCCAGATGTAAGGCAATGCTCCAGTAATACTGCATATTCTATAGGCATATTATTTTCAAGTAGCTTCTTCTTAGTGATTTCAATGCAGTCCTGTACTGGTAGGCATGTAAATAAGGACTGAACATCAAAACTGACCATGATTTCATTGTCCATGAGACGTTGATCTCTAATCTCATTGACAAATTGGTATGAATCTTTCACAAAGGCTGTGTTACCTCTCAGTGGTGAAAGTAACTTTACTACGTATTTAGCCAAACGGTATGTTGGTGAATCAATCTGGCTTACAATCGGACGTAGCGGAGCATTCGGTTTGTGTATTTTCGGTAACCCATACAGTTTTGGTGGTTTGGGACATGCAGGAATTAGGTAGTTGATGTCAAGATCCAACGTTTCGGAAAGTGATTTGATGAATTCACTTGTCTTTTTGAGAATCTTGGCGGTCGGATCACTCTTCACAAGTTTATATGTGTTCTCATCCGATAGAAGTTGTAATATCTTGTCGTTGTAATCTGACGTATCCATTACTACCGTGGCGTTTCCTTTATCTGCACGAAGGATAGTAAGTTCTGGCTTAGTTCGCAAGTTCTTTAGTGCAAGGTATTCATCACGAGGAAGGTTTGATTTCGGTGGTTTGCTTCGTCTTAACACTGATGAAATGCCTTGACGCAGCGCCTCCATGTCTTCTTTTCTCATGTTGTTTTTCACAAAGCAATCCTCTACGTTACAGATAATTTCTTCGTACGGTATCCTGTGTGGTGCTACAGCAAAATTCAGTCCTTTCTCCAAAACTTTTAAAGTAGGTTCGTCCAAGTTTTGTTTACTTAAGTTGACAACTGCTCGGGTAGCGTTCGCCTTGTCTGTGGTTCTGACAGGTGCGTTTCGTTTTTCCTGAACGCGAGATAGTCT
This sequence comes from Chilo suppressalis, assembly GCA_902850365.2. NCBI lineage: Eukaryota > Metazoa > Arthropoda > Insecta > Lepidoptera > Crambidae > Chilo > Chilo suppressalis. The sequence continues at coordinate 13,800,145 of OU963906.1, read as the reverse complement.
TTGATATTTATCTATTTATCTATGTTTGCACTCGTTGAATTTTGATGACTCACGATTGTTAAGTATCAGAATGCAATTATGATAACCCTCCGATGACAATTGTTTACTCAAATCACTGGACAAAACCTCAATGGTGCCGTTGATTTTATATAAATCCGAACGATGCCCTTCTATAATCCTTCGAAGTAGCTTTTTACTTGCCTCTTGTAAGATCTTGGCGCTCCCACGTATGTCCTTTTTTGGTGTGATTCTCACACAAGGTGGGATGAGATTGTGGTCTCGGCATCTTGTGGTCTCATCAAAAGAACATATCGCAGATATGAAACATAGGCGCGAAAATAAGTCTGCAGTGTGTGAACATGCATTAGGGGGGCCAAACCATTACATTAGATTTGATAAACCACAGATCCTTGCAGCTGAGCGGCGGTTTGTTCCTCGAATGATGCGCGAGGCTATTGAAATTAAAAAATATCCAAATTTCAATAGGGAAGATGGTTGGTATATACCACCAGCTTGGGAACCTATTATACAGGAGATAAAATCCCAACCCCGAGCACACACTGCAAGACCATCAGATACTATTAATTCTTTTTGTTTGCATAATTTAACATAAGAAGGAGATAGAAAGCCTCTCTTGAGTTTGATTCGCCGGTTCTTCTCAGAAAGGTCTCCCAATTTTGGAACCGGTGGTAGTTTACGGTAGTTAGGGTCAAATAAATAAACTCAAAATTACAAAAAAGAATTTTAAATAAAATACTTTATTAAGTAAATTAAATAATAAATTCATACATATTCATACAATAAAACTTTACAAATCGAACAATGAAATAACCGAACGCTCAATAAAAGTCTTTCGAAGGTAGCTCGACAAATTAAATAAAAGTTTAATTCTGACGACGTAGCCTGTAAAGACTACGAAACGCCAATAAATAAATAAAGTTTCGTGCATTAATCCGTAAAAACTAGTTTTATTTAAAAATGTAATTTCAAATTAATTTTTAATTGAAATTCCTGCAAAATAAATAACTTTAGCATGTGTATGATAAAAGCCGGGGTTCGGCGACTTACCGCAAACGCTCCTTACACCGCCACGGGTACCGAGGGCTAGGCTTCAGAACGGGGCTCGTCAACGCTCTTGAGAAACTATTGCCGGCAATATATCGAACATAGGAGTCCAAGGCCAGAAGGTTCACGATATCTTCCAGGGAAAATGGTACTCTCAGTTGATGTAACGGAAAATTATTTTGAACTGTTGATATCTGCTTACACGTCGGTGACTCGAAGTGAACTACTCGCTCATTGGTGCTGGCGTCGGCCGTAAAGTCGTACCAACATACCAGGCGCAGTGGTAGGCTCAGAACGAAAATACGGTTTGTACACCTACCCCATACAAAATTAAAAAAAGAAAAAAAAAATACAATCTTCCAATATGTGTTGTCTTATTAAAAATCTGTTACGCTACGGAACAGCATGTGTAATTTTATAATAATTTCGGTTTCACCACTAAGATTTTAAATGTGAGCAAGCATAAAAATCAAAATGGCTAGTTGGGAAATGACCTGTTTTTTCATAACAAATAAAAAGTACACATTACTGAAAAGGGACTATTAATTACAGTAAATTTTAAAACATAACTTTTTAAGACGTTGTCAATTATGTTTCAGGTTGGATGAAGGAGTTTTAAAAATTTACTGTAATAAATAGTAATTTTTCAGTAATTTGTGCTTTTTATTTGTTATCAAAAAACAGGTAATTTCCCAAGTAGCCATTTATATTTTCGCGTTCAGGCAGTTATTAAAACTCATCAAAACAAAACTTGGACGAATCTACTTTAAAAGTTTTGGAGAAAGGGCTGAATTTTGCTGTAGCACCACACAACAAGAAATGTCACAATAAGATCAACCAGTTTCGACGACCTGTCAAGTGCAATATACTTTACTTTGAAGTTGCTGGTGCTACAAACTTGAATGCGACTGTGGGCCCTCCTACATCGGACAAACAAAGAGGAGTATAGGGACTAGGGTAAAAAATATTGCAGATATGAAACATAGGCGCGTCTGCAGTGTGTGAACATGCATTAGAGGGACCAAACCATTTCATTAGATTTGATAAACCATAGATCCTTGCAACTGATGATACGCGAAGCTATTGAGATTAGGAAATATCCAAATTTCAATAGGGTATACACATATGGTATATACCACCAGCTTGGGAACCCATTATACAACAGATAAAATCCCAACCCCGAACACAGACTGCAAGACCAACAGATACTATTAGTTCTTTTCGTTCGCATGATTTAACATAAGAAGGTGATAGAAAGCCTATGAGTTTGTTTCGCCAGTTCTTCTCAGAAAGGTCTCTCAATTTTGGAAATGGTGGTAGTTTACGGTAGTTAGGGTCAAATACATAAACTCAAAATTATAAAAAAGAATTTAAAAAAGTACTTAATTAATTAAATTAGCTAATAAATTCATACACAATAATTTTAAAGATAGCATTCCAATTACAGCATTATAGCGCATTATGCGGCATAATGCTTAACGTTGAGTGTTTCAACTACAGCAACGCTTCGCACAATCGAGCACTCTCAGTAATGCTTTCGTGTGGTACGTGCAATCGTACCAACGCAGAGACAGAAAATTAACAAGTGTTTTTTCTTTAAGTTGGCATTGATCGAAATGTTTTATTTATATGTTATCGTTAGCAATATTATTTATTGTTGGAAAATTATTAAAACTTTCGTTTCTCGTTCTTTTAAATATGGATGAAGGTACAAACATTGACTTTTTTTTTCAACACTGAACTTAGCGCACTCTGCTGGTGCATTTGAAAACTAATTCACGTTCCAATTAAGCATCAGCATAATTCGGCATTGTGCGCCACTGAGTCGCATTATGCTCTGTAATTGGAAAACCACCAAAATCTTCCAATGAAATATCCGAACGCTCTATAAAATTCTTTCGAAAGTATAATATAAAATCATTATTCAGACGACGCATACTGTAAAGAAAGCGAGGCGTCAAAAAATAAAAATATCTGTGCATCTATACCGTTAAAACTTGTTTTATTTAATGAGGGGTGTGCGTGAAAACCAAAGAAACAATTATAATTTAAGGTTATGTGAAAAAAGTGTTTCGCAGAATCCACGTGTGATTTAAAATGAGAATATAAATTTCAAATACCACAGTGGATTCCGCGATGGAAAGTGAGTTTTTCCTTAGAAAATGCACTGGCAGGCCGCTTATGTCAATTCAAAGTTGCAAACTTTGCCGTTATATATAAACTTAAGAATACGTGTATAAATGTAGTATGACAGGCAATCAGAAACAAATCACAGCCAAAATTCAATTCATATACGGCATAATAGTGATATATGACAGCAATAAATTTTTTCTGAAACCTAAGAGCTGGTCCTATATTATGCCTAGTTTGTGACTCATATCTGACTTATATCACTTGGAAGAAATAATTTATATATAAGTATATCCTTGCATGCATCACTCACGGTAATGACGACGCAGCATGAAATAAATTTGACAATTAAAAAAGACTTTTGTTCCTTCTGTTTGAAATTCATTTTGCATACGGAATTTTGCTATTATATGTAGCTGATGTCCGTGAGTAGTAGGTCTTCATGGATCAATACGTTCCTTCAAGTGTGTCCCTTGTTATCGTTAAACCCCTTACCCAAACTGAATTTTAATAGTTGCCTTTTTCATATAGTTTAGATTGCCGATATTTGTATCATAACTTCGGATCCTTCTTATTGTTGGTTTAAGGAAAGCAATATATAATATCGTTTTGCCCGCAGCGTCTGGATTATTGTATTAATAAGTAGCGACTTATCTGGGCTTTGGCAGTGTAGGCTTGATCTAAGTTTATATTAGGGAACCTCAATGGATTTAAGGGGAGCATAGAGCTGTCGTTAAGCATATGTTAAGTCTTTGGGCAAATTAAACTTTTACAATTTGTACCTACCTTAAAGATTAAGAAAATTGTAAGAAAATGGAAGTTCTAAAAGGGTTTTTTAAATATTGTAACTACACAGAGATTTGAAGAAGCAATTTAATTTTTTTAAGAAAGATTGAATATAAATTTAACCTCAGTAATTGGAATATCGTCCTGAATTGCCTCGTGATTGCTGCCCTGATTCAATATACTTGAACCATTCCACCCTTTTCACAGTACCTTTTAAACGACGTATTGAGTGACTGAATATGCAACAAAGCATTTTGATATCTAAATCAACTAAATCAAAAGTATTTATAAAGTAATTCTATTATTTTTTTATATTGAAAGAATACGCTCATCTAAACTCTTAAAATTTCAGGCTGATTACAGACAAGTTTGGTATTCGGTCACCTTAAACATTATAAGGATCACGATTTTTGTAAAATTTACTTTAATAATGTCCTCCTTATATTGATTTGGTTATTTTTCAATAGAGGAGTTTTCTACATTTTAATGCCATTATTTCTCAGTAAACATGCTGTGTCGTTTGTGTCACTAGATTTACACAACTTCCAAGTTAACTTGATAACAACTTTAACGGAATATACTGATACTTTTCTACTTACAGTTTGTTGTTTTCACAATTTAGAATTTTATAGTAAGTATGGAGACCACCGTCATTCGTAAAAGCTGTTCTTAGTATTTCGCCTAAATAAACACAAAACATTTTCTTCTGAAATTCTGTTATATACTTACTCTGTTTTCCCTGGAATACGATTAGCTTGTTAGTAAATTTTTCATTTTGTTCGGAAACCTATTAAAGTTCTGCTTAGAACAAATACGCAAAAACCTTTGTTTCTTTAGAGAGATTATATTTGATTTTCATGTTAATAAGGTGCTTTAGGACTAAATAATTTCATAATTTTTAATTTTCTGTTTTGTTAATACAAATTTATGGGTCCGGATTCAATAAACGGAGCTTTAAGGGGTTGTGCACCTTAGATTAAAACAAAAAGGGAAGATACGGTACGCTCATACTAGCATCAAATAAAATATTCTCCGACTCAACTACATAAGAAACTTTCACACACGCACACGTCTGTAAATACACATTCAACCGAGCGAGCGAGACAGAACTGTACCCTTAGCACGAACCATTATCGAAATCGAATAGTTTGCGAGTGCGAAATGTCAATGTCAAATGTTGTATGGAAACTTGAACAGCAACGCCACAAAGTACGTAACGAGAACTAAAAATCAGTACACATTTGACAATGAAATTTCGTACTCGCAAACGATACGAATTCGATATTTGTTCGAGCTAAGGGTACAGTACCCTTAGCACGAACCAATATCGAATTCGAATTCAAATTCGATAATGGTTCGTGCTAGGGGTACTGTCTTACATTAAAACAAAAAGGGTATATACGGTACGCTCATACTTGCATCAAACAAAAACTGATCCCACGGCAGCGCGAACGGGACGGCGAGATCCGCGTCACTGCACTACCAACCCGAGCGAAACAGCACGTTAAATTTCAACGGCAGCGCGAACGAGACGGCGAGTTCCGCGTCACTGCACTACCGACCAATCACGCGACCAGTACTCGACGTCACTACCGAATAAGATTCAAAACAAACAGTATTTTTTATGAAAAATTATATTTTACGTTCGTAAGTACTAACTTACGAATGCAAAGTGAGCAATTTGAGCACTTTTTAAAAACATACTTAGGCATCGTTTTATCATCACAAAATATTATCAATATTTCTTTTTGGCGTTCACATGTACGTCGTTTGCATGTCAAGTTGTGACTAAAGCGATTAGGGTCTTGGACCACAATTTGTGCGGATCACTTTTGTGAGGCTAGTGCCGTATCTACCCTTTTTGTTTTAATCAAAGGGTACTGTACGCTTCAACGCAGCGCGAGCGAAACGGCGCGTCCGATTTCGCACGGCTGAGCCACATAGTTATCCTTGTTTTGATAACAAAATGGCGATAACGTAACTAACATTCTAGGGATGTCGAAAGTTGAAAAAAATATCGATATATCGATACATCGATATTTAAAAAAATATCAATATCGGCTTCGATATATCGCGAAAAAAACATCGATATATCGATATATCGGACCAATTTTCCCAAAAATATATTTAGGTCAGCCTTATATTTTTGGATAACAATACAAATTATAATTAAAGAAAGAATTATCAAAGTACCAAATTGCCGCTACACTATATGACAGTACAGTAGGTCACGAAAGATGACACACGGAATAATAATGGAACGAAAATTATCTCCCTAAAAATTAGACCCTATTTTTGAATGATGAAAATGATTGCAGGGCCTCTCAGGTGCCATCTTTCGTAAACAAGACTAGACAGTCACACACTTCCACAGAATATAATGGAATTCAGCACAACCAATTCACCAGAGAAACAGATTTACAAATCATAGACAATACTAAATACAGCACAGATCATAGATATGTTGAATTTCATTAATCTGAGATCCGGTTACGATTTTTCCAGATATAGTACAGTCAATCTGTCGAAAAAAACATCGTTTCAGTGAAAAAAAAACCTAAAGGGTAAGTCTTGTTTTTTCTGTTACCAAATGACGTCAGTAAGCCACCTTGGCGATGGGCATGTTCAACTCGTAGGCGTTTTTTGAAAAACTCAAAAAAACCGTCAAAAAATTTTTGAAACGCATTTTTCTTGTTTTGTATGCACTTTAGAAACTTTTTTTTCGAACATAATTGTAGAGGGCGTTGAGTACTACAATTTATGTCATTGTTGCAATCTCGTACAACAAAAAATGCGCAGTGTAGGTGGCGCTAAAGTCTCAAAAAAGTGTTTTTTCACTTTTTCACCCTGAAAATATCATTTTAATGGAAAACTTTAAATGGCAAAGTTGTTTCGTACATAATTACCAACAACTTTTGTACAAACAATTTTTTTGTATTACTTACCGTTTTCAAGTTATAATTTTGCGCAGGTATGAAAAATCCAATAGAGCGGTTTTGGGCAGTTCAAGTACACATTTGCCGTGCACATTTCAATGTACGTTTTACTATTTTTTATTTTTTTTCACGATGGAAAAATAAAAAAAAATGAAATAAAATAAAAAAAATAGTTTTAATTTTATTTTTTTTCATGATTGAAAAAAAAATAGTAAAAACGTACATTGAAATGTGCACTGCAAATGTGTACTTGAACTGCCCAAAACCGCTCTATTGGATTTTTCATACCTGCGCAATTTATAACTTGAAAACGGTAAATAATACAAAAAAAATATTTATACAAAAGTTGTTGGTAATTATGTACGAAACAACTTTGCCATTTAAAGTTTTCCATTAAAATGATATTTTCAGGGTGAAAAAATGAAAAAACACTTTTTTTGAGACTTTAGCGCCAGCCACAATGCGCATTTTTTGTTGTACGAGATTGCAACAATGACATAAATTGTAGTACTCAACGCCCTCTACAATTATGTTCGAAAAAAAAGTTTCTGAAATGCATACAAAACAAGAAAAATGCGTTTCAAAAATTTTTTGACGGTTTTTTTGAGTTTTTCAAAAAACGCCTACGAGTTGAACATGCCCATCGCCAAGTTGCTTACTGACGTCATTTGGCAACAGAAAAAACAAGACTTACCCTTTAGGTTTTTTTTTCACCACTCAACCTACAGATTGACTGTACTAATACGAATTTGGTTAGATCGTGATATGCCGCTAATAATTAAAAAAATATCGTTTTTCATACGAATTTCGATATTGGTTATTTTGTATCGATGTCACGATACATCATCATCGGCTAAAAATATCGATATATCGAACAAAAAATATCGATATATCGATACATCGATATATTTTCAACAAGCCTATAACATTCACGACAAACCGTGATTTTTTAAAAAAGAATGTTTTAAGGTTTTACGAATGAAAAGTGTTGCCGAGGCATTTGTTATTTGATTTTTAACTATTTGTGTTATTTATAAAAGCATCAAAGGCATTGTTATATCTTTATAACACAGAAGATACGCAATGTTGTTATATTGAGTGCACAAGCAGCGTATTTGAGTGTCCAATTGTGACTAAAGATTTTTTTTTTGACTGCTTCAAAGGATTGTAGATCTGAGCATTTAATATTAATTTCAGATTTACACCTCCACGAGGTCGAGGCTCCTATTCTTGAGAGAAAGAGGTAAAACAAGAACAATAAGAGACAGATAACAAAGTGATCCTGTAAGATTTCCGTTTTTTTTCTATTGAGGTACGGAACCCTAAAAACCACTCCGGAGAACACGTTTCAAAACCCAAGGGAAGTTAAATGGAAAATCTAAGATTAAGTACCTACCAGAAATGTTTTGAGGATAGGATCAAGCGCTGACATAAGGGCGTCGCAATCAAAAGAGAGTAGGTAAATACTTTGAAGGGCACAACGATGCTGATAAAATAAATTAGTTCTGATTTTTCATTCCCCGGGAAGAATTTATTGATCTCATATCGTCTTTCACGACCAAAATCAAGAATTGTGCTAATTTGTCATTCATGTTCATTTTCGATGTCACGGATGTCATTTATTTTTGATTGGGGTCATAAATTTATTCTATGAGGTTTTTGTTTTTATTAACGTGCTTCAGGTTATGTCATGTTATATAACTTGTATGCATATTATAGTCTAGTCATTTTAGGCATTTTAAACCCCAATCTGTGGAACAATTCCTAGTGAGCTGAACTTTTGTATACACCTTTATTAAGGCTTTTCAATGATGATGTTAAAAATCGACTCGTGCCGGCTAAATAAGTTATAGGGGTCAAAAGGTCATGAAATTCAGATTTTCGCGAAAATCTCGGAGGTCAATAGAGGTCATTATAAAAATTGTTCGTCGTAAAATTATCTACAAAAAATGTCTCTTGCATTTTCCTGTAAAATTAACCGTTTATGGAGTAGAGCGCTGAGAAAGCGACTAGAATGCACTCACATACAGTATTGTATACCGTACACACCAAGGCGTAAACTCTATTCCTAGTTTCATTCATGTTTTAAGTGTCTTAAAAACTTCTACCCAATACTTAGGCGTTTTGTGAAAAATATGATTATAAGAGGTTTTGGAACTTAGTAAAATCTACTATACATACATTAAACAAAGGACCTCCACTGGCAGATGTTTCGTATTCTATTGTTTAAATTTAAAGTCATGAAGATTCATTCTGCAGAAATATTCCAACAAGAATTCCAAAGTGATTATCAATGCTGGAATACCTTATCTACTAGCAATGTACGGTGCTCCAAAATCAGCACATTCGATAGATACTTACAGATACTGTAGCGTTGCTAAACTAACAAGACAAAGCACAGCTGTGAAGTTTCCATCATTACCACCTTCTTCATCAGCAGCTCAACGGTATATTTATCGAGTGTACCTATTACCAAATACAAACCTGGCTAGGAAGAGAAATTGATCCAGAACAGTGGGGTTGGGAGTTAAAAAATAAAATACTACAGCCAATAACAACTTTATTACCACCAGCACCCGATGATCTACTGAAGACAATCTTTTGTAATTGTACAAAAGATTGTGGCGGCAAATTTGGATGCAAAAAAATGGATTGAGATGCTCAAAAGTTTGTGGACATTGCCGTGGCCAGTCATGCTTAAACTCAGAGTCAACCAATGATGAAAATAACGAAGATGTAAATTAAAATCTAGGAATAAGTCCACTCGATGTTTTGTCAGCAACTTTTAATGATATAGAAACTGAAGATATTGGCAATAAATGACAACAAAAAATTATATCTATACTAAAGTCTATATTTTCTGCATTTTTTAGTATTCCAATAAAAAGTTATTTACTCTTAAAAAAAACTCTTATGACATCTCATGGATTATGCCTACGGGGGAAACCATGTAAAAAAAACGAGCGAGCCTTACAGTAGTCGCGTATGATGTGTAACATTTGAAACCTCACCTTATATTAGTAAAAAAAGAAATAAAACCTACTACAAAAGGAATAAGCCATTAGAACATTATGTTCTAAAATCAAATCAAATAGCGCGCGCTTATACTACTTCCTGTTACACACTTCCGTCCGTCCGTGCAACTTAGTGTTCTATCAATTTTCTGGGATAACATTCCTCCTAAACCATATGAGAACACAACGTTACAATACCCAATAGTTTGAATTTTGGCGCGAAGGTGCATTATAGGTTTCAGAACACTACGTTAGAGGTTGACTATCCTTATCATTCAAGGGTATGAAAAATATATAGTAGCCAATTCTCATTCTCACAGAATATGCATATAAAATTTCATAAAAATCGGTCAAGCCATTTCGGAGGAGTATGGTAACTAACATTGTGACACGAAAAGGACAATGCCAGAAGTTCTATAGAGGTTTAACCCACCCGATAAAATTGGTGTACACGAATTCGATAAATGACATTTGATAGCTGTAATATTAGGAATCAAAATAGTAAAGTTGTAAATTCTCTAGAAGCTGTGGTTATTGAATAATATACTAAGAAAGAGTACAATTATCATACGTTTCTCGAGCTGCAATTTGAGCAGAAAATTGGAATTTCTATAAATTATTAATTAGGCGCTTTCATAACTTTAATGAATAGGTAGTTTCTAGGTACCTATTTGTCTGTTTTTCGATTGTTATCAGTCTGTGAGGGTTTCCGAGTAATTCGTTACTGGCAAACATTCAAACCGTTCTCTTCATAGTTTAAATAATTGTAATAATAACGAATATGAAATATATATATTCGCTACATGAGACATATTTTATACATGCAAGCAACAATGTGTCCCTTTTTTAGAATCGTCTAGGTCTAGCAAAACCTAGCTAGAGTCTGTGCGGAAAGAGAATGAATGGGATTTAGATTGGAGGGCGCTGTAGAGCTTTTCTACCGTATTTGTAAGGTTTTACCCCTTTTAGACATGATTAAATACAAAAAACCGCAAGAAATCACAACAACAAACAAATCCTTATCAATACAAAACTTTGACGTTTTACAGATTGCTGGGTTTGATTGCCAAAAAAAATCTTAATGTTAGTTCCGTTTTTCGCCACGCCCATTTTCTTTCCACACAGACTCTAACAAATAGTGCCATAGTGAAGTGTCGTATTTCGCGACTATTCTAATAGTAGTATATTAGTATTACTTATACTTTGCTTACAGCGTTTAAGAGCAGAGGTTGTACATTTGTGATTTTTCAATTAATAAAACACTAATTTTAACTTTACATTGTTTATTTCTTTCTTTTTATCGTTTTTTTCATAGTTCTCTTGCAGCTTCCATGTTTCCATTGACAATGCTCATTTTATCGCAAGGAACATTCATGACATACTACTGCTTCAGGTGGTAGCTAAAGGGACAGTTTAGTTAAATATTTATGTTTCAATAAAATGTTTAATTAAAAGAATGCACTTCGTTATATCTTGTTTTATTAAATTATCCGTATTGTAGCTGATAGTGTATCAACGACATGCCTTTGTTTTCCTTCGACATATAAATAACAATTTATGCATCTGAACATGGTTCCAAATCACAAACGACAATGTCGTCCAAATCTATTCGAAATTGACATAAACGTCAAACAAAAGGATATCAATCCAGTATAACGTTTAGTTTCACATAGGTCCTACCACTTAATAATATATATGTATACGTGTATGCGCATAAAAAATAAAAGGAACTATAATTGTTAAACTTATTTATGTTTAATAAATTATTTATATTTATAACCGAAATGCTTATTTTATCCATAATATTAAAAAAGATAACGATATTTTTCGAACACTTGACTGACATTTTATTGTTTGTCGAGAAACAAAACGCATATGCCATGTTTTCGTTCTTCTCCAAAAGTAGATACAAATTATTTTAATACACTCCCGGACACCTAAATCGAGCCACCTTGATTTTTTTGGTTTGGAGTACTGTAACTTATAAAAGATGTATGTAGAAGGAAAATGTTTTGATGCAGTTTTGGAGCTGGTATACTCATCATTCATTTAGAGTGCCACTGTTCTAAATTTGAACTACAGTTTATTAAAAAAGTCGAGTTACGTTGAAACAAGTCCATAATTGCTTTTTTCAAGGAAAAAATCTAATCGATTTTTAAATAAAGACATGTTTTACATGAAAAGAAATGTTTATTTAGTAACCATTTATGACAGCTCTCATACGGTTTGACATGGAATTAATCAATGTCGTTATGACATGTTGAGGAATGTCCTCCCATTCTTCCAAAATTACATTTTTGAGCTCCTGCATGGTTTGCGGGGCAGGATGATGAGCTCGAACACGCCTCTTCAGCTCATCCCATAGATGCTCTATAGGATTCATATCAGGACTTCGCCATCTCATAACAGTGATACCAATGTCATTTAAGTACTCCCTGACGATTCCCGCAGTATGGGCCCTTGCATTATCATGCATAAAAACGAAATCTTGGCCAATAAATCCAGTATATGGCATCACGTGGTTCTCTAAACATTGGCGAATGTATCTATTGCCATCTAGGGGCGGCAGTCGTGGTCCCGTCACTACCTCTAGCTAAGTTTTGCCTTCCATAGAGATTCCTCCCCAGACTGTCCATGATCCTCCACCATAACTCACTTTCTCGTCAATACAGCATTGCGCGAAATGCTCGTTCTGTCTTCGGTACACCTTACTCCTTCCGTCATTACCGTATATCATTATCTTGGACTCATCTGTGAAGAGAACCTGGCGCTATTGATGTCGAGTCCAATTTAGATGTTCGCGCGCAAACTCTAGACGGGCTATTCGGTGTGCTCGAGTCAATTCGGGTACATTGGCTGGCTTATGGGGCTTTAAATCACGTTCATTGAGTCGCCTTCTGACGGTCCGAGCACTTACAGCCACTCCGTGAAAGTCCCTGAGCTGTTCGTGTATCTCAACAGAGTTAAGGCATCGATTTCGTAAGCTAGTAGTGACAATGTATTGATCTTGTCTCGCCGTTGTCACTCGGTAACGAGGTCCTCCTGTTCGCCGAACGAAGCCGCCAGTCTCCAGGTATCGGTGGTACACTCTTTGAACAGCGGAACGACTTATGTGAAGTTGTGAACTCACATCTCGCTGACTTAGCCCAGATTGAAGAAATGCTACAGCTTGCGCGGCTACTTCAGGTGAAGTATCCATAATTTTATAGCCAAAAACGGTTAAAATTATAGAAAAATAACTAAACTAAACTTTGGTTTACAACAATTGCGAAAATTCAAACCAAATCGACATTAAATTGCTTCAAAAGCAACTTTCAACAGTCATTATTTTTTTCTAATCAGTGACCAAGCTCGGCTTTTGTTATTTATTTTAAATTCTAAAATTCAAATTTGTAATAATACATACGGGAAAGACGATGAAATATGCCAGCTTTAAAAATGCATAAAAACTTTTTTGTTATATTGTATATTTTTTGTGTATTGGGCTTTTAGACCCGGGAATGTAAGGTGGCTCGATTCAAAAGTCCGGGAGTGTATTTATTTCGTATCCGCCGCTTTTACAAAGTAATAATTAAATAGGTACGACAAAAAAGTCGTATAAAGTTTTTCATATATTTAGTGGTGGGTCATTTTATATATCAGATAAATCGCGCAGATTGCATACGGAACGTAGCCCCTTATCTGTAGTTATAAAATCTACATCATCAAAATGTGCACTGCACACAGTACTAGCAGTTGACAGGTTCCAACGGGTTTTTGTTTTTTTCTCTGCAAAATCGAATAACTAAAAAAACCCCAGTTATCATAAAAAGGAGGCAAGAGTAATTTTATATGAATAATATGGGTTCAGGAGGCCTACTCTATTTCAACGAAAAACGAAATTTCGATCGAAATTTCGCACGCAAAACTTTCGAAGGAAAAGTTGAATTTGACAGATAATTGTTCGAAATTTTAACCTCAAATCGACGAAATGAAAAGTGTTACCTTTTCATTTTCGTTTTGAGATTTTTGTTTTAATTAAGCCTAAAATACTTGCAAGAGTATTTTTAATAATAGCTGCTTAGCTCGAGTAACATTTTTAGCATGTAAAATTAACAAATAAACCATTTTTTTATTATTTTTTGTAATTTCGATACTTCAAAGTATTAAACGACAAATTGAGGTTGACATACAGTAGATTGTATCGACTCTACAAATTAGTCGGCAAACACTGTCAAAGAAGGTTCTTTTAATGTCATCAAAAAATTTGCCGTAAACTACCTATATTGTTTCCAAGTAAAAAAAAAGTTTTCTTAAAAGTAGAGATAAAAAGAACTCACAAACATGACTCATTCCATTCGTTCACGAAAACTGTTTATGGTTCCGAAGTTAATGTGCCTGTTCGAAAATGAAATAGAGTAGAGACACTGGCGAAATTTCGTTTGAAATTCGTTCGTTACCGAAATTTCGTTTCGGAGAAAGAGAGTAGAGCTCCTGTTCTTTTCCGTTTGGAATACGGAACCTTTAAAGGTTACGAAATCTTGTCTACACAAATAAAATATAATTTAGAAAAAATATCACGATTCGTCATTACTTACGCATGGTAGGTTATTCCTTGTGACTTTGTAAGTTTACTCATGTGATTTTTACATGATTTCATCACACAAGGCGGCATATTATCAAAATTTTGTCAGAGCAATTGAACGTGTGACTGGCGCTGTCACGCGGAGTCAAAGGGCAGCGGGTTGTCGAACCTGGTGCATTTGTGCGAGTTTGGTTAGTGTACAACAAACGAAATTGTAGGACCTTGCATACTTCACATCGTTTTAGTTTAATGTCACGTCCGTCTTGTTTTCAGGTCTGTGGTTGTAATACAAAAAAAAATCCTTGGTCTTTCTTTTTTATTTCTACTCGATTCATTAACTTTTCATTAGCAAGTCTACGCAGTAAATCAAGATTATCTTTCATCTGTTCCACTGGGAAAAATTAGATGCGACACAATTAGACATGAAATGATGTACCTTCATCGGAGAATATTTAACAGTGTATTTAGGCCAGCTTTACTGGGTCACTAATATTTAACGTCAAACTCCAAGCGAAGAATTCTTGGAAAATAGATAATAAAGGTAAATTACAATCACTGAAGCGAGAAGCTTGGTGGCACAGTAGGTGGTGCTTTCTGTCGTTGGATAATAATAATAATATTAATAAATATTTCAAACACTCACACCAATTAGCCTAGTCCCAAAGTAAGCACTCTAGGCTTGTGTTATGAGATACTAGGATAACGAATAGAATACATATACTATACATACTTATATATATAAGTATATCCATAAAGAAATGCATATGAAACGTCCATGACTGGAGTATAAATGCTCGTATTCATCACTCAAATATCTACCCTTACCGGCATTTGAACACGGGACCTCTCGAGTCGGCGACATCATGAAACCTGAAACCCTGTGTACAAACCACTCGGCCACGGAGGTCGTCAAATAATTTAAGGTGCTAAAATGTCGACATTGGATAAAACATCAAAATATTGAATTTATGAATTCTTGAATTAGGCATTAAAGCCGATTTATGCGCTTACCACACGCACAAGCTTCACCACAGTTTGGCCTGCGCAAGCATCTCGCACGAAAAAACTGTACACTTTGTGCGTTACCACACGGCACAGTTAAGTACGCGCAAGCCTCATTCTTATCGAAATCATTGGCGTGGAAACAATGTTTTCTAATGAAGAAACATTTCTTATGCTACTATGTTTCAAGTGTTTGCTATTAAAAAAAACATGTAAAAACGATAGGATATGTACATAATATGTGCAAGTAGGTAGGTAGTAGGTATTAGGCATAGGTATTTAGTTGCAAAAATTATGTTTTTACCTCTTTCATTTTATTTCTCATCATCATATCATTCTTTCGTAGTCGTCGTTCTTTTTATTTCGGTCGGAATAATCTTTAGATTTAATTTTCCAGAGTGCAGGCAGAGATTTGTATTAACTAATTAATTCAGACGTGAATTCGCGATTGTACGTACGCAAATCTACCATTTTTGTGTGACGATGACGAACGACCTCATGAAACGACGAGTGAGCCTCGACACAAAGTACACTCGACTGTGGCTTGAACACTGAACGCCCAACCACACGCACAGACAAGTACGCGCAGGCCGGGCTTGCGCAGGCAAAATTGCGCAGGCCGCGCTGTGGGGTTGGCGCGTGATACAGTTTTACCAACTACACGCACCGTGTTCCGTGTACAAACCGGCCTGCGCAGGCAAAACTGCGGTGAAGCTCGTGCGTGTGGTAGGCCCATTAGGATTTACCGATATTTATGGAAATGGAAAATAAGTGGATATTGTTGCTACTTCACTACATTGGTCATGATTTTTTATCTGTATCTACTCGTTATGCATTATTTGTGATTCTTGGTAACAGAAAAATTACACCAAAACTACTCATACATTCATTTATTCTCATTCAGTATACACATAAAATAAGTTCTTCTAAAACACAAAATTTATTTACAATTCTCACAAATTACTCTTAATATTGAACCATAAATCTGACTCAAAAGTAAAGGAGTAGGGACTAGTTGTAACAAGAGGTAGTATTACATGTTTTTAATCTAACATACTAACGTGTATTTACAGGAAGTTACAGACTCTGTTCCAAAAGCCCCGCCAAAGTTCCACCAGACACCGAATCCAGCGATTTCGTGAATCCTCTCCGTTTCTGCCAAATGTTGGAAAATACGCATCTTTTACGTAGGTAATCTTTTTTTGTTTTTAGTACTCTTCTACTTGTGCAAAAAGCAAATAGGAATAATCGCGAACCTCGTTTTGATTTAGAAAATAACGGTAGGGTGGGGTTAGGGCAACTTGTAACAAAATTATGTAGCGAATTGTAACATGTCATAAATTTCAATCTTCAAATGATGAATGCCATAAAAAATTTCCTATACTGGCCTCACATCACCTCCTTATTATTGTTACTATGCTTTATGTACCTTTCAATAAAATTGAATGTACTTGAACAAAACCAGAGTATGTTAATTTTTCCAACAATATACTTTTTATCTGTCCTTGAACTTTTTAACATAATTTATAATGGTTGTCTACAAAATTTGGAATTTAATAATGCTTTCAAACTAATTAACAATTTAATATTATAAATCAAATTAATAAGATAAAGCAAATAAATGTTAATATTTTTACGATCCGTCTGTCATTAGATGTAGTAGCCTGTATCAGACGATCGAAGAAATATTCACAGAGATTCCAATTGTGTACAACTTATTTTATGTTTATCAAAAACTGTCACATCAAATTTGTAACGAAAGTTATTTTCAGTTCTTATTATTACCTTGATTGAATACAACCTTCAATAAGAACCTTGGTGTTTTATTTAACCACTTCGTAATTATTTTCGACATTTACTTTACTGCAGGTATCGTAATTTGATTTTGAAACAATTTCAACTTGTTAATAAGGGCAAATTATTACACTCGACCTATTTTAGAGATGTACAAACGTGTATGACTAAACTTGTGAGACATGAGTATTTGTAGATTTTTAACAATTTATATACAAACAAATATTAGCAAGTAACTGTTACAACATGCCCCCGCTCCTTTTACTTTGCTTTTCTCTTCCAAATTGAATAAAATACATTTTAAATTAAAATTTAGTAAGATACATTAATCTAGCTATTCTAAAATTATAAATTTGTATATTAATGACAGTTTTTTTTTACATCTATCGACGATAGCAACAGAGTGGGAAAGAGAAAAATATGTCAAACTTTTTGATACACTACATTGAAATAGCAATAAAGGGAATTAAATAAACAGAACTTATTTTATCTTTAAGTATAAAATCAAGGTTTTAACTTGAATAATTGTTTTTTTTATTATAACAATACAATATGTCTATGTTTAATATGTACATTCATGAAAATTTTTGGAAGATCATGCAAAAAAAGCATAAAAATAATGGGGAGTTTTTTTCTCATAAATATTTAAATATACTTACTTAATTACTTTTACTCAAATAAGTATTTCTAATGGGGTCAATTTTGTTATACTAAGACTAAACTATATTTTTTATATAAATAAGTACATGTCAGTATTAAGCCTATTGACATTTCTGGATTATTAATTTTGCAAAGCTTATAATATTGGTACTATGCATTCTATACAGTAACTTGTAGCACATTGTTATTTTTTAACAAAACTAACTTTAATTTAATATAAATATATGCGAGTTTTTAATGTTTTCCTTAAATATTATTAAGATTTATAATATTATCGTAAGGCATTTAAAATAAAGTTAGTTTTTATGGTAACTTTTAGTGCATTTCTAGCGATTAGTTTACAGTGAGAGGTCGATTTTGCCACTCCATTATGAATCCATCAAAAAAATTTAAATAGTAAATCGATAATGGAGGAAAAATCGCCAACTAGACTACTAACTAAATCTACTTGACAAGGTCATTACTTTTTCACATAACTAGATTCTTGCCATAACGTGAGGTCGACGAAAGGTAGTGCATCACAGCTGACTAACTGATTCCTGAAAATAAAATAAAAAGTTACCCTGTTTTTTTAATACTCGCACCAATTAGCCGAGCCTCAAAGTAAGCACTGTAAGGCCTATATTATAGGATACTACGGTAACGGTGTATTCTATCCGAATACATATACTGATACATACACCGGGATTCGAACCGGGTTTGGGACCTTTAAATAGGTAAGAAACCAGGCATATATACCTGATATGAATTCTCTATAAAAGATTCTAAAAACATGATGGGGCCTTCTAAGAACTTAAAATTAATGAAAAGTTTCGGCGCTGTAGCAATGAAAATGCACATGAATGGCAATGTTATTTTTTTTAATTCATACAGAGACCACGCATCAAGCAGTAAAAATTGTGTCTGTCTGATGAGTAAACTCAATCATAACAGTTGTCTAAAGATAATACCTACTGTCACCTTTGTTTACTAATGAAAAGAGACGAGGTCAAAGACAGCCTACTAGGTTTAAACCAAGAGTAACTTTAGTTCACGATTTGTAATAAGGACGAGATGGAGACCGGCTACTCGTAACGTAGTATAATTTGACCAAATGTTCCATTTTGTGGTACCTACTTAATATTTATTTATGCAACTGTTATATAATGAAGGGTTTAAAAATACGAGAGTTTAAATACCTAATTATAAACAGTTGCATACAGGACTTTTTCTCCACCCATGATATGAATTCTCTATAAAAGATTCTAAAAACATGATGGGGCCTTCTAAGAACTAAAAATTAATGAAAAGTTTCGGCGCTGTAGTAATGAAAATGCACATGAATGGCAATGTTATTTTTTTTTTAATTCATTCAGAGACCACGCATCTAGCAGTAAAAATTGTGACTGTCTGATGAGTAAACTCAATTATAACAGTTGTCTCACAACAGTCGTGTCAACTCACAACACTTATTATACAACAGTTGAATAATAAATACTATTTTTTGTTCTATAATTCATCAACGAAATTTGCACATTTGATAAGCAAAGATGTGATGTAAACTATCTAATATATTTGATGATACCAACAAATTAAAATGGAAACCACTACTGAGAAGAACAAGAGAGACAGCTATTCACACAAAAATACTGTTTCAACTTCGGTCATTCAGGATGTTTCGTGAAAATATTAAATTGATATAACTCTGGCACGTGGACATAGCAATGATGATGTTTGATGTGGTTTAGGCCAGTAGGGAAACCTCTTAGTCCAGGCAACGAATGCTCAAATACAGGTATAGAGGGAAATGCTTCGAACACAATTTTTGACTTCGTAACTTTGTTAGAACTAGTTAGGAGGTAAACATATCAAAAGTCCCCGCCCGTAGCCCTTAAGCCGGAGGGAAGGGGGGGGGGGATTGAAGGTCCCATTTTTAGGTTTTTCGCATATATCTCGGAAACTATGCATCCTACCGACATGAGACTGTGACAAAAGTGAAAGCTGATTAAATTTGCTACAAGTCTTATTCAGTCAAGTTTTTTGATATCTTGTATAGTTTTCGAGATATCCGCTATTGAAAGTCTGTAATTATGGAAAAAAAAATGCCACCACTTCCTGGGAATGTTGTTTTACTGATCCCGAGGTGGGAGGAAGACAAGAGATATCAGGCTTCATGGTGGCTACTGATTTCAAGAATGACTTGTACCTGTCGGCATTGAGGGAAATCTCTTTCGCTGGAGCTCCATACCACCTTAAGATGCAGGTTTCACCTGCCTTTTGTACTTGAGCGGTGGTGGAGAAAGGGTGTGAAAAGACCGCTGCTGCTTTCTGGATTTCTGGTGACTTGATAATGTCTCTGGTCTCTGGGAAGGGAGGAAATTTCTCAAACCAATCGGTGAGCTTGGCAATGTGAGCTCCATCCTTGTTTTGGCGGACTTGTTCGAAATCTGCATGCTGCTCACTGGTGGAACCAATAACCCTACGGCCGGCATTGTTGAAGAGTTATCCGGTCAAATAGAGCAAAAATGTGAAGCAAATTTTTTTTTTCCATAATTACAGACTTTTAAGAGCGGATATCTCGAAAACTATACAAGATATCAAAAAACTTGACTGAATAAGATTTGTAGCAAATTTAATCAGCTTTCACTTTTGTTAAAGTCTCATGTCGGTAGGATGCATAGTTTCTGAGATATATGCGAAAAACCTAAAAATGGGACCTTCAATCCCCCCCCCCCCCCTTCCCCCCGGCTTAAGGGCTACGGGCTATTTACCTCTATACCTTTTCGTTGCCTGGACTATCTTTCCAGTGTAGCCTAATAGTTTTAATTTTGTGAATTTCAGTAAGGTTATGATAAGGCTAATGTATCTACTAGTATCTTTTAAGAATAAAAGCATGTATGCGCTATTGTTCCAATCGTGAAATAAATATAGAATAAAAAAGTATAACTAAAACTGTGAATCCTGCCGTGTCTATTTAAAATAAAAAAAAAAAACTCAAATCGATACCGTAAGTTTAGCCTTTGATAACTTTTTTTTGTCTGGGAAATGCTTGACGCATCCTTCAACCACCGGGGGATCGAGAGGAAGGTATGTGGGACTCCTCCCTGCTCATTTCAGCCAGCCCTTAGGCCGGGTGAAATGAGTAGGGCCCTACCTAACGCCCTGAACAGGGCCACTAAAAACCAGACAACACTTCTGCACCGGTCACCCGGCGTACATTCTGAGGACCGCAGTCCCCCCATTGCACGCCGGGAGTGCGGGTGTGGTCGCGGCAACCGTTGCCGACTGTACGCGCAGTGGCCTTTGATAACTGCTTATACGAAATGATAAACTAAGAGAGGTAGGGCATAGCGGATTTCCCGCTCGAATTGGATCGCCCGTTTGGTGACGTGATCTCAACCTTACAAGAAGGTCACAGTGAAATGAACACTACCTTTTGGTGGTGTTGTGTTACTGTCGGTGAATAAGGTTGCAGTGCTTTACGGGGTAGGGGATTGGGTCAAGGTAGGCAAGGGCGGATCCAGGGAGGGGGTCATGGGGGTCATGACCCCCCTCTGGGCTGGGTCCATCTGTACCCACTTTACAATCTGTACTTCCAATCTATACCCACTGTGACTTGATCACGACTATATGACCTCCCCCTGGCGCCAAAGCTGGATCCGCCCTTGAAGGTAGGCAACGGTTAGAGTGATATTTATGGTATCACAAGCGCTATAAGCTATAGGGTATGATGGCCGCTAACCATCAGGCGGGCTATATGCTTATTTGCTACCATTATATTTCACACTCTCGGCCGCCCGCGACTTCGTACACGAAGAATTAGTTATTTGTACATACTTTTTAACCCCTGTTCACTGCTCGTTCCCCGTAGGTGATAGCGTGATAATATGTAGCCTATACATTGACCCGACTTTTTAATAATATTCGTACCAAATTTGCAGTAAATCCATGCAGTATTTTTTGAGTTTATCCCGGACATACATAGAGAGAAACAGACAAAAATTCTAAAAACTATATTTTTGGCTTCGGTATCGATTGTAGATCACACCCCAAGTATTCTTTTAAAAAAAATTTCAATGTACAGTTTTGACTTTCCTTCCATTTTATTATATGTAGAGATGAAAGAATGAGTTTTTATTATATTTGATAAATTACCCGTGGCCAATACGTTCGAAAGCTCTAGGCTGCATAGCTCGAACTCCATCAGCGTTGTCGCAGATTAGCCGAGCAATGGATGCTCCTTCCCGGATAGAATCCAATTGACCTGAAAAAGTAAAATATTTAAATAGAGCGATTTATTTATTCTTGTTGGAATTGTACCTCCACCATCCTACTTATATATGGATATAGAAAAAACCGGCAAAGTGCAAATCTGACCCACCCATTTATGGTTCCGTACAAATTTGTAGATATGCAACATACACGGAAGTATCTTTTTTCCTGTTCACTTAGAAATACTTATGATTTTTTCTATCTTCAAGGGATTGTAGATCTGAGTATAATTATGGTTTAAATTTCAACTCAATACCTCGACGCGTTTATGACAAAAAGAGACTTGACAGACAGAGAGACGGATAACAAAGTGATCCTATAAGGGTTCCGTATTTTCCTCTTACGGGACTTAAAAAGCTGATCTTCATATCAAAGGTGCTTACATAGTATGGTAGAGGAGTTTTGACATTTGAAGCACATTTGTTATTAAGTTTTATATCAATTTATTTAAGTTGTTGGTAAGTTATATATCGATATAAGTACGTGGTGTGGCAGACGTCCAGAAGCTTAAAAATTATAGTAGATATAATTTTAATGGTTATAGCATTATCAGTTATTTTTTATGTAACGTACTATGTTAAGCTTTTTATTATTTATATGAACAGAAACAAATCATTATAGAATGTATCGACAATACAGATCTCTTATAAGTTTTAGTACGAAAACCTATATCAGGCTTCTTCTATACTTTTCCACACATAATTTACTCCGGCTAATGGATACTTCAGTATTTACTTTCGATTTATATGATATAATTTCCTAGAACCATTGTGTTAGAAATAACAGCTGAACCTATATATTATGATTCTACTAAATACACATGTGAGAATTTAAAGTTCGTTTAAAAGGCTATAAAAACTTACGGCGCGAATTTCCCCGCGCCCGCGGCTGCGGCACCGCATCTCAGTGTTACCAACCCTTACCAAAATTTTCCCCTAAGTATTTTTTAAATTCCCCTAAAATCCCCTAAATATACATTTTTTTAAGTACCTACTTATTACCCAAATTCTTTCGTTGCTCATAAATTAAAAAGTTACATATTTAGTTACAGTAAATTATTTTATTGAATAAATACAGTTTCCGAAAGGACAATCAAACGAAAATGAGGCCGTTTAATCTTTTTTAGCTATTTTTTAACTTTAGTCCATACAGCCTTAAGAAACAACCCGCCACAGTCAGTTTAGTCGTTTCATATCGTTGTGCGTTCCATTCTACGCACAAAACTGAAAGAAAACACGCTTTGTTTTTCGATTTAATTGCAAGTTTTGATAAAAGCCCCTAAAAGAAACCCCAAAAAATTCCAGCCCTCAAAAAGTCCGTTTTAACACTTCTAGACCCTAAATCTGGGGGCAAAACCCCTAAGTTGGGAATCGTGCCGCAACTCTCGTAGAATTTGAAATCGAGGTACAACGTAAAAGCACGACGCAATTTACGCCCGCAGAGCGCGCGGGTGTTTGCGGCACCTGATGCGGACGTGCGCGGGACGCGATTTTCCGCAGTCGCGGCGGGTTTCGCGCGATCACGCAAACGTGGAGGCTGCGGCACC
This sequence comes from Chilo suppressalis, assembly GCA_902850365.2. NCBI lineage: Eukaryota > Metazoa > Arthropoda > Insecta > Lepidoptera > Crambidae > Chilo > Chilo suppressalis. The sequence continues at coordinate 13,776,397 of OU963906.1, read as the reverse complement.
GCAGAAAACTGCGTGACTGTGCGTCTCATGAGTTTTGAAATAAAACAGCACTGCGGCCACCCGGCTGCGTGTGCGGGAAAGAACCGCCTCGTGAGATCTTAGCCTTAGACGAATCCTTATCTCTAGAACTTCAAAGGAGCTCGAAAGCACATAGTGGAAGAGAGTTCACCTTTGAACAAAAAAAAACTAATATTCTCATCGATTTTTCAGAAGAAATGTTAAGCCCATTATAGTGAGTTATGACATGGCCCGTTCTCTCTCTTTTTTTTCAAGACGACGACGTTGTAAAGAAGACTTATTCCCCAGCAATAGAAATATAGAATTATCATTATACCTGATTTATGCCTTTTCCAAACGAATCGGGCAACAGGCGCCTATTCGATAAAAAAACGGACAAGTGCGAGTTGGACTCGCCCGGTGAGGGTTCTGTACGTCGGTACATACTATAATTACTCAGTTAAAGTCTTGGTCACCCTTACATACGCGCATACCGTTGCTTAACCTCGATAATTATAACAAATGTTTTTATTTCAAGATATTTTTCGGTCCTTGAAGAATTAGATGATATTACTTACTTACCAAATTTTATAATTGTAGGTCAACGGAAAGTACCGTGTTAATTTGATTCCCTTGAGAATTTTGATATATACGGTTTTTGCAACAAAATCGTTTTTAATTTAACTGGGAACTTAAATTTTTCCCCAACTTTAAGGGACCTCCGACCTAAGTATAGGGTTTCAATTTTCGAGTTAAGGGTTTCGGCAGAAAAACAGACGGACCGAAGGTCAATAAAGTATTCCTATAACGATTCAGATTATTTGCTTTTATGTACAGAACCCTAAAAAGTAGATTAATGTATCCACTGCAACTATTTAATTCCAAACCTAGAGGGATTGCCTTTTTTTTTTAAATAAGTACTATCTACGTCCGTATAGAAACCACAACCTCAGTTACTAATCGAACCGTTAAGCATTGGTTGGGTCTAAATTGTAGTTTGAAAACAACATTGACAAGCAGCCTGTCTCTCGCCTAAAGTAATAACCGAAAGTTCTCTATTGCTTTAAGTTTAAAGATTCTGATATAGTTTAAAATACGTTTGATTTTCCTCACTAATATTATTATTACCAAAAATATTTTTACTGGGAAATAATGTTGGCTTTTTGGCACTTGGCCCATGTGTCAATCTAATTCAGCCTTTTAAAACCACTAACAGACATTATTATACGAAAAGCTATAAGATAAGAGAAAAAGGAACCGTTCAAACTTAATTTAACAAGTTTATAAAAGTTTATCAAGTTTATAAAGAAAGAAGAGAGAATATCTGAAAGTCATACTAATATTATAAACACAAATGTAACTCTGTCTCTGTGTCTGTCTTTCACGCCTAAATTGCTGCTTCAATTTTGAATGGAATTTTAGAATAGCAATAAAGGGAGCGAGATAAAGAAGATGTTAAAAAACACATAAAGTTACATTTCGCCATGGAAAATGAACTTTGAAGGGCGAAAAGGAAAAATTCATGGGGCCATCAACTAGGATAAAAGCGGCCAAGTGCGAATCGGACTCGCCCAGGAAGGGTTCCGTAGCAGCAAGTAACATAATAAAAAAGTTCTTGTAGTTCGTTGTAACTTTCATCGATGTTTGAATAATATGTAGTGTATTTTGCGTTTTACGATTAATGACATATTAAAAAAAACTACTCACTAGATCTCGTTCAAACCAATTTTCGTTGGAAGTTTGCATGGGTACATCATATATTTTTTTTAGTTTTATCATTCTCTTATTTACATACATTTAAAAGTTACAGTTACATACATTTAACCACTTTGGAAGTGTCTCTCGCGCAAACTATTCAGTTTAGAAAAAAAAATATTAAAAACCTCAATATCATTTTTAAAGACCTATCCATAAATACCGCACACGTAAGGGTTTGATGAAAAAAAAATTTTAGTTACATTTCTAAGAATGGGGAACTCCCAAAATTTATTGCTTTTTTCCTATTTTTGCGTAAAAAAATTAATGCGGTTCACAGAATACATCTACTTACCAAGTTTCAACAGTATTTGAAATTTTCATAGTGCTTATAGTTTCAGAAAAAAGTGGCTGTGACATACGGACGGACAGACAGACATGACGAATCCGTAAGGGTTCCGTTTTTACCATTTGGCTACGGAACCCTAAAAAGGTATAAAAGCCAAAATTACATTCTTAAAAAGCACTCTGGGACCCTAGCACGAACCAATATCGAATTCGAATCGTTTGCGAGTCCGAAATGTCATTGTCTTACATATTCATCATAACTTACTCGGTGTAAAAGGTACAGAATAACTTACTCGGTGTAAAAGCGATCTCCTGGTCAGCACCGTTCTCATAGAAGAACCTGTCTCCGACCCTGGTCCTATAGAACTGCTCTGTGAGGATGCACAGGAACGTCGGCCCCGCTAGGGCGCCAGGTACGTTGTGTTCCAGGGAACCGGCCACCACGATCTCCACGTCCAGGATGCTCTGATACATGCTTTGAAGGACTCGCACGTTCTGTAGGGAGACGGGACATAGCAAAATTTATCCATAATAATTACTTACATAAAGGTCTAAAGAAAATTTTACTAAAAAGTCCACTCGGCTTCGAATGGAAGGTACCTGGATGAATGCAATTTTTTGTAGTATAATTTTCTTTAGATTTATAAAAATAGCAGTTTTATGCTTCAGATAAAAACTAAATAACATAACGTTAGCAATTGGAATCAACAAAATCGTATTGTTGAAAAGCAACGTATTTGTGTATTCAAAGGGTTTAAAATTCTGTGTTGGATTACTATCACCAGAAAAGATCTTTCGATGTGATTAAACATTTATGACCTAGACAACATGAGATCAACCCAAAAAAAGGTTTGAAGTTTGCGTCTCGGAATTCTGGGTACTGTTTAGGAATCTCATTAATGTGCAGTCACATTATTCAGGTTTTGTCGCGATAAAAGTTCTGACATTTCGTTTAGGTTTACGTGAAAGTAATATTAAATGTTTTGCTTCGACTGAGCTTAAGCTTACCTATTTATTATTCAGTTAAGTCCATTTATTATTAAACTTGCCCCTACATTGATGTCGTTATAAATATTTATTAAATTGAAAGTCGTCAACAGTTTTTGCTGATCAAAAACATTAAACTATATATACGAGTATATACTAATATTAAAATTACGGAACTGTTTTGTGGCTAAAACTCTCAGGTGATTACACTTAAAAAAAAAAATTTGTTCACTTCAACCCAGACTTTGCTTATTTTAATAATACATCATGAATCCATATGAGCCTTTCAAGTATATGACCTTTGTTATTGAGAGAACTTTGTTAAATTATCTTAGTTACACCTGTAAAGTGCTGTACTGGCCTTATAAAGAATAGTTAGTTGCATCAATATCTTATTTAGTAGAAACATGCAACTTTATTACATTAATAAAGTTCTATTGTAGATTTAAGTAATCCTACAATAATATCAACTAAGATCCTTGTCTATAATATGTCAAAATGTCGAGATGGTGAACTCAACCAATGATTAAGAAACTTCTTCAAATCCAAGAACAAATACTACATTTAACCAAGTCACTTACTAGCCACGAACTAAGATAATAGTTGGCCTGACAATGGTAGTTATTTATTTCAAATTTAGTCTTATCTAATTTGAATATTTAGATTTCTTCTGATTAAAGAATACATAACTTTATTTAACGAAATTATTAGTTGCCATCAACTAAGATAATAGTTGCCTAAGCAATGGCAAATTATTCGTTTCAGGTCGTCTTTTCCAATTTGATTATTACACTTAAATCAAAAATAAAGATAACTTAATTCAATGAACGCCATGGTTAGTTTGACAAAGTTTTAATTTAGTTTCACCCGCATTAATAAAGGTTAGAGTGAGTCAAACTTAAAAATTGGGCATATGCCGTCGTGGACTTTTTTTATAGAGCATTGAAGAAAACAATTTCGTCAAACATTATTTAACTTTAACCGTTTACGCAGCGTACGCAAAGGAAGCTCTGAAATGGAATATTTTTTCCCGTTTTTGCAACATATTTCATCGATGTTCTGCTCTAACTGGTTGTAGCGTGATGATATATAACCTTCCTCGATATATGCACTATCCAACACAAAAATATTGTTTCGAACCAGTACTACGTTTGTTCCTGCGTTCAACTAAATAGTCAAACAAATAAACTCTTCGGTAAATATAATTTGTCGGAAATATACTCTGTGGGTATATCAGTTATCTAGCTATTACCTTCCGTGACCGCAACTCGTGTATCTTAATAGGTTCACGAATTGAGATCCTAATAGGGTTTGTTTGTCCCCCTTTGGGTAAGGAACCCCAATTATAAAATAATTATATTTTACATAATTCTTAAAAGGCTTTCTCAAATATTCCTGAAAGGTTGAAGGTATGCACCTAAAAAAATATAATGAGTAAAACCAGAAAATAGAAACAGAAAGACTGCTTCCGCCATCAACGAAAATAATAAACTCATCGCAATTAATTGCTTGAAATTGAGAAAGAATGCCTGTAAATGTAACGTCAATGTGTCCGTGACAACAATTACACATTGTTCTGAGCCAACTCTCTGCTTGGGCAATTTTATACTTTGTGGTTTACTGTCCTACGTCTTCTCAGAATTTTCATTGAGAACTCAAATATAATTTAAACAATGGAGCTTATGCAGATCAGATAATTTAGCCAGGTTCTTGATCAGTATAAAACTGTATGCAAGTGCACATTTACAACGGATCATTACCTATCAGTAGATGGGTAAGTAATACTTTTAAATTAAACTGTCGCCAATGTACCGGTGGACAGGAACATTGCATTCTGTAATAATACACATAAACACATAATAGAAGATATTAATAATGATTTTTTCTCACTGAAAAATCAGGTCTTGGTGTCTAACTGGACTGGACAATACAAATTTATAGATCAAGCAGTTTAATGCATAAAATAAAAATACAACTAAGTTTTATATCTTACTTCTTTTTAATCATTATTTCTATAAAGTCTACAGACTCCCTTTTTTTACGTTATTACATTATTTAATGTGTATTATATCTTGTGTTTTACTGCGTTTACCTACTCGAAAACAACAAACCTAACCTTACCTATCTTTATATATATAATTCTTCTGTGAGTGTGTATGTCACTGAACTTCTCTTAAACGACTGGACCGATTTTGATGAAATTTTTTGTGTGTGTTCAAGAGGATCTGAGAATGGTTTAGATTCACAATTTGGTCCGCTGGACAACCCCTATTTTTTTAGGGCGGTACGAAGTTCGCTGGGTCAGCTAGTTTACTATAAAATAAAAGCTATTAAAATTATATCTTACTTCAGGAGATATGAAGTCCAATAAGTCGTGGAATGATTTTGGCACTGGTAGGCCACAGGCCGCTCTGGTCGCCACGTATGAGCCGAGACCGTGGTCCCTGCCTCGCTGTATGTCGGTCGCTCGCAAGTCCCCGCCGAAGGTGTTGTTACGCCTAAACAATATGCTGGCATGAAATTTTCTGACAATGAACATTATTAAATCATGTAATATGAAGGCAGGCAGGCTTTCTAGCTTTTCTTAAGCTGCAAGTCAGCGCCATCTCTTTGCATTGTAAGTAGGTAACACCACAATGTCAAATAAATACCTGTACAAGTATTAAACATTTGAAAGAAGAAATACCAATTATAATTTAGCATTTTAAGCAGCTTTTTACTAGTAATATTTTCTCTAGATTTAAACATCGTACAGTTACATGCTTAAAAAATAAAAAATATACCTAACTAGCAAACCCGGCGAACTCCGTTTCGCCACCAGATAGCTTCGTTTTATGTAACATTTCGTTTTGTGATTAAAAGATTTTTTTTTTTTAATTTTTCCTGAATTTTCTTTGCTATAAACCTCACGGAGCCCGAGACCTTTCCAACGAATGCAAAACCGTGGAAATCGGTTCGTGCGTTCTGGAGTTATAGCGTCAGGAAGGAAAACCCGACTTATTTTTATATAGTAGATTAACAGGCTTATTGCAAAACGCGGACTAAAGCTAGTATTCCTTTAAACCTAAATGTGTCTCTTTTGTGTAAACAAAGTGACAGCATTTAGTTCAGATTTAACATTAGTGTACGTTTTGTAATAAAGTGGTTACAGTTTACTCCAATGGCAAAGTAGCTAAAGCTACATTGTTAATACTTATTTCTACAGTACCTAATTAATATCAAAATTAGTCTTATTCTAAAATTCATGGTAATAAAGAAAAAAATATTCTATTAAGTACCGGCTGCGGTCCACAGAACATCTGATATGAAAACCTATGTATTCCCCACCAACAACATCACAGAGGTCCCCCTAGTTATTATGAGTTAAATCTATGTTTCTGTAGTTTATATGTTTATCAAAGTATAATATCATGAAATATATATAGTATAATATAATAGTTAGGTAGACTTAAATAAAAATTACACTCTCATGGCTACACCCAATTACGTCAGACATTTGTCATTAATACTGTTGAGTTCGAGTCTACTGCCGCCGCACTCTCACATTGTGCTCATGTTATAGTAACATTTGCACCAAATACAGTCTCGTAGCTAATGTACCCACATGGCTTTTGAATAAAAATGTTACCTAGCGTCCTAATCAAAGCGAGTTTGTGTCAGTTTTTGTAACACGAAAGTGAAAAGTTGTTATTGGTGAAACGTTGTACCAAAAGGTATTGCGAGTCTATCTGTGGTCTTGGATCCAACAATTGGTGGTCGAAATTTCAACTCCAACTTTGCCCTAAAACAAACATCAATGTGAGGCTAATTGTCAAAATAAATTGGCAGCTAGTCCCCTATTATGAGTGACAGAATATATAAAATACTTTATCAGTTCCAAATGTATGATATTCCCTAAAACTAATTATAGACTACTTTTAAGATTTGCTTTTACAGTCAACTATCAAATTTTGAAATTCCAAAAACACTAATTGCACACTTAGATGTTTTAAGCACACCTGTGACATAATAACTTTAGAATGTTGAAGATAGCTATAAAACTCATGAAATTGTAATACAAACTTTTAAAGCATATTATACTTTTAAAAATATCGATTAAAGTCTAACGACTGTTTCACATAAAGTAAGCAAGCCTATGATTAGATGTTGTAGTTATTTAAAAAAAAAGTAACTTAACAATCAATTTCATTCATAATAGATATGTGTAATAACAGCGTATACGCTACTGACAGCAATATTGCCGTGCGCTAATCGAACCTAACGTCACGCTATATCATACCCTTTAAAGATGAGTTCCCACGGAATTGTACCGATTTTTTTTGTGCATAATTTAACCTCTCAATATCTGGTTGTAAAAGTTGATTCATGTACCTATATCGAATAACTGCAGTTTTTCTATGTCGATCGCCTTGTTGAATACGTTGAAGATATTTCTTTTGACATGTAACGATTATACTAAGAAGAATATTCATAATTTTTTTAATAAGCACAGAACTGAGTTAGTGTTGCCCGAAAACTAAAGCACCTTTGATGCTCTGCCACATGGTTCTACACATGGCGTAAATATTACATAACGATCAGCCTAACTAACTGACGGGGCACAGGTCTTCGCTGAGAATGTATGTGCGTTTTTTAAATGGCTAGTATTTAATTGCAAATCAAAAAATTGACATTTTGTATAAAAATAAATTTCCAATCCTAAGCAAAATAAACTTATTGCATAGCAAAATAGTCACCGCAAAATATTGTTATATTAATAACAATTTAAGTTCGTGATGCATCGCTATTTATTTAAAACTAAAGCTTTTTTAAGAATGCATAGCTATTGTAATAATAAATATTTTATATCATTTTTTTTAAACAAAGCTGTCATATTTTTATCTCATACCTACAGCAGTTTACCTAAGTGAAACACCATTTTAATTGACATAAGAATCTAATTATTGAAGTAAAACTTCTTTAGGCACGCTTGACTTGGGGGGTAAACTGGCGAATGTGTTACGATTTCGCGTTACGATTACTGTTATTGGTGACTCATCAGTAAACAATGAACAATATCCGTCACAAAATACATGAATCTAGTGCTTGGTGGGTGATAACGGACCCAGCGCGGATTGGTGGGTGATAATGGACCCAGCGCGGATTGGTGGGTGATAACGGACCCAGCGCGGATTGGTGGGTGATAATGGACCCAGCGCGGATTGGTGGGTGATAACGGACCCAGCGCGGATTGGTGGGTGATAATGGACCCAGTGCGGATTGGGGGGTGATAACGGACCCAGCGCGGATTGGTGGTTTTTTTTCTATCAACAAACTTCAATTTTAGTTTTTGATTTTCAGATCATTGGAGCTAAAGAAATTTCACTTCAGTCGTATGGTCATAAACACACTCACTTTATTTTTATAACCATCAAAAGTGTCCCAAAGTTGAGCAAGTTTTGAAATGCTTAATGGGAAACCTGTTACAAAAATAGTTATTTTGTTATAAGTTTGAGTATTTGCGTCGAAGCCCTGCTTATTTTTCTATGCAACCGGTATATTATATATATTACCGGTATATTTGCTGTGCAATCAGTATATTTGATATGAAAATCATATTTCTGTACAATTAAACAAGTTTGTCGTTAAATCAGATTAGATGTATATTTTTAAATTATTTTTAGTACTAGTTTTGTTCAACAGATGTTTTGTTTGCAGTCAAATAATTATTTTGATGTAAAAAGTATTTAATTGCTGTAAATGACTTGATAGGTAATAAGTTTTCTGTTGTGCATTTAAAAATATCCCTTTTTAAATTAATTGTCATAGAATCTCTTTCGCATCTTTAGTTTTTTTTATTTATATATAAAAACTGTAGCACAATTTTTTTCGTTTCATTATTTTTGAAACAGCCCACGTATGTGATTAGAGCATACGCTCCATAATTTGAATTTATTGGCCCTTTGGATCTTAATCGCATCAAGGTTTATTTGCAAATTGTCAATTAGTTTACCTACAATTAACGCTGAAGGTTAACGACCAGTTAGTTAAAATCGCCGTTTGTCGTCAATGAATCTCACTTCGCACAAATTATGTAACTATGTAATAAAATCTAAGAATATAAATTACACGCACTTCTAATTATTGTATCATCATGAAACTTGGCAATTATATGTAGATTAGATGACAATACAATATTATGGTACCATCGAGCTGATCTGATGATGGGACTGGAAGGTGGCTGATGGAATCTTGGACTGCCTTCTTGTAAACATATCGAGTTTGGGCTCATTAGATTCGTCTTAACATGTTCTATTCATTTTCCTGATGACTGAAGCTAAAAATACTGAAATAAATTAATAGTTTAAAAAAACTATAAACACGCTTTTATTTACTGCACTAAAATCAAAAAATATGTATGTCTGTTTAGCCATGTTTATAGTTTATTTTAACATATGTATGTTTATTTTAACGCGGGACACTCCAAAAATATAAAACTCACGTGACCAGGCGCAGCAACGCACACAGCTAACTTCACTCTAGCGGGGCCCAGTATTCTGTAAAATTTTCACACGATCCGATGCGGATCCGCGCGTGAAAATTTTACAGAATAGAACAGCAGGTTGCGCGCTCGGCTCGATTAAAAAAGATGGACCCAGCATTCTGTTTTTCAACGTCTTCTCTTTTTAACCGACTTCAAAAAGGAGTAGGTGTTCAATTTGGTTGGTATGATTTTTTTTATGTAAGTACACCGATTACTCCGCCATTTCTGATCCGATTTACATGTTTTTTTTTTGTTCGATGCGGAATAGTTTCCATTTGGTCTTATAAAAGCCAGTTTGGTTCAGTAGTTTTGTTTGGCTAGTATTGAACTGCAAATCAAACCATCAAACAATTGACGACCTCTGTGGCCGAGTGATTTGTACGCCAGGTTTCATGGTGTCGTCGATAGGGCATAGAGAACCGATTACATTTTCGGAACAGGTTCTTTCAGGTACCTTCAAAACACAGTACCGGGTACCCGGTTCTTCCGGTTCTTTTGGGGTAAGTAATTTATTTAAAGGGTAGTTGATCAAATAATGAGGTACTTATTCAAAATCAATGAATATTTTTCATCAATAATCATGTTTTATTTATTAGAAACACAAGAATCTTTAAAAATTGCAATGTTAACAAAATCCATCGATTCTTAAATTCTGAAATTAATAACAATTAATTCAGTTCACAGTATTCATCAATCAAATCAGATTGGATATGTTTTTGAAGTATTTCATTTTTAGTGGGGGACCTTTTAAAAGTTTTGACCACTTTTCGAACTTTAGATATAAGATCATGATATCTGAATGACTGTTGAGGTCTGGATTCTGGAATAAGCGATCCGTTGTTGAAACGGGCGCCATCTTCATCATCATTTTCTTCTATGTCATTGTCGCTATTGTCAATTTCGTTACTAATTTCTGCTCTTCGCATAAGTAAGGCTATTTCTGCTAGAGTCATATTGTCTTCGATATCATTTTCTTGGTCGTCTACTACACGCGTCTACTACTACAAATTGGTGTCATCGTCAGAGTCTTCATTGCGTTTGTACATAACATCTATGATTGCCAGTTAAATGGCGTGAGCAATACATAACTGATGGCAGGCAGAACTTAGAGATATTTACCAAATGCAACCATTAGGCTACAACCATCGGTTGTGTGGGCGACAATATCTGTGCCTAAGCGTAATCCATATTCATCTAACTTGGGTTGGATTAATTGGACGCATTTTTCTGCGTTCATGTAACCGTTAATTCAAATTAGTCCAAAGGAGAATGAGCAAAATGGTCTATGAGCGGCCAACAACGAAATAGGTATTAAATGAAAGTACTATTACTAAGTACTAACTTTTACTATGAACGTAACATTGCAGCTCATTTAGAAAAAAAATACATATAGGTTAAAATACTTAAATAATAAATGTAAGAAAATGTGCAAACTCATTTTTATAAAATACATTAAAAAGTATTTCTAAACGTCAGCATACCGGTTACAAGACTCAACCCAAAAACGAGTTTACTACCTGAGTTCGAACGGACCAATCAGTGTTGAGTGGAAACAAAAGAGCCGAGGCGTGGGGTGCGCTTGCGCTACTCCGTGCAGTCCTTCGCTTACCCTTGTGACGTTGTGTACTGTGCGATCATCTACGGATTCTTTTTCAAACATTTTGACCTTGGCTACCTTATGGACACTGTTTCTTCTTAACCTGATAACCTGGCTATTAACTCTGAACTTCTGTTCATTTGTGCTTGTGTACTTGGACTCTGGACTGGTGTACGCCAACGGAACATTGATTGAAAAATGGCAGAAAATCGACCTATATGTGTTTTGTGCAATCGATCAGTGGTTAACAGAAGAAGATTAGAAATAACCCATGCTCTTTTTGAGGAAAATGCTGCCAATGCTCAATATATTATTGAAGCTATAGCTCCACAGCAAGTAAGTATTTTTAGACTTTATTTTTTGGTTGTTTTTACCCATGTGTGCCCACCTTATAGGGGTGATGGCCTAATCATCTGTCACGATGAGCACATGGGTTCTTTTCTAAGAATAGTTAAGTCATAATCAAAACAGATCTTCTCTCTCTTTCTCACACATGGCGCTTATGAAAACAAAGCCAGCGTTATCTAGCTTCGAGACATAATAGAGGCCAAACTCACTAACAATGCGTATGAGCATGACTCATGACTTGACGACCGCTTGGTTCAGTGGTTCGCAGCGCGCTTCTGAACCAAAAGGTCGCGGGCTCGATCCCCGCACGGTACAAATATTTGTGTGCATGAACATGTCTATTCGTACTGGTCTGGGTGTTTTCTATGTATAATAAGTATTTATTTACAAAAAAAAAAAGTATATAAGTATGTTTATCGGTAGTCTAGTACCCATAGTACAAGCTTCGAGCTTAGTTTGGGACTAGATAACTCTGTGTGGCCCAGAGTGACATGTCTGAAATATTATTATTATTATTACTCATTTGTCACGTGGAAAAAGAGCTCGGCATGTTCTTCACTATACAAAACATGATTAGACCGAAACTACTATGTTATAAACTATTTTCCTTTTCAGGTTGAATACAACGGCCGAGAATACATTTGTCGACCATGTTGGCAACGAGCTCAACGGGCTGTGCAGCCAAACAATTACCCTGCCCCGCACGACTGTGTTCTTCAAGTGGAAGAATATTCACGAGTGCCTAGCACCTCAGCGAATTGTGTGTTTGACAGATGCCGTAGTGTGTCACGTCGTCGAATGCCTGAGAATGTAAGGATTACTCTTCTGTTACATTCTAACTTATTCATACCAGACAGTGCCAGAATATGCGATGCACATTTAACATCGAATGATTGGGAGGAGCTCATTGATAGTCCAAATCTCAGACATGATTTTAACAGCACTCATTTTGTGCAAATACTAGAGCTTTTGAAAACAGCTGTTTTAAAAAAAAATATTCTGGACTTTGAAGATATCGAAAATATGGATACTAATGAGATTCATATTCGATTGGGCGTTAGCAGAGATCAATTCCATTCAATCTTGGAACAAACGCCTTCTTTGTCTGAGTCAAACGCCAAAACGAAACTAGCCATTTATTTAATGAAGTTGCGAACTGGTGATAGCAACGAGAGATTAGCCACGCTCTTTAACATAAGTAGAAGGACTCTAGAAAGGCATTTAAAAACCGCACGTGATGCTATATCTCTGGATTTTAAGCCAAGACACCTTGGACTTGACCATTTAAATAGAAGAACGGTCGCTGACCGCAATCTTATTGTACCAAACGCGTTATTTGGAAATCCCGAGTCGTCTCCAGAAGATAGGAAGGCAATAACAATCATGGATGGAACATATATTTACATTCAGAAGAGCTCCAACTTTTCGTTCCAGCGAGAGACCTACAGTCTACACAAATACGAGAATCTATTGAAACCGTTTTTAATGGTGTGTTCCGATGGGCACATAATTGATGTTTGTGGGCCCTATGCTGCTACCGACTCAGATGCCAGTATTTTGGAAAGAATAATAAATGACGAAGAAGGCACATTTCACTGGTTTTACCGGGCTGGCGATATATTCATTTTAGATCGTGGGTTCAGAGACGTCTGTGGCGATTTGCAGCGATTCAACTACAGTGCCTATATGCCCGAAACCAAAGACCGCGGTGCAGACCAGCTTACTACTGAACAGGCCAATAGAACTAGGCTGGTCACTCTATGCCGCTGGGTAGTGGAAGTTATAAATGGCAAGTTCAAGCGAGACTTTAAACTGTTTAGGCAAGAATATTTTAATCGCGCCTTAAGTCACATGTTCCAGGACTTCCAAAACGCAGCGGCACTCATCAATGCATTTCAGACACCAATACAAGATAGTATTTATGCATCGTCGTTCGTGAATATAATTAATGAACGCATTGAAATACCAAACCTTTTAGCGGACTATGTTATCCGTCATAACATAAATAGACAGAGGGCATCATTTGAAAGACTCAGCAGTGATCAACCTATTTTTGAAGACTTCCCGGTTTTTTCTGAAGAAGACCTAATTCTGTTTGCACTTGGCACATACCAAATCAAGTTGGCTCGCAGCTACTACGCTGAACACTTATTTGAAGGCTTGTACAATATTGAAGTATACCGAGAGCGTCAAATAAGTCAGCTCAGAGATTTTATTGAAGAAGAAGACATTTGGTTATTACGTGTTCGAATACAATCTAGACATGTGAGGTCCAGAATATATTATTCTTATATTGTAATTAACCGAGAAAGACAAAATAGAGAAGCAATTGCTCATTATTATTGCAGTTGTATAAGTGGAAGGCGCACAATCGGTTGCTGTGCACACGTTATGTGTATAGTGTGGTATCTGGCATGGGCTAGACATCAAGACGAGGATATTTTATTACCGGCATCAGAACTCAGTGCTATTATTGTACATTAAATGTATTAATGTACAGTGTGTCCTGATAACGGCATCCTTGTCTTGATGTCTAGCCCATGTACATGAAATGTGTTAATGTTTAATAATAGCACTGAGTTCTGATGACGTTATCATTATTATTATTGGCGATGTTTTATCATAGTAGTAAATGTATTTTTAATGAAGTCTACAAGCCATTTTATTTTATTTCCTTATTTTTAAGGCTAAACCTTAGTTATAATACGCTAAATCACAGACTGACATATCTAAAATAAAAATGTATTTAATTCTATTAATAATTACACCACAGATACAAAACATCTTGAGGGTGATTGTAGGGTGATAATACACCAAAAAAAATTAAAATTGTTCCTGGCCGCTGATAGACCAAGCGCCATACGATTTTGCCCATTCTCCTTTATGAAATGCACATTCTCTTAAAAATTTTGGTGAATGCAGTATTAAACTAGAGTTAGGCTTTGGATACTAGACTTTTGAGCTTGCGTGAGTAAACAAAATGTTTTAAAATAATAACCGAAAGAACCGTTAGACTCGTTAGAACCGGGTTTTTACATCTGAGAACCGGTTCTTTTAGATACTACCAGAACCGGGTTTTCCCGATTCTTTCGGTTCCGGGTAGAACCGGTTCCGATGCCCTAGTCGTCGACTCCAGAGATCCCGGGTTCGAATCCCGGTGGGGGCAGATGTTTGTGTGATGAATACGAGCATTTGCACTCCAGTCATGGATGTTTAATATGTATTACTATATAAATATACATATATATATGTATTCTATCCGTTACCCTAGTATCCCATAACACAAACCTTACAGTGTTTACTTTGGGGCTAGGTTAATTGGTGTGAGTGTTAGAAATATTCATTTATTATTTATTTATTCATAAACTTCATGTTAATTATATATACAACGTAGTCCGTGATTATTCAATTCCATAGCGTGCGCTTTTCAAAAAAATCGGGTGACAAAATGTTTACACAACGTGTGCACGTTTGAGTCCATGACGGAAGTTTTCAGTGGTTTTTTTTCACGATTTAGGTACTTTTGTCCTCCGTGGACAAAAGTTCCTCGTCTACGCAAGCCATAATTATGACTTCCACATACTGTCTTCACGTGCAAGCACTTCTCATGTTTTTTGTTATCTTAACAGTCTCTTCTTTTCATCCCATATAGGGCACATTGAGATATCACTGTTGTTCAAATTAGTTATTAATTATAAGGCAAATGCAAATCCATGAAAATGTTAACATAATAGACACCTTCAGCATTAGTTTTGATCTTTATAAATTTATCTTATTGTTTAATGACAGTAAGATTTTCTTCTTTTATTTAATTTTATCCTACTGTTAGATAGCAATAAAATAATTTTATTATTAGATGTAATGATAAATCAACAATAAGAAGAAAATAAGGCACAATTGGCACAATCAAGGCCTTGTTCACCTCTCGGTCGTCATATAAATTACCTAGAAATGTAAATTATCAGCTGTGCCATTTTCCTTGAATTTTCATACGAAAACATGTTGTTGCAGATTTTCAACATAAATGGAAGAATAACAATTCAAAATACCTAATTCAGTCTTTATTTCTTTGTACTTACGTCATGCATAATAATATCATAATATTTAAAGAGCAAAAATGCTACTTGAGATTATTATGCTAACAGCTCTCTTATTTGTTATCGATTTAAATAATTCGTTCAAAAATAACAATAGACCGATTGTAATACAATTATATTTCATATAATTAATAAAGACATATATTATAAATAAATTATTTTCAATTTTTTTTAGTGTATATGATGTTAGTCGCAGACCTTTACAGCGATGAACTTTACCGGGTGTGGGGACGGCGAGATCCTAAGGGGACCTCAAGCCGAGAATTGGCGACTGCTTCTTGAGGTATTCCAGGCGGATGGCATCTTCCCAAGGGGAGTTTCCTCTCCGTCTGGAGCCTCTAAACCACTCGAACCTGAGGGGGTCGGCTCAACTAGAGGGTGTCTCTGGGAGTCGGACCTCGGCTCAAGTTAGCCATAGTCATGCGAGGCGGGGAAAAACGCCCAGGTACGTACCTGTACCTGGTATATCGTGTCGTGTGTAGACCGGGTTTTCGCACTCTTATCCTACGGGTGCGGTTTCTGCCTAATGCTAAGCGAGTGTGCAAGTTTGCTAGCTGTGTAGTGTTGGTGTTTGTGGCCTGTGTGGGAGGAATAGGCTAGGCGCGTTGGCGCGGGTGATTTCGTCGTCGAGGTACTCTAAGACGTGCCTAGGCCGACGGAATCGGAGGCACTGACGATTGGAGGACGGGAGGGCGGACGTATGATAACTAATGGCTTTAACTACTAAGGGGTTCGGATGATGCGCGGCTTTTTTCAAAATTGTCAACTTATGCCTAAGTGACATTTTACTTCGCTTCCATATCAGGTGGAATAGCCTGTCGCGAATGAATGCTGCGCGATTACGAACAATCTTCAGATGAGGTGCAAACTTCAATCAGTTATCTAACGTGACTTCCAAGTACTTGACCCGGTGCTTTCAGGGGATAACCCGGTCAAATAATTGGATGCACGGATGAGAACGCGAGGGAGGTGGTGGCTACTAAGAAAATCGCGACCCTTTTTCTGGATTAACCCCAATACGCCATCTACGGATCCAATCGCCAAGGGTGGTATCACCTGATTGAAGTCTATTACAGACTGTTCCGAGAAGTCTATCGGAGGTATAGAGGGCGGTGTCATCGGCGAAAATCGTTCCGCCATCTCTATCGTTCTGGACTAAGTTATAATTGGCAATGCGCGGGCCACGAATGGACGATTTCAAAAACGTTTGTTGTACTACTAAAAATTTTGCGATTTCCGCACTATGACTATAGAGACCGTTAGCGTTGAAGAACGCTAACGTGGGGGACCGCGGTTTGATCCTTGAGGACGCCATTAAGAAAAAGGGATGGTGAGCCGTGATGTAGGGATGTTCGATATCGATTCGATTAATTGATTAATCGTTTGTAAGATTTTGCGCATTAATCGATTAATCTATAAATTAAAATAATCATTGTTATCGATTATTTTACATCGATTAATCAGTTCGCAATGACCTTCAATAAGGTCTTGTCAGTTCATACATTAACAATGCCTAAACATGAAACATGTCTCAAAAATCATCATAACAAGCTTCGACAGCCGACAGCTTTGTCCATACAATACCCACTGTTACTTTAGTCTTTAAAACCATCTCTGTCTATATGTAATAATGTATAACGTTTATGCAGTTGAAGCTACGTATTTTTCTTCTAGATGTCAAACTGGAACAAAATGTTCATTGTGGCAAAGGACCATAGTCATTTATTCCATAAATACAATATTACATTGTGTCGGAAATTATGATTTATTTCTATTTAGGTAACATAGAAATAAATCCCAAAAACAAAACCCTTACATAGCCTGAGATACTATTAAAAACCAATATCCAGATATTTATAGAGTGGCAATCAGACATTTATCAATCATTTCCACGTCTGTGCATTCTGAAAGACTATTTTCAGAAGCTGGGCAAATCGCCACCGACATGAGAAACAGATTGACTGGTTCTCATCTTTCGATGTTATTTTTTCTGTCATCCATAGATGAATCTCAATGGAAATGTTAGTGATTAAATAAACATTCTTATTTAAAAATTTTAATTCTTTTATTTCTAATTAATGTCTATGTAATTTTTTTGCATTTCGGCGGATCATTTATTTTCTTACAAAGACTGGAATTTTTCTTCAATTAATGGATTAATCGATATCATAAGTGCAATTAATCGATTAATTGTAATCGACACTGTAGAAATAATCGATTTCTCCCCCGTGCCTTGTGAGGCATCACGGGGGAGAGCGTCGGTGGCTGA
The DNA here is from genome assembly GCA_902850365.2 of Chilo suppressalis. Classification (NCBI taxonomy): domain Eukaryota; kingdom Metazoa; phylum Arthropoda; class Insecta; order Lepidoptera; family Crambidae; genus Chilo; species Chilo suppressalis. Next base: position 13,758,536 of record OU963906.1, on the reverse strand, counting down.
GAAGAAACCACCTTCCGCCATGCTTTGGGTGCGGGGGGTCCTAGTATGGTAGCGGGGCGGAGGGAGATCGTTCCCTGAGCGAGGTGGGCCGCGGGCGCGCTTGCGCCGGTCTTTGCTGTCTACGGGGCTTTAGGACAGCCGCGGTAGTTCGGGGTGTGCTGACCACCGCAGAGAACGCCCGGCGGGATTTCCGGTACCGGGACCCTCGGCCGATGGCAATCCTTCGTCACGTGGTCGAGCGTGCATTTGACGCACCGAGCACGGGCAAAATAGAACCGGGCCGAGTGTCCGCATAGTTGGCAATTATGGCATTGACCGACACTGCCATGCTTGCGTCGGGGCTCTACGCGGATATTTGACAGATGACAAATGGCCTTGATAGAGAAGATTTTCTTTCCCTCGGGGGAAGGATCGAGAATGACCAAGAAGAGGTCATACTGCCATTTGCCAAGGATTTAATCGTGTTCGTTTTTCAGCAGAAAAAAAACAAATTGATTAGGACATCATTTTGGTTTGTCGTCGTTAGATTTGTACTTATTCTGTGTAACATTTTTGAACTAAGATTTTCGATAGCAATGACTTTTTAACCGTGTTTTTTATTTTTTAGTTCGTGTACAAATAAACAAAGATACATTTACCAACCAAAATTAAATCAACGAAGATTCAACATTGAATACACCTATCTTTTTCATACCGTAGGCATTCATTCTGTTACGGAACAATTTACCCCGCGTATTCAACCACAGAATTAGGCAAAACTATTGTTATCCCTCTTGATTGTGCGGATTTAGTTTATTAACAAGCAAATCAGGATTTTGGAGCACAAAGGGATTGAAGTGTCTAGGGACCGCTATTAACTGATGCATGTTCTATCACAGTGGCTTTGTTTTGAAACCTAGTCCATTATAGGATCGATGCGGTATATAATCGTTTCTCCATAAATATAGTTGTAACACTCATTTGTGAAGGTAAACACCTTAATTTCAGAACTAGTGCTATGAACTTTTGTGTACAATTAATTGCTTAGGTACGTCATGTCCTTTGTTATATAATAAAGAGCTATTAATGTGACGATGTCGTGTATATGAAGCGGTTCGTTACGTTCATTAAAATATGGTTGGGTTGACTAATAACTAACGTCACATTTGCTTTTGCTTGTTTGTGATTGTATATCTCAATCTTCTTTCATTTTCCAATGCATTACATACATCACACTGGCGGATTCCGCGGTGATAAGTGAGTCTGTTTTTTTACTGCTGGTACTATTGATTAATTTTGACATTGGAATTTTCTAATAGTAATTACAAGCTAAAATCTCCTTACCTACTACACCTATGATGCGGAGTGAAGATTTGTATGTATGTGTAAGCTATGTATCTATAAGCTTATGTTATGAGTCATATTATTCGGTCACTTACTTGAAAAGGAATTGAGTAATTTCGCTGTCCCAGAACTGATCGCTGTAGTCTTGCGATTGAACGGTGAATCCTCGAGCTAAGTCCTCAAAAGCGTTGTTGAGCTCAAGTATGAGGGGACGGTTAAACCAGTCGCTGATACGAACGGAACCTCGCAATGCTCTGGATTCCGTAAAAAGCCTGTGTAAACAAATAAATAAATAAAACCTCGGATAACATCACGTCAATAACATCTCTCCTTATTATAAGAAAAAAAACTCCGGACACGTTTTATACTACATAAACAATCATTTAGATGGAATAAATTTTGTCTCTTTTTTCAACTTTCTGAAGAACCACTCAAACCAATGTCAATTCATACAAAATTTGTCTTAACATAGTGTCTTACATTTTTGAGAGAGAAAAAGAAAAGCGGAAATACTTATACAGTACTTATTGGAATAAGAACGCCCCGTATTTTTATTAAACAGGCGCGATACCAACTTAATTTAAATATCGAGATCTAGATTTGCAAATGAGGCGTTCTTTCTCGTGAAAACTTCTTATCTCCGTGAATTATGACTAAAAGCCCGTACATACGCAAGCTTTACATACGATTTGTATATCATTGCGCAGTCATAAGGCTGAGTAAGGTAAGAACATAGTTGCAACGGATCGATGAACCCAAAACGCCATTGGGGACGCGTGTAATTTGCCTCACCTGGACATGTTGTAAGTGAAAGCTTCACGTTTACAGTTTACTTACTTCAAGAATCCTCTGATCAAAGTGTGGAAATGTCTGAAGGCGGCAGTGGCGTGTTCGTCTAACACAGAAGGGTCCACATTGGGGTTGTAGTCGTTCACGTAACCATGCACTCCGGGGTAAATGAGTTTGTTCTTTATCATGTTATCGTGACCTATGGAAAATTTTAATATGTTTAACCAGTGTGGGAATATTGATACGAAATAAAGTGCTGTCCAAGTCTGATTGTATCCAACAACGAGAATTTCAGTGAGGAATATAACAAAGCATTTGGTTTTTCTTAACAAGCGAATGCGAAATTTTGTGAAATTACGAAATGCAAACTTTTTAATATGAAGGAAAGATATTTTTCAGTAGATGCAGGAAAATAGTTAGTTAGTCCTACCGTGCTGTCCTGCATCCCGTGAGGGGAAAATACACATCAAAGTCCTACAGCCATAAAAACAACGGCAACAGCTTCTCAATTTGCTATTTTTACGTTTTTATAAAGATAAAAAACCGTAACGATAGCGCTATTTAGTACTCTAAGCACGAAGCGAACCAATATCGAATTCGCATCGTTTGCGAGTCCAAAATGTCATTATTGTTAAATGTGTAGTCATTTATAGTTCTAGTTACGGACTTTGTGGCTGTTCAAGTTTCCATGCAAAATTTGACAATGACATTTCGGACTCGCATACTATTCGAATTCGATATTGGTTCGTGCTAGGGGTACAAAAGCTGTTGTCGTTGATACACGCGGTAGCTTTGTGGGACTAATAATAATATAATAATTAGTAATTGTAGTTTTTATTTTTTAATTTGTGTATTTCAAAGACAGGTTTTACGTTCATCTGTTACTATTAATGTTTTCTTCCAAGGTATTTTCAATGGGTAAGAAATTTTCTTCATCAAAGTTGAACGATCATTACTCTTAAAGTAACAAAACTATCTTAACCGTTACATTTTTTTCTAAAAATCATAAAAAGCACTATTATCTTGAGTTTTTCAGGTTGAACAGGTAGGTAGGTATGAACTAAAATTAGCACTTTAAAGTTCAATATTTCGCAAACGAATCCCTTAATCGAAATATAGTTTTAGGAACCCCTAAGTAATTTTAAAAAACCTATTCAACGATACCCCACACGATGGGGTAATCAAAAAATACATCCCCAGGTTACATGTAGGGGAGCTACCTTAAAAATATATTTTTCTAAATTTTATTCTACCATTTTGTCGGTGTTATTGATACACATATCTCCACAAAATTGCAGCTCTCTAGTGCTAACCGTCTCCAAGCAAAACGGTGGACGGACAGACAGACGGACATGACGAAACTAAAAGGGTTCCTTATCAGGACTACGGAACCCTAAAAACGTATCAAATTCATCAGAATTTTTATTAATGTAATAACAGAGAAGGCTCCCCGTATATTGGTGTAGTATGGGATATAATGTATACATAATATGGAAGTATCTAGATCGTAAAAATATTGAAAATTGATTCATAAGGATACTTGAATTTCAACTTCGTTTATTCAGTTTAGGCCGTTACAAGAACCTATAAAAGTCTAAATGCTATGCCTCGTAAATCATTGGGAGACCTTGTACTAAGAAGATCCGGTGAAAAACTAAACGAGGGCTGTTTTTTCCACCCTTTCATGTTTTATACTACCTAAGTACTCATTTTGAAAAGATAAAATAAATACAATCACGAAGTCATTTCTTATTACAAGTTTTAAGATAACTTAAAATTTGTATCATCATTACATTGGCTGTCGTGGCATACAATACGAAAACTTAATTTATATAAGCAACTCACCCAACAAAATTGGCAAGTATTCATAATAGTTGATGTGCTGAGTTATGGCGATGAGTATACGGCGAGCTTCCTGGAATATGATCTCGTCACCCCACTGCGGGTTGAGGCTGCCGAGGGTGTCCGCTATGCGGTTGTGTTCACGCATCAATATGACTTGCAGCACGGCAAGCTGGGGACTCTGATTGACCCTGATGTCACCTGCAGCAATAACAATAATAAGAAGGACAAATCACAACAATCGTTTAATACCAAAGCTAATTAGTTGAGCTGGGTACTAAAGAGAATGTTGTTTATGCTAATCACACAAAGAGATGGAGAGCTCAGAATCTTTTTCAAAGAAGGCAGAAGCGCTGCTATTACACCAAATGTCACGTAAAAATGTGAATAGTATTTTTCCACAATCAATTTGCATGTTATGGTTAATGCATTCGAAAAATTACTATGTAACTTTTTAATAAAGATTTTGAACTAGAATATCCTTATATTACGTTTGGCTCCATATCTGATTTAAACTCATTCCGGGTGGCTCCACAGTGAAATGTCAATTTAATTAATTAGGTGCTACTGCTCATATGTTAAAAGCAATATAAACTTGTTGTCTCTTTGTTAAATTTATGTAAATGATGTTTATATGAAATAGGTTTTGGCAAATAGGTCTAAAATATAGGTATCGAATTTAATAATTTAAGAGAGAGTATACAAAAGACAATACAACTTTGCCACGATCCAATAGGCATGTAGGTACCTAGAAAGTTTACACAATTTTAGTTTAATGATCAAAAGTATCTTCTATCTAACTTAGCTGGTAAATGAAAACCCTTCAAAGTATATAAGTATATGAACGATATAATAGTTAATTGCAGTGCTCCATGGTAACGAAAATTGGCGTGAAATGACTTTACGATGAAAATCATATGTCGGATGATAGTATGAAATAAAAAAGAAATATCCGGAGTTCTCGAACCTTTTCAATAGCTTCTTATTTAGCGGTTGAATCGAGCTATTTTCAAAGAATTGTATTTTATATTGATCCGTCTATCGTGCGGGGACTAAGTTCTTTTTCTTCCTCAAGGTTTCCATTTGAGCGGAAAATTCTGAGCTTTGCAATGGGACTTAGGGGAAACTGAACATAGGATTAAAGGGTTTGAACACCTTTTCAATATTAAATAACATCAATTATTATTTCTCAACTCAAGAATTTGGCTATTTTTCGTTTGAAAAACATGGAGCTTTGAAAAAATATATAAAAAACTTAATAGTTGTAACTTTTAAAGAAAAGATACAAACACTTTAAAGAAGACATTCTAACTCCTTGCACTATATACTTGAATCACTGCATTGACTGCTGGTTGCAGATTTTACGTCTACAGATGATTGTTTTTTTTTTTCAGTAATGCAGCAGTTCTACATAAAATGCATTTCGTTAATATTTCTTTAAATTAGCAAATAAAAATAGTATCTTAACTGTTCTGCAAGATGAAATATTATAATCTGTATGAGTGTAATAGATAATATGTTGAAATAGGAAATATTTCTACCATCAATAAACAATTAAATTTTATTCTAAAGTACTGTTAACTTACTGTGTAATCAAGCAAGAAGCACAATGATAACGATTTGTTAGATTGAATAGAGTTGCGATTGACATTTTTTTTGTTATAAAATTCTTATCTTCTTATCATTTACTTAATTTTCTCAAACGTGTATTTTCCTGCTACATTTTTTACTACAAAATAACACAATTGGAAAATGTCTCTTCTTTGGAAAACTTAATAAAAACTCAAAAAAATATTAACCTCAATAGATCTCTGTTCATTTAAATCTTCATGAAACTCACTTTCTGTAGGTATTACTTTAACAATGCTAAATTTTATAATTTTTGAAAGATCAAATCAGAGTTTTGAGGTAGCAAGTGACCCGATTTATTTGCCGTCCAGTGTTTTATATTTAACTCATCAGTCAAATATCACGGTTCATTTAGCAATTGAGCTAATGCAAAAGTAAGACTGCTGTTCGAGTTTTGGCCACGGGGATCACTCGAACATGGTCAAGAGCCGGCCTCCCTGGAGGGCTCGGAGGGGCGCAACTATTTTTGTAGACGAGCGACATTTCTAAATAAATAATATAGTGAAACAAACTGTTTCATTTACTCACCGGTCAAATAGCACGGTTCATTGGGTGATTGAGCAGATTCACAAGTGAGAGTGATATTTGGGTCTTGTGGGGGCCACTCGCGGCCTCGTCTCACCACGGTTAGCAGCCGGCCGCCCTGGAGGGCTCGAAGGGGCGCAGCCTGTGTGGCACTACTGCCGTATACGAGCGACATGTCCATGTAAGCTGTCACTGTTGTTATCTGTGAAAGAATATACGATTTAAACGGTAAAAAAATAGGCTGAGACCGAGTGTGTACATGGTGATCTCTTATCTTCTCTTCTCAGGGTCTTGAGACTCGACTCGTGGGTCTCGGTGGCTTGTCAGTTTCTGCACCTGTGGCAAAGGATCTCGTTTGATCTCGCAAAGAGAGATGAGAGCAAGCATGTACACATTCATAAAGTGCCCCTTCGGGTGGGACTCTCAACGAGAGGCCCTCGGCTAGTATGTACAGCCGCCACCAGTCTAGGTCGTATAGCGCATTTTGCTGTCTTAGTCTTTTCCATTTGGCGAACGGAAAGAACGGAACCAAATAAAAAACAAAGATAATGGACTGCGCGTTCCTCATATATGCTGAGCGTTTCCTTTACAGCTGTTTGGTAATAAAAAAAAACGGAAGGTGTATAGTTCATATTATCCTTTTCTCTCTCTTGAGAGTTCTCAATTGTTCAGTCCACGCTCTATGTAAAACTTGTGAAATTGGGCATATGTGAAAGAAACGAAGCGATAGGATGGTTCATAGTTCATCTATGTGTAGGTAGAGGTTTCCTACATAAAAGTTGTCAGTTTCATGCGAGTGTCGCTCACTCCGTTCTTTATGTTAAGGGTTCCAGTCAAAAGCTCAATACAACAGAAACAACGCGAACATAAACTTTTCAGTCCCCGAAAGTGAAGAAACTTGTTCTAGGAATTTGATTAAAGAAAGGTCTCGGGTAGTTTGTTCCGCATTGTACTTATATTTTTATAGAGGTATATTTTACAGGTGTTTCATGTGAAATAAACTTCGTTTCGTGTACACGAATTCATCATTTGTCTGTTATATTGTTTAAGCATTGCAATTACATAATTTTTACTTACCTTTTTATTAAGCGTACGTTCTCGTAGCATGCATATAAAACAATTGTTTCTAAATTAATATGTTAATAACAATTTAGTGTGAGCATCGATTATTAGTTACTCAAAAAAATAAGAAATAAAAAAAAGATTTGAAAAAAGAAGAACAATAATTCAGCAAATTATTTTAATATACCTGAAATTTGATCTTGTGTAGGGCTTAAAATGGCGATACTGCAATTCATCAGAATACAATTAATTTTCTGAGGTTAATTGCAACATATAAACGTAGAGCATGGTTTGCTCGGATCGCGCTCAGTTGTAATCTAGGGCTTAGCTTTAATAACTGCCAGTAACAAAATTCAAAATTCGAATATATATTCATTGGTTTCAAATGAATTGCAATTTCAACTTTTGCTTCCCCGGGTAGATTCGTGCTTGATCGATAATTTAGCAGTCTCTCACAATCTCATGTTGTTTATAATAACTTTAAACTAGATTAAGATGTACTTTTGGATTATTACTAGCTGACCCAGCGAACTTCGTACCGCCATAAAAATAGGAGCTGCTGGTAGAAGGGTGAAAATTTAAGCTTGTATGTATTTTTAATGCCACATTGTAAAAAAAATACCAAAAACTAAAAATAAAATGTTAGGGATAGACAACCTTTATCACTTAGGGATATAAAAAATAGATAGTAGCCGATTCTCAGACCTACTGAATATACATATAAAATTTCATAAAACTCGGTCAAACCGTTTCAGAATAGTATGGTAACTAACATTTTGAAACGAGAATTTTATATATAAGATTATCATGCTTACTGGTTGAGCGGGTACGTTGGGAGGTGAACATCCTCTGGAACGAGTGCTAGCAGTCCTGACGAAGTTCATGCACCGAGTGCCTTGAGGTCCATGCACCGGGTCGTTGGGTGGGATCAGGATGGGTGCACACGTAGGATTAGTCCCTGCGTCCGGTGCCAATTGGCCGTTGTCGTCGCAGCATGTGACCATGTCCTTATCTGTTCGCGATGTGTTAAAAATTAATAAATAATAATAAATATTTCCTACACTCACACCGATTAGCCTAGCCCCAAAGTAAGCACTGTAAGGCTTGTGTTATGGGATACTAGGGTAACAGATAGAATACATATATTGTACATTATAAGTATATTTATATAGAAATACATATTAAACATCCATGACTGAAGTACAAATGCTCGTATTCATCACACAAATATCTGCCCCCACCGGAATCGAACCCGGGTATAAACCACTCGGCCAGGGAGGTCGTAATGTTGTAAGTATTAGTTGATATAAAAAATCTGGCATTACAAATATTATTTGGAATTTAAGTAATTGAAACCTTAAATAAAGAACACCTACCACATTGATAAAGATATTATTGGTTCGACGAGAAAAAGTTACATATAAAATCTTTAGTAAAAATCAGAGAAAAAAACAGTGACCAGTAAACAAAGCAGTTATTAACGTATCATCTAGGGGTTGTAATAATTACCCAAAAAAAATATGCGTGCACGGACCACACATCTGAAGTGAAACTTCTTTTCATAATCATTCATAATCATAATCAAAATCATTTATTCAGTTTAGGCTGTTACAAGCACTCCTGAATGTCTAGAAGCTACGCCATCGGTTCGTAAATCTACGGCGGGAAAACCTAACATTAGGCGGTGCATAAGGTATAGGGGAATGGAGCAGCGCACGCATCACTCATACATATGTATTGTCGCATGTGACGCTCGTAGCGTTTCATGCTCGTCGGGAAGAGCTGCGCACGCATTCCACACACAGTCGTGTGACGATCGTGACGCATTTCCGTTTCATCTTTTCCATAGGATTTTTCCATTTACACCCCGACAAAAACAAAACTTAATGTTAATTCAAACTATGAATAATGTATGTTAATGCCAATGATGAGATGTTGAATTGATACAGAATTTCCAATGCTACTGATACTTACACGTAAGTAATACTTATGTTTGAATATTTACACAATTAAAGCAGGTACCATAACTAAACATTTACACAAAGAGGAACCTTCCACATCGGGTCGCTGTGGGTTCGTTGCGTTTCGTTTCTTTTCCGAATCTGAACAGATTCTCTACAGTCGAACACAGAACCTCCTCCTTTTTTGAAGTCGGTTAATGAGAGCTTCATCACGGAGTCGTTTCAGTAGAGATTCTTTACCGAGCATCCGCTGTGTATCCACACAGCTCTCTGTGCCGAGTGCTACTGAACCATTCGACTGGCATGTCCCGTCACTAGCGCAAAACAAAACTGTAGCAAGCAAAACGAAACGATACCGCATTAAAACCGAGCCGATCAAAAAGTGGTTCTCGGTAAAGAATTTAAGTAACCGAAACTGAAACGGCCTGCACCGACTCCATTACGCCTTAGTGCCTTAGTCATGAGGGATGTGAGGTTAATGGAAAATAATCGATTAAATTAAAATCATTTTTTCTTAATTCGAATAATAAGTTCTTTCGAATAAATTTTTCATCCGTAACATAGATACGAGCTTTTTCTCAAAATCGATTTAAACACGTAATTTATATAATCGATTTACTAAAAATCGCTTAATAGTACTATAAAAATCGATAATAAAAAATCAAGTCAAAAATAAAAAATCGATTATTTTAACATCCCTAAGTCAAGTGTAATGTCGTCGAATTCGAATTGACAGAATTTAAGTTTATCTATAATTGTTAGATGTCAAGTATGCTCGATAGATTTTAGCATTCAACTTTCATGATTGAGACGAAACAAAATCATTTTGTAAAGAATTGCGTACACTACTAGAAGCTCTAACTCTTGATTGAAATGTTTGAAGTTGCATCAAGAGAATTTCACATGAAGTTAGCTTCCAATAAACTTCACGTTACATACGTTGTCCCTTGCGTTTACGCTGCATCGATGTTGTGAATATTGAATGGCAAAGTAATTTTTTCTTGCGAAAAGTCCCAATTCTATTGTCGATTCATCTAGGTATATCGGTTTCCAAAATGGATTGGATGAATTTGCTATTTTACTTTTGGTATCAGCAATCGTTAATTCTATTTATGTAAGCACAGTAGATCTTAGACAAATTAGATTACTGAATTTTCTTAGCTGGCTATTTATTTGTGGCAGATGATTCATTAATGGAAGGCGTTGATGATAGTCCTCTTGGAAAAGACTCTTGAAAAGATTTAGAGCCTTGTCTTAGAGGGCACAGTTTTAATTAAGCATTTTCACACACAAACAAAACGCACTCTGTTATTGCCGTAGAAAAACAAAAGAAAACTGTTAAAATTTAACGGTTTCATTACCACCCTTCCTTGGCGAAGCCCCATACGAGCTTTCATTACTTCCTGAAAATCAAGTTTAAATTTATATTTTCCTTTACTAATCATAAAAATCTATTGAAATGAGAAATATATTTTCAGAATCCACCTGGTATTATTATATTGAGATTGACCATTTTAAACATACTCGTATTTACTAGGAAATCAAAACATTCTAGTGGTTTCACATATGTATAATATTAACCGTTACATAATTATACATTAGTATTGGCTGGGCTAAACTTGATTGGTCCCGTTATCTGAAAACAATAGTGACAGATTTTCAGCCCATCCCGTAAAATAGTTTTTAATACTAGTTGTTAACATAACCTAATTACATTACTTTTATATTTCCTCTATCTTCTTATGTCAAACGAATAGTTTTTACTCGTCATCAAAGTCATAGTAATAAAAATTTATTAGCGTAGTAAAGTTGTTTTTGACAAACCAGACTTATAAAGCATTATGAAACGATTTTACTATTTCTAACAAGTTGATTGAAAGTACGAGTAATTTTAATACGAAAAATGGTGGATAAAAGTTTTTTAGAACATTTTAAAAAAGGGACTAAAAGGACATTGTTCAGCGTCCATACATAGTTAGCCTAAGAACCAACAATCATGAAATATTATTTTCTAGGTTCGAAATCGTAAATAAATGACTGTAAAAACAAAGATTATTGACAGACACTTCTGAAAACTTAAATTACTCTTATTAGGAAAACTAAATTTTTTTTTGAGGTTATGTTTAATATTCAATGAAACATAGGTCAACCTATGAACTAAGTATGAAATCAGTATTAAGTGAATTAATATTACAACTAATTCATTTTATTCCGTGCGATTTTAAAGAATAACTATTAGGAAAAACTTGGTTAGGTAGGAATCATGAATAAAATAAAAACTGTAGTTTTGCTTCTTATTTATTGACTTTTTTTTCACATAATTGTATCATATTGTGTATTGTATTTATTTGTATATCACATGTATATTGTGTAAATATGCAGCGTGAATGTGTATCAGGTGTTCTTGAATAATTTGGCAGTATGATCCTCTCAGAATGTTGTGGCACAGGTTCACTAGCACTTGGTAATAAGGGCTCTGCTCTTTGGTAACATCGATGGCATATTAGATAGCCGAAATAGTTAAAATAAAGGAAAAACAATCGCAAATAAACACACACAACAGGTAATCCGAAACGAGAATGCACTTTCCGATATATTATAATTATACTACTCTTTGGAATGCACGAATGCCACAGATTACTACGAATGCAAACTGCCTGCACCACAACCACAGAGTAACGAGTTTTATGCCGGCCCTTCACTTGACAACAGTTTATCCTTGTGATGCTTAATAAGGAATTTTAAATTTCAAATAGCAAACACGAATAGTCAAGTGAAGTGCCGGCTTTAGGAAGAAAGAATGTTTTGTTTGCAGTGCTGTCATAGATTATACGCATAAAATAGTATTTATTGTCTCAGATTATTTTTTAACTTTTTAATTTAGCTTACTTAACTGGAAGTGTCCGTCACAATCTAAATACAGATAATTACCGCAAAAAATATACTAAGAATTATCTTATGATAATTCTTGCCCAATGCCCAATTGGTGTTGGTTCTTAGGCCAATTTTAACATTGTCCTTTGAGTTTATATTCCAAAGATGCCGTTCGTAAGTTATATGTAATTTTGAATGGTAATACACATATAGGTAGCGGCAAATTTCTTGAGTAAATCACATAAACTTGCGCAGTAAAAGTGTTTGTTGCTTTCTTGTCTATGGTCTAATACTAAAAATATTATTAATTATTATTTTATATTTTTAGTATTCAATTAAATAATAATTTGAACACTTAAATCTTATTCCAAACTCCTTGCGTTAGTTCGTTCACACCCTCATTGTTGAATAAAGATACGAGGTATGACGCAACTGCTTAACAATACAACACTGGAACGTTCATTCTACCGTGAGATTGGAGAGTACGTGTTCAATTTGTAACAAACTTTGTACGGTAACCGGCGGAAAGAGATAGAACAATCTTTACAGTTACACGATTTACATGATAATACATACGGACGTCGATTTGTCAGCATTAATTAATAATAGGGATGGGATGACGACTTATTTTTTTTATTTGTTTATCACGTAAATTACCAAATTAACTAAATGACGTAATATTCTCACGCTCCCACCAATAAGCCTTGCCCCTAAGTAAGCACTGTAAGGCTTGTTTTATGGGATGCAAGGGTAACGGATTGAATACATACGTAGTATATTTTATCCAGATATACACATATATATAAACGTCCATGGCTAAGGTACAAATACCTTTTTTTCGTCACACTTAAATTTTCCCCACCGGGATTCGAACCCGAGACCTCTCAGTGGCGACCCCTTGAAACCAGTCCAGTATATACCAGTCAGCCAAGGAGGTCGTCAAAAAGTATTGTACACGTATTTTTTCATTATTCAGTTAATCATTAATTGAAATGTCGCATGACGCAACGTCTTCGTACAATTCTTACTTAGAAGGGACGTCACGATACCCCGCTACCAAACTTTGCCGCGCTTCATCTTTTAAATTTTTTATTTTAAGTATCCATTATATTTTGATAATGTAAATGACGGAATAAATATAATGTAATTTTTTTCAGGTCCGACAAATGACTCCACCCCACCTGATGTTAAGCACTGCACCTGGTACTGCAGTTTTACCTGCCATACCAGCCATCCTTACCTAGCTGACCTGCATGTTGCTTCTCCACGCCTCTTTTAAAGGACCCCAGGTTATAAGAAGAAGGGAACACGTGAGCAGGCAGAGCATTCCATTTACGGATAGTCCCAGAAAGAAATGAGTCACCAAATTTCTTTGTACGCGTTGGAATTGTGGCCGCAATTAGACGGTGACAACGAAGGCCAGCGCACGTGGTCCTCAGAAGAAAATGGGAAGGTGGAATAAGAGCGAATAGCTCCTCAGAACACTCGCCGTAGTACAGACGATAGAACGTTTAATTTACTTTACCCCGTCATCATCCCTATTACTCGTCTCTGTTGTTAAAATCAGCAGTTGCTGTAATTTTTTTCATTGAGCTCAGTTTTGGAAAACTGTTGTTAGCTGTCATCTGACACCGGTCCACTATTGTTTCCTAACAAGACCCATCATCTAACGTAATTTGTGTTCCAACAGTACTAATTGTTAAATACAAATAATACAACTTACTATGATTTCACATTTAAATCCGTCTCATTGTAATTTTCTTTTGATACTCTGCCAATACCAACGACTAATTTAGAGCTGTCTTTTTATTATGTAGGTAAAGGAAAAAAGTCTTAATGCCCAATAGAAATCAAGTATTAACCTTTGAGGAGATCGATGGCGCAGAGGTGAGTGTTCAATCTGCTATCGAAGTGCTTAAGCAGATTAAAGAATTAACTTTCGCAATGGTCGGTTATAGGATGGATGGGCGATTGAATATTTATTATCTCGATGTCCTCCGTGTTTCAGCCATCCGAACGGCCATCGACATGTTAAGCCATTGGTCCCAGCCATTTATTTTTTTCATCCAGCCATTAATTCTATTCAAAGGGAAGGCCCGTATCTCAGTAGCTGGGACATTAATTTGCTGATGATGTTGATTGGGAAGCCAAACATCTGTATAGTACCTACAGGAACGAAATACAAAAGGCATGGCCTGGTTAGTAACAGCACAGTTATGTCTCGCTGTTCGTTTTGCTCATCGTTCCATCGTTGTAATCGTTGTCTATATTTGATTTAATTTCTTATTCTATTCTGATAATCTGCCACTTGTTAAATAAAAGTTGATATATTTATATATTTATATCGTCTTTAGAGCATTGATGTGTCAAGGTACGTCTGTTAATCTAATATAAAAATATCGACGTACGAGACGGATGCACTAAAACTACATGAGGGACATCGCTTTTTAGCAACATGGCTTCCAGCCAACTTTTGGAGGTTACATATTTCATGCTGCAACTGCCATGGTCTCGTAAACACAGTCACAAGTCATTGTTTATTTAATTATGTCTTCCGTAGCTCATGTTTTATTACTAAATTGGAAAACGGCAACTAAATTCCGTCTTATCTGCAGAACGCATAATATCTATATAATAAATAGAGGATACTTGAAATACACATTTTACATCTGCCCCCCTAGCATGATCATCGCGATATGATATATAGCTCGTTTTTACCACGCTAAATTGTCAAATTACTATGAAGTTTGACAGTTAAACGCGATAAAAAACATGATATAATGTAAATTGTGTACCCGTAGCATAAACACCACAATTTACATTATATCACGTTTTTATCGCGTCTAACCGTGAAACTCCATAGTAATTTGACAATTGAGAGTGATAAAAAGATACTATAAATCATATCGCGGTGCTCATGGGATGCTGCTACGGGGTATGTAGAGAGAGAACCGAGTACCTTATATCACTGTCCTTACACTAGGTACATACACGTTCATAATATAACACCACGCCATAAGTTATTCATAATTATGTGAATCGTGGCGTAAATGTTGATCAAAAAAAGAAAAGTACACGAAAAATAATAAGTTTCCTTTATCTCCCAGACTAGAATATTCGAATTTATACCAGAACAGTAGATCTCACAAAATGGTTTAAAAATATATACCTATATTATACTTACGTGTCTGTGCGACTCCGGCAGTAAGAGACATGTCGTGGGTAATGATCTGACCCCATTGTTGGGTAACCAAACTGAACAGTGGGTCGATCAATTGCCTGTCTGGGAAGAGACGCACACTTATCTCCCTGGCGTTGGGGAGTGGTAACCCAGAAGCTGCTACAGGCCACGAGCTGATACCTGCGATAGAGAGATAAATAAATAAATATTTTCCACACTCACACTAATTACCTACCCAAAGTAAGCACGTAAAGCTTGTGTTATAGGACGCTAGGGTAACGGATAGAATACATATACGAATAAAACATTACTAGCAAACCAGTGAACCAAATGTTCACCAAAAAAAAAATATTTAATTAATTGAGAACTTCGGAGATTTTGTGTGGTTTCGTTTAAAATAGAAATCACGTGATTTCTCGAAAACCGGAAGTGCTACGTTACTCACATCCAGTTTGTAGTCTTATCAGACTATTCTTAACTTATAACTTAAACATTCTCTATATCTATCTCTTACGGTTTGGCCGCTGAAACAGCACCACGGACGGACGGACGGACGGACTTGTCTAATAGATAAGAGATAATATTGTCACGCGAAATATTTTGTCCTATTAATAATATTAAATGTGAGTTTGTAAGACTTTATCGCTATAACGGTTTAACGGATTATGATGAAATTTGGTATTTATAATTATATTTTTTTTTATTACCTAGATTGAGACAAAAGTTCTAGTCTTGTGGGATTCCCAAAAAAAACTAACCATAACGCAAACGAACTCGCAGGCGGAATTAAGCGAATAATATTAGTAAAATAATAAATTATGATTGACACTAACAACAAGACACTTAAATAAAATCTATTATTTAAGATTTGAACTCAATAACAAGATAGAGATAGTTTGCAAATAACAAAAGTAAATTATTCATGAAACTAAAACGGGACAGGAATCTATCATTGTTCAAAACTACTAAGAGTACTTGCACAAATATGTCTAAGAACTTACTTGTCTTAGATCTTGAAAGGGCTCTTCAAGTTGGTTATGAAACGCAGATGTCCATGGCAAGTTTTCCACTAAGATCTTAATTTATGAAAAGCAATGTTTAAGAATGTTCAACGGTAACGAAATTTTCTAGCATATTTGTCATCAATGAAAACTTGGCATCATTACCTACCCAAATGCATTAGTTGTGAAGCGATAGAATAAATATTTAAGATACATTTTCTGATTTGCGTTTTTCTTATAATTCCTAATATAAACATTTTTTTACTAAGATTGCTTTGCAGCCTAAGATATACTTAAAAAAAATAGCATGGCGAACATCATACAAAGAAGACGCAGCTTCGAATTCTGCTGACACCTTGATAGCGAGGATCTGGTTAAAACTTTCTTTAGATTTATAAATTGTGCAGATTAATACTTAAAATTTAATATAATAAATCCCTAATATATTGATATAACAATCTCATATCTTGTTTTTTAAGTTTTCACACAAACCACTCATTTAATGAAACACGTTTAAACGGGTTTTAAATAACAATAATAATATTATAAAAATCCACTCCAAAATGTACAGACAGTATACTTAAAATTGCTAAAACTTGGAGCCAGTTGGAGTAACTTGTCAATTTTGGGTAACTTAACCTGTGCAGATTAGATATTTATAATATGCATTGACAGTATAGTTGTATTAATTGATGTATGATTTCCCTGTTCCAAACTAGTCATTTACCTGCATAATATAATAATTCAGACTGTAGGCGTTTTGATTTTTTGATCCACGAACGTTTGTGAACAAGTATTACACAGAACAACTACAAACAAGACCACTTAAATTAAAATACATACAAATGTAGAGTTGAATTTAATCAACTACGTATAGGTATTATTAAGTAGTAAATTAAAATGATAATGTAGTCTTTAAAAATATTACGAAAATGTTTTCCATGAAATTCATAATGAAACACTTGTTTACATTTTTTTTCAATAGATGTTATTCTTTTTTGGTATTATGATTATGAAAGATCTTTCTTTAAGAGAGGTAGGGTAGCGGATTTCCCGCTCGAATTAGAGCACCCGTCTGGGAAAGTAACCTCCACTTTACAGATGACTACAGTAAAATAACACTACATTTTGGTGGTGTTGTGTTTGTCGGTGAGTAAGGTTCCAAGGCTCCATGGGGTAGTAGATTGGGTCAGGTGCGAGTAGGGTTACTATTTAAAAATTTGGAAAGTCCTGACAAAAAGCCAGACATTTCGATAATAGTCTGGACATTTTAGTCTCAAAATGCAAACATCATCCGCTTGCATCGGGATCTGCTGATTTTTAAAGATAATTTATGTTTTTTTTTAAATTAATGAGAACTTGATAAAGATAATTTGACTTATTTGATATAACTTAATAAATAGTGTTACTCATATTCCATCTAATAAAAAATACGGACAAATTAAAAAGCCGGACAAAGTCCGGACAAATGGCAATATGTCCGGACAAATCCGGACGGATGGTAACCGTAGGTGCGAGTGATAGTTTTGGTATCGCTAGCGTCTATAGACGATGGTGGCGGCTTACCATCAGGCTGGCCGTACACTTGTTTGTTACACTTTTAACATAAAAACACAATGATGGTACGTAGTTTAATTGATTTCTACAAAAATGCTAAAGTTTTTTTTTATTTAAATACAACTTTAAACCAATTTCGTTTTTGTTTATGTATACCTATGTGTAAAATTGCCCGGAACTTACTTTCACAGTATCCAGTTTCCGCCTATGTAAATAACCTTCAGCAAATGGAATAACAATTTATTGGTCCAATAAACAAGCTACCTATTTGATGTTTACTTGAAATCACTGCGTACCTCGGATTTCAGATAAAAAAGTTAAATGGATTCTATATTTTTGGTTCGTACAGTAATAAAATAGACCAGTGGGTAACAATATTCTTATTAATGTAATACTAGCAATATTTTTTTGTGATTATAATCTAACATTTCCAAACAACCAGTAGGTACCTACATTGACATACATTATCATTCATTCTTATACTACTAACACGGCTCAATTTATCCAAATCTAAAAGGAAAGCTTAATTTTAGGATGGAGTGATTGATTGGATACGATATTTGAAGATATTTGAACGGACGTAATAAACGATTACATACTTTTTAGACAGAATAAAATCCGAGTGATATATGGGTTAGAACCCATTCCGTGTGATTTTTTTTTTTATTTAAATGTGTATTTATTCTTCTTAAATAGATTGGCTATAAATGATAATTGAGGTGCAACAAACCCTTTGTATTTCTATAAACTTAAAAAAAAATACTATGTGGCTTATTGAATATCATTACAGTAATGATAAGCATTATTGAGTCTCGATTTTCTAAAAGTAAAGAAACTTTTAACTTTGATTTAAAAGTATAAGCTTGGCTTGGGTCGTATGAGCCGTGACTGTAAATTAAAGGCCAGTTTATATTTAAAAACAATGATTTTGAAGTATTTTTTTATCAATTATCAACCTGCTAATTATATAACTTTAGGGTTTAGCGTTTTCGTTAAAACGAATAAAAAGAATCCAACTTTTCAAAACTCACAGAAAATTCTTCGCAAAGTGATGAATTTTCAGTTATTACAATGTATTCCATTATGATTTTTTGTGACAAGAGGGAGACAAGGTGCACCATGGTTAATGCTTAATTACATTAAAGCCATGCCCCTTAACTGTGAAACGTCAGGTGTTAATTTAATATTAGATTTGACAGAAATATGGCGCAGGAGACCCGTCATGAATTGAATTAAATTTACTTAATGATCATTTCGGTCTCATTTCATGTTTTTCGATGATCAAAACGATAAGAATAAAAATTTCAAAAAGAACACACAACGTTTTCTTATTAAGGATAATAATGAACCCTTTCTTAGTTAGTGTGAGTCACGCCTTTGTCTCAAAGGGTAAGATGGAGACAAATTGATCTCCACTTACTAATGTCATAACAAACTTCTTTTCTAACTATAAGTGATTTGAACATGGTCCTGCTTACATGGTTTGCGTCAATATATTCCAGTGATGCATTACGGTTAAAATGAGCATTGGTGTGTTGTTCATTCGATGACAAAAAAAGTTTTTCTATGTAAAAAGGGTAACGAACCAGCATTTGGTTCTCCAGGGGGCCAATCGCCTAACGGAAATGCTTTGGGAAACGCTAACGCTTACGATTTTATATTGTTATTTCTAGCCGCCTGAGGCTTTCGAATACCTCACGCTCATTTTTTTTAATATTGTTATTACCAATGCAAAAGAAAAAGAAAGAGCGCGAGGCATTTTAATACCTCAGGCGGCTAGAAATAAAAAAATAAAATCGTAAGCGTTAGCGTTTTCCATAGCATTTCCGTTAGGCGATTGGCCCCCAGGTGGTAAGCGGCCGCCACTTCAGCCTAGGCTTGCGATTCAAAAATATCGCCATATTCTACCCTAACCCTCTCCTATGGGAGAGGGTTAGGGTAAAACGGGGTAGGGTGAAACGGGGTATGCCCCGTGGAGTCCACTCATCGCCAAAACACAACACCACCAAGAGGTACCTAATGTTATATCACAATCATTTAGCGGTTACTTCCCCAGGTGGACACGCCGATTCGTGGAAAAAATCGTCTATTTCCTACCACATTTATATGGATTTACTCACCGTCTCCGTATTTATAAGGCACCAATCTTCCGTATGGCGTTTGGGGAACTCCCCAAGTTGGTCTGGCCAGATTGTTGCAAGACCCGTCGATGGTTCTATACCGTGACTTGGTACACACGGGTGGGGCCAGCCCACACGTTCGGGTGGCGGGATCCTGACCAGATCCCAACGGAGGAGGTGGGTTGCTGAAACTGGGTAGTTAAAATAGATTCGCTTAGAAACATTTTCCGTTACATAATATATAAGTATTTAAAGATTATTATAGGGCCACTTTCACCAATATTCAT
This sequence comes from Chilo suppressalis, assembly GCA_902850365.2. Lineage (NCBI taxonomy): Eukaryota > Metazoa > Arthropoda > Insecta > Lepidoptera > Crambidae > Chilo > Chilo suppressalis. The sequence goes on along the minus strand of OU963906.1, from coordinate 13,738,385 downwards.
AATTCGATTTATTAAATGATTAAAAAGAAGACTACGCCCAAAATTAAGTTTAAACTTTTTCTTTGGAGCTTTGGTCTTGCACGAATAAGCCCGGTGTTGCACTGGTACAAACCCAGTTTTAGCTTTGGTGGAAGTAGGCCTAAGGATTATGTCCAACTATTCTCTACTTTTAATAAATATTATGAAGGAAGAAACACCCCCTATCAATATGTAAATGAAAAAAGTTTGAAAGGTTATTTCCTCTCGAGAACACTTGGTAACAAGGTTGGTAACACGTAACATATTATCCGTGCACTTCTGGTCGGATACGGATTAATGGCCACGCTCGCTACTTCATCCATATTTTCATTTTTCCGATCCTTTATCGTGATACAATTTTCTAGCTCATGAAAATACATAGTACTTTTATGCTATGAGAATAGTATAGGCTTTAGAACCAACGAAATGTAAAGTAAACGTTATTGATTCTTTGAATGATAAATTCTCTTATTTGTTTCTACATTCTATAATTGATTTCCATAACAAATATAAGTATCTAAGTTAATTATATTGTAAATTTATAATTTACAATTAATAGTAGGTAAATAATATTAGCTCGTGCTACTTACTTTTTAATTGTTGGAGTATACTAGTGTTTTGCAGGTGTTTTAAGGTAAATTATATACTTGGGAAAGAGGAAATGAGTTACATCACATAAGAGCTAGAACTTTTAAAATTTTCTTGGTTTCAATTGCAATATATATATTTTTACAACGATACAAAGATTGTTTTCATGAAATTTATGGTGTAAAATTAATAGAAAAATTAAATTTTAAAAGTCCAAGCCTCATTTATAGTTAAATAAAGTTAATAATAAAGACATTGTTTAATAACCTCGGAATGGTTCCATCTCCTTGATCTTGGTACTGTTCCAACGGGCTGCTGAGAACAAGAAGATCACAGGTGCTTTATACAAGACAGTGCAACATTGATTCTTAGTGACAGAACATAGAGTGCATAATTATAACAAACATTATATACAACGTGGATTGCTTTATTGTTATCTAAAGCAGAAAAAGAAACTGATAAGTTTTTCAACAGTAACATCTAAGTAGTTTCTTTGATTTTCTTTTCTCGCTGTAAATACTATAGCAGACAGCCAAGATAATAAACTATAACAATTCTTAGAGCTTTATACTTTCAAGATCTAACTACCTACTAAGTTTCAATATAATCATGATAATCACAAAAGAAGCTAAGTTCTAAGAATTGTGTTTATTTATATTTTTCCTTCAAAATATTAGGTCATAATTCATTACACCTTTCATCTTGAAGTTACATTCAGAAATCACTGGAATTTCGTTATCATTTAAATTGATAAATTAGTTGAATAATTTGCGAACATAAAACATGCTACAAGACACATTTGTCAATATAAAACACTAAAAACCACTTATTTACAATGCCAATTAATTTTCTTCGTATCCCTTGAAATTGTTTGGCTTTTTGTTTACACTGAGAAATATTTATCAATGACGATTGTAATATTGATAAATATTGATTGTGACGTAGATACAGGTACTAAGTGTGAACTTTATGATTTGAGATTTTGGACACCGGCTGTATTTTTAAATCGAGTTTGATATCTGGCAATTTTCGGTATGGCTTAAATTCATACTGTCACTTTCTTTGCTACAAAAATATAATAGATAAGACGTGCCATAATAAAGGGTTAAATTAATTTGTATAAAATCACCCATTTTAACTTATTAGTAATATTAAAGACTGTTTTATGCGGACAAACAAAGCTTTAAGGGTAGGGTAGAGTAGGGTCATCATGAGTTACCGACCCTGAAGCAAAAGTTTTACCCGCATTTTGAAGACAGTTAAAATCATAGCTAAGAGGGAAAACGTTTCGTTCCAGATCTTTCTGGCATTAATTCAAAATATTGAAATCCTTCAAAATTTGAATTCTCGAAATTGCTTTTGAACTAGTATAATTATCGAATATTGTTTTGTGCTATAGGAAAAACATTGTATTTATGTGAGTAATTTACTATTCATAATACAAGCTTATTATATAACCTGATGATGAATTATTTATTATTAGTGTTTCCATTTTCAGATTAATTAATAATTTGCTGTAATTCGTGGGTATTACATAGTTGCTTAGTTTCGTCATTGTTCGATTGTAAATCACTACTTGATACCCCGTTATTGCTAATTAATTTTAACAATAGGTTAAAATCGTTAATATGCTATAATCGGTTGACGTGTTTTCTAAGTATAAAGCCACTTACAAAGTGAATCACTTGATTTTAAGAATTATTTATTTTAAATATTTTTAGTTGGCTTATTCTAGTGAAACAACTTTCAGTATATACAGTCACGCCTAGATACAGTATTTACTACACGGAAGCGGCCAAAAAAATATCTACTACATTAGGTGGATAAGCTCATCGCTAGACACGCACACATTGACTGCTTTCAAACAATATGACATTATAGTCAAAACACATTGCGCGTAACATGAGCCGTTTTCTTTGACAGGTTCATTTGGATTTTCTATCTAGGCGTATCTATAAACAAAGGTAGATATTGCAATATTGCATACTCCTACCATCGTAGTTCGTAACGTAAATTTCCTCTATCGTGTCTCTAAGCGTGGCTCTAAGCTTGGCACCTCAAGTTTGACGTGAGCAATTCCGAAACCACCTATCAATAGTTACAGCTAAATACATTACGTATTTACATTTGAAAAACTACATAATTATTTATGAGAGATCAGTAATTAGACAAAAACCCGAAGAAACAGCGGCCTAATCAAAAATCATTATTTCCTATTTTACCGCGAACTACTTCAATGTCAAACTCGATTCTTAAATTATTTATCAATAAAATATGTTAAAAGGTAGTCAACCTTCTCGTACAGTGTCCAAAAACTAAATCCAACTGTCCTATTCTTTAAGAACAAACTCACTTTCCACCGCGGAATGCGCCGTTGATTTGAAATTCGTGTTTTGTAATTTTAAATCACGTCGCGGATGCGTCAAATGTGAAAAGTAAGTTTGTTCTTAAAGAATAGCACTGTAGTCCATTAACACAACAGTGTACACAGAACAAAGAATAAAACTTTCTTGTATACCAATCTCCCTCGTATTATCTCACCCAAATCCATTGACTGGTAGCCTCTGTGCCGTTGAGCCTGTAGCTATGAGTCTTGCGAACTCGGCCCCTGATCCGGGCTGCTGGAAGGGGTGAGCGAAGCCACTGAAGAAGCCTTGAGCCTGGAAACTGCCCTGCGTGAGACATTGTGCATAACCGCACAAGGCCAGCAAGAGGCACACCTTGCTCATTTTATCTGCAACAAAAGAAATAGATGTCTAATCAAATTTCCGTTAACATAGTTTGAGGTAATTGAAGTTTTAAACTGCTACATGTATAAATAAATAAAAAAATACCCAAAAAGGAACCTGTCTGTCTTGACTGAGTGGGATTAATTTAAGTAAAAAAATCTTTATTTTTTTATTTAAAGTTTTAAACTGCTCGATGGAGAAATCCAAAGAAAAATTACTAGAAAAAAAAACCTGTCTGACGACTTCACTGACTGGAATTATTTCTAGTAAAAATAATCTTTAAATTTCCGATAATTAAGATGTTTGCACAGTTTTGTAATGTAATATTGCACTGAAATTTAATAATTATGCCTGTAACTAATTTTTAGGTCATTAAAATAGCAGTACAATTATTGCATTCGTTAAAAAGTGAAATACTAGTGAAAATAAAACGCGACTGCCTTGCTACTAGAGAACTTGAAAAGTAAAAAACAAATGAAATGAAACACTTTTTAATTTAAAGTTCTTCGACTACATTATTTCTTTTCTTCCTTTTTCTGAACGGCAAACCATTTCAAATACTTAACTACAATCGTGGTGCAAGCATTTAATACTTGTTTGCACTTCAATTAACTATTTTATTGTAGTAGATCAAAGTATTTGCATGGTACACAATGTGATCAATTCTAGCATGATTCTCTAAACCCTAATTTAAATTAGACAACAATGTATCGTTGTCATTTCCTACACAGAATGAACAGGAAATACTTATGTTAAATTAAGTTTTAAGTTTAGAGTATCATGCCAGAATCGAAACAATTATCTACGTAAAATTAATGCATGTAGGTCGATTTAAGTACATATATATTTTGAATGTGCTCAGTAAGACCTTTAATTTAATAGGTACTTGTATTGTAAGAATTAAAGTTCTTTTTATTTTTGTAAATGAAGTCTTAATATTCACAGATCATGATGATGTAAGAATTTTATCGATACCTTAATTATTAAAGACTGTTCAGATATTTCAAAGTTCAAGATAAACCCTGAAAAGAAATACACTCCTTTTTAGGCAGGCGTGAATAAAAGATAAAATTTCAACTTGTTAAAATCAGAGGCCACGGAACTTTATATAACACCTTTATGAAATAAAGTTGTCTATTTAAGAAACAACATTTTTTTAAATTAAATATTCGTACTAGGAATATATATTTTTTAGATTTGTTGGCTTTGTTCTTAAATCTATTTGAAATATTTTAAAAGACTGAAAGACTTCATCCTTGCTAAATCGTTATAGATTTAGTGCTTGATGTGACAATAAAAAACCAGCCAAGCGCGTCATACTCGCGCATAAATGATTCCGCACCTTTATCTATACAACATTAGACACTATATTATAATATCGGGCCAAAACGGCAAAAACAACACGACCGTTGTATGAGAAACCCTCTTAAATATTTATATAACTCTGTTCTTAGTATATCTTATTAATTAATACGGAACAGCCCAATAAATTATCTACAAATTTCAACTGTCTGTCTAGCTATCATGGTTCATGAGATGCATGGACAGACGAACAGTGGAGTTGTAGTAATAGAGTCCCGTTTTACCCTTCGAGTAAGGATTGGATTTTCATTCATTAACATTACAATTAATCGACAACACAGCATAAATAACTTAAGTGTAAATAGACAACGTAAATTAACTATGTGTTGTTATCGATACAGCGACTAGGCAGTAACAATGATTTTGGTTGTTATAATTTTTTATAGTCCACTTCACTTCGAATTTGATGATCTAACAACTTGTCCGAGCGTTCCCAGAACTACACTCATCGGCCTAATCGATCAAAATTGCGCAAGTTACCAAAATTAAGTCAGGTCAGTCTAAGGCATGTATGTTTTCCGCAGATTTCATGCGAAATTTACGAAAGTAAATGTAAACGTGTTTGTACAGTTTACGTAAAGCGCGTCGGTAAATAATGAATCTATTCGCTAAATTGATCGACAGAAATGTTCTGAAAAAGAAAACCTTGTATCACCGCTACTATTATTACTAAATCCTCAATCGCTTGTAATTAAACTAAAGTAGACTTTGCTCGCAACTTTTTGAATTAACTCCATCACTCATACATCATCGTAATAAATGTTGACACTAATACAAATATCACGCTCGGCATATTATTGGCTGTGGTTAACGGCGAATTTTGAATATAATTAATTATCGAAATGTTTACAGTAATTGGTAGGCCCTAAATAACAAACATATCCGTACAGACCTGTCAGCTAAGTATTGCTGACAGATATGACAATATTATTGATCATGCTTCGCTAACTTCCGTAGGTTAAATTAGATAAGATCTAAGCCGGAATACAAATTAAAGTAAAAAAATGTTAAGACAGTTACTTTCACAACTTGCCTCTAAAAATGAAATCCGTGACAATTTTCGGATCCTATATATATTTTTTTAAGTAAGTATTAAAGTATAACTACTTAAAACAAACAATAAAAAAAAAGTCTTTGGTTACTCGCCTGAAAACTAAACCGGTGATAACAGTGATAGAGTAGTCAAACACATTATGAAAAAGAGGTACACAACAGGTAACGTCCCTTCCAAAGCAGGAGGAACTCGAGATTGTAAACTTTTGGTCAGTCATCCTAAGACAGGTCATTGCGAAAGTTGCTCGACTTTTACGCGATCCAACTCCACAACCACTGCGCCTTACAGCTCCTCAAAAAGTAGGTTAGAATGGCATAATGTTCTATAAATCTGTACTCTGTACACCATTGATTTCAACATACAATCAGTGCCCACAAATTTTCTAGAACTCGTAAATGTCGACAGCAAGTTGTAGAACTTTACTATTAACACGACGATATATTATAAGATAGCGAAAAAACAAGTTTGTTTTTGAACAGATAAAATTGATGTACAGCCAATACTTTTATTGCAGTAGAGCTTTTGGATATATTTCTTTATCTTTCAAATTGTTTGACTGCTTTTTGGGTGCAGTTTCTTTATTCGCAAGAAAAATTGCGAATACCATAAATTTTTAGTTACATCATCATCAGCCTATTAATGTCCCCACTGCTGGGGCACAGGCCTTGCCTATGGATGGAATAGGGAGATTGGGCCATGACCCACTACGCGGGCCCAGTGCGAATTGGCGGGTGGTAACGACTGCAGATGCAGCCGGGACCAACGACTTAACGTGCCTTCCGAAGCACGGAGGAGCTCGTGATAGTAAATTTTTGGTCACCCATCCAATGACCGAACACTGCGAAAGTTGCTTAACTTCAACGATCGCAGCCGAACGCGCTAACCACTTGCGCCATCGAGCTCCTCATTAGTTACATCACTTTTTTTTTAAATAATTATTATATACCTACAGGTTTGTACTGAACCCTCGGTCCTCGAGTCGAACTCGCACTTGGCCGGTTTTTTTACAGAATCAAGCTTAATAATATATTTCTGTCATGTCTGCAAACAAGTAACGTGTTACGACGCTTGAGCGTGAAAGAAATCTTCTATTCATGGTCCGTTTTAGCTTCAGTTGTGACGTTCATCCTCATCTTTTTGCATTCTCGTCCCCTCTTATCCCTCTTCATACCCATATTTCATACACCATAAGCCATGATAAAATATGTATTATTATATATAAATCAAATCCCTTGGTGTTTTCTTTTTAAAATGTTGGTTTATGAGGAAATATACTTGTGTAATCAATGCACTATTTTATAGTACATTTAAATTACGCTTTTCCTTCATATGCAAAATGTCTTTCTCCACAGCAAATAACAAGGAAGTAGGACTTTTTTTTATTGTATAAGTATTAACTTTCAGTTTCTAGAAACATTAAAATAACAAATGCCTAAAATTACCTACTCATGTCTAAATCTGCTTATTTTTGTTGCGTATTTAAAGGAGGCCTTGTTATTTCCAGCAATTGACGTATATTGGCTAATGATGTTGATATTTGTAAGAAAGTAAATAACAAAGTACTGTTGTCCCTTTTCAGTGGCAATGGTAATACGAAATAAACTAACCTCCTAGTAACAATTAAATTGTGTTAATAGTCCGATACTTGCTCGTTCTCCATATCTTTCATTGTATAGAAATACTTATGCCCAGTCACACTAATAGGCGGTCATCATATAAATCATCATTTCCTGTTCTCATATTTCAATTTGTAGATGTTTTTATTATCCAATAATATTTGATCAACTGCATACACAAAGGAGCTCGATGGCTCAGGTGAAATGCGCGTTCGACCTGCGATCGAGGAAGATTGGACCGATGACCAAAACTTATTATCACGAGCCACTCCGTGCTTCGGAAGACACGTTACAGCATTGGTCCAGGCTGCATCTGCAGTCGTCAGCATCCACCAATCCACACTGGGCCCGTGTGGTGGGTCATAGCCCAATCGCCCTATTCCATCCATATGGAAGGCTTGTGCTCCTACAAGTGCTATAAAGGATAATGTATGGTACACCGGTGTGCCTAACTTTATAGAAAATAATTTCTAAGTTTGTATTTTCTACACATTGCTCAAATACCAATTAAGCAATCGTTAAAGCGTATCGTTTTATGTAACGTATAGGCGTGAATGTTCCGAACAGTGGCCGACATGTTCAATTATTACTACTTATAAATAGTTGTGCTTAACTGCAACCACACAGTTACGTCTATATACTTATTAAAGTGATACTTTTATTTTATCGCCACATTTCCTTTTTTAATCTTTAGGACGTCGCGTCGCTTTACATTTTTATTGTTATTAAATAAATTAGACCTTATTAACCAGCATCAGTGGTGGAGTAATGGAAAGCTGGACTGCCACGCGTTCAATTCCCAGCTGAGGAAGACTTTTTACTATTTTCCGCTCTTTATAAGCCTATGTAACATCAACTAAGCATTCTGGCCAGCATTATCTCTTTTTTTTAAGTAACTGGTTTCCAAGTCATCTCTTACACAGAGGTCCTGGGTTTGTATGAACTATTATGAATGAATATGAGCATTTGCACCTAAGTCATATTTATTTTAATGTATTTCTATCCGTTACATGTATCTCATAGCACCAGCTTTATAGCGCTTATTCTGGGTTTAGGCTAATCATTGAAAGTATTAATAGTACATTGTTTGCAAATGGAGCAAAGAACTATTTTAAAAGCGATAATGTTTTTGAAATCCTGAGCGCAGCATCGCTCGAACTTCGAAATAGTTCTGCTCCCGATGTGGACACTCTATTTTTATCACTCTCTTAAAGAAAATAAGTAAATAAAAATTTGAATATGTAAGAAAAGTTTGTATTTTTTTATTTTATTTAACAAGCGCGCGGTTTTATTTACTATGCAGCCTGTGACTTGTTCATAAAATGTTTGTGATTGATCTCTTTGGTGTTATAAACTTTTACTAAAAATATCAAAAATCCTAATTCAAATCACTTTAGGTCCCTAAGGATTAAAACGCTAATTTAGTCCCTGTTAACGTAGAAAAAACTACCTTTTTTGGAATAGATATGATAAATAAATATTTATGATACTACAGGTCGTGTCGTATCTCTGTGGCGTCCAGAGTAAACGGAGCATGAAACTGCGTGCTCGGCCTTGGGAGCGCACGCCGCCGCCGCGACACAATGACCGTTAACAGTGACTTTCCATTTCATTGATAACGAGATTACAGGCTACGTTCATTCGACCACACATTCTCCTTCTTCCTCGAGTAGGTATTACGTTTATCTATCTCACAAGAAATCTGTAAAAATGAATTTTGCTTATTCTATATAGCTACGTTAGCATTATTATGGACAATATTTTTGGTTTTGATAATTATCAAAAATCATCATAAATTTTATTATTCCTACTTATTTAAGTAATTACATAGATAAGTAGGAATAATTTTATATTAATCTCTTCCTTCTACAGAACTTACAATCTCTACGCGTCGCGCTCCGCGCAGCTTGCGTCACGCTGACGGGAAGAAATAAATAAGTACGTAATCCTCTTAGATATTGATATAGGGGATGAACAACCTTGTTTAGGTAAAAACTAATAGGAAACAATCCTCCGTTATATCTGAATACTTTGTTGCTAATGCTTTGATATAATCGGCGTTGCTTTGCAACGCTCTAATGAGCAACGTTGTATTTCCCACGGTTTCAGATTCGTTTTCATTAATTTTCTTTTTACACATATAAGTAGGTTTCATCAATACTAATATTATAAGAGGAAAGATTTGATTGTTTTTTTTTTGTATTGAATAGGCTCCGAAACTACTGGACCGATTTGAAACTTTCACATTTAGAATCTTACAGTATTATCTCTAAAGAAAATAGGCTATAGAGCTTTAAAAAAAATAGGGTTTCGTATGTTCCGTAAACACTACAGCTCTACACCGAAGCGAAGCGAGGGCGGGCCACTAGTAGGAACATAAATTACTTCTAAAGAGACTTGTGTCAATTGAATAAATTTTTTCTGCAACAATTTAACCCCAATATTTTATACTAGCAATATTCATCACAACACGATTTTCTCTTTCCGAAGTTTAGACACGTTTTTGTCACAGTTCAAAATTTGGCAACAAGGAGAAATATGTTTTTATAGCTCCGAGATTGGCTCCGAGCGACTTTAATTTTCGACTCTAAAAACATGATATTAATTTGGTTTCGTAGCTATTTTTATTTCAGTCATAAGTATCTGGTAAAAAATAGAAAGTTTCAAAATAACAATAAGTAAATGTCTATTGTTTAATCGATTTCTTAAAACCATAAATCTTTTGTTTACAATAAGTGGGTGTTAGGAATGGTAGGCATTCACGACCATTACCTTGAAAGTAACCTATAAATTATTATCCGTTTACAATTTTATCATAAGTACCTATGATACTATCTAGGAACTTTAAAGACAAAGCAGTGTTATAACTCTTGTATTAGAAATAACCAAGTCTTCTTACCCTCCTCCTAGAGGTTTTCTAAAACAACAATATCGTCTCAATTATTTTAAATATTCAATTTATTATCGATTAATTTTGTAGTAATAATATTACAACATTTGTCAAAAAATTCACGTGATTCACTGACCCGAGAGCAAAGGCAAAATCTATATACATCCAAGATACCCTGTTTTTATTATTAACCATATTTCTAACCAATTATCAATTAGAGGAATTGAGAAATTTGCTTATTTTTAAACATTATTATAATAGATACCCGCCATGCATGCTTAAATCGATTAAGACACAACCGTATTGCACATATGGAAATTGTACACATTGATCAGTAACAATTAATTTTAGTCTGACCATTGTTTTCAAGCTAAAAATAGTTTTAGATACAGCCAAGTTGAAGAGAATTATTCTCCACAAACTCTAGAACCGGTTTCGTAGTAATCCAGTTTTCAACTGATCACTTTAACCTAATTCAGATAGTATTCAGATTTACTAGCAAGAAATTTATCTTGGTACATACTACATATTGTAAGCAAATTCCCACGGCAACTTAGGGTCTTAAATAAACCACTAAGTTTAACTTTGTCTTATTAAACTGCATTGCTAGCATGTAAAACCTCATTATAATACCATAATCATTACCAATAGGCTATAGTGATCGCTACATGAGATATAATGCTCATTTAACAGTTATATATTACGATTGAGTAATGCGATTATACAAAATGGCGTAAACACAGGAAACTGTAATTATAATAATATAATGCACATTATAACAAAATGAGATTCGGATTGTGACCTAAATTCGAAACTCATCATGTATGACCTCTGTGGCCGAGTGGTATATACGCCTGGTTTCATGGTATCGCCTAAGTAAGGTGTACGTGTAAGGTCCCGGGTTCAAATCCCTATGGGCTCGAATATTAGTATGATGAATACGAACATTTGTACCGTCTTTAAATCTATATAAATATAGTTATATACGTTTGCAAATATATGTATTCTACCCGTTACCCTAGTCTCCCATAACACAAGTCTTATAGTGCCTCCTTTGGAGCTAGGCTAATTAGTGTGAGTATGGGAAATATTATTATTATAGATATATTTCTGCTCAATCGGTACAGCGGTTTTAGCGTGAAGAAGTAACAGACAGATAGACAGACACACTTTTGCATTTACAATATTAGTAGTATTATATATGTTAACAGTGATCCCCTGTAAGTATTTTGTAAAAGTATTTCCTGCCTTCTAGTCCAGGAAATCAATAATTACAAAGCCTCTGTGAAAATGAAATTAACATAATAATGCTGGTATATAAATATAACGTTAGGTTCCTATGTAATTAAATATCCCTGCGGGTGAATACAGTAGAATCGTATTAATAATTATTATTATTAAATTATATTCTTATTATCAATTTACAATGAAATATAAAATGAATCGCTTATACATTCAATGAAATCATTTCCTCATTATTATTTTCAACTTAAAAATGTTTCCGTTTTTTAAGTAAAGACGGAGCGGAATACTTATTCAACATATTAATATAAAACAAGTAATATCCTACTCCTACTATATTAATACTTATAACGTGGAAGAAGACATAGGATACTTATAATCACGGAAAATGTTAGGTTTCAGTGGGATTCTCCAAAAAACTAAGGTAACGCTGAAGAAGTCGCGGACAGCCGCTAGTGCTAGTATCTCATAATCTTCAATGTTAGAAGAATTGACTTTTCCATAATTTAACTTTACAGGCGATTGCTGGGGGTTTTATGACCTTGGCCTATTTAATAGTAGCTAGTAAAAATAATAATGTGGAAAACCTTCTAGATAAATTATTTTTTTATAGTTTCTCCATACCAAAAAACACATGAAGCATTAAACTGTGTGTATAATTTAATTTTGTCTCGAATTTGAAGATATTGGAAGTTTGCCATTGTGCCTTTCTACGTATATATATCATACATAATAACCGTTCCAATAATGCAGTTCCGTCGTGAACACGTTGACGGCTTTGTTATTGTTACACAACAAACAGGTTTGAATACTCAGTAAATACAATACCGGAAAGTTGTGATTTTTACAATTTCCCTGTAAAGTTATGATAAACAAAGTGTGCACATTACGAAATCAGTGCAAGTTCATTAAAGAAATAAAAAGTGGATCGGCTTGAATTTCTCATCCGCACGGATCTTACGAAACCTGCTTAACACCTGATTTGGTCGAATAAATAGTGATTTCGTTGAAAGATAACAAGCTTTTATGGAAACCGGCCTGTCAGATATTTTTGAAAAAATTACGTAATGGATTACGTAATTTTTGTCCTGTTGTCTAAAATAAAAAAAAAATATTATTATTTTTTCTTATATAAGAACTTTGATTGGAGGAATTCGTAAGTTTATTACAGACAGCAAACAAAATAATTCTGAGATTTCTTCTTTAAAAAAAAAACATTTTAATCATTCTGTCCAAAGTAGGTTCTACTCATACTTCAGTGACATTATTAAAATCTTATTTCGTTTTTAATAAACGCTTTTATTAGTTTTACTTCTTTGCTTCTAAAAATAACTTAATAGGTTAGAAAAAAAGAATTTCGGATAAAATAATAATATTTCCAACACACACACCAATTAGCCTAGCCCCAAAGTAAGCACTGTAAGGCTTGTGTTATGGGATACTAGAATACCTAAACAGTACATATATAAGTATATTCATACAGAAATACATATTAAACATCCATGACTGGAGTACAAATGCTCGTATTCATCACACAAATATCTGCCCCCACCGGGATTTGAACCCAGGACCTCTCGCTCGAGTCGGCGACACCATAAAACAAGGCGTACAAACCACTCGGCCACGGAGGTCGTCAAAGACATGAAACATCACATCCAATTAGATTCTGGAACCATATATTTTTTAATTATCTGTACTAATAATAGATTAAGTTCACTGTCTTTGTACGATCACCGTACATGAACATCGACCTTTATACAAAAATAACTAAACATTCCGCTACAATAATTACTAATTTCGAACCCCATCCCGACAACAATTTGTAACAATATACCTACCGATAAGAAAAACTATCCAAATCCCCATCCACATAATGGATCATTGAACTTTTTTGTCTATTTTGCATACCTCTGCACAAGCATGGGGACATTAATAAGCTAATGATACAAAATTGGTAATGTAATTCACTAAGCCTATCCTTCTAACATTACAAACCTGAAAGTTTGTATGTCTTTTACTCAATCACACAAAAACTAGTAAATGGTAATAATATAGTTTGTAACTTTCACTGTAACATAGTTTTTTTATCCCGAAAAATGGCAGGTTTCTGTGTGGTTCTCAAACAACTACAGTAAACGCGAACTAAGTCGTGGGCGCTGGCTAGTTTATAATAAAAGTCATCAGTTACCTAAAAAAATTGATTTGGATGTTTTGTAATTCAGAAGCTTCAATACCATTCAATACTAACTTAATTTTAAGAAGACTCATTTCATTCAGAGAATATACTACTCACGTATTATATCAGATAATAATTACTAATGATGAATGCAACCATTAAAAACCAAAAACCTTGAAAATTTCATAGATGAAAATCCTATTCAATTCCTTTGGCAACATATTCCATCCCGAAATCCCAACGGAAAATTTAATTCCTTATAATGGCAACAAAAAATATTCTCCGCAATATAACCTGGCCAGGCGTTACTCTTTTGATCATTAAGCTAAGCTTCAAATCTATCTTAGATTAAATCAAACGCTGTAAAACACTATCAATGAACAGTCACGCTTTGTACAACATGCATATATTTATGAATGAATAATGATCTTCACGAAGTCCTTTCGGCCACTATCACACGATTGAATCATGGATTTAATACCCTCTGTTTTGTAATCAGTTTATCACTGGATTTGAAATGCAGACCATTCGAATAAGTGTATCGTAAACCTACTTTATCGTCATTAAAATACAATATTATATTTTTAAGCATTGAACTGCTAGATTTATAGCAGTATAGAATCTAAATATAATTTTTATAGAAAAAAATCATCTTGGTCCGGGTTTAAGACAACATTCGAACCTGCCTTCCGCAATCCGGGCCATTTTAAACCTGTTTTGTTTTTCTATTATGTTTCGTATATGATCGCGCAAACCTTATTTCTTTAATAAATAAATATATTTTTCGTCAGAACGCATTTAAAAGGGGATTAGGTAATAGCGGATTTCCCCCTCGAATTGGAGCGCCCGTATGGGGGAGTAACCACCACCTTACAGTAGGCCAAAGTCAAATAATAATACCTTTTGAAGGAGTGTGTTTCTGTCGTTGTGTAAGGTTCCAGGGTTCCACAGGGTAAGGGATTGGCTCAGGGTGGGCAACGATGCGAGTGATATTTTTGGTATCGCAAGCGTTTATAAGCTGTGGTAGCTACTTACCATCAGGGGATACGGTTGTTTGTCACCCTTTAAAAAAATATGTTTCTACAAACTCGACATCCATTCGGCGTCAGTTTTATTACCTAAACAAAAATCGGGTGCCAAATGCATATTTTTTCATACTACTAAGACTAAGACTACTGCTTTATAATATGAATGTATCATATTATAAAGCGGTAGTCTTAGTGTCACCGCACACGGGCCACACGCCACAGCCACAAACGCCGCCACGAAAAACTAGAAGTGGCTACTAAAGTGGCTGAAGCGCTCGACAGCGGCCGACTAAGGTAAGGGAGAGAGGGGTGGGGAATCGCGCGAGTGACGTGTGGTGGCGTTATGTATCGGCGCATTAAGTGGCTGGTGCGGGCTACAAGAAGCGAGCAACGACGATTTTTAGCGTGTGGCGGCCACCGGCGCACTGTGTGGGGCGAGTCCATATAAAATGTATGAAAACTACAAGAAATATGCCGGTGGCGGCGTTTTGTGGTTGTGGTCGTTGGCCCGTGTGCGGCGACACTTAATGCGGTGCATCAAGTGAATGATCAGTTGCCCTCTAGTGAAAATATGATTGAATCCAGACCTCCTGAAGATGGACTGAGAGTGAAAATAAAATGTAGAAAATATACAGTAAAATAAATTATACTTTTTATTCAAATAATAAAGTCTTAAAAACTAAGAACAGATACAGATACTACTGTTGTTAATAAGTTAGCAGCAGTAATTGTAATTCCCCACTGCTGGGGCGCAGGCTTTCCCTATGGATGGAATAGGGAGATATGGGCCGTGACGTGACTTACCACGCGGGCCCAGTGCGGATTGGTGGGTACTAATGACTGCAGATACAGACGGGACCAATAGCGTAACGTGCTTTCCAACGCACGAAGGAGCTCGAGATAATAACTTTTTGGTCGCCCATCCAATGACCGACCATTGGGAAAGTTGCTTAACTTCTACTATTGCAGGCCGAATAAGCTAACCACCTGCGCCATCGAGCTCCTCTTCCTCCTCCTACAAGCTCGTATGCTTTTAAGAATTTCTATGACTGAATGTTAGTTACGTGAGTTGTAATGATCTCAGTGCAACTTGTATTATGAATGACCGTGATAGATGGAAGCTCATGAAACTAATGAACTCTATCAAGGTTTGTTTTTATGACAATCTATTATTTTACATCACTTCGTACGAGTGTTCAACCTCAAAAGTAATCGGAGTGAGGCAATATTTAACTACCCAAGTGCATGTTGGTAGATGATGTCGGTCTAATTAATGAAGAATGTCTATTAAACAAATATTAGAACACCCATTAGCAGAACCAAATAATGATTTATGCTGGACTGGAAAATAAAATTAATAACAGATGAAACACCTATTTATTAACTATGTCCCATGATCATTAATGAAAACAGAAAATATAAGAATGTGCTGTCGTTATAGATATCCATAGAAATAGTGTGACCAATAATAATAAAGATTACTTATTCTGTATTGTTATCCTACTAATATTATAAATTTTAAAGTTAGTATGTTTTTGTTTGTATGTTTATTACTTAAATCAATCACGCAAACACTACTGAACGGATTTGGATTAACTTTGGTACATATATAGATTATGATCTGAATTAAGACATAGGATACTTTTCGCCCCAGATAAATGTTAGACTCCAGTAGGATTTTCAACACACTAAAGTTAACGTAGACGAAGCCGTAGGCGGGCGCTAGTATTATATTATACTCGTTATGATTACTTGATTCTCTATAAATCAATAAGCTGAATTTGTTCGAAATTGAAGCGATTGAACTGTTCTGGAAACTATGTCAATTATATTTTCACTGCTTGATAATATTATCACAATAATTACAGACTGGTAGGGAGTAGGTTCTTCTGATGGACGGGTAAAATTGGACACATGTCGGGGTAAGTACTACCTCCAGATTGAACTTTGCAGGGCTTTGAGTAATTTTAATTACGTTTATTGCATTGTGAATTTTAATCTGACATTTAATTGCGTGACCTCATCTATATGGGTCAGAACTGAAAATCAGCGATTTACTCTCTTGAGTAAATGTTACGCTGAGTTTTCGCCCATTCGCATCGCTACTGCACACGAAAATATCATAGTATAATAAATATAATTTGTTCCATGTTTTAAAGGATTTATATAATTGTAAAAGGACAATGGGCAAAACGCACCCAGCTCCGCCAACAATGTAATTAGTATGAATCGATAGATCTATGAAAAACTAGCCTTTTTTATTATGACACCGAAAATAAATATCCTGGGAGTCAAAAGATATGACACCGTAAAAAATATCCGGGTAGTCAATAGTTATGACATATTTAAGTAGCTGAATAAATTCATTTTATATTAGTACCTTCATTTTATAATATTAGTAATCATAATAAGATGCCATATCGTACTATACAACCGGATATACGACAAAGCCTGCCGACTATCCTGCGCTTGCTCTTATTGAGACATTTCAAAACGGTTTACGGATGATGAAGGACTTGCAGTTGCAAATAGTCGATGCGTCTTACTTCATTGTGATTGTGCGCTCCCTGCTACTTGATTGATTTTTATCTAACACGCTTTGGATATTGGAACACGATTATCGGTTTTGTCAATTAGTATGGATGAACTGGAATCATGTCTTCTCCCAAACGTGGACAAGTTTGTGTAATCTGTGGTCGCTCCGTTTTACATAGAAGACAATTTACTATAACGAACAGAATGTTTAAAAAAAACCCAATCCATTCGGGGATTTTATGATTTTCTCTAGCGCGGCAAAATAACATAAGGGGGCACCCTTGCACCTTGAGAAGTACTCCCATAATTCCTGAGCACCCTATGTAGGGTCGAACTAACTAACTAAATTAATTACCTTATTTCATTAATGTTCGTTCGTTATAGTACTTGTACATATTTAACTTAAAAAAACTAAAGACCCCCGGGATGGAATTTGATGCGTTTTGTCACATATGATCATGACTATAATACCTTTCAAACAAATGTAGTTTAAGCCGTGGCGGACGTGGGTGCAGCGTCCATACATTTTTGCCCAAGGTCCCTTGTCTTCAATTTTGTATGTGTGCATGTTGGTGCGAATAAAATTTTATCTATCTATCTACCCTTCATCATCAGCCTATTAATGTCCCCACTGCTGGGGCAAAGGCCTTCCCTATGGATGGAATAGGGAGATTGGGCCATGACCCACCACGCGGGCCCAGTGCGGATTGGTGGATGCTAACGACTGCAGATGCACCCGGGACCAACGGCTTAACGTGCCTTCCGAAGCACGGAGGAGCTCGAGATAGTAAATTTTTGGTCACCCATCCAATAACCGACCACTGCGAAAGTTGCTTAACTTCAACGATCGCAGCCGAACGCGCTAACCACTTGCGCCATCGAGCTTTTATCTACCCTTAGGGCCACGATAAAATAACACTAAATACTTTTTTACTTTTTACGATTTTCTTCCGTTTTTGCTTTTTTGCGACCTACACCTAACTTATGGTGGAGTGAGGTAATTGGCTATGGTTTGTAATATATATATATATATTCAATATATAAGGACTATACATCCGTAGTAGCGACTAGGCTCAATATTGGTAGATCGATAATTATAATCAACAGTTTGCTTATACGAAAAAGGCTTTTTTTCTACTGAATTGTTTTCATTGATATATTACAAGAATGGCAAGGCTAACCACAGAAATAAATAACCTGTCAACTTGTTTGTATTAAGATAAATCATCACACGTTATTGGGCTGTTCGCAAATAATTTAAGTATTTGCAAGGAGTTTTCATTTACGCCGACATGATAATTATGATGAAACCGGTAAACTTGAATATGTTATAGATGCAATCTCTTCCGGACACACTGATGTAATCACACAGGTTCATTTCAACACGAAAAATAAATACCTTGCCAAAAAAATCTTCATAAAATCACTTCAGCTTACAGCTCTGACTTGACATGATAAGTAATAAATTATATTTTGTTAAGATGTTTTTGGCTACCCCATGATTAAACGTGAGTGAGAAAACCTGTATCTCACTGATTTTTTTGTAATATAATGATATTGAAATTACCCATCTCAATATTCTTCTTGTCTATTTCAGTGCCACTCGTTACAGACAGCCGCTGAACTTCGTGTTGCCTAATAGTCGATGAATATGGTTAATTTGAGGAAAAAGGTTACAGTGAGTCAAACTTAAATAAAAAGTCCGCTACAGTATTGTAGCGGACTTTTTTAAAGAAGTTTTAAAGGGAAACAATTCCGTCATATATGATGCGCAGGCAACGGAAGCTCTTAAATGAAATATTATTTCCCCGTTTTCGCAACATTTTTCATCAATGCTCCGCTCCTACAGATCGTGATTTTGTGTTTAATTTTATTGTTATAGTATAGTGCAAATGGAATAACTGACTTTACAATTATTGCATTACATATTATTGTTCAACAATAAAAGTAGTCATCAAGCGAGAAAGCTTGATGCCTACGTCAATTAACCAACCCATTAACTAAATATTATGTCTCTTCGACCGAAAGTGTATGCGTGCGTTGTCACACTATTTAAAACTTCAACATTGACAACTTTGACACGAAATTTTGTAATCTTTGAGGGTTGTTTGAAAAATTTTTATGTAACAGGCTAAGTAAATATCTATTAAAATAATGTTTATGCAACATTTGCAGTCGTTTCTTCGTATAATCTTATCCTTTGGACCTACCAAAGGATAAGATTATACGAATAAACGATATTTGAAATTTAAAAAAATCCCATCTTATACTTGTCTAGGCAATAATAAGAACCTTCTGTCCAAATTTCATCATTGTAGGTCCAGCCGTTTCGGGAGTGCGTTGATGAGTCAGTCAGTCAGTCTTGTTAGTGTATCCTTTTCTCTCTTTGTACGGTTTGCACACCTTTTTATGATAGAGTTGATAAAGTGAAAGTCCTGATATAAAATAAATGATATATTAAACAAATTAAACTTATAAGAATGATATGATAATTGATATGAGTATGCGCGGCTAGAATGAATACCGATGGCAGACTGATGTGAGCGTGACCTAAATTATCGAATGTGGCGTAAAGTGCTAACTAGACAAAAACTGTACGAGTCGGCTCGTACATGTTCCCCGGCCTGAGATGAGAGGAAAGAAATAATAGAAAGCTGATAGTGAATGATGTGAGACAAGGTGATAAACAATTAGCTTAATAATAATAATCAAATCGAAAATTGTCTCATGAAGGTAGGGGACGTAGAACTATCTTTTTTCAGTAACACACGCGCACTAGATTTAGGTTTTACACTTTTTGCTTTAACACTTTCATTACACTGATTGGTTGATTTCACTTTGCACTCATGATTAGCCGAACCTACACTACACTCATCAATAACACTAGCACTACACTGAGCCGCAGAAGAGCTGGTGCTGCCAGCCGAGCTGGCACCAGCTGCAGACGACGACGGTAGCGGGGGCGGCGCGGGTGGGCGCGCTCTTCTGAGGCGGCGCCACACCACCACCCCGGCCACGATCCCTCCGGCGCCCAGGATTAGATATATGACGACGTAGTGATGCACGTCATGATAGGAAACACTATCGATCAACATTGCATCGTTTGCACTTGTCTGCATGTCCTTTAACTTATGCTCAATTTGTTCTAAATATTTCTCATGCTCGGAAATAGATGTCGATGGTGTCTCGATGGGGCTAGTAGGCACCGATATGTTCAAGATATGATTGATAGGCGGGATATCAATATGAAGGACATCCGCAGTTTCATTCATTATGCTTGATAATCTATTCTGAGTATATATAGTAAAACTGCTTGATTTAATAATACACCCGCTACTTAACGTAATTATTCCGGCCTTTGTTAACTTATCAACTGTAACATGATCCTCACATATGATGCGCACGTTACATTCATTGCAGCAGGAAAATAAATAAGTATTTATTTTGTGAAGTTCTGTCCAGATATCTTGACAAGGGATAGTGTTACTGATACAATGCTCAGATGTTTGATTTATGGTACACAAATGATCACTTGATGTCAACATATAAACAGGCTGCTTCAACGGGCATATAAGTATATCATCTTTATAAGCAGTACATGTCTGTATGTCTGCACGAGTTATGGTAACATAGGTATCTTTATGTAAGTTCATAGCTATGTAATCTGATATTGGCGTGATAGTTATAATGTTATTATTTATTTGCTGTGGGATAGGTATTAATTTGTATATTTCGTAATGATCTCGGCTCACCAAAGGGATGTTTACTTCGAATATAATGTAGTTTCTAAGGGCTCGGGCTTTCACTGTGAGAAAATGATACAGGCTTGATATGTCCGACTGGATACTGTTTATAGGTAAGGTCAAATCCGTGGATAATAAACTTGATATGATGCTTAGTTCGTTCAACAGCTGTTCCGGAGTAAGGAGGTGGAAATTGAACTTCCCATGGTAAGTATCAGTAATAGAATCAATTAAAGTTTGCTGTATATTTTGTAGATTAGTTATGATATTGTTCGTGATAATGGATGACGTAATGAAGTCGTTGGAGTATTCTAAATTCTGAATTTCATCTCTTTGCATATTCAAAGCCTTTTCCAAATTATTTAAGTGAGAGTTAAAGTTTTTGTGTTGTTTGTCAATAGTTAGTTCCATCCTCTTGATCAAATTGAACTCTGCCTCCACCACCGAAGTTTGATTTTTCCACAATTTCGCTAAATGCTTTTGATTGTTTCTTATCAGCTCTATGTCTCTTTCGTATTTTTGTGCGAAGTTGTCGTCGAGCACTCCGAATAGCGTATTCGCAATGCTACCTATTCCGTTTACAAGGCCGCGTCGGAGTCGCGTGCGCGCTCCCGGCTCGCGCCCTGGGAGTTGCTGACCGAGCAGAATGCTGTTATAGTGCTCGAGTTCAGTGAGCCCGTGATGTAACTGGAGTAATATTACATTACATTGTGATAGCTTTTTACTGTCGGCTTTGAAACACGTGGTTTCAAGGTGATTTATATATTTTTCTAACAATCGTGTGCCGTCCCAATATGGTGTCATATCGTAATATATTACGAGTTTCCATTGGTTTCGCTCAATAAGCATGTTTGATATTTTATCGAAATAAAGTCCTTGACTGATATTAAGAGCCGATGTTTTATATTCACAGAGTACTGGTGAGCTGAGCGACACAAAAAATGTAAACATGAGGAAAATGTTATAAAATAAATTCCACCTTCCAGCTGAGGTGATATTTTTCTTCTTCACTGTGGCGGCAGCGGTGACGATATTTATTTTGTTTTGTTTTTCAGTGCTCTCCTGCTGATTTTGCGGTTCTATTGATATAGGTAATTGCGATACCTTTGTGATCGGCCTTTTGATTATTCCACTTTTAGTTTTTATTGATACGACACGTACGTATCCATCGCTTCCAGGATGTACGTCTATGATTCGACCCAGGGCCCATTTTCCTGGGGGCAGATTGACGTCGTGGATGACAACGATATCTTTAATTTTCAAATTTTCTTTAGGTTGGCGCCATTTGCATCGGGATGATAACTGACACAGGTACTCAGCTCTCCACCTTTTCCATATGTCGTTGAATATTGTTTGAGTCAATTGCCATCTTGTTCGTAAGTCTCTTTCTGTTTCAATAATTGTCAAATTAGGTCCGCTAGATAAGAAATGAGCTGGGGTGAGACAGTCGATATTATCGACATCTTCGGTCAACGGACATAGCGGTCGGGAATTTAAACAACCTTCTAGCTGACTTAAAAGTGTGGAGTACTCCTCGTATTATAGTAATATAAGTTATTTACGGGATTGTTACCATGTACCTTGTTTTTAGCGAGTTTCCGATATTTCGGCACTGTTGCAAGCGCCATGATCACGGAGTAACTGAAGTAATTGCGGGTAGGCTGTTATTGGCAGACATATCGGTCTACCCTCCGACGAAGTCTTTTATTGCGACCCGTACCACTGTTCACATTCTCACTATTCACTCGAAACTGTTCTCGACACACAACACTTACAGTATCGGATCGCGACACGACACTTTTTTGATTATTTCCGGTTTTACACATACGAACCACAGGAAAATCTAATCTATTGCGAAAATCGATTCGTAACTGTAGGTACCACTTAGACAAAAGTCAGCGTGAATTATACGAAATCCATCTGAAGTGCAGTGAAACTCTTTCGACAAGTGACTTTGATATTTGCGATCGTGTTACATACTTACAAGCTCAACGTACCAGGGAACTAAGCGCTATAAAACAAGATCGTAAGTTCGAGTTGTTGTTACAAAGACAAAAGCCGGATGTCCCCTACCACGAGAACTCACTACCAACCCGAACGGTAATCAATATGTCAAGTATTGAGTTGTCCGACGCTGCACAGTCTGTTCTTGAAAGAGGGATGAATTTCGCCGTTACACCTAGACGTATTCCCTATGAGGAAGTGATTGGGTCAGTTGAAGAGGGTGTCATACGTAATAAAATACCAGCAGTAGATGCGGATACGCTCAGGCAAGATGTCGCTGTGGTGTTACGTCATGCGAGGCCACCAAGACCGAACATTACTTCTTCCGAATCAGTGGCCTTGAGAGATCTTCATAAGAACAAGAATATACTAGTACTAAAAGCTGATAAAGGGAATGCGACAGTCATAATGAATACCAGTGAGTATGAAAACAAAATCCAGAGTCTACTCACTGACGAACACATATACAAGAAGGTGAATTACAACCCAACGGCAAGGACAGATCGTAACACTCGCTCACTCATAAAAGAATGCGCCCACGCTTTAGACGATGACATTGTCAAATATTTATTACGTCCTAGGAACATCCAGCCTCCAAAACTATATGGTCTGCCGAAAATCCATAAGCCAAATGTGCCCCTACGTCCGATCGTGAGTCAGATAGACTCACCTACATATGAACTGGCCAAGCACGTGGCAAAAGTATTGCAGCCGATAGTGGGACGAACGTCGTCGTTTGTGAAGGATTCCCGCCATTTCATAGAAATCTTACACCAAAACAAGGTAGATGAAAATCAGTTGATGGTCAGTTTTGACGTAGAATCGCTGTTCACAAATGTACCTGTGTTGGATTGTCTGGAAGTGGTGAAGGTGAAGTTGCAAGAAAATGACATCCCGAAGGAATATGCCAAGCTGTTGCATCATTGTTTGTCGATGAATTTCTTCATATATCAGGGTCAGTACTACCTCCAAATAGATGGGGTCGCAATGGGCAGTCCCGTGGCTCCAGTGGTTGCCAATATATGGATGGAGCATTTTGAAGAAAAATCATTTATCACCGCACCCACAGAAATAAAACTATGGAAGAGGTATGTCGATGACGTATTCTGTATATTAAGAGGTAACAAACATGATGTCGAGTCTCACTTGGCAAATTTAAATGGTATCCATTCTAAAATCAACTTTACCTATGAGATGGAAGAAGACAGAAGTCTGGCCTTTCTGGACGTGAAGATTCGGGTGAGGAATGACGGTTCGCTTGGTCATTCCATTTACCGCAAATCAACACACACTGACCGCTATCTCAACGCCTCCTCGCATCACCACCCTAAACATCTTAACTCTGTAATGACTTCACTGACGAACCGTGCATATGACCTGTGTGATGAGGAACATCTTCAAGAAGAGTTGGAGCATGTACGACGAGTCTTACAGAGTAATGGATACCAGGGACATTTTCCATCAAGACACAAACTAAGACACCAGAGACACAGAGTAGACAGACAACCTGTTTATTTACCATACGTCAAAGGAGTGACTGACAAGATCTCAAACATACTGAATAAGTACTCACTAAACACTGTCTTCACTCCTGTGCGAAAGGTTTCACAATACCTACGGTCTCCTAAAGACAACTTCCCCTTGGAGAAACCTGGTGTCTATAAGATCGATTGCAGCTGTGGCAGTTCGTACATTGGCCAAACAAAGCGAACAGTATCATGCCGAATGAGGGAACACATAAAAGCAATCAAGAACAACGATACGCAGAAATCAGCCATCGCGGAACATTTGATTGATTCTGGTTCTAACCACTGGATTGAGTTTCATAACCCACAGATTATCTCGACAGAACGCCACTACATACCAAGATTGGTCAGGGAAGCGATTGAAATAACAAAACATAAAAATTTCAATCGTGAGGACGGGTTTAAATTGTCGAGTGTCTGGAATCCTGTGGTTCGTATGTGTAAAACCGGAAATAATCAAAAAAGTGTCGTGTCGCGATCCGATACTGTAAGTGTTGTGTGTCGAGAACAGTTTCGAGTGAATAGTGAGAATGTGAACAGTGGTACGGGTCGCAATAAAAGACTTCGTCGGAGGGTAGACCGATATGTCTGCCAATAACAGCCTACCCGCAATTACTTCAGTTACTCCGTGATCATGGCGCTTGCAACAGTGCCGAAATATCGGAAACTCGCTAAAAACAAGGTACATGGTAACAATCCCGTAAATAACTTATATTACTATAATGTTAGTGACCATGAAAGTTTAAAACAATATATTGTTAACCGGTACGGGCCGGATACGTCTCAATTAATAAAACACCTAGAACGCGCGCGGAAAAAGTGTGAGTGTTTAAAGGAATCACTGTCTTTCCTGGTGAAGTGTCGTGATTCGGACATTATCCCTATATGCGTTAGGATAAAACCACGACCAGACATTCATGGTTCCGCGAGTATTCTGCGAAACGCGAGTGTAAAACTATTGCGAAAATCGATTCGTAACTGTAGGTACCACTTAGACAAAAGTCAGCGTGAATTATACGAAATCCATCTGAAGTGCAGTGAAACTCTTTCGACAAGTGACTTTGATATTTGCGATCGTGTTACATACTTACAAGCTCAACGTACCAGGGAACTAAGCGCTATAAAACAAGATCGTAAGTTCGAGTTGTTGGTACAAAGACAAAAGCCGGATGTCCCCTACCACGAGAACTCACTACCAACCCGAACGGTAATCAATATGTCAAGTATTGAGTTGTCCGACGCTGCACAGTCTGTTCTTGAAAGAGGGATGAATTTCGCCGTTACACCTAGACGTATTCCCTATGAGGAAGTGATTGGGTCAGTTGAAGAGGGTGTCATACGTAATAAAATACCAGCAGTAGATGCGGATACGCTCAGGCAAGATGTCGCTGTGGTGTTACGTCATGCGAGGCCACCAAGACCGAACATTACTTCTTCCGAATCAGTGGCCTTGAGAGATCTTCATAAGAACAAGAATATACTAGTACTAAAAGCTGATAAAGGGAATGCGACAGTCATAATGAATACCAGTGAGTATGAAAACAAAATCCAGAGTCTACTCACTGACGAACACATATACAAGAAGGTGAATTACAACCCAACGGCAAGGACAGATCGTAACACTCGCTCACTCATAAAAGAATGCGCCCACGCTTTAGACGATGACATTGTCAAATATTTATTACGTCCTAGGAACATCCAGCCTCCAAAACTATATGGTCTGCCGAAAATCCATAAGCCAAATGTGCCCCTACGTCCGATCGTGAGTCAGATAGACTCACCTACATATGAACTGGCCAAGCACGTGGCAAAAGTATTGCAGCCGATAGTGGGACGAACGTCGTCGTTTGTGAAGGATTCCCGCCATTTCATAGAAATCTTACACCAAAACAAGGTAGATGAAAATCAGTTGATGGTCAGTTTTGACGTAGAATCGCTGTTCACAAATGTACCTGTGTTGGATTGTCTGGAAGTGGTGAAGGTGAAGTTGCAAGAAAATGACATCCCGAAGGAATATGCCAAGCTGTTGCATCATTGTTTGTCGATGAATTTCTTCATATATCAGGGTCAGTACTACCTCCAAATAGATGGGGTCGCAATGGGCAGTCCCGTGGCTCCAGTGGTTGCCAATATATGGATGGAGCATTTTGAAGAAAAATCATTTATCACCGCACCCACAGAAATAAAACTATGGAAGAGGTATGTCGATGACGTATTCTGTATATTAAGAGGTAACAAACATGATGTCGAGTCTCACTTGGCAAATTTAAATGGTATCCATTCTAAAATCAACTTTACCTATGAGATGGAAGAAGACAGAAGTCTGGCCTTTCTGGACGTGAAGATTCGGGTGAGGAATGACGGTTCGCTTGGTCATTCCATTTACCGCAAATCAACACACACTGACCGCTATCTCAACGCCTCCTCGCATCACCACCCTAAACATCTTAACTCTGTAATGACTTCACTGACGAACCGTGCATATGACCTGTGTGATGAGGAACATCTTCAAGAAGAGTTGGAGCATGTACGACGAGTCTTACAGAGTAATGGATACCAGGGACATTTTCCATCAAGACACAAACTAAGACACCAGAGACACAGAGTAGACAGACAACCTGTTTATTTACCATACGTCAAAGGAGTGACTGACAAGATCTCAAACATACTGAATAAGTACTCACTAAACACTGTCTTCACTCCTGTGCGAAAGGTTTCACAATACCTACGGTCTCCTAAAGACAACTTCCCCTTGGAGAAACCTGGTGTCTATAAGATCGATTGCAGCTGTGGCAGTTCGTACATTGGCCAAACAAAGCGAACAGTATCATGCCGAATGAGGGAACACATAAAAGCAATCAAGAACAACGATACGCAGAAATCAGCCATCGCGGAACATTTGATTGATTCTGGTTCTAACCACTGGATTGAGTTTCATAACCCACAGATTATCTCGACAGAACGCCACTACATACCAAGATTGGTCAGGGAAGCGATTGAAATAACAAAACATAAAAATTTCAATCGTGAGGACGGGTTTAAATTGTCGAGTGTCTGGAATCCTGTGGTTCGTATGTGTAAAACCGGAAATAATCAAAAAAGTGTCGTGTCGCGATCCGATACTGTAAGTGTTGTGTGTCGAGAACAGTTTCGAGTGAATAGTGAGAATGTGAACAGTGGTACGGGTCGCAATAAAAGACTTCGTCGGAGGGTAGACCGATATGTCTGCCAATAACAGCCTACCCGCAATTACTTCAGTTACTCCGTGATCATGGCGCTTGCAACAGTGCCGAAATATCGGAAACTCGCTAAAAACAAGGTACATGGTAACAATCCCGTAAATAACTTATATTACTATAATGTTAGTGACCATGAAAGTTTAAAACAATATACTCCTCGTATGTCAAATTTTGCTCTCCGATTACTCTTTTGAGATGATATTTTAAGCTTTTGACTGCTGCTTCCCATAGGCCTCCGGCTGTAGGCCAGGATGGTGCGTTAAATAGCCAATTGATTTCCATATCCGTGATAGCCGAGAAAAAATCCTTATCCAAAGTTGCTTGTAAATTGATAAATTCATTGTTAAGTGTTCTGCTGGCCCCGACAAAGTTTGTACCGTTGTCACTAAATATATAGCGAGGAGCGCCTCTTCTCGCTGCCATTCTACGCAGAGCTGCCAAAAACGCCGATGAACTTAAATCTGAGACCAATTCCAGATGCACGGCTTTGGTCACCATACACACGAAAACTGCAATGTAGCCCTTACTAGTTTTGATACCTCTACCTTTGTTGGCTTTGATATTGACGAACCCAGTGAAGTCAACTCCACAATTATAAAAAGGCCTGGTGGGTGTGACTCGTGCAGCTGGTAGATTTCCCATGATTTGAGTGTGCTTAACTGGTTCGTGCCGTTTACACGTTACGCATTTTCGGAGTTGTTTTTTGATTATACGATTTCCACCAATAATCCAATATTTCTGTCTAATGTATGATGCAGTTAGGCGAGTTCCACCATGAAAGGAAAGTTTATGATATAGGTCGATCAGAAGTTCTGCTAAGCGACTGTCTCTAGGTATGATTAAAGGATGTCTCATGTTTATGTCTATGTTTGCGTTTTTTAGTCTGCCTCCAACCCTGAGGAGACCGTTTTTATCTAGGAATGGGTTCAGTTCAGAAAGTTTACTTTTGGGGTTCACATTCCTTCCTTCTTTTAAACAGTCGATTTCTTTTGAAAACTCGAAGAATTGAATATTTTTTACTATGATATTTCTTGTTCTCTCTGCTTCTGATACTGTTATGTAACTTTCTTTGTTCTCTTTCTTCGTGAACCTCAACATCCATGAGACTATTTTGATGACGTAATTTAATGAACTAGAATGCATTAATAATTGATATATGATATTGTTATTGATTGTTTCCTCAGTGACAACATTTACTTGATTTACATTTTTCGCTTCTTGATCCGTTTCAAAGGTAGTTTGCTGTTCCTGTAACTCATTGTAGTTTGTTAACCAAGATGGCCCATTCCACCACAAAGAGAAATCTTTTAATTGAGTTGCTGTTAACCCACGAGTGGCGCTATCTGCTGGGTTTTCTGTTGATTTCACATAACGCCAGCATTCTCGCGGAATTACGCTAACGACTTCTTTAACGCGGTTAGCAACAAATGTTTTCCAGCGTGATGGATCTCCGTTCAGCCACCCTAATACTATCATGGAATCGCACCACCCGTAAAGTTTTATATTATAACCATTTAGACATTTTTTGACTTTTGTCATTAATTTTGATAGAAGTAGTGCTCCACTTAACTCCATTTTGGGCAGCGATAGTTTCGTGCTTGTTGGCACCAGCCTTGCTTTCCCAACTAGTAATGTTATTTTTGAAGTATCGCCTCTCATGATTTTACAATATATTACACACGCGTAAGCCTTGTTGGATGAGTCACAAAATCCGTGTAACTCGATTGTATCAGTGTCTCGGGTACCTATCCAACGCGGTAATTTAATAGAATTGATATTTACTATGTCACTTTTTATTTTATCCCATTCTGATTGAATTTGCTCGGGTAATTGATCATCCCATCCGATATTTGCTTGCCAAACATTTTGGAAAATAATTTTCAATTTTGTAGTGAGAGGTGATAGCCAGCCCAATGGATCAAATAATTTTGAAATATTAGACAGTAGTGATCTCTTTGTTTCATGTTCATTTGATAAATCTATTTTTGAATTAAAATTAAAAACGTCTTTGTTTGGTTCCCAGCCCAAACCTAGTATTTTCATATTCATTTCTGCCTTTTTAAAATTAAAATTATCTTGATTAGATGACTCACAGCACGACTCTGATATTTCAGGAATATTTGATCTCCATTTTCTTAGGTTGAAACCGCCTGATTGTAGAAGTTTGATAAGATCATCATGTAACTGTATTGCTGATTGTACAGTATGTGTTCCACTGATTAAATCGTCCATGTAAAAGCAGTTTTCAAGTACGTTGGGAGCCTGGTTGTTGCTGAAATTTGATCGTTCATCTGAAGCCAATTGTTTTAAAGTCATCATGGCAAGGTATGGGGCGGCCTTCGTCCCGTACGTCACCGTAGTTAATTGATACTCTTTGATGGGTTCACTAACTGATTTACGCCAAATATTTTTTTGATAACGTTGATCGTCTTCGTTTATAAAAATCTGTCTGAACATTTTTTCCAAATCCGCAGTAAATCCAAACTGATATTGTCTCCATCTGATTATTAGAGACTGAAGGTCCTGTTGGAGATTGGGTCCAGCCTCCATAACGTCATTGATACTATAGCCTGAAGATGTTTTTGCTGAACCATTGAAAACTACTCTAAATCTAGTAGTCGTGGCCTCCGCTTTCTCTACACTGTGATGAGTCAAATAACAATCGGGCTTTTCCGGCGTGCTGCATGATGGTTTCATGTGACCCAAAGTTTGATATTCATCCATAAAAGACACGTATTCCAGTCGCATGTTTTCATTACGAGTGAATTTACGCTCTAATGATCGGAACTGAGCAATTGCTTTTCTTTTAGATTCACCCAACTTTTCGGTAAAATCTGGTTTAAATGGTAATTTTACTACGTAGCGGCCGTCATCTCGCCTAATTGTGGTATCTTTGTAATATTGTAAACATTTCTGATTTTCTAATGATAGTGGTGGGTCATCGGTGATGTCTTCGATTTCCCAAAATTTGTGAATTTCCTCTAGATTGTTTAATATGACGTTACATTGAATTGTTTTGACGTTACCGCTGAGAATCCAGCCCAAGCGCGTATTTTGCGCTAGGGGAGTCTCGTTACTTATTTTGCATATACCATCTAATAAAATCAATGAATAGATATCAGCACCGAGTAACAAGTCGACTGGTCGACTAGTATTAAATTCAGGATCTGCTAAAGTGATGTTATGTAAATAAGACCAATTTGGCTTCTTAAATGATTGACTGGGCAGATTTTTTATTAAGTTGTTCATGATAAGTACATTGGTTTCAAATTCGAATTCTTGATTGCTTGATAAACATTTGATATGCATCATCCCTTTGCAGTTGTTTTCGCTCGCACCTATTCCAGTGATTACGCCTTGACATTTACGTCGAGGCAGCCCTAACAACTGCGCTGCATTCTCTGTAATAAGAGACGCTTGCGATCCCTGGTCTAATAAGGCTCTTAGCTCAATATAGGACTCATCGGCTGATTGGACTTTTATTATTGCGGTTGCTAAAAGAATTTCCGGGATTTCCGGTTGTAATGACACATGTGAGTTGGTGCGAACTGTCGCCGACGCCTCTGGTTGTGTGGCGTTCATATATTTCTTGGAGGTTGATGCTGTAGATGGCCCCTCCGTCTGCGATTGCGTAAATGCGTCATGTAAAAGAGTATTATGATATTGATTGCATTCTCTGCATTTCTTGTCTGAAATGCAAGCCTTACCATAATGGCAATAAAGGCAATTTTGGCATAAATTATACTTAGTGATTGTTTTGCGTTTTAGCATCGAATTCATGTCTAAAAATTGTTTACAATGGAAAACACCGTGGTCATCGCTTTTACAAATGGGACATTTATAATATTTTGTAAAATAGACATTTTTGCTGTTGTTGAATGATTGTGAAATATTCCGGCCTTGGGTCGGCGGAAATGCTTGCTTCATGTATGAATTGTTATTTATTGGTTTATAACTTTGATACTTTGGACCTGATGATATTGTGGTATTAAAATTATGATTACGGTTGATAGACTTATTTGCAGGCTCCTGCTTACGTTTAGATGTTTCCATAGTGGTAAACTTGTTCTCCAAAAATTCTAAAAATTCGGAAATATTTGGCACATCTCTCGGCTGTTTTATTGATGATATGTATTCACTGTGGGTCTCGGTATCCAATTTTTGACAAAGGATATAAATTAGTAAGGGATCCCACGAGTCAATCGCTACTCCTAGATTTTTTATAGAATTCAATGCTTCACGTGTCGTATCGTAAATTCTTTTTATATGATTGATAGACGGTTGTTGCATAACTGGGATACTGAATAAAATATCAAAGTGGGAATTCAAAATCAATTTCTTATTATCGTACCTGTGGGTGAGTATATCCCAACAAGTAATATAATTTTCAGTTGATATAGTTAAATGTTGAATTAGTCGCTCAGCCTCACCTTTCACCTTGGATTTTAAAAATTGCATGCGTTGCGCGTTCGATAGGGTAGGGTTATTGTGGATGGTTTCTAGAAAAAGATCCTTAAACGAGGTCCACTGGTGGTAGCTGCCGCTGAACGATGGTAATTCTATCTTAGGTGTCGAATTCTCCCTATGTGATACAGACCATAATTTTCTGTTGATAGACTTAATTACGTTATTGTATTTTCTCTCGAACTGATAATAAATAGATTCGTATTCCGCTTCCCTGCCTCCCAGCTCGCTGTCCAGCTCCCAATGCAGCGAGTCGATCGCCGACCAACGAGCTTGAATGATACGCAATAAATGATCAAACTCCCATTTTTCTGTAATGCTATCTAAATCTATGTTGGAAATAGTATGCTCAAATGCCTTAAAGTGGCTACTTTGCTTTCTCAACATCTCATCCGTTTTGCTATTAATACCTTGAGAACGCGAACCCTGGTCAGTCATCTGCTGAGAGCTCGGCATGGTAATGGGTGTAGCTGGCTTGAGAAGTGGGGTTGAAGGTCTGCTGCCCTCATCTCTCGGTTGATAGTTCTGAACAGTGGCCCTTATGTTCGAAAACCTGTCCCTAGTTATCTCATACTGCTTCGAAATAAAATACTGGTGAGATGGTATTCCTAGCCCACACAGCTTAATATGATTTGACTGATATTCTTGCCAATATTTATCTAAAGTTTCCAGGCGATTTTTTATATAAGATACAGTTTTCCTATCAGAGCCATCTTTCTTAAAATTGGTATAAACTTGCTCAATGCCAGAGGCTATTTGCTCTTGAGTTAAAATTAAATCTTCGGCCGACATCTTGACAGAAATTTGGTGTTAAGAGAGAAAAAAATAAAAGATACGCCTTACTTGGATGCTGGTACTCAAACCGTATTTGATGGTTGCACGCTCCTTGTGCCGTTGCGACTTGATGTACGCGGAAGAAAATTCCTTCAGTAAC
The DNA here is from genome assembly GCA_902850365.2 of Chilo suppressalis. Taxonomy (NCBI): domain Eukaryota; kingdom Metazoa; phylum Arthropoda; class Insecta; order Lepidoptera; family Crambidae; genus Chilo; species Chilo suppressalis. The sequence continues at coordinate 13,705,237 of OU963906.1, read as the reverse complement.
TTTGCTGGATAACAGTCTCACTTGCAACACAGAGTCACGTTTCACTGAATCCACGTATTCACTGAGTCACTCGCGAGTCCTTATTCGAAGGACCAAAAAAGATGTACGGTTTGCACACCTTTTTATGATAGAGTTGATAAAGTGAAAGTCCTGATATAAAATAAATGATATATTAAACAAATTAAACTTATAAGAATGATATGATAATTGATATGAGTATGCGCGGCTAGAATGAATACCGATGGCAGACTGATGTGAGCGTGACCTAAATTATCGAATGTGGCGTAAAGTGCTAACTAGACAAAAACTGTACGAGTCGGCTCGTACACTCTTTATATAATAGTATAGAAAAATGAGCAGGAATTATTTATAATTACATATCTATGTACTAAGATCATTACTTTTAGGAATGTGTATTTGTTTATTAATAAAATTCTGAAATATAGAAGTTTAATCTGCTATATATCGATGCATCTAAGTATGTTCGTAAATCGCATGCAGTATTTATGTAACTTTTCCAAGCGTTAAAGTTTAATGCCCGAAAATACACTCTAACTTTTCATAAAGCTGAATATTTTTCTGACAGTATGTATACCTTGCTATTTATTATCTGGGCCGTTATAATACTGTCAGTCTAGCTGCATACTTGTTATTCACGACTGCCCAAAAAAGAGTGTAATGTTTTTTTTGTTGTTTAATATGTGAAAAAATAATGTGTTACATATTTCATGATCAAACATAATTTCTGTGTCGTTACACTATATTGTATCATTACCCCATAGAAACAATACAAAAAACTAAAGAAATATAAAAAAACTAAGATAAAACTTACTCGTAACATCTATAACAAAAAAATATGGATTTTCGTGTAATTGTACGATTATAGATACAAAGTAAACAATATGTCCATAATAAGGGTCCGAGTGAATTTCCATATACGTGACTATTGGGTTCATTCTGTGTTTATTAGCCGGCCTTTCAACTAATCTATTCAACAAAACAATCCTTTGTTTGTTCGAATTCCGGGAACACCCCATAGTAATAAATTAATTTTGTATGCCTTTTGGTTTCAAACTTCGTTTCTGCGTATTCAAAAATCTCATATATAAATTACCTAAAAAATATATAGTACAAGTAAAATAAATACATATTTGTATTTATTGGAACACAAACAGCATGTTTGGGAATCAAATGTAAAAAACTTTTACAGTTCCACCGGACGGTAAACCACTTATAAATGACGTTGTACCTGAGAAGAACCGCCAACTCGGTAAGAGATTTTTCCTGTTTTATTTTCATACAGTATTCATACGTCTATTGAACAACATGAAACCACAGCATGAAACTTACATGTATTGAAGTCTTTCATCATCTACTATATAAAAATAAGTCGGGTTTTCCTTCCTGACGCTATAACTCCAGAACGCACGAACCGATTTCCACGGTTTTGCTTTCGTTGCAAAGGTCTCGGGCTTCGTGAGGTTTATAGCAAAGAAAGTTCAGGAAAAATTTAAAAAATAACTTCTTTTAATCACCAAACGAAATGTTACATAAAACGAAGCCATCTGGTGGCGAAACGGAGTTCGCCGGGTTTGCTAGTATTATGATAAAACTGACGTATAATATGGTAATTTGACAACCTCCGTGGCCGAGTGGTTTGTACGCCGGGTTTCATGGTGTCGCCGACTCAAGAGGTCCCGGGTTCAAATCCCGGTGGGGGCAGATGTTTGTGTGATGAATACGAGCATTTGTACTCCAGTCATGGATGTTTTATATGTATTTTCTATAAAAATATACTTATATATGTACAATATATGTATTCTATCCGTTGCCCTAGTTGATAATATAAATTAAGAGTACTGCCTACCTACTACCCTAAAATGAGCTGTAAATAATTAACAAACAAAATTGAGAAAGTAGTGATAGACTTATAGTTTTGTCACAAAATCGAAAATACTACAATTAATTTATAGCTAAAACGTGAAAGTATATCAACAAATCCTTAACCCTCTTAGATCTGATTGTGGAGATAACACAAAACTTAATTAGAAAGATAATGAGATAATCATAATACGTGTCACTAGTACGTGGAACGCTTATTACATTTTCTTGTAAGATATTACTCAATACTTTCTAAATATATGTTGATAAATACCACATCGCAATGTCTTGTTATTTGCTGTTATTGAATTGTATGGCATAATCTGGGCCTACTCACATCATCATCATCATCATCATCATCATCAGCCTATTAATGTCCCCACTGCTGGGGCACAGGCCTTCCCTATGGATGGAATAGGGAGATTGGGCCATGACCCACCACGCGGGCCCAGTGCGGATTGGTGGGTGCTAACGACTGCAAATGCAGCCGGGACCAACGGCTTAACGTGCCTTCCGAAGCACGATCACTACTCACATGATCAGGTCAAATTGAAAGTTAATAAATCGCGCGCAATCAAGCTCAATATTGTATTTTTACGAAATAATTGTCGGCGAGCGCGATGGCGCAAGTGGTTAGCGCGTTCGGCTGCGATCGTTGTAGCTAAGCAACTTTCACCGTGGTCGGTCATTGGATGGGTGAGCAAAAATTTATTTTCTCGAGCTCGTTCGTGTTTAGGAAGGTACGTTAAGCCATCGGTCCCGGCTGCATCTGCAGTCGTCAAGGTGCCGCCCGTGTGGTAGGTCATGGCCCAACCTATCCATAGGGAAGGCTTGTTCCCGAGCAGTGGGGAAATTAATAGGTTGATGATGAATTGTCGAATCATTACTTCGGTTTGTTAAGTTCTTTCACTTGTTTTTGTACTATTTAGCATTCCAATTTATTTAATTTCAAATCATCATTCTTTTTTATTTCTTTAACGTCTTGCCCCATATTGATAAAGTTGGATATTTAATGATAGGTCTCTTCTTAGTAGTTTTTAGTGATGTGTATGATCGCTATGATAGTGATTCAAGCCTTAATTCTAATATATATATATATATATATATATATATATAACCTTGCTATTATGAATATCTGACATATTACAAATCATAAATTCAGGTTAACTACACACTGTTTTTATTACATAACAACTTTATATTACTAATAACAAACTTTCCACCTAACAATTGTTATAGGTATTAAGGATCGGTCGCTGTAATGAATTATACCGAACGAAGCCTAATAAAACAATATTCGCTAATCCCTGGTGGTAAACTAAAACTAAACCCTTTAGTACACAACGATACGCAAATATTAGATACGACTTTAGTTTCTAAGCGACTACCGCAGTACAAAACTGTTTCCCAAACACGAACAACTAGCGAGAAAGTATTCGTAAGGAAATGTCAAATCTTCCATGGTAAAAGCTAGTTTGTTCTTACGTCCGGTTGGGGCGCTGCTTAGTTTCCATCCAAACTTTGACGTTGGCGTTAATAAAACAGATCTATCAAAGTTTGTGTTTGGGGTACTGAATGTCGGCAACGCGTACATGTGTACGAATCTTACCTCCTTTTTAATAAACGAAGAATGAAGCTTGGATGAGTTACTCCGTGTTTTGTCTTTGTTCATTGAACGACAAATAGCATTTGAGTGATATGAACAAAACATGAAGTAACTTTTTTTTTAGTGTGTCTACTGTTGGTCGCAGATGACCCTTTCAGCGTCACCAAGTTCGGGGTCGGCGAGATCCTAAGGGGACCTCAAGCCGAGAATTGGCGAATGCCTCTAGAGGTATTCCAGGCGGATGGCATTTCCCCGCGGGGGAAATCTCCTCTTCGTCTAGAGCCTTTAGACCACTCAAACCTGGGGGGGGTCGGCTCAACTAGAAGGCGTCTCTGAGACTCGGATCTCGGCTCCAGTTAGCCATTATCGTGGGGGTAGACTGGGTCTTCGCACTCTTATCCTACGGGTGATGACGAAACTACTTATTCCTCGTTTATAAATAAGGCGGTTAGAAACCAAAGTCGTCAGGTATCAAAACTTGCGTAGCGTTGTAAACGAAGCGGCAATGACTGAAAAACTCGTTTCCTGACTACCTACATGTCTTTTCGTTCAGTTTAATTAAACCATCATGTTTCAAAAACGTTATCCTCCTCTGTTGGAATGACTGTGTCCCAGCAGTGGGCAAATGATGTCATGGAGAGATGATATTAGGACTCGCCATATTTTAGTATGTATCAATTCATTTTTTCTAGCAATGGCGGAGTTCTATTAAGAGGTTGCATCAACTAATGCTCTAAATAAGCTGTTTTATCGAAATTTCGTCTTAAAATTGTGTTTTGTACAAAACCAAAAGTAACAAAGGAATTTGAAAAAACCAAAGTGTCTTTATTAATCGGTCATTTGGAAGTTAACCATGCAATTGCTTTATCATGATAAGGTATTGTTCGCGACCACTGAACAGTATTCTGTTATGTGTTTGCGCCGTTAAGGACATTCTTGTTATTTAATGTAATCGACTCAAATCCGCAAAACACTTGAGTGTTATATCTCACCATTCTTCAAGGACTTGTTATCTAATGTAATCGACTCAAATCCGCAAAACACTTGAGTGTTATATCTCACATATTTGAATATCTCAGTATTATTAGAATGTTCATTATCATACAATCAGAGGCGGTCGACTGATTTTTGGAAGTATTATGTGAACTAAGAGCACGAAGGAAGAAGAAACAGATATATGGCATTCGAATAACTCGGGTGTTGTGGTTTATTTACAATCAAATGTAGAGATAACTATTACCAAAACATTACGTGTTCGTAATCGATAATTCGTAAAGGCCATATTGCAAATACTATAAACCTTTACTCGGTCACAGGGCCGAATGTGTCGTTCCGAAATCGTGACGAATAAAGGTCACCACTCACTAAGCCGATAAGCCACAGCCATAGGTCCCATAAACAGTAGGTCGCAGTATTTATTTTTTATGCTGTATCATTCTACCTCGATGACAACACCAGTATTGTTACTCTAATATTATTCGCTTTTTTCTCTTAAATTTTGGGATAAATCCACATTTCAAGTGCCACCCGCGACGTTTTCAAATTTCCTCTTCTATTTATATTAGTTTATTATTTTTCATTTGAACTGTAATTGTATTATTTAGATAACAGTAATTATCGGATAAGTTGCCAATATTACGTTACACTGTGTTCATTTTAATTAAAGTATACTATTGTGGTTTGTAGCGCCAGCACCGCACTGCCCTTTGTTTTTCCATAATCTACCTGCGAAACTTTTAACTGCCGACTCCATTTTAATTAACGCTGAAAGCCGGGTAGGTACATAATTAACCTTCAAATCTGTACGAACCTTTTTTTATGTAAACCGCTATTATTACTCATGTCTATGTTTAAAGATTTAAAATATATATTCAAGTAAGTCAGAACTTGTATATGTACCTAGTAATATTAATTCTTTAACTGATTTAACATTAAATTATATTGAATTCGTGACGGCAATAGATAGATATTTAAATCTAAAGAAAATATAACTAGAAAAAATTCCACTCGGACCAGGCAGCAGACGGGACTCGAACCCGCACCCTTCGCAATCCGGGCGAATGCACTGACCAATTATGCTACCGCGGCCCTCACGGACCGCGTCGAAATTCTTTCTAGCTATTCTTAAGCTGCAAGGCAGCGCCATCTCTTCGCATTATAGGTAAACCCACAATGTCAAATGAATACTTTTACAAGTATTAAACATTTGAAAGAAGAAATAGCAATTATAGTTATAATTTTTATTATTTTTAAAGCATGTAACTGCTTGATGTTTAAATCTAAAGAAAATATAACTAGAAAAAAATCCACGCGGACCAGGCAGCAGACGGGACTCGAACCCGCACCCTTCGCAATCCGGGCGAATGCCTGGTCCGCGTGGAATTTTTTCTAGTTATATTTTCTTTAGATTTAAACATCAAGCAGTTACATGCTTTAAAAATAATAAAAATTATAGATAGATATTGTTTATCACTAGATTTTTTCAATTTTAGCATTGATTGGCTCTAAGGTTTCTATTTAATGTGTCATTCTGTCACTGGCAGCATACTTTGTTTTTCCTCCGTGATAGTGGCACATAACCACCGCGGAGTATGTGTCATGCATTATTCTAATTTGAAATTCCCTATTCCACCCAAAGGAAAGGCCTGTGCCCAATATTGGGTACATTAAAAGAGTGATATCGATTGAAAGAATGGATGCTCCTTATTCTGCAACAAATTCTCATAAAGAATATACGTAGCGACATATAATTATATATAATATCTACCCCTATTATTGTTGTGGATAGATTATATGTATGAAATAAGATCCATTACTTTTCCGCTTTCACGGGGATTCGTAATAGTCTAGAAAGAATAAACGACATTGAACCACAATAGTGAAACAATTCCTATTTCCCGAATCCAACAGTAAACTTGATAGGTAATAGAGGAAAAGGCAATTCGTTGGTGCCAAATAAATTTATATTCCACAAACCTAATACAATTTCTGTAGGCAGATCACATTTCATACGGATATAAAAAGTAGTGGAGTGACTAAAAGGCTCGTAAAAATATTATTAACTACCACCGATATGGCTATAATTTAACAGAAAAATAAATACGGTTCTAAGAATCTTTAGATAGGCCTCCAACATTTTCGGAGGATGTTAGGGTGTTAGGAAGACACCCGCCACCGGGACCAGCATGACGAAGCTAATGACTGCTAAAAACTTTCCCGATCCGACAACCCTAGACAGAGATTCTTGGCGCCTTAAAATTAGAAGAGCCGACCCCATATAAAGTGGGAAGGAGCAAGGACGAAGAAGAAGCAGTTAGGGCGTTAGAAGGAGCTCGATGGCGCAGGTGGATAGCGCGGTTGGTCTGCGATCATGGAAATTAAGCAATTTTCGCAGTAGTCGGTCATGGGATGGGTGGTATGGAAGGCACGTTAAGTCATTGGTCCTGGCTACATTCGCAGTCGCTAGCACCGACCAATCCGCACTGGGGCCGCGAGGTGGGTCATGGCCCAATCTCACTATTTCACCCACAGGGAGGGCATGTGCCCCCCCTATATGTAATAGGATATTGGTGATGATGTAATGTTAGAATCAACATAGCATTATAAGTACTTAAATTTAAATTTCCTTCCAAAATAAAAGTCAAAACATGTAGACTAATGCGGCATTATAAAAAACGCAGGAGAGACATTTAATAAAGACACATTCTTTCATCTTAAATGTTATTTAGTGTTTATGTGTTTTAACGGGGTTAAGCGAAATACATATCCGATTATTATGTATCCGTATTTACGAGTATATGCAGAGACAAATTGGTGTTTGCTTATCCTGCCATACCCATACACTTCAGTCTTTCGCTTTTTGCTGCTTCAGTCAGTCTATATTTACCTTACACAAATACAAAATGAACCGAAACTTGAATATAGAGTTCAAGAACAGACATTTAGAGGTTATGATGGAATAAAGAAACGCCATACACAAACTCTAAAAACATGACACTCTTTAGCAGTCATGCAAAAATGTGAAAGGTTTTGATTTAAAAAATGTCACGTAATATTTTCATCGGAAAAACGTTTCCAAACTCGCATTGTGAACGAAAAGCTGAAATAACGAAAAATCTACTGCCAGCGGACAGTCCGGATTGTATGTCAAAATAGAATCCGCTGTTGTGAATTTGCATCGGAGTAAATCTTTGAGAAACTCGAAAAGTTAACAGTAGTTGCACAGCTGCGACTTTTGTATAACTCCCAACTTAAATATTTTATTCAAAATTAAGATTTTTGTAGACTCATTTGTTTTCTTTTGTCTATTTTTGCACAGATTTAGGCAGTGTTGTTCGATACATAGTTTTTGACTATTTGTCAATGTCACATTAAATAATGAGGCCCCAGTGTGAATTGTTAGGTTCTCATGAGTGCAAATGTAGTTAATACCAAGGCTTTTTTTTCTCTATTTATTTATAAAGGACTTTTGTCCAAAAAGGAAAGATCCTAAGGCTTAACATACCTTCGAAGTACAGAGGAGCTTAAGAGTCATTATACTCTAATTCTTATCAATGAGACCAAAAAATTGATAGTCGTATTACTTGTAATACTTTCAGTTTGTTCAATAGTCATAACAATTTAAAACAAAAATATCTAAATTAAAATCGCTGTAGTTTCTTTGCATTTGTACTTATCAACTTATCTTAATAAGCTATAATATACTTCCACCGTATAATAATCTCCACATTAACCTTCACACCCGCCTTTCTGTACGGAAATATTGTGCCCAGTCGCCTTTGTATCTTTAGCTCCAGTCCAATCACAGCGTACACAAAAAATCAAATTTCACGCTTTTTTACCCCTTACAACCTAGTAGGCATCTCGTGGCAAGGGTCATCACATCTGTCTGTGTCTCTCAAATTATCTTCAGCTCGAGTTAATCTTTTCGTTTTTATGTTTTATCATCATGTTAATGTCCCCACTGCTGGGCAAATACCTTATATAAGGTTAGGAAAGGGAGACCATGGTCCATCGACCGTGAATCACCACGTGGGCCCAGTACGAAATTACAATCTGCAGATTTATTATCTCTTTAATTAAAATTTTTACCATACAATTGCTTTATTCATATTCCATGCCTTTTTTATATTATAGGGGGCATACGAGCTGACAGCTTTAAGGAAGGTTTTCGGATCATATTGGTCCGGAAGCACTGCCTCCTAAAACCTTAACCCCCTTATTAATAAACGAGGAACGCCCTATTTTGTTCATATCACTCAAATGCCATTTGTCATTCAATGAACAGAGACAAAACATGGATTAACTAATCCAAGCTTATTATTTGTTTATTAACAACAAATATGTGTAAGTTGATACAACTTTGTTAAATGTACCGGACCAAAAGCAGATGCAGTTGTTGACACGGCTTAACGTTGTTTTTTGGAGGAAATAAAGTTAATAAATACTTAGTCGCCGAGCCGTTGCAAAAAGTTACAATATCCGCAATCGCAGATTAAACTCGCTAATCGCTGCGCCCCGCCAAGCTTTTGATTTACGATTTTACTTTGTACAAAAAGTCGATTCATCACAAATTGATCTAGCTTTCGAAATTATATATTAAAATTCTTATTCAAAATGTTTTTAAAAATACGCGCATGAACTAAATGATTTGTAAATAAATGGATATGACCGAAAATTCATATTTATATTATTGGATGTCATTTAGGTAGGCAGATGGACTAGGTAGTTATTATGCATATGTTAAAAGACAAAGTTCGTTGTCAACCCTGTAAAGTGACTGCCTTAATTATGCGGCAACACATTGTCTACTTCAAGGCTTTTAGTTCGACATGATACTTACTGACCCAATTTTTTTTCGTCATGAATCATTATAAATACTTAACTCTGGTGTAACAATTTTAGAGTTCGATCATAAAAAAGGTGTAGTTATGAAAAATCCATAAGCATTGGGCCTATAATATAAGTGCACGAAGTGTTCCGTTACATTATGAACGGTTTACAACAAATATAACTTAAATAAACAACAGTTTTTAAGCGATTATTTAAAATAGTTAAAGCCTGTTAAATGTCAGCTGTTTACCTTTTAGGCTAAACTCACACTGGCGCAAAGTCAAAGCGTCGCTTCGCGCCATGTTTTTCGTCTTGGGTATACCTTAACAGTGGTAAAACAGAGTTGAATAAAGGTCATAGTGCACCTGACCCACCCGGTACCCGACCAGCACCGCCTTGGTACGCGCGGTTGATAATATTCTTTGAATGGATTTCTATGGGGATACGATCACTAAACCAACTCCGGCACCGGCACCGCCTCGCCTCCCTCGGAAGCATTCTGCGCGCGGGCGGCGAGTGGACACCGCGGTGACCACCCGCTGCTCGCACGTGAGAAACGTCTCGTACCTACGCTCGCTCTTGTGGCGGGCGGCGAGCCTCGCAACAGGCGCGCGACGGCGCGGCGTTCACACGTTGCCTACCCGATGTAAGCTGGTTAACAGCGCGGCTTTCACGAGTGGACGGCGCGCGCCGACCGACGTGGTGCTGGTCGGGTTGAGGTGCGTTATGACCTTTAGCTTCAGGCGAAAAACATGAAACCTGGTATTAAAGAGTCGGCACGTGTCGAATACCTAAATATTAGGGAAATAGAGATGAATTTGCTAGGCGGAACACGCGTCGCATCACTTCGACTCTGCGCCAGTGTGGGTTGAACCTTAGACGTAAGACAGCTTGCTGACAGGTGGACGGGTGGAAACATAGATCGATGAACAGACGGACAAATACCATAGGCTTAGTAAAAGTTGCGTTGTCAGTCTTTTTTTGCGTCACCCTAAACCGCTTTAATATGTTGTATAGGTATGTAAATAATAGTTTCTAAGCTGACACAAAATTTAATTAATTGTTTGATGTGACGAAATATTAATTTACCAAAGGCAATATGAAAAATTTTCTGTTTCATTGAGACACCAAAAGAGACTCAAGGGTAGATAATATCTACATTGTACCTATTAATAGAGTAGTCAATTTTATTTTATAATAGGTTTTAAATAGTTTGATCATGAAATTGATATATTAAAAGACTCAACCCTGGTGAATTCAATAGCAGTGCTAACAGTGGGTAGGAAATAGCAAACTACAATCAAATGGAGGTTCGATTCGACGTTATTGAAATGTCCGGTTCAAACTTTTCCATTTAAGGATTTTATGAATATCTCACTGGAACTATGGTGGAACAGAATTCCAATACGGGCAGTGATAGCTGTTCGTGCGTCACATTTCAAAAGCTCTATCTATAGTCCTGCGTTTGGAAACTTTGATATCCGCCATTTATTAAATCGACGATTAACGATCAAATTGTCCACGTTTCTCATTTGTCCCACTACGTGATACGCATTTGAAAAGAAAGTTCTTTCTAAGAATTCCCTTGTAAAAAACCCAATCAAAAACACCAATCAGTGTGCAAACAGAAAATAAAATATTGTTTATTTTCTGTTTGCACACTGATTGGTGTTCAAAAAGACCTTGATAACGAATACTAAGGTACATCTAACCTTAATTTGAATACTTGATGGTTTGATTAAGAGTCATATAAACGTGGACCTTAATTGCTGTGTTTTCTTGATTTATTATGATAATACATCTAAAACTTTAGCTTTTTGAGAATCCCTCAGGAACCTACGTCATGTCCGTCCGTCTGTCCGTCCGTATGTCACAGCCACTTTTTTCCGAAACTATAAGAACTACACTGTTGAAACTTGATAAGTAGATGTATACTGCGAACCGCATTAAGATTTTGACACAAAAATAGAAAAAAAAGCAAGAAGGGGTCCCCTTAAGTCCCCGTAAGTAATCTATCCATAGATACCCCGTACAAACCCATATGTATGGGGTATCTATGGATAGGTCTTCAAAAATGATATTGAGGTTTCTAATATATTTTTTTTCTAAACTGAATAATTTGCACGAGACACACTTCCAAAGTGGTAAATCCCCCCCCCCCCCCCATCAAGCTACCAGGTTTGGATGTTTCGAATTTCTCCCAGTATTTCTTAGGCTACAATGCAGCATAGAGAGTGATTTAGGTGCTCATGCTTAGGTAAATAAATGTGACTACGACTGTGCTTGATTATCGACTTCGGCTCCACATAGCAGTGCAACATAGTGTTTTACCGTCCACCAAATACAGCACGACAATGTGTTTTTTCTCCCCATCATCGAAAAAAAAACAAAATAAAGTACAAGGCAGAATAACCCCTGGTCTTTGATAAGGGGTCATGAAATAGAAGTTTTCTTCGTTCTTTTTTTTAGAAAAGAATCTACAATGTCAATTATGATACTATACAAATATCTAACATTAAAATAAGGAAAGGCAAAGGAAAAGGTCATGATATTATATTATTAAATAAGCTTCAGTTATCCGAAATATTTAAGGATTCCTATCGATAAGATTCGATTACGTAGGCAAATAAGCAGTAGTTCTCTCAAATACTATGTTTATGGAAGCAGTTGAAGATGCTTGAAGATTGTAACGTTGAAACATTAATTGCTTATTACGTAAGTCATTTTCGTCACGCCATATTAATTACAGAACGATAGACCAGCTATGCACGTTAGCCGGTATATCATTCTGTAATTGATATGGCCAGACGTAGCATGAATGGACAAATTTATCGAGTACAGATTCTGAAATTCGTGATTCTAAAGCCGCACTGATTTATCCATAGTTAAATTTGACTATACTTCCGTCTGTGTCACATCAAATACATAGCAAATGTGTATAATTTTGACAAATGGTTATTTTTTCTCTAGTAATCAAACCATAATCAGATTTGACTATTGATGAAACAACTTTTGTCGCCGCTCTTCAAAAGCTCGGTCAATTTTGTAGAAGACATTGTAAATAACCGTCTGGCTACGGATCTCTCCTGTTTTGCCTTTTCCATTTTATCTACAATCACGGTTAACTGTTGCTTAGAAAATAATTAAATATTTCACTAGAGAAAAAACTATGTAGGCAAATTTTCCAAACGATTTTTATTGACAGACAAAAAGAGACAAAATTATTTTACATTAAAACGTCACTTCAAACGTTATAAAAAAAGTATAAAAAAGAGGTTGATAGTCCCCGACATCCTCCCCGCGTTGCGTTACGCAACCCAAAAAGTAACAAAACATAACACTTCTATAAAACATAATCACAAAACAAAAGACTACGCTCTTATCTGTGGACCGAACGATTCTGTAGTGCTATGAACTGAGCAGTTATGGGCCGGGGGAGAACCGGCAGATGTGGTACATCGCTCCTGGGGAATCTCTAAGGGAAAAAGTCGTTGAAAAGGTCTAAGCAACACTCCCGATTGAGTTTTGACGCGGGCTACCCGACTTTGGTTGTCCGAGAGCCCGAGTGGCCAGCTAACTCTCTTTTTATCGTCTGAGCCGACAATGACGACGTCACCTACCTTCAACCGATATTATGTTCTTTTGACAGATGATTTTTGAGCTAGTAAAGATAAATATTCGCTTCGGAACCGTTGCTTTCGGTCGTCGTGCAATTATATTAGATAGCGTCACCGAGCCGTTAGAACAGCGCCATCCAATTGACCAAACAAATCTGTGTCGAAAGTATTTGTCGACCCTACGTTCAAGAACATCGCAGGTGTAAGTGGGACCACATTCTCACTGCTCACAGCAATGTATGTTAAGGGTCGGGAGTTTATCAAAGATTCAACTTCGCAGAGTACTGTGACCAATTCGTCGAGCTGCAGGGCTGCTTTGCCAAGTACTCTTCTCAGTGTTTCCTTGACAACCTTAATAAGTCGCTCCCAAAATCCTCCCCACCATGGTGCTGCAGGAGGTATATGGCGCCATAATTTTTTTTGCAATGACATCCGATTCGACACTTCTTCCCAGTTAACGAATTTGAAGAGATTGCTAGTACCTCTCAAATTAGTCACTATATATTATCCTGACTTTATTTCTCCTTGCTATAAATCTTCGCAACGCTAACAAAAAATCTTCGGTGCTCAACGAAGTACAGATTTCAAGGTGTACCGCGCGATATGTTGCACATGTAAATAATATAATCCAGCATTTAGACCCTGACTTCAATATCAAAGGACCCGCTAAATCTATGCCAGTTACTTCAAAGGCACAGAGCCGCAGTGTATTCTGTCCGCTGGCAATGGAGGGTTATAAAAGTGAAAACAGATAAAAAGGGGACACTTGGAGAAATCTCCCATATGGGTTCCTTGGAGAAATAGTGTTAGATTAACTGACACTATCGCATCGGGGAATAAAAAACAATCCCCCCAAGTCACCCCCATTCTGGGAAAAACCTATCTTGGAAACTACTGGGCCGATTTCGACCGGACTTCGACCTTCCGGTCCCAAAAAATATTAGAAATCAGATAGAGCCCAACTGAACTCTACATAGAGCATATAGAGCCAAATAAAATTAATTTTAAGGTTTCCATATAGGAAACTTCAAAGTTAAATCGGGCCCCTAGCATTATAATTTGACCTCCTGAATCTCTTTTGAGATCAGGACTAGTAAGTAAGGAATTTTGACAACATTCAGATCTCTTTTGAGCCTGAATTTAGGTTAGTTAGACATTTTATTATTTTATTTAGTATTAGGACACCCTGCACCTCTTTTGAGGACAGACATAGCTTTAGATATTAATTACTTTATTATTTTGTGTTTTTAAAAAAATCTCTTGACTGTGATATTGACACCCTTGCACCTCTTTTAAGGGCAGGCTTAGTGTTAGATATTAATTATTCTATTAATTGTGTGTTTTGACCCATTTTATCTTATTTTTAATTATTTTTAATCTTAATTTAATTTACATCTATTTTCGTCTATCGACCCATTGATTTTTTTTATAATTATTTAATTTCGTTTTATTTTTATCCGTCTTTTGACACATTTATTTAATTCATTTATTACATTTATTCCAATTTAATTCTAAATTATTTTACAAAACGACGTGGGCAAACCCATTCAAGCAATAACATAATAAACAAATTAGTAAAATGTATACCAGTAGCCAACCTATCTTTGCGAGGTTAAAATCCAACAATTTTGAAAATAGACGTGCAGACTCCTCTCCCCTGGGGGAAATAGACAGTGAAAAAATCAAAGCTCAGCCTACAATGAAATCGCCACAGAAACACAAGAATGTAAGGGAGTATGAAAGAAGAGCGAATGAGGCACAAAGCAAGATTAAGGAGCAAATGGAACCAAAAGGCACCAACAGGTCAGTTACGAAAGAAGGGAAAGCAAGAATAACGGAAGAAACGAGCGAAATGGTAAGGATGATCAAAGAATTAGTAAGTAGAGTAACTAGGTGTTTGACGCGGTGAGAAAGTCGGTTGACGAAAAAGGGGAGTGGAACAAAGTAAGGAGAGTGAGAAAGGCAAAAGAGCAAAAGGTGATTATAGGATGCGCAAGGGAAAGCGAGGCTGAGAAACTGAAGAAGAAGATAGAGAAGAATAAAATTTTGAAAGTGGAAAGAGCGAGAAATAAAAACCGATTAGTGATAGTGAAGAATGTAAGAGGAGAGAGAAAGAAAGAGGAAGTAATAGAAGGAATAAAAAGAAAACTCGGAAGAATAAATGGGGAAGAAAGATACAAGGAAGAGGATATGGAAGTAGTATATGAAAAGGTAACTAGGAATCCGCATGTGGCGCACGTGGTGGTCAGAGTGGCTCCCACTATCTGGCGGCAGCTGACAGACGCGGGGACTCTTCAACTGCAGTGGGGAATCTCCGCTGTGGAAGATCAGTCCCCTGATAATCCAGTGCTCCCGCTGTCTGGGCTACGGCCACATTAGACGGGTCTGCACAGAGGCGCTGGACAGCTGCAGCCACTGTGGGGGGGACCACTTATTTGCCACATGCCCGAACAAAGACTCCGTGCCTAGTTGCCTAAACTGCAGAAGGGCTGAGCTGAAAGAGATCAAACACAACACCTTTAGCCCACAGAGGAAACTCTGGGACAAAATCGCAAGAGCGAAGGTGGCGTATTGCTAAAGGTGTTGTGGGCAAAAATAAAATGGGGAGAGGAAAAAGGAAGCAGAAAGTAACGTTAGGAGTAGGAAAAAAGATTAGAAAAAGTTGGCATTGGTTTCACTTTCCTGAGGAAAGTAAGAAACTAATAATAGGAAGGAGACTGCTGAAGTCCCTTCCCGGAACAATAGGGGAAGTGCGAGTGGAGACCAAAGAAAGCTACGAGACCAAAACAAGTGGAGGCAGAAAAATTGATATTTTGATACCCCACTTGTGAAGGCCAACCGGGCTCCAGAGGCGACCACTCAAACTCGGAAGGTTAATGTGACCTGGAGGGGACCTCAGGAGTGAAAGCAGTAAAAGCAGTTATATATGAAAAAACAGAGATAGAATTAGAAACTAAAGATAATGAAAAAAGGGCAAGATAGGATGAACTAGCATATAAGTAAACTTAAGAGAAATACTAATAAGACACATGTAGCAAAACAAGTAAATAAGGAATGTATAGATAGAATTAGTAAACATGTAAATATAGTAAAAAAACACAAAAAATGTAATAGTTCATAAGTAAAAATATATAACATAAGTAGAAGTAAAAATAAAATAAGAAATATGTGTATAGATAAGCAAGAAAAACTAATTTGTACGAAATTAAATAGCAGAGACTTTGTAAAAATAAAGATAAACTAGTAACATTATATGATACAAAATGTAATAGAAATTAAGAATTATAAAAATTTATAGTTTAAAAGAATATAAACGAGAAAAGAATAACTCGCATACTAATCATGACGGAGAGAAAAGAAAACCTCTCAAAAATGAAAGATAAAATAAAAAAGAAAGAAAAAGTCCTGCCACTGAGTGGGGAAGCCGTTTAAAAAAATGGAGGGTTAGGCGTTGAACAGGCTTTAGCGCTATGGCGTCTACAAATTACGCACTGGCGTACAGCCCGTTTCGCTTCTAACACCTATCACCCAATAATCTTCACGTAAGATACCTATTAAGGTTTGTGATCCGGCGTGAAGATTATGCACGTGCTTTTCAAAAATTAGTCGCTCAGTGATGACACTCTAACCCGGTACTAAGATCGGATATTTGAAATTATATGTGTCTTCACCTAATGTAAGCCGCGTTCTGACTCTAATTAAACCATAACTGTCTATAAAAAGTTTCTAATCTAAATTGAGTAAATAAATTCTCTAAATTAAAGAAAAATTCTAATTGTAATAACTTTAGTATACAACGTTCACTTTGTGCATACTCTTCTGCATCTAATTCGCCTCCTTTCCTTTCATTTTTATTGTGCCGACTATTATTTGCAAATCGCAATATCCGACCGACTGTCCTAACAATCTTCGTATACTTACTGAAATAGCAAAGACGATCAGAAAATTATCTTATCATGGTGAACTAGTAAGCAGCTCTTTTTGACTTCCTTTAATACCTCTTCTAGGTTTGGTGTGATATTTGAAACTGGTCATTCCTCAGGTGATGCCTTAAGCCAATCGGGGCCTTCCCACCATCTACTTTCAAGAAGATGCCTCGCAGAGCACCCTCTTGAAGGCAGGTCTGCTGGATTTAATTCGCCTGGGACGTGTCGCCAATCGTTGACATCAGTACTGTTTACGATTTCACTTACACGGTTATGTAAAAAGGTTTTTAAACCGACTTTTCTTTTAATCCATGCTAACACGATGCTGGAGTCGGTCCAAAAATATTCTTTGCATAGTAAGTCTAGTCCTTTCTTCGTTACTTCATACAATCTTACAGGCGTTAGAGCCGTTCGTCGGCGCTACTCTTGACATAGCCATGAGCAATTGAACACTCATTCTATCTTTATATTCGGAACGAAGAAATTAACCACAGCGATAACATATTGTTTTGCATATTTACCAGGCTATTATAACGTTCCGAAAGTTTGGCAAACTCTGCCGCGATGGAACTTTTGTCGCCGCTCTTCAAAAGCTCGGTCAATTTTGTAGAAGACATTGTAAATAACCGTCTGGCTACGGATCTCTCCTGTTTTGCCTTTTCCATTTTATCTACAATCACGGTTAACTGTTGCTTTGAAAATAATTAAATATTTCACTAGAGAAAAAACTATGTAGGCAAATTTTCCAAACGATTTTTATTGACAGACAAAGAAGCACAAAATTATTTTACATTAAAACGTCACTTCATACGTTATAAAAAAAGTATAAAAAAGAGGTTGATAGTCCCACTACTAGACAGTTGCACTATAATTTCTTCAGTGAACCTCAATTAGTGACTTCATAAAATACTCGCAAACTTACGATGGAATTGGAAATTGCATTATTGTGTCAAGCGTTAAATTAACGGAAATAACTATTTATCTACAATAGATACAAGTATGATGATGAAATATCTAAAATCGGTGAACATACATAAAAAAAATACAGTCGAACACAGAACCTCCTCCTTTTTTGAAGTCGGTTAAAAATAATAATATACAAAACATTTAATAATTGATGTTGCCAGTAGTATAATAGATGATTCCTTATACATTAACATACTCAACACTTTCTACTTAATAAGTTAGTAATAGTAAACTGCTTAAGAACCAGGTAAAAAAAAGGTACGCTGAAGTTATTTCCTGTAACTTTCACAACTCGTATAAATATTAGAAAAGTTTCAACAAGACCGTGTTCTTTATTTATTTATTTATTTCGGAAACATTCACTTTTTTTCTTAGAAAATAAAAAAAATATGACTAGTAAAGATATTTTATTTTTATAGTTATTAACGGGATCGTTAACATGTACCTTGTTTTTTATGAGTCTCCGATATTTTTATCTCCGATATAAAAAGTCGACTCCAGAGGTTAGACCGATATGTCTGAAAATAACATCTACCCGCAATTACTTCAGTTACTCCGTGATCATGGCGCTTGCAACAGTGCCGAAATATCGGAGACTCATAAAAAACAAGGTATATGGTAACAAACCCGTTAATAGCTATAATGTTAGTGACCATGAAAGTTTAAAACAATATATTTTATTTTGTAGGTCATAAGGTTCTCCTTTTTTCACCTTAATCATTTTTTTCCAAGTATCAGATATAATTTATATAAGGAACAAGATTTCGTTTTATAGGATAAAAGGTCGTATGTACGAAACAACATTTTGTTATTTGTAACCCTTTGTGAGATAGATGTTATTGGGCTCAACTTAAACTGTTTAAAAACATTTATCTTTGTTCATTCGGAATCGAATGTAGCTGCATAAGTTTAAACATACGCGGATAGTTTTTAGCTTTGATTTTGTATGCAACCCTTTATCTATAGAATTGTTTATCGAAGCTATAATATAAGTGTATAAAATAGTTTGTTGCCAAATTCCCAAATTCCTGTCGCCGGTAAGCGGCTTAATACAATTTTATTAATAAGCAACTGCTGTTGTTTTTATTAATAGCAAAAGTATGTACCTAGTACCTAAACTAAACTTTGAGTTTCTCACCTAGAGAGAATTTCGAAGTAGAAATTGAAAACAACAGTAAAAAAATTTTTTGATTTCTTAAGCATTTAACTGCTAGATGATTCAATCGAAAGAAAATAAACAAAAAACGCGCGACTTCTCTCCAAACCACAGTTAAGTTTAGGCGGATTTCCTGTAGTTATCGCCCGCTTTTCAGAATACTGCAACCAAATAACTAAGTTTTGGCCTGTATTTGCAATGGAAAGATAGGGTGCCAGAATCCAATTTGTGCTAGAAATTATATTCAGTCCGGTTATATAAAAGCAAGTGATATTAAAGAGCTCTTAGTTCCTTTCGAGTTAACTTAACTCATCGAGCCGGCTTTTCGCTGTTATTTATCAAAGCACTGATAAATCTGTCTGTCCCAATTAGTAATGAACCCCCATCTGCATTGCGTATTGTTTTTGCCATAAAAACTTGTTTATCTATTTACTTAAGAAGTACCGTATATTTATATGCTTATGCTCGCTGGCCATATTTATTCTATTTACTTTTTAGCCAAGGAATAAAAAGTAGATAATTGTCTAAGTTTTCTTTTTAATTTCAAATAAAATTACAAAAAGTTCCAAAGAAATACATAGATTAAAAAAATCTCCAACCTATTAAAAGAATGATTTTTTTATCAAAACTCTTTCGATTGTGAATTCCCTAGACTGTCGTTGTCGCCTTTATGCCTACATCTACTTTTAGAACTTCAGTGGATTTTTATAAATAACAATTATCTAACAAGAACCATAAAACAGAGACACGTTCGTGTTTGCTGCTATTTGAAAACAAAAGTAGTTTAGTATTGGAAGTTTAAATATAAATAAACTTTACGCGTGTGCGTGTGGTAGAAACCTAGAGAGGGATTATTATCTTTGAAATAGAAGAGGATTTGCACTGACTTTGTATATCTTATGGTTTAATTTCGTATCAAATTGGAGAACACTAGTGTTAGTTACGGCGATGACGTCACATCAGAATCTAAGTAGTATTAAGATTTCCTAGAGTTGACATTACTGTGACATCTATTTATTTTAATTATACTATCAGTGCACAAATAAATACTTGCTAGGGAGTCGTAATTTTTAATGTCTCTACTGCTACTACTACTTAGTAAAGGTACAAACTATTGTGAGTGCCGTAAATAACTGGTCAGGTGCCAGTTCAACTCTTTTTTTTTGAGTGTGTGTATGCTTTTGGTCGCGGATGACCTTTACTGCGTCACCGGGGTGTGGGGACGGCGAGATCCTAAGGGGATGTGATCATCTCAAGACTCTTCAAATAATAGAACCTATATTTTAATAATCACAAGCATTTTTTTTATTTGACATAAATAATGGATATTTTGCGGATACTTATCCATAACAGTAAAACAGCGTAGGTGATGTAACATAAATTACATCACCTACTAAATAAAAATATGTAATTCTAAAGAAAGAACCCTAAAACCGTTACTCCCACTCCTTTTTCGGCAGTCTTGTAAAAACTGTAACAGTAACAAATTTACATCATCTAACTAAATTAATTACATCATTTTACTAAAAATCAAAATATGAAATTCCAAAGAAGATACTTCGAATTAAGACTAGTTTTGTTATTTGTAGTTATGATTTTATTTTTAAGCATTTAACTGCTAAATGTTTAAATCTAAAGAAAAGTTTATTAGAACATAATCCATGCGGACCAGACAGTAACTATAATTGCTATTTCTTTTTTCAAATGGTTAATACTTGTAAAGGTTCATTTGACACTGTGGGTTACCTGCAATACGAGGAGATGGCGCTGCCTTACAGCCTAAGGCTAGAGAAAATTCGACACGGCCGACAGGGCCCCGGTAGCATAATAGTTTTGTTCTAGTTATCAACATACAGATATAGATAACCAATTGAATTAAAGAAGTTGCGACGTGATTTGAATTATTATAGTAAGACAGGACGCACGCAAAGTTTTGGATGCCATTAAGAAACTTCGACTTTGAGTATGAATAATTTTCGAGTCGAGGTTCATAGAAATGAAGCGGTATGCAATTCTTCACAACAAAAACCTATATTTTATAATACGCCTGACCTTGTACTCTGGCAAAAGTTACTAATGTCAAACTTTTCCCGTATTAAGAGCCCCGTTTACACTTAAGTGTAAGTGACTTAAGTTTTGCTAAGTGTTTGTTCTAATTACGATTTCAATTTTATTTAGGTTTTTTATTCGTTTAGACTCTCTGGCGGCAACTATTTTTGTGCTTGAATTACCTAAGTAATTTATTACTTACTTTCAAACATAAAAAGTCATTTTTTTATTAGAGTATGAAAAATTTACCTTCATTAAATTTCCTTTGTACTATAGAAGGTATTTTATTTTAATATTATCCACAACTTTTTTATTCGCTTACAACTCTCAATTATTTTTCAGAATAATTAAAAGACCACGAAAATAGATACTGATTAAAAAATACTATCATAATATTATAAACCCTGATATACACGGGTTTTAATTGATATAATTTATATGTCTTAACGTCGGAATCCCATAAGAAATTGTATAGTTTCCTTTATCAAATTATCATTACGCCTACGTAATAATTTTAATTAACATCCGGTGTTAAATAACACGCTCTGGATGCTTACCTTACTTGATATGAAAGTAAATTAGTGTAACACACTCGTTCCTACTCCTGAATATTAGCAACGAAAAACAAAAGTATTATCCGACTCCATGTTGGAAATCATATTCTTTTGTTTCCCAACATACTTTTGGAATAACTTCGCCACTTACCATTGTTATAATATCAGGCAATAATTGAAAAGAACAATGAAATATTTTTTCCTACGTAACCGAATCGATTCTTGGGCGTACATAATAATGGTGCAATAGACACACACTGTTTGCTAAAGGACGTCCTGATGGTGGATATAAATGATTAATTGGTTTAAAAAAAATAGCTAACATGGAAATTAATTAATTAATAAACGTTATTATGTTAAAGGAGTCGCAAACAAGCATATGGCCCGCCTGATAGTAAGCGGCCACCATATCCTAGATGCTTGCGATACAAAAAATATCACTCGCGCCGTTGCCTACCCTGATCCAATCCCCTACCCTGTGGAGCACTGGAACCTATATTTTCCAACAGAAACACAAAACCACCAAAAGGTAGTGACATTTTATGTGGCTGTGGTCTTCTGTAAGATGTAGGTTACTTTCCCAGACAGGCGCTCTAATTCGAGAGGAAAATCCTCTATGCCCTACATTTATTAAGCTGCGTATTCATTAGGCAACATTTGTTTATAAACAGTATTTCACAATGTTGCATTTCCACTGTATACAGTTTAGAAACAGTTTATAAACAAAGTTGATGAAACATTGTTTCAGATACATTTTGCCGCATTCGACGAAACATTTAGTTTATAAATAGAAGTTGACAAGTGTGGACGTGTGGAGCGGGATTTTTATAGTATATTTAAACATGGAAGAAGTGTGATCCAACGACCAAGTTCCGATGCTCATAGAGCTTTTTCGGTTACATACTCGTACTCTCATAAATTACTAACGAAGCAGCACAGAGCAACACTACCTCCTCGGGCGACATCCTAGAAATAACTGACAAGTGTGGGCGGCCAAGTTTCAGAAACAGTGTTTACGGGAAACTTGTTTATAAAGAAAGTGATCAACTTCATAAACAGTTTATAAACAAATTTTTCCTAATGAATACGCGGCTTTATTCGAGTGAAAGTTTAAAGCTAGGCGCACATAAAACACACTCGTCAGCAATTTAAGTTTTACCTATCTGTGACTGGATGACTGGTAGCATAATGGTCAGTGCATTCGCCCGGATTGCGAAGGGTGCGGGTTCGAGTCCCGTCCGCTGCCTGGTCCGCGTGGATTTTTTCTAGTAAACTTTTCTTTAGATTTATACATCTAGCAGTTAAATACTTAAAAATAAATAAAAACATAATTTAAGTTTTAATTTCAATTTCTTGTTCACAATTAATGTACTACAAAAGTGAGTTTTTTAATATTTTCAGTAATTTCCACTCCACTCTTTGTTAGATGTAAGTGGAGTCCAGTCATCCAGTCACAGATAGGTGAGGCTATAGAAAATTGTGCCTCTCCAGCCACAAATTTTTGTTTTAGAAAAGATTAACAAAACGGATTTTCCAATGGAAGTGGAGCCTCTTGTGAACGTATTTTATAGCATTAAGCACTTCCACAGAATAAAGTTTAACAGCAATGGTAGGGATCACGACGGGCGCTAGCTTTATTTGTACGACTTGTAATCAACCTAGTCGTGCGTCGCCCATGACCAAATCTTAAGCTCACTGATTGCATATTAAAAAAGTGATAAATGAGCAATGGCTCGAGATGGTACACTTTGTATTCCGTAATTGTTACAAAATTACATTTCTACTATATTCTGTACTGTGTGAATTATTCAGTACATATCAAATAATAGTATAATGTACGATGAGCCTAACTCGAAGGAGAAGCAATATTTCAAGCCTCTTTGGTATAGTAAGAGTATGTCAATAAAGAAATACAATATAATTGTCCAATGCGGTTATGGTTACATTGTTTATTAGCCATTATCTAATTATTATCAGTAATTGTTCGCGTGATGCATGCATTTTTAGATAAACCGAATAATTTCTTTTTTCTGTAAGTACTTTATTAAAAACCAAACCATCTGCTTATTACTAAGTTTCAACTTTTTTCTTAGGCTTATAAACTGTCTTCATCGCGTGTTTATTTGTGACACAAGCCACACCTTCACAAGGCCCTTCTTACCTTTTTTATCTATTCCATTTTAGCACTACGAATACCAGTTTTAAGTGACTGATATATTTTTGTTTGTCATGGCATTGCATTTAATTTAAGAAAGAGCGCCACAATTCCAGTTTGACGTCTTCTCCATAGTTCACAGATTTTTGAAAAGAATGACGAGCAAAGAAAGATACTTGCGATATCGTTGTTGTTCTGTCTCATTTTTCTACTCTACAAACCATAATATCTGTGAGAACACAACGTTAATATTGCTGATATTCCCTAGAAATAAGTAAACAAACAATAATTACCTCATTATTTATATAAGGTGTAGGATACAACGACAAAAACTGACATAATAAACTTTGATAGTGTAAACTTGACTGTAATTATTCGTAAGTGCCATTCCATTACGTAACCATGAACGGAACCGAATCTATGACACTGCACCAATATTAGTCACACCTTTTTCGAATCAAAATTCAAACGTTATCTAACCGCCTGTTGTGTTTCGTTAAATAATTTTCTAAAATAAACAGAACAAGTGAACATCGCGTTCAGTGAACAGTCTTCTATGGCCGATGGAACGTGAAGTAACTTTCAATAACGAATTACCAGAGTAATATAATAAACATTCATCGCTTCTTTTTGTCAAATAAGTTATGTTTAATTTCTTTACAACTTTTCTTTTTATTAACATACATAGAACGATAAAGTCGATTCTTACTATACTGATTTTTATCACATGTAAAAGTATGACGAAAAGTATCAAGTCATTACTTAAATTATTCCCTATATAAAAATTGTTAATGGTACCTATATAATGTACCTATGTTCGATAAATTGTTTCTTATATAATCACACCCAAAGACTGAAAGGTTTAAAATAGAACATCCTCGTAATAGATTTTTCAGGAATACAAATTACAAAATACAAGCAATAAAGACACGGGCAGAACAACATAGTTATAAACAAACTGTAATATGGGTTAAGAAGTATAATATAAAACAAGGCAATATTTATGTCACTAATGTTTCACATGGGATTACAATCCCAAAATAAGTTGCGGGCAATCCAATTACAATATAAACAAACATAATTCTAAATATATGACACGGTCGTATGTGATATTTACCTAGTTCAAAAGCTTAACGCAAACACGATGTGTACAAGTTCCCTCCTGGAAATAATCTAATCATGAACTACGAGCAACTTTAGTTATTTCACGCTTCATGAACTAGATTTAAATGTCACAGGCTCAGTTTCACTGTGAACTTTTTATTTATTATTAGTTATTTATGGGATTAGTCCGGTAAATTGTTTGTTACAAACGAGTAGACAAATGAACCTGAGATGTAATACCAATTCTACACAAATGTCATACAATCTTTTTCAACTCATTTGCGAGAAATTATTTTAATTTTTTAGTAATGAAGCAAACTTTTCTAAGAAGAATGGCGCAATTTCTTTTTAATAGTATTAAAGTGAAACAAAGGTTTAGATTAAAAGCGCTTCCAAGGGGAGCGTGCGGTAAAATATTTTACCTTTGCAACTATGTATACAAACTAGGTAAATGCATTTTTTGAGCAAATGTGTTGAAAATTATATTATTTCCTGCTAAGTCAAAATTTGTGGAAATATATTTTATTAATGTAACAAACAAAGATCCATTTTCGTTAATATTGTTGCCGCTGAAAAAAATACCTGTATTTTGAAATTGTATATCATGACATGAGATACATTTCTAGTTCCTATGTAATTACTTTTATCCCAAATCCTTATAGAGAATATGCATGACTTTTATATTTTTATTTAGTTGTTTACATCCCATTTGTACAGCATAAATAAAATAAAAAAATAATCAATAAAGAAATATTTTCTAGACTCACACCATTTAGCCTAGCCCTGAAGTAAACACTGTAAAGCTTGTGTAATGGGATACTAGGGTAACGAATAAAATACATACACAATACACATATAAGTATATTTATATAGAAATACATATTAAACATCCATGACTGGAATACAAATGCTCGTATTCATCACACTAACATCTGACCCCACCGGGATGGAAACCATGAAACCCGGCGTACAAACCACTCGGTCTAGGAGGTCGTCGAAAAAATAATATAAAATGTCTAAAAATAATGTTAAAAAGCCAGAAGCCACTCTTCATGGAAAGTTTAAACGCGCGCTATTTTGGAACGCTTGGATGTGACGTCACGATACATTAAACCTCCAAACAAGATCAATGACCTTACAAGATACTGACATTGTGCGTTCTATATAATACCTTCACTGCGAACAAAAGTCGGTACCTATGTCAATCAAATAGACATTATGTTTCATACATTTTTGGTAAAAAATTAAATGTCATCGTGAAAAGTTGCACTCGGTGTCTAGGTGGTGGTGCACTTAATACGGAGTAAGAAGAAAACAAAGGGACCAATTATATCATAATTATTACTCTAAATACTCATGTTATAATTGATCCCTTATTGCTTATTACTAATAAGAATATTGCTTATTACTAATAAGCAAAACATAGACAAAAAAGGCGACGATTTTTGGAACCGAATTAGATATAATCAGAGTACACTTAGCAGAACATATTGCTTGTGCTTGCAGACACACACAACAATAGAAATCAATTTAAAATAATGAATTAAAATGTACGAAACAAAACTTCAAACATAAAGCGATCAGTCAGAGCTCGAGATAAATTTCAGGTCAAACAAACAAAAAAGTTCTGTGGACGAGATGCGGCCCTCGAAGCACTACTACGTGCTGGCCGGAAAAGCCTGTTTCGCTGCGAGCGATTAATAATTTTGAATCTCTGATTTGTCTTCTAACCGTTTATCATAAGCCTTTTCGTTAGCTACGGGTTCTAATAAGAGATAGTCATATACCATTGCGCATTTTAACATAGACCTTTATATAAACAGAGATTTCCATGATAAAGAATTTTGCAAAATATTGAATAAGGTAAGAGATTTCAGAATTCAGAAGCCATAAAAATAGAAGTGTATAAAATGAGATGTAAATGCAAGCAAAGGAAGCTAAACATATACCTATATCTACCTATGTTATTAGAGTGCCTTGTGGCGCTCTCTTCTATCTGTGTCACTTGGGATATTTGGAGACAATGGCTGAATGTATGAAATTAATCATCTTCATCACAGCTTATTAATATCCCCACAGCTGGGGCACAGGCCTTCGCTATTAGATGGAATAGGGAGATAGGGCTGTGACCCACCACGTTGGTGACTGCAGATGCAGCCGGGATCAACGGCTTAGCGCACCTTCTAAAGCAAGTTCGAGATAATAAGTTTTTGGTCACCCATCCAATGACCGACCATTTCGTAAGTAAATTCCACGATCGCAGGGTCGATAATTTTTGAGACCAAAAAAAATTATAGTAGGATGAGACCCATTAGAAAAGGTAGAGAATATAACAAAAATGAAAGGAAAAATAAATTACGGGCGATCTGAGGTCGGGAAGGGGGAGGGGGTGAGTTTTTAAGGGTAAAAATGGTTAATCTCGATTTCCGGTAAAACTGCAAGTCCTATGAAAAAAAGTTAAATGGCAAAGTTGTAGGTAATAAAAAGATCTACAACTTTTGTAGGGACACTTTTTTCACATAACCTCAAAATTTATGTGAAAAATGCGAATAACCGAGTTTTTGGTTTTTGATTTTTATTTTTTGCAAAATAAAATATTTTTTCACGAAATTTGGTGAAAACTTACCTTTGTATGTCCTAAACATACAGTAATTTTTTTGATTTAAAACATTCATTTTTTCACCTTATTTTGACTTAATATCGAAAAAGCACCCTTATTTTCAATCGAAAATTCTCACGTCAAAATATCTGCTTTTTTAAAAAAGGTGGGGTGTTTTTTGTTTGTTGAATGAAATTCCTACTTTCTGATGGTATAAAAAATATATACACTACTATGGTAAATGTTCTCAGAAACTGCAAATTAATAATGAAAAAAACTCCAATCCGAAAAATTGATTTGAATCATTATGTATAATTTTGAACTATTTATTAAAATTTACACTTTAATTACTCGAAAAACGTAAGATTTCATGTTATATTGATAAACAGAAAAATTACAAATCCATAAAACATGCAAAAATAGTTATTGTAAGTAGGTATTAAAAATAGGATTTTCAGATTAGAGTTTTTTTCATTATTAATTTGCATTTTCTGAGAACATTTATCATAGTAGTGTATATTTTTTTATACCATCAGAAAGTAGAGATTTCAACAAATAAAAAACACCCCAACTTTTTTAAAAACGCAGATATTTTGATGTGAGAATTTTCGATTGAAAATTAGGGTGCTTTTTGGATATTAAGTCAAAATAAGGTGAAAAAATGTATATTTTAAATCAAAAAAATTACTGTATGTTTAGGACATACAAAGGTAAGTTTTCACCAAATTTCGTGAAAAAATATTTTATTTTGCAAAAAATAAAAATCAAAAACCAAAAGCACGGTTATTCGCATTTTTCACATAAATTTTGAGGTTATGTGAAAAAAGTGTCGATACAAAAGTTGTAGATCTTTTTATTACCTACAACTTTGCCATTTAACTTTTTTTCATAGGACTTGCAGTTTTACCGGAAATCGAGATTAACCATTTTTACCCTTAAAAACTCACCCCCTCCCCCTTCCCGACCTCAGATCGCCCGTAATTTATTTTTCCTTTCATTTTTGTTATATTCTCTACCTTTTCTAATGGGTTTCATCCTACTATAATTTTTTTTCACTGTTCACCATTTTTAAAATTATCGACCCTGGTCTATGCGCCATCGAGCTCCTTATGAAATTATTAATAGTAACAAATTTAATTTCGGTACCTTTCCAATACAATATTTTAATAATACAATAAAAGTAATATTATTACGAGCATAATAGTTCAGACTAACTATAAAAAAATTACTCACTAGGAAGTGGAGATAAAATTATTACAATGTGCATGCGCAAAAACAGCTGCGCGTTTGGCTTGTGCAAATGTGCATTATTGCGTATCAGCAATTAATCTGAGTCACTCAAACAAAGACTTTTATTTATGCAAAAGGTATGGAAAACAGCATAACAACCCGCGTGATGGTAAGCCGCCACCATAGACGCTTTCAATATCATTAGCGCGTTCCCACTTCCCACTCCTTTTCCGTGGATCTATTGAAAATCTATGGAATATTCTAGAATTCATATTTTTTTAGTTGTAGGTTATTTTCCCAGACTGGGATTCCATTATGAGCAGAAAATTCGTTGTGCTCTCTCTTTCATTGATTTATTAAATTCCTAAATATGTAAAAAGGTATATCAATTCTATAGTAAAAATATGTAACAGTATCTCTAATCAATAAACAACAAAAAACGTTACATTCATACATAGCACAAGTATATTACGAATTAAAAAGCAAAATTCAATTCGACGGAAATGTTGTTGTATAATATGCTGTGTAAAGTTACAGAATAGGTTATTAGTGAACAGTTAAATTTCAATTTGTCATACATTGCAACGAATAGCTAATCTTTTATTAAAGCAATCAAGAAAAATAGTTGAACGAAGAAATTTGCTGAAAGAATTGCATTTGGCAATACATATTGAAATTACATAAAATGGATTTAGTGATATTATGCGACAGGCTGTTAACATGATTATGTTAACAGCCTGTCGAATTGATATTAAAATTGTGTATTGTACATTATTATTTTCTCATTGAATCTATTATGTAGCTGCAGATCACTTCTTTAACATGCAATCACACTTACTTTAGATTTCGTTCATTCGAATTTACAACAATTGTCAAGTATATTTTACTGGCTGCTTCCACATTTTGCCGTGTTAACGTGTACGCTATGTTTAATTAAATAATATTTAAAATTTTACGGACTACTACCCTGTGCACTAGGACATACCTATTCACTCTCAATTTTTTTTTTGCGATACTTGCAATAACCTAAAATACGATTGGGGTGTTGGACACTAGAAAGATTGCCAATTTTAGGAGAAATTTCTTTCCCATCCGATAAACATGATTTGAACGAGACGCGATTTCTGCAAGAGGATATTCAAACCTGGCTTCACATCGAAAAATGAGCACTGAATTGCTTGGAAAGCAAAAACGTAGTACGCTTGAAATCTCTTCCATAACATAATTGACACAAACTGAAATGAAAATGTCTAGACGTAAACGAAGAAAGTGATGCGAGAAAAAAGTTGTTACCGCTACATTGAAAGGCGAAATTTCTTGTCAAACTGAAAACCAGTAGAAAAAGCGAGCAATTGCGTAAGCATGACTTTGTTGTCTTATTATTATATCCATCAAGTATTCGAGCAACAGTAATTCGTCAAATCTACCTGATTGAATGTTGTTGTTCAAAATTATCAGAATCTCTCTAGAAATCTCTCTCTCAGAATCCAAAAAATATGAGATTTTTGTACACATGGAATTGCGGATTACTATTAGGATTTTTCAATTGAGACGTTTTCATCGCTAGCATTTACTTTTCATTAATTCATTTCTAATTTGATCATGTAATAAGATAGCTTTTAAGTTTCGTTCAAATAAATATATGGCCATGTTCTATCGAAAGACCATCCAAGTATATAATGAGTTTAATGTTTTTAATTTTATATATGGAAGCCTACTAAAAGTATGTTAATCTCCTTAAAATAATGCTCAGTATAAAGATAAATTTTCAACTGTCTTTTTATATCGGTTAATGAGATATACAGTTTGCTTGCATAAATAGAATATTAATTTATAATTCTATTGTCACCTTTTCGGTAGGAAACCCCAAAAAATTTCTAATATAAAATACTCACATACTGTACTTCTATGTTAATCCAGTAAAGTACTATACCTACTGAAAAGGTGATAAACCCACGAGCAATTTTCTTAGATTACTTTTCTATTGGTCATAAAAAAAACTCTGAGGTTACAAACATTTTTTATCCTTCCCTACGAGTCTCTCACAAAAAGTTTGAATGCAGTATTTTTTTCAATTACCTAAATTAAGTTTTGATTGGAATTCTGTCTTTATAATATTTGCTAAGTACAAAGCTAGATGTTTGCAGATTTTTCACACTAATTAATTACTTAGATATTGCGCGTACTTATTTATTGTATTAATTAAGTTGGGGTGAGCTAATTCGCTACATCTAGTGCAGAAAAACTTATTATCCTAATAAAAGAAGTATTGTTTATTTAGTATATTGTTATATATTGTATTTTTTTATATTTATTTTATGTATGATCAGCAAATTTCATTCCTGACCCACCTCAAGCTTATTTTGTTATAATCAGCTCAAAACAATAAGGTACATTTTTGCTTAACTGAACGTATCCCTGGAAACAAACTTGTCATTTTCTGAACAATCATATTTTTAACCGACTTCAAAAAAGGAGGAGATTCTGTTGACGTGATAAATTTTGTCGCCTTTCTGTGACATTATTTTGACCTTAATTTATTCGTAATTTACCCATCAACTAAAGATTTCCCTATTAGTTTACCAATGTTTTTATAATGTAAATCAAAATAGTCTGGTCACCGTAGACAAAAAATTGCGTTTGGTTGCAATAAATTACATTTTACTGATTTTTTGGTATGTTATATTTAAAGCATGTTATATTTTAACTGCTAGATG
Organism: Chilo suppressalis; assembly: GCA_902850365.2. Lineage (NCBI taxonomy): Eukaryota > Metazoa > Arthropoda > Insecta > Lepidoptera > Crambidae > Chilo > Chilo suppressalis. Next base: position 13,673,845 of record OU963906.1, on the reverse strand, counting down.
TTTAAATGTAAAGATAATTTTACTAGAAAAATCCACGCGGACCAGGCAGCAGACGGAACTCGAACCCGCAACGTAAAATTTTCTTTTGATTTAAACATCTAGCAGTTAAATGCTTAAAAAATAAATATATATATATAGAATACATACAATCAGTTGGTTCGATCGTAGATCATAAAATAATGTAGTCGTCAAGTACGTTTATACAATATATTTGAAAGATTTGGCACCCAATCTACTTTCTCTGCAAGTTCCTGTGAAGTAGTAACGATTTCGTGTTACGATAAATTCTCATCGTCACTTGTCCAAATCCATGACTAATTAATTTAATAAATTTGTGAAAATTCAAATATTGATTTATTATGAAATTTAATTTGACAATTGTGCTTTTCGTTGGCAATTCAGATAAAGGTACATGAATTCTAGATTAAAATATTTTTATTGCAATAAACGTCTGCCATAACCTTCAGAATCTTGAGAGAACTCTTTCGCAAGGTGCTTGCGCATTAGCTATCCTAAGCACACCCCAACCCCGTGGAGCCCTGGAATCTTACCCACCGACAAAAACACAACACCATCCAAAGTTAGTATTATTTCACTATGGTGGAATTAGTAGCCGTAATTTCCCCAGACGGGCGCTCCAATTCGAGCCGGAAATGCGCTATCCCGCCTCATTTAAACATTTTCATTTTAGTCAAACCAATTTAGTTAAGTGAATAATAATCATTCAATCCAAATCAGAGTTGATTCTTAGACCGTGGGGATATAAAATCGTCGAGCAATGTTCATTATAAAAATTCAACGAAATATAAATTAAGCACTCAATATTTTCATACCGGTAACGAACTCCAAAGTATTAATTACGATTTAAATAACAGTCGGCCTACATTGGAACTTGACTCACCACATCAAAGAACAAAGTCAAGTACTTATCAAATAAATTGCTGAAATTCGGATTCAGCCAGTTCGTGTTGCTCTATGAAGCTTGTATTGTATAATATTTCCCGGTATCTCCATTTCTCGGTATTTCATAATTTGGTAAACTCAAATTTCAATATTATTTGCCATGAAATACACCGCGGAATTCAAAAAGGTAAAAGGGTTTGTAAAAATACTTATACTACACCTGCTCGATAAATGCTTTATTCTTGTTTTCAAAATGAAGCAGAAAGCTCATTACTGTTGTACTACTAAGCGTGAGAAAAGTGTATGGAAATCCATTTTGAACAAGCTGAGCGGACAGAAAACTCTATGGAAACTAACGTTAACGTGCTGCTTTTTTTAATCCTTTTTTTATTTATGTACCGAAAAGTGGTCAGTATGATTTTACAGACTTTGCAATCTATTTTTTTTAACATTATACTGTTTGCTTTCTGAATTAATATTGAAAAAAGAACAAAAATTAAAAAGGGCGCTGATTATTTTATTCTAACTGAGTTTTTAATTTGTTTTCCTATCTACTCGAGATGGCGTATATTACTGATAATAGAGATTTATTGACACCGCCAGAATTAAAAGAAACTACCTAAGCAGTCATTAGGAACCTTTACCCGTGAAATCAAGAAACCAATATAAAGCTCCCATGCAAAAATTTTGTAACTGTAACAACTTTAGTTTAAATTTCTATTAAAGAATTTGTCCTTTATTTCCTCTCAGGTATAGTATAAAGCACTATGTATCCCTCGAAAGAAGGTAATTGGTAATCGGTCACTTTCTCCTATCGGTGAACAATGTACTATTTCATGTCAAAAACAAATAAGTAGAAAAGTTTGAATACACTCTCGGTTTTTAAGTACATAGTGTTATTAAGCAACCTTAAAAAAATGTCTCTAGACAAAGGAAAAAGTAGTTGCGTTCTTTACTCAAAATCGTTGATTACGTTTATGATCATTGTTTTCTGACGAGTGGTGTTTTTACGAGGAGTCCAAAGTTTGATTGCTACTTTTGAAATAATAATTATAGTAAGAATATATGTTGCTACTTAATCTGCATACATCCAAATACATACTAATTACGAAAACTCGGGAGGATATATATAAAGATTAGAGGCTTAAACTGGTACGTAACCAAATACCATATGGGGGATAGGTATTATCCTCTTAGAAAGGATTTCCTTAATAATTTCCAAGAGTCTTATATCAACATGTAAAGTTTTGTATGGTAAAGATAAGATTAAACATACTTATTAACTTTATTAAATAAATTAAGTTCTACTTAGTACTGAATACTGAACAAAGTTCTAGTGAAATTCTATTGACTTTCACAAAAATAGTTCCGAGAATTTTCACTTTTATGTTCAGTAACATTAATTATATATACACGGGTTATTTTGTTTGCTATTACTTTTTCGACTTATGCAGTATTCAAATGACGGTGTTCTATAAGATTAGGTAATAAAAATAAATTTAATAAGGAACTTTTTATCATAAGAAGGCATAGCGAATTTCCAGGTTGAATTAGAGCGCTTGATTGGGGAAATTATCTCCACCTTACAGAAGACCACAGTGGGTAAAATAATACTAAACACTTAGTGTAATGTTTCGATTGGTGAATTAGGTTCGTGGGTTTCATAGGGTACGGGACAAAGACGGGCAAGATAACTGTAGATATCTTTAGTGGCACTTATTATCTGACACCAATTTATCAATGCAACTGAACTCCAATTACACTTTAATAATAAATAATAAAAAAAACACACACACACACCAACAAGCCTAGGCGAAAAGTAAGCACTGTAGGCTTGTGTTATGGGGACTATCCCTACCCTACTAAGGGTAACGGATAGAATACATATACAGATACTGGCGTTGCCAGTTTTTTTTTTTGCCAATTCGGGATTTAGGAACTTTATGAGTGAAAAAAGCGGGACATATTAAAAAAAACGTATAGTTCTTCATTATGCGCTGGGCAGGTAGCCAGCAACCGCCCGTGCTTTCTCAGTACGCTGCACGCACGGTCTTATTATTCCCGAAAAGCGGAATTGAACCTATCCCGCGCGGGACATTTAATTATGATTTAAAAATCGGGACGTCCGGCTACGCTGACTGATACATAAAAATAATATCTTTAATTGGTCGGTAATTTGCTCCACTACATACAAGTACAAAGAAAAGAAATTGAATTATTAAATTAAAGTTAAATCTTAAAACAGCTTTAATAAAAAAATCATATAAATTCATAAAATACAACGAATACGTACCTTATTTCAAAACAATGGTTTGAAAATGCGATGTTTATCTGAAATTAAAAAGGGATCCATATAATACAATTCAAAAAAAAAACAAATTATTTGATTAATTTAAATACCACATGTAATCTATATAATCATAGTATTGAAAAATTTTCAAAGAATTTGTAACCAAAATCGCATCCAAATAGCAACCACTTATCGTGAGAAGTTCATAATATTTTGTATTTCGCGAAGACATCTTTGAAAGACATAGACCTCACTCAGCGGAATCAGGATTTTGTTTTTAAATAAATACATACCTGCATTTGACTTGAAGAATACAAGTGTAAAGAAAATTTTACTAGAAAAAAATCCATTAGGTCCGGGCATCAGGCAGGATTCGAACCTTCCCTACCTAACCTACCGCTATCGAGGCCATTGATAATTTCGTATTTTCATCTACGAATAATAAAAGCGAGTCACTTTCTAAAACAACTATGATGAACGAGTATTTGATCGATATGTATTAGTTTCTAAAGCCTGCTTGCGAAACAATAATATGTTAGCTTAAACCAAGTATTTACAAAAGAATTGATGTATACCCATATCTTACCAATGTGGTTCATGATGGTCACTTCTTATAAGGTAATAAAGCATTTAAAAAGTTCTAAAGCATTAATGAAATACATCAAATCAATAACGATATCACATTCCTCTTAAAGCCGGTTCAACAAAGTATAAATTCAAGCAACGTATTAATGCGTTGTGTTATTTTTTATTATTTAACTTCCCCTTTGGAATCCTTTTGGAATTAATCGAAATGGAAAGGTTTGCGCTAAAATACTCTTTCACACCAGCAAGCTTCACAAAATTAACATTAATTATGACGTAAATAGCACTAATATTATGGTTATTTTCACAATGTTTTTCGTTTATTAGAAAATACTTTCTTTGTGGAAAACTTAGCAACTGACACGTTTTGTTCATAGGGTTTCGTACCTTAACTCTTCAAAGTCTGTTGATTTCACTATCTGTAGCCCAGTGTTAAATGACCAACAAACGTAAGCTCATTTTCAGTTAAGGAAGTATTGCACCAAGGAGTAACCAATTCGTAAAGCATACGTCTATGTATATGTTATTCAAATAATTGTTCTTGAAAATAATCATTATTACATGGTTCAAGAAACCTATCCATATATTTGGGACTTTGAGCTCAAGATTAAGGTTTTTTCTTAATCTAGTAACAAATCTAAACAACAGTAGGCCCACAGTGTGCGACTCCCGATGTTACGTTCCTTGTTTTTTCCTTCGCTTCCAATCATCATGAAGATGATGCAGTCTTATTACAATTATAATAATTTAGTTGACGAGGAGAGAAATCAAGTGAGGATACAAAGAGGTCAGTAGCAACAAATATTATACTGAACAAAAAAGATAAAGCAAATTTTTGATAATGAAATATCATTGACAATGCAGGTGCTACCAAACGCATACGTGTAGAGATGTGTAAATGTTACATTAAAGTTCTTTGACACATAAGCGTTGTTTTTTAAACAATGACTTTTACACTCATTATAAAATATGACCTAAAATCAAATACATATATATCAAATTTCAATGTATTATTTAAAATTTTCATTTCCACTTACATAAGAATACATAATTATTTACAAGTTTCACTTATACAGTCCAACGAAAAAAATTAAAAAACAATTAAAAATTTGTAAGCTTTATCTATTTTTATTCTAATTTTGATATTCTGTGTGATTGTATCTAGTTTATACTTAAACTTTGTATTTTACTGTGGTTGTATTTTGTAAATTATTTCGAGTAAACAAATGCTGCGACGTTAACTGTAATTGTATTTAGTTAAGTAAAGTATACAATAAAGTAATATGATTTACAAGCGAAAATGTACAGAAGGTTTTAGGTGGCACTGCGCTCAACAAAAGACTGTAGACATTCATTAAACGGGAGTTGAAATTCGCAAGTCCGACAATTCATTAAAACTTTAATTCCAACAGTCGACTTATGGTAGACCACAAAGCGCACAGTGCGTCTGTTTCTCAAAACTTTATCACGTGCTAAATGATAAAAATATTCAAAATTTAATTAAAGGAATTCACTCGAGTAACAAAGTTTTAGACTTTTTCTTAGGTTGTGGGCTTTATTTAACCGAGATTTTTTTCACAATTCGCATGTAGGCTAATTAACTATATTTTTATTTTTTACTAGTGGCCCGCCCTCGCTTCGCTTCGGTGTAGAGCTGTAGTGTAATTTATAGTTTTTGTTCTCAGGCTTGTGCTATAAAGAATGACTTTATTTATATAATTACACGTGTTATTGTGAGTCAACCATAAAAGATAGACATATGCTGTTCCGGGATATTTTTTAGACAATTTTATGTAGAATATTTCCGTCATACATGATTTCTTTGTAACTTTAACCATTAAGGCTGCACACACGACGGAAGCTTAAAAAATGGAGTAACTTCTCCCGTTTTCCCAACATTTCCCTTCACTACTCTGCTCCTTTTGATTGTTGCGTGATGAGAAGTATACTATAACCTGCCCAGGAGTATGAAGAATAATTGTACCAAGTTTCGTTAAAATCCGTTGAGTAGTTTTTGTTTCTATAAGGAACATACACACAGACAGACAGACAGACAAAAATTTTACTGATTGCATTTTTGGCATCAGTATCGATCATTAATCACCCCCTGATAGTTATTTTAAAAATATATTTCATGTACAGAATTGACATCTCTACAGATTTATTATAAGTATAGATGAAATATTTTTTCCAATTTTATTTCGATGATGTAACAATATGAACTATATATATATATATATATATATCTTCTTATTTTTTACAAGTTATTTTGTATTATTCAATTTTTCCTCCTAAAACGGATCACGAAATGCGCACTTTCAGTTTGTTTGGTCTTAATCCGTTTATGATGAGTATGTTGTGTCAACAACGCAATCTCATTTATGGAGGTCCTCACACAACATTAAAAAGAAGAATCACGTAACTAATGACGATCAAACTAGCAGGAAAAACTACTTTTTAAGCTCCAGTTCCGTTCATATCAACAACAACAAACTCTAAATATATAAGGAAAAAAATACAGTTCGTTCAGTTTTCAATATTAACAAGCACTTGTGAAAGCCGAAAAGTTAAGCGCTCTCTTCATCTAAGTAACAGCAATATTTGAAACTCAAGTTTTCCGCTCTGTATTTTATTTTGTACACAGATGTCAAGTTTTCTAAGTAAACAACTTAGTAATAGTGCAGCAGAGACATATTGAAAGAAGTTTTATCCTGTATTGATACTTAGAGATTTTTATGTATTAACTTCATAGTAACTTTGGTAGTCATTATATTATGGGATTTTTTTCCACTCTGTAGAAACTACTCTCTCTACTAAACTCTGCGAGTTGGCACAGTAGTTTCAAGAGGCAGTATTTTAGTTAACAAGAGGCAGTATTTTAATTTAATATTTTTAAGTATTTAAAAGACTTTATCTAACAGAGCTTCAAATAATATTTTTTTAAATAAAGACTATTATTAAATTACGCATTTAATGATTAGCAAAAATGCTAAAATCGTGGATTGGATATAAAAAAATATTTTGTTAATTCAACATTTTGTATAAACAATTTATTTTTACCGCTCCATATTTTTTTATATACATACAAGAATAAAAATATAAAGCAACATGATGTTCAAATATAATGTCTGGCTGACTTGAAAAAATGTAAGGGTTATAAAATATAGGTGTTAATTGAAATATTCTTGATATTACCATTGAAAACTAATCGCACAAGTCATATCCAGAAGGTTGATGATGTTCATTCTATTAATGAAGCTCTATAGCAAGAAAGAACAATACCTTCGGACGGCCGCAAGCAACGCCAAAAAAATACCGAAGCCAATTGCTTTAATGCCGTCAAGGTTAATTGACAGATTGGTTCGTAATACCTTTGTTTTGATAGCACCAATCACACAGATAGAGAAATCTCAGTTACTATTATATGATACAAATACAGTTCAACATGCAAGTGAGTATGGTTGTTTATATTTAATCTTTCAGATTGGTGAACCATGTAATGAGCCATTACTCCTCTAACAGTACTCAAACACAAGCCCAAAGAGTTCCGTTTACTACAGTTTCGAACAACTCTAAACTGTTGTACATACAATCATATTGTTTGTTCTTTTATGGTTTAACTTTGGCAGATGGCTCGTAACTTATAAAACATTTTTTTTGCTTCCTAACTTGGGCTAACTTTTGTACTTTATGTAAAAAGTTAATTTATAATTAACCTGCTGGAAAGGAAACCAATAAATTACCAGATGCCTCTTCCTGAAATTAATGTTTGCGAGATGTTTTATAATTTTCACAAGGAAGGACTTACTTGGAATTATTATTGTTTATTTGATATTAATATCTTTACTTTAAAAAATACTTACTAAATATCAAATGAACATTTATCACTCACGTGATCTAATTATTAATAAAATCGTTTATGTCACTTCCTTAAAATATCTTTTGTTATGAAATTATTATAACGACAGATTAATAAAATCATAATTAGATGGTGGATCTTTATAAAGGAAAACAGGAAAAATAAGATAATTGCTTTCAAAAGACTATTCTCTATCACTTTTTCCTTCCTTTAAGTGGCCATGAATTAATACTGTCCTCACTAAGATATTTAAACTTGTCAGATAATAACTTTCAACTTGACCTTAGAATTCTTAGCGATCGTTTCATTGTTTATAAACTTTTAAAAAACCCAATAATAAATGCCATTAGTTTAACATATAGATAACATTAAAACTGGTTTTACTAAAAATAAATAAAAATACTTATAAAATCATTTTATTATTCGTAATATAAAATATGCTAGATGCTAGACACGTAAACAAGGAAAGATTTTCCCATTATTACTATTATAAGTATAAGTTACGACATCTATTTCTAAACCATTTAACTAAATATATTCCTGATGAATGGTTTTTCCATTTACTGTAACGTCTCCAATCTCTGTCGAATTGATGAATTTCAAGTTTAAGTTATTATATCAGGTTTAAAAAAAAAGATGAAAAGATGTATTCAATAATCTCTATGTGACTTTAAGCGATGGCTTATAGCTACATAGAGATTATTTAGTATATCTTTTTTTTTAAGAAAAATATGAATCTTTCTAATAATAATATTGGAATGCGAAATAAAACTTAAAGCACACTATAATAACTTAAACGCGAAACATAGACGAGTTTAGACGCGAGTAGGTATTATTATTTTCGCGTTAATCTTTCACTCTTGCTAACAAAACACAGCTAATTTCGAGCATTATTTATTCTCAATATAACGTTGACATTCTGCTAAGAGAATACTATTTACATTGTGTATGTATTCTATGCCGATTGTTTTTAGTTTTACACGCTCCGCTACTCCTTAATGGATATATAGCAACGCTCTAAATGCTGTAAGTAACATTGATTTCTCAATAACTAAACGCACTTTCAAGAGAAATATAAATTGTGGCAAAATTGCAAAGCCTGGAAACTAAGAGGAACTTTGCTTTAGCATTCGTAAAACGGGCAAAGAAACTTTAATGGAGTCCCGACAGACGAAATAGCGATTACAACAACGTTTGAAGTGGCAATTGAAGGACATCTAAGTTTATCGCCAATTAAACTATCAGAATTCAAATTGAAAGTTTCTTAGAATTAAGTTTTCTTCAGTTTGAAATGTTGAGACTTTGACGCTAAATATTGTATTAATTAATACAAATTCCTTGAAGTGTTGATAGCAATATTAATTTATCTCTATCATGAAGTAACACCATCTCTAAAAACTTTAATTTTATTCAATTTCTGAACATGAATAGAGATTTGAATTAACGCCTTTGACGCTTTGTAATATGATAGCTATGTCGATTCCAGCATGATTCTCATAACCTAAAATTAAATTTAACAACAGTGTATCCTTGTCATTCTCTATACAGAATGAAAAGGAGAGACTGATGTTGAATTTAGTTTTAAGTTAAGAGATTTATGGCAGAATCGACACTATTATCTCTGTATACTCAAAACTAATAATATATAAATTATTACATTAATTTAAACTACCTATGTTGAATGAAACACCAAATTGTAATTTTAAATTTTATTTAAAGACTGGTGCTAAACATATCTTTAGCAAAATAATCGAAAAAGTCTGTACTTTCTTAAAAGAGATGATCCTATTTTTTTCCCCTAAAACCTTAATATAAAAGAAACAGTATTATTACTTAAATATTGTGATGAAGTATTTAAATGAACCGTCCTTAGCATAAAATGTTACAGTATTAATCAGATAGCACCACCGTCCGATAAAGTTTGCCGTATCTTTTTGTAAGTTGCTTGTAGAAATACCAAGCAACAGGCTGCCTGGAACGAATTGGTTTTTTCCTTCGACCTTTCTTGGTCGACTAACTTCTCTTTAGATAAAACTTGGATAATTCATTCTTCGTGGTGGCTATAAAACTGGGTTATTAATATTAGTCTAAAACGATTACCTAAGATCTAGCTGATACAATGTCAAGAGGTAAGTACATTTCAAAGCCTCTTTTAGATAAAAAAAAGAATAAAAAACATCAAAGAAAAGAAAATACTGATTTAGCTTTCTCCTGTTTCTTTAGTACCTACGCTTTAGTTTTAAATTGCGCTCATTAGTAATGCAATTTATTAAAAAAGTGACAATTTTGATTAAACCAACTCTATAAATAGGTGCAATACTGCATGACATATTTTGATGTGATTACATAAAGTAGTTCTACCGATTGAATGGTCCGTACACACATAGGCGAAAAATTCAACGCGTCGCGTCCTACGAACGAACCTTCGAGTTGTGAGTTTTGCGGTTCACACGTTAATTTCAACTCGCTTTAGAGTAGTACTATCGAATTATATCATACGTTAGTATGGACCATAACATTTTATACAAATTTTTACATGATCATTTTTACTCAGTTTGCACAAATTTAAGACTGCTGATAAAAGCCATAGAGAGAAGTCGATTGCGTTGAGAAATTGCTATTTAAACCGATATAACTCCAGGAAGCTCATTTTCATTAAGGGAGACACAGAAGTATATACATATATATTTTCCTAGAACGGTTTATTTAGGAATAATTTGTAAATACTTATTCGAGTTAATAACGAATATCGTTCTACCTATTTATATTATATCCATGAAATATTAATTACTTTTCCAAGCTACAATTAACAAGGAAATAAAAAACTATAAGGACAGAATTCGAACGAAAATATTCAAAATCCATATTGCTTTCAGTAAATTTCCCGAGGATTTTTAATTAGCTTTATTTATTTATTTAGTTTTTCCGTAGATAAATAGCCCGTTATTTTATAAAAGTTGCAAATAGCGTTACTATTTAACTCATACTTATCCTACTAATATTATAAATGTGAAAGTTTGTTTGTTTGTTACTCAATCACACAAAAGCTACTGAACGGATATGGATGAAATTTACGCACGGTACGCATATACTTTATGACCTGGATTGAGACACAGGATACTTTTTATCTCGGAAAATTGACATTTTCCTGTGGAATTCTCAAAAAACCAAAATTCACGCGGACGAAGTCGAGGGCGGCCGCAAAGAGTATATAAATATGTATTTGCCGACCTAATGAAATTTCTACGCTTTACTGATTATTATCATATTTTAAGAGCTTTATCTTAAATTCGTGCATTGTTCCAATGTTTAATGAGAGCATTATTAATTCAATACAAAATAACAATCAATTTAAAATGTCATCTGAAATATTTGAATCTAAACTTAATATCGAGTTGTTCTCTGATGAGACAATAACGATTTCATAATTAAAAGATTTCAATTTCATTGTGATACATTAAATAAGTATATATTTATAAACCAGTGATTGGAAATTGTGCTGAAATGCGCATCTGTCATCAGGCTACGTTTTATGAGCCGTAGTAATTGCAAGTTTCTAAATGTCGCTGCACACGGGCCACACGCCACAGCCACAAACGCCGCCACGAGAAGCTAGAAGCGGCTACTAAAGTGGCTGAAGCGCGCGACAATGACCGATTAAGGTAAGTGTCGCCACACACGGGCCACCGACTACAACCACAAAACGCCGCCACCGACATATTTCTTGTTTTTTTCATACATTTTATATGGACTTGCCACACCGGTACGCCGGTGGCCGCCACACGCTACAAATCGTCGTTGCTAGCTTCTTGTGGCCCGCACCGGCCACTTAATGCGCCGATACAAAACGCCGCCACACGTCACTCGCGCGATTCCCCACCCCTCTCTCCCTTACCTCAGTCGGCCGCTGTCGCGCGCTTCAGCCACTTTAGTAGCCGCTTCTAGCTTCTCGTGGCGGCGTTTGTGGCTGTGGCGTGTGGCCCGTGTGCGGCGACACTAAGGGAGAGAGGGGTGGGGAATCGCGCGAATGACGTGTGGCGGCGTTTTGTATCGGCGCATTAAGAAGCCGGTGCGGGCCACAAGAAGCGAGCAACGACGATTTGTAGCGTGTGGCGGCCACCGGCGTACCGTGTGTGGTGAGTCCATATAAAATGTATGAAAACTACAAGAAATAAGCCGGTGGCGGCATTTTGTGGTTGTGATCGGTGGCCCGTGTGCGGCGGCACTAAGATTTTGTAATGCTATTGCCACGATGACTATAAATAGTAAAAATAATAGAAGATTTAAATAGGTGAGAATAATTTAATGGATCAGTTTATATCAAAACAGTTATCATTTCTTTTGCAAAATGATCTCTATATTGCTATAAATATTACGATAATTACAATTATTCGTGATATCTGTATAGCAACCGGAAAGACTATATTCAAATTCATTTTGGCTTTGATACTAATAGAAGGTTCAATTGTCCTCGGTTCTCTACTAAAATTGTTATGGCGCAATTTATAATTTGCTAACGAAATTTGTACTTATTATTTCTGAAATAACGAGTTGTTGTAACGATCACTAGTTATAAATAGAAATCTCTGATTACTGTTTCTTATATTATAATAACAATAATATTATAATAAATACTTAGATTTACCTACCTATACACACTGCGGTGTGTTATGAGTTAATTTTGTGTTATAATATCTTAAGCTAATTTAATTTTACACCTACATCATAATCAAATTAATCGCGTCTTAAAAGTTAAATCAAGTCAGAAGCCGCAAAAACCGGTGTTTATGATAAAAGTAATGAATGCAATAGAAGCCGAAGAAGGGTTTATGGACCGTGTCTTGTCGTTGTTTTGTTTTCTCTGCCTTCACCGCTTGGGACAGTATAAAGATATTTCAATGTTTGTGTACACCTATTTTAAAAATGTAGGCAGACACTTTACATTTACATAGTTACAATGAAGCCTCATTTCCTTCAGATCTTTAACTATTGGCTGGGATAGGTTAATAACATATTGTTATTATCAAAATGTTGTCAATACAGCCGTCAGAATTATTATTGTAGAATTTCAATGCGAAATTCGGTGTTGAATATAAGCTAACGATAAAATATTTTAAATATTATGGCTCGTAAAGATACGACAACTCCTGAATAATAATACCTACATTCCCAATTTACCGGGTATCTTCCGTTTTGCGGGAATCATGACAACATATCATATGTGAAAATGTGTAAATACTTATTATAGGCTACTAACACTTAGTTGTAATTTATATTGTATACTAACATATGGATCTGTGTTGTCTGCCAATAAATGATATTATTATTCTTATTATTATTATATCCGCCGGCACAAAGGTCTACAAAAAATTTGCTCGACAGTAATATGGTACTCGGTTTGTCTCTATAGCTTGAAATTTATATTATATTTAGAATATTTTTTTCAGAGTAATTAAGTAAAATTAAATAAGCGGCGGAAAGATTCTCGTATTGCCACCGTACTCTGACGTTCAGCGGGTAGGCCTCCCACGAGGTGGACCGACGATCTAGTGAAGGTCGCGGAAAGCAGAATGAGATCTTTGTGAAGATTTTTAAGGAGGCCTATGCTCAGCAGTGGGCATCGTAAGAATGACATAATGATCATCATCATCATTAGCCTATTAACGTACCTACTGCTGGGGCACAAACCTTTCCCATGGATTGAATAGGGAGTTTGGGCCAAGACCCACCACGCAGGCCAAGTGCGGATTGGTGGGTGCTAACGACTGCAGATGCATCCGAGACCGACGGCTTAACATGCCTTCCAAAGCACGGAGGAGCTCGAGATAGTACATTTTTGGTCATCCATCCAATGACCGACCACTGCGAAAGTTTCTTAACTTCAACGATCGTAGCCGAAAGTACTAACCCCTAACCGCGCCATCCAGCTCCTATCCAACATAATAATGATATTGACAAGAGCCCGTGGCAAACGACTATTTGGCTCATTTTGATGATAAGTGGCCACCATACTACTTGAGCCTTACTTTAGTATGCTCTATACCAGGCGTACGATACCGAGTATTGCTCAAGCGTTGCCTTTGCTGACCCATTGACCCTATCCCGTATCTCGACCCGAACCTTACTTACAGAAACACAACACCACCGACAGTTACTATTATTTCATTTCGTTAATTTATTAATCATAATACTTTATAACGGTACCTAATAAAGATATCTAAATGTAAAATCATATTTTCAACACACTTGCTCAATAAATGCATTTTCGGAGGATGTATATTAAAACCGAAGTCTGATTATTTAAATTTTAAAAATAAATACTAAACAATAAAACAATACAATACATGTTGTTATTATTACTGTACCCGATAATTGATTTCATTACTTGTAATGCTCGGTCTATCTAAGTATTCATACATCACTCTGCCCAATAGGCACTGGGCATTATTCATAATGCCCGGGCAATGTGATAAATTGATTGGTTATAATCACATTGCCCGCTCTTATTGGTTATAATCACTTAGCCCATAACATATACACTGTTCGAAAGTTTAAAATTACGGGACATACAACGGAGCGAGCGGCAAAAGTTTTACCGCCCCTTACCATAGCGCCGTGCGTATCCCTGTAAGATTTTTTTTTATGTAGGTCGAATCGAACCTTCTTGGAAACGCTTTTAATCTTTACCTCTGTTTCACTTTAGTACTAAAAAGAAAAGAGACGAAAGATGTAGTTCTAATTATCACCACCTGCACTTGACGCCTTTTGGAAATGTGCGCCATTTCTTATTAGAAAAAGTCTGCTTCATTAATTAAATTAGGTATAGGTACTGTTTTCTCGCAAATATGTTGAAAAACGTTTTATGACATTCGTGAGGAATTGGTATTTACAAATTCGACTATAGTGACGCCAGCGACGAGGAGCTCGATGGCGCAAGTGGTTAGCGCGTTCGGCTGAAGTTCGTTGAAGTTAAGCAACTTTCGCAGTGGACGGTCATTGGATGGGTGACCAAAAGTTTACCATCTCGAGCTCCTTCGTGCTTCGGAAGGCACGTTAAGCCGTTGGCCACCCACCAATCCGCACCGGGCCCGCGTGGTGGGTCATGGCCTAATCTCCCTATTCCATCCATAGAGAAGGCCTGTGCCCCAGCAGTCGGGACATTAATAGGCTGATGATGATGATAAAGCCCTCGACTTGTATAGCCCGTAATTTTGAACTTTCGAACATTTTTTACAACCTTTTTTTTCTTTCTTTCTTTTTTTTTTTAGAGGCTTTTATTCTATGAATATGCCAGCCTCATCGTACCCTAACCAAAACATACATAACTAATTTATTTAAAACATTGGAGAGGGCGAGCTATTCTTACTAGCGAAAACCATATCAAACATCGACTTTGCTGCATCTGAGTTTGGTAGTGCTAATATTTCCACAAATGAACCTATATTTTCAAAGTTAAGTTGATATTGTTGTATGAATAGCTCTCTCTCTCTTCTGTTCTTCACACATTCCATCAAAATGTGTTGAACATCGTCCACTTTGTTACAAACTTCACAATTGGGAGAATTAGCTTTCTTCATCAAACATAAATGCATTTTTGAGCAAATGTGTTGAAAATAACCATTTGCGACTGTCACAAACAACGGTAGTTTTTGCTAACACATAATATTTTGATTACCCTCACAAAAGTGATGGTGCATGATTGACGAGCAATGACCTAGTGAATAGTGAAAACATTATATAACTAGATTGCAAATAACTAGGGATTTCCTACTGCTGTAAGGTGGGCTAGCCAAGCGCGGAAAAAGTCATTACAATAAATAAGTATGTTAACATTGAAATTTATTACGATGAAGTTATGACTGTTTTACGACACACCATGACAATGTAATAATCGTGACAAACGTGAAAAAGATATACGATGATTTCTAAACAAGAGTTTAATGTTATTTTCAATGTCATTCGCTGTAGATAACCATCTTGTTTAAATACCCTACCCCCATCCCTTGTTCCTTTATACCTGGTATTGGATCGTAAATCGCGTCCTGGGGGCAGATTCCCGGCCCATTATTATTGTTTTCGTTTGTTATAACTTTGTAACGACCGGGATGAACGTAAACAAATTGGAAAATTAAGATGCATCATCAACATATTCATAGCAGAACAAAATAATATATTTAGATTATATATTTTTTTTGGAAGTAAATCAAAGATGTTGTTGAGGCGTATAAAGCGCGATTCATTTAATCTTACATTATTTTTGACGTTTCAATCCCTTAACTCGGAAATGGCAAGACTGAACTTTTGTAAACCTTCTTAAAATTTTTGGTTATGATTTATTCCAAGCTGTCGACTGAAAATAATTATTTAAAATTAAGAATTCGCTAAAGTACTTGATATGTTATTGATAATCACGCCACTCCGATATACCGAGCCTATTATTTATATTCACATAATTCTGCGTTACGCAATAATTGTTACATTACGCTATTACGATCGGACTTCCTCTACTCAGGTAGCAACTTACCAATTAATGTTGTGATCGTAACTTTTTATCATAAGGTAAATAACTCACACGCTAGAGAGACCGTTTTACATTGCTTAATAGAGTACAGGGCCTAATTCAGGACAGGAAATCATAGTAATAATCTCAGATAATCGAGACTTATACTTCCGTGGACACTAATCATTTCAAATAGGCACTCTAAAATATAAAGGTACAGGTTTTATAACCTGTTCATGGAATAAGTAGTATTTTGATTCCATCATAGTTTTCAGAAAATCCATATTATCTATAGCTCAATTCAAAGCGAAATCAGCAAAAATAAAAATTACACATGACGTGTTGTTACATCATAATTATCATATATGGAGTGATTGTTACATTCGCTGAAGGGCAAATCTTTCACTAAGAAGGTGACTCGGCTTAAAGACAGGAATAACTTGCTTTAAGCGTACCTGAGTAAAAGCATATTTCGCAAATGACCGCGTTCCAACGTTCCAGAGTCACTGAGCCTATAAAATAAGACTAAGGAGACAAAACTCTTACTGCGTACGGCACTGTTTAGCTTTATTTATGAATTTAAAGAAGGATAGATAAGAAATCACAGATTTTTTTATGTGCCAACATTATCATTGTAGCATTAGTTACTTACATTACAAATAAATATGTGAAGAAATACATATGTGTTCGGTACCCAAAAGGATGCTAATAGCACTATCAGTTTAACATTTCATATTATAATAATAAAATGAAGATATAAGGTAATAAGATCAGTATCTAGTAGGGTAGACGACCTTACTAGAAATTTACCTTATAACCACAAAAAATCAGACAATTATTCAGCACAAGTTTAAGACAAAAATTTCAAACGAAATTTTCTTTGCTTAAACATGGTTTAACTTTCTATAGTAAGTAGGGTCTAACTTTTTATAGTACATGTACCTCTTATCGCCTTATTCAAAAACGTGGTCTAAAGTTAGTCTATGCTTAAATCTTATGTTGTCTCCGTCTTCTTTTTACCAAACAAAAGTGACAGCATAAAGTGATCAGTATTAGTCCTGCTCTTACTTTAGTCTACGTCTTGTTATAAGGTAAGGTATACTTACTTCAATTGAAAAATATTCTTGAACGAGACATACCTAAGGGTCTTTTATTAGAAGTCGCATGTTTGGAATGCCATTCCGGTTCAGTGATCATAAAACATATTTTGAAATTTTATTGCATTCTTCGTACGAGAACGTCTTCGTTCATTCGTAATTTAACATGAAATTGTTATGATTATATATCATGATTCAATTCATTATAAATAAGACAATGAAATGCTGAGCCTGGCTTAAAGTACTCCATCAGAAGCAAAGAGTTTCTACAATAATAAAGAAAATTAATTTAGTAGGTATTAGTAGGTATAAATGGTAATTATAGAGATAGAAGCGCGATGGTTAGTGATCAGTCTGTGATCCTAGACTGAATAAATAAAACTGAGTTTGAATTAAAGTTTCAGAAGTTATTAAGTCTGGATCTTTACTACAAGCTCTAATAACAAAAATTTTCCATGTTTGAATTTAACTTCTATTGTTGGAACAACGTAAATTTGTCTCATTCATTCTATGTAGAATGGCTTTTTAATCGCAAGGAAGTGACAGTAGAAATAACTCAATAAGGGCTGCTTTTAAACCCCTTTGCTTGTTTTTTAATAGGCTTCTCCGTCACAGAGTAGACGATTTATTGCCGCACAAGCCGCACAAGCATTGCCGAATACACAACAATTATTCAGTCACGAGTAGCGCGCTTCCGCTGTATTAAGAAAAATGACTATTTCGGAATTCGGAGACAAAACTAAGCGAGCTATGGGTGTTCAAAAATGCCAATTTCAGAATTCGGAACTACTTCCTTTTGTGCAAAAAGTCAACCAATCGTCGATTAGAAACCGGTGCATTATCATTATATTAACGATTAAAAAGCTTCATTACATGTTGCGACAAATAAATAAAATCCGCACCTTATACAGCGAACATGCATCATTAAAAGAAAGCATTCACAGTAGCGGAAAACCAATATATGTCTACAGCAACTTTTATGAGGACCAGCTGTTAATTGTTTCCGCTTGCTAACCACAAAGTGCTAATGGACTTCCATAGTAATATTTGCCGCAGCGCATGCGATTACGTAAATTATCTCATTTCAATTAAGTACATACGTCTACATGAATTTAAACCATACTTTGGCAATGTCTGCCCACCAGACTAAACTTCTATCGAATTTTTGATAACGTGGCCTGTTCTGATCGATTATGGAAATGATCAGACACTCGTAACAGTCGTTACCACTTGAGAAGCGTAATGACATAAATGGAGCATACCTTTAAACGAACTTTCTAAATATTTCGAGCCTGTATCGTGCTCAGAAATAATCTCTTTTTGCGAGTTCGCAAAATCCAGTAATTTCGAAATTATGCAATATGCCACAAGGAAAGTCGTTTGTGATAATTTTGAGATTGTAAGTATTTATGAGAGTAATACGTGTAATCGAAAATAACACTAATGGCACAGAAAATAAGTCTGTTTTATAATAATATGACATTTTCTTTTAACTGATAATGCAAGTTCCTTCTTACTTCCGGGTTTTGATCAAAAAAGTTAAATCAATGAAATGATCTTAAAACTTTACTGTCGTGACACTCCAAGATGGAAGACGAGAAAGATTTTCTTTTTTCCGTTATGCAATCGTCTTGTGCGCCAAGATTTTCCTAAGGAAGATATACAGATTTAAACTCTGGAAAATCTTACAAACTCTGAATGCAATCAAAAAAGTTTCTTTCTCTTGAGAGTTCAAATCGCTGGGTAAAGCCAGCGACCACAACCTGATAGTTTATAAATTCAATGCGAGTACAATGCTGCACTACATTTTCTATGTACCCATAATTTGTAATGCAATACTCCTCTCCGGCATATACAAAATTCCGTAGAGAAGCATTAGAAACGTTCTCGGAAATATTTCTGGTAAATTTTTGATGTTCTAGAAAACGGAATAGCACTTAATTGAATCCTTCTCTGCTTCTTATGACCGGGCAACCAATACCTAAATATTATTAAGTAGTGTAAAATTTGTCTGACACTGTAGTGTAGGGATGATGATGAGGTAACGTAAATGAAATTATGTTAAGTCCGTCAGTTAGACTATCAAAAAATAATGGAGACGTATTTTTTCTTTTGTCAATCAACCAAAAAATAACAAATATGAAGAGCCAACAAAATTTTACCAAGACGTCACGTCATGCGACATTTCAAATCAATATACATATCTCTGTGACGTTTAGCTTATGTGAAAAAAAATGTGTCCAAAATTTTTTTATAATCTGCCTGATGGACGCAGAAAAAAGTTAATCTTCATCCCTATTTTCTGGCCTGGTCTGAAGTTTGGCGACGCATTCAATATCGGAATGAAATTACCCTTATATTAGGTTGTTAATGTATGTTGCAGTAGTGACGAGATTCATACTAGAGCGTATTTCTCCATGGTGTCGCATTGTCGATACTTTCGTATTTCGTCGAGCCACACTTTTATCTTACACAGCAGTTTACCTAAGTAAAACACTATTTTAATTGTCATAAGAATCTAATTATTTATTTTTGTTACGACACAATGAGATCAACAATCAACTATAACATCTGATACAAAAAGTAACGTCTACTTTTCGATAATTAAAGCAAGTCTTGCTCTAGCGGGTTGTACACGCTTCTTTTTTTGCCTGATTAGTATATTTTTGGCCTCTGCAGGTGCTGTCACATACTTTAGCCGGATCGTAAGTCACATGATATGCTTGCATTTATAGTTTTTGAAAAAAATGGGGGCAGGTACATTTACCATTCATCCAGGCACTTTGTTGCGTGGGCAAGACAATTCTCCAATATGCAAAAGTAAAGTATTAAAAAAATGATACCATCAAAAGTGTCCCAATGTTGAGCAAGTTTTGAAATGCTCAATGGGAAACCTGTCGCAAAAATAGTTGTTGTGTTATGAGTATTATGCGTCGAAGCCCTGGTTAATTTTCTGTGCAATCGGTATATCTGCTGTGCAATCAGTATATTTGATATTAAAACCATATTTATATACAATTAAACACGTTTTTGTCGAGCACTAGAGGAAAAATGTTATACAGATTAGATGTATATTTTTTGAATTATTTTTAGCACCAGTTTTGTTCAACAAATATATTATTTACAGTAAAATAATTATTTTTGTGTAAAAAATATTTAATTGATGTAAATAACTTGATGGGTGATAAGTTAATTGCTGTGAAATTAAAAATATCCCATAGAAAACTAAATTTGGTATTAAAAAGGATTAAAAAACAAGCAACAGTCAATTTCATTAAAACAAATGTTTACTAAAACTAATTAAGTATATCTGCTGATAAAGGTATAAAAGTTAGATCAAATTTAATTAAACAAAATACAGAACAAAAAATCTCAAAGGTTAAATAAAGAACATTCTAACGAATGTATTTATAATTCAAATGTGACGTAAAGTTATTCATATTATGATTTCAATTCAAGTTGGGATTTTATAATTATTTCCTGATCAACTGACCCCTTTCGTTTTTTCTGATATCAAAAATCTTCATATTAGTAAATCACGTATACGATTAAAAAAGGTTAACATAAAAAGTGATGCATAACTAATTTTATTGCAGATAAAATGTCTTTCAAAATATTTAAGTTGAAGTATTTAAAATAAAAAAAATTAAATACATATCTGCCGTCTTTTAAACGTGTTATTATTGTATAATAACTCTATAATCTATTTATGTTTTAATCTCTTTATAAACAAAACATCTTTAAATATGTCATGTCATCTCTGATTATACTTTTCACTAGTTGTCACTGAAATAAACATAATGTTCACAATTTAACGTGTTTAATATTATATCACTTATAAAGTCTTATGACCTCGAAATCGAACAAAGATCGAAATTGGATTCAACTCATATCATAGTTATATCTTTACATTATTTTCGGCAATTCCCAAATGAGTGATTATGACATTTGCGACCAAGTAATAATTTGATTCGAAAAAGTTATCGATGCGATCGGTGATTAACATTAGGTGGTATATTAACAAACATTTAAATTACTTGGTCCCGAATTCCCGATTCCTAATATAGTATTTAATAATCTTGTCACGGGCTTTTGCCGATTCATTCTCAGTTCGTGTTTAATCGGCATGCATATTATATAAACAGTAATTTACGATCACGTCGAGACTGAATACCTGATTTACTTTTCTGTTAGAAATTGAGGACTAACGAATTTTTAGCGTTCTCATAGCTCAGAACAGTTTAGGTGTTATATGATATTATTAATTTACATTTTGAAAGTCATTAGCAGCATTAAGTATGTGCAAATCTTAAGTGGCAAGCAAAAAGGTAGGGTCTACAAGAGTGACCGCTTACCATCAAATGGGCCATCTTTGTTTGCCACTCTTTTAACATAGAACCATAAAGTATTGATATGAAGTAATAGAAACAGATTACCAGCTCAACAGTTGGCTTTATCTGACTGCAGCTGAAACAATAATCCAAACAAAGAAAAATAATGTATTTTGAAACGTCTTCGTCATTGTGAATAATATTTAAGTATAATTATTTATATAATATTAATATTTGTTTTTTGTCTTATATGGCCTCAAGAGTAACTCAATGCATATCTTAATATTGTTTATTACATAATTGTGTAATACTGGGATGTTTATTGATGGATATTACATTTTTTCAGATCTTACAATGATTCTTCCCGACCTGCACGTCGATTCTGTAATATACAATTTCCCTTACGATCGCATTTATTCGGATTTTTGACAACTGTCAGACATCTATTATACTGGCTGCTTCAGCAGTCATTGTGACATTTATCAGTGTAACGGCGCAATGAATATTTATCTAATGTCTAAAATAGAAGCTATCGAACTCGGTAGTGAGATTTTATTTTAAAGAATGATGATACTGTAAAAAGCGTCCAATGGTATTTTTTTTTTGCAAGAGTGAGTGAGTTTATATTGTGAATATTTGGCCATTTTATCAGATCATATTAAATTAAACTGTCCATCATCGCCCATCCCACTCAGTCGGACTTATGTAGTTTCCAATGCCGTAGTCCAGAAACCTTAAAAGATATATTACCTTTACCATTACTCAAGCCTATTTCTTATTCGAGAACAATAATATCAGGAGGCTGAGTGAATGCCTGTTGTAGATTACGAAACTGAAGTTACACCTTGTCCGTTCATAGAAACATTTACGCGGGAAAGTTGGAAATTGCTGAACTCAATGCTTTTTTGCAGTGATCTTTATTTATTCTACTACGAATTAAAAACAAATTTATCACAAAATTGTATCTTGGTAATACATTCATTCAATACCCTACAAATATAATACCAACCCAATTATATAAAAAACTACTGCATCAACTATAGAAAAAGAGTCACAAATACTTGTTTTTATCACAACAATAAACATCTATAGCATTGACATTGAATTTGCATTATTTGGAACAGCTGCGGTCAACAATAATACTATAACTGCATTTATTTTATTAAGGCAATATTTCATACGTTGTACAGTTCCCAAAGTAAGTAGCAGAAGCATATGTATTATGTATGAAAATCAAATAAACCTCCAACTGCTAGATTTAAATAACATTTTAACGTCAACTTTCTTCCACATCGAGCAAACCCAGGACATTGAGCCTCTTTCAAATGTATAGCGAGTAAGTTACTCAACCACGTAAGTCACAATCTTATTTGACTAATATTCACACAGGTTTTAATTGAATAGAATAGTAATAATCATAGTTGATCATAGCATCGACAAGTTGCGTTGAATAACTCTTTCACAATAGACTTCTAAACAGGCGTAACCATGTCGAGGAAAAACGTGCGAGATTGAAAAATAATAGTGATTGTGCCAAATACTGAAGCGAAGGAAACGCGACTGACATTGTTCAAGTCGGTATAATAAATGTGATTATTACACTTATATTTCATAGCATTGTGTCGGAAGTAATCGGAAATACAGGTGTACGAGTTCGGGCCGATAATATGCTATATGAGTTACTTATTTGGTATTCCGTGTTTTCACGTGTACCTTCAATTAAGTAGAAAGATTAATCGGTTCGTACAAAGTAATAATTTGGAGTCGCAACCTTGTGTTTGATTTATTAATTGTATTTTAAAAATATTCATTTTGAAGTATTGTGAAGGAAGACCGACGGAAACAAATTATAAACAATGGATAATTAACATGTCAGTTCTGTTTTAGAACAGCTAAATTACTTTTTATGTTTTTCACACGCAAGTATTGTATTAATTTTAATAATTGAGATAAAGTGTCAACTTGTTCTTATATCATATAAAGAAGTGGTAAAAACTTCTGGAACTGTTGCAACTTAAGTGCTGGTGTGATGTTTCCGGAAATATTATAATTTTAAACCAATAACTTAAAATTATGAAAATATTCTGGAGAATATTTCCAAAGTTTCCAATGATTTTAGAGAGCTTTTAAATTTTCCAAGAAAAAATATGAATTTTACCGTTAATTTACAATAACTGGACATTTGAATATTACCAGTTTCACATCACTAATTGTCAGACTCTCAATTAATCATCATCTGTGGGCGAGAAAATTATTGGATGTTGGGTTTCTCGTGCATTTTTGACATTTCCATGGCAAAAGATAAAATTTACATTTCTTAGAAATTATTGGAAGTTTGGTAACCCAAAAGGCTTTAGTAATATTATATAGATTGTGAATTTATGCAATTCAATGTCCTGTCAATTAGATAGTTTACTCGATTCTCCATAGTATAAGTAAGTAGGTTACGAACTTAAAGAGAAACATTCAACATAATTATTGGCAAAGCAATGACAAGATTGTTTTCTAAACTATGACACAGCATGTTTTAATTGCTTTATGATATATGTTCCTATAGTCAGTCACAGAATTCATAATTAATATAAGTATGTACAATCCTAGTTACAAGTAATGAGGCTATTTAATTTCCGTTATATTTGTATGATTTTTATTTGATTTAATTTACATTACTTCAACTTTTTCAATCAATATGTGATTGAAAAAAATTGTGGGTAGGTAAGTACAAATAGTTTACTTACTTACACTAACACATTTACCATTAATATCGTAACATCGTAATTTTT
Organism: Chilo suppressalis; assembly: GCA_902850365.2. Lineage (NCBI taxonomy): Eukaryota > Metazoa > Arthropoda > Insecta > Lepidoptera > Crambidae > Chilo > Chilo suppressalis. The sequence continues at coordinate 13,649,497 of OU963906.1, read as the reverse complement.
AAGTTTTGCAATAAATAAAAAAAACCCCTAAAAATGTTTCATAAGTAAAATGACACTTGTGAATTATTTTTTGGAGACACTTTGTAATTTTATTAAAAACTAAATAAACATAATATCAGAACATTTGCATTTTTGATTGCATAATTTTATTAACATATTATAACTCACCGGCTCGATCCACCGAAATGTATACCTAATAAAGAAAAACTCTTAAAACACAAACGTCACAATGTCCCGTGAGGTGTCCGTCAGAGAATTGAAACACGACTTTGCGCCCGCGCAATGCACACTCGCAACTGCAGCGCAACCACTATCGCACTAAGCCCCGCCAAGGGAGTCTGCGGAAATTTATACGCCTACAAACGGGGATACGAGCGACTTTGATTCGTCTACCCTACCTCACGTGTGCCTGTGACAATTTCTTCCTTTTATTTATGTTTATGTATATGTTAAGTACTCAAACTCTTTATTTGCAAACTAAGTGTTACATACGGTTCTTAAACATGATACATAGCATCTTATGACTTAGTCACCTTGTACAGGTATAACAAATAATATGATAGCATATCACCCCATTTTATTGTAACTATTGCGTTTTCATAAAAGCCTTCTGAAGACACTCTCTTAAGATTTGACAATTTTAATATAATAACTCGATGAAGGCCACTAACCCTTTCCTTATCAGAGTCCAAACACCGTAGATATTTGTTAAGAAAGTGTTTTGTCATTTTATTCATTCGGTGCCGCTTTTTTGGCTGCTTAGAATATTAGATTCCCCATTAAAATTTTCATTGCATAGTTTAAGCCCTTCGAGATTATTTTCCAGGTTTCATATTCCCGAAAAAAGGGGCTTTGACTTTCACTTAGCATGTTGGCCAAACATATACAAAACAATGTTTTTCAGTGACTTAGGGATCACTATCACAGCCTTTAAATGTCCCCACTGCTGGGGCAGAGGCCTGGATAGAATAAAGAGATTTGGCCTTGACCCATCACCCGGACCCAGTGTAGATTGGGGGGTACTATCGACTGCAGATGCAACCGGGAGCAACCAGTTAACGTGCCTTCCGAAGCACGGAGGAGCTCGAGATAATAAGTTTTTAGTCACCTATCCAATGACCGACCATTGCAAAAGTTGCTTGACTTTCACTATCGTAGGCTGAACGCGCTAACCACCTGGTCCATCGAGTCCCTCGGCTTAGGGATGAAAAAGTAAAAAACAGTCATACCAAACAGATTTCTTTGATGTGGAATCTACTTGTGACGAAAGCTGATGCAGTATAGATGAGAATTTAAGATTATTCACATAAGAAAATACGTGACACATATCCCGTCTCTGACCGCAACTTACTTTACTTAAACTTAACGATGCCCCGACAAAGTTCTTCCGACTTAAAGCATAAATACACGGACGACCTCCGTGGCTGAGTGGTTTCTACGCCGGGTTTCAAAATGTCGCTTACTCGGAGGTCCCGGGTTCGAATCCCGGTGTCAATGGAAAGTAAGTCCTGGATGTTAATATGTATTTGTACATAAATACATTTATGTATGTATCAGTTTATAAATAAATAAATAATAAATAAATAAATAAATATTTCCAACACACACCAATTAGCCTAGCCCCAAAGTAAGCACTGTAAGGCTTGTGTTTAGGGACGCTAGGGTAACGGATAGAATACATATACAGTAACATATATAAGTATATTTATATAGAAATACATATTAAACATCCATTTCATTCATTCATCAACATTCCATGAATGGAATACAAATGCTCGTATTCATCAGGCAAACATCTGCCCCCACCGGGATTCGAACCCGGGACCTCTCGAGTCAGCGACACCATGAAACCCGGCGTACAAACCACTCGGCCACGGAGGTCGTCGAATATGTATTCTATATGTTACCCTAATAACCCATAACACAAGCCCTACAGTGTTTACCTTATCTATAGCTTAATAATTGGTATGCGTGTTTAAAATAGGTAAGTACCTATGTGACCGCAATGCTGCGACTAAGGTATATGTAATACTAGCTGTGCCCCGCGCGTATTAAAATCGCTCTAGCCGTTTAGATGTGAAGAAGTAACAAACATATACACACTCACACACTCACAAACTTTCGCCTTAATAATATTAGTGTGATTTGCTCAAAATTCGTTCCGTATTATGGTATAAAAGTATTCAAAAAAGCTTTGCCATTTAATGATAATTTGAAATTACGAAATTCAACTAAATTAACGTACTATTATGATTTTTCCGTGACTACATTTTTGGACAGTGCCTGTGTGTTACATAGAACAGTCTCCTGCAATGTCTTTTTGAACTTATTTTTTTGTTTTGCCTATTTTTTTTTTGGTAGGGCAACTGTACCTATTTCAATCCTACTTCCTTCTGATATTATAAATGTGAAAGTGTTTGTTACTCAATCATGCAAAAACTTCTGCATGGTTTTGGATGATATTTGGTACGTATAAAGTTTATGACCTGGATTGAAACATATGATACTTTTTATTTGGGAAATATTGTAGGTTCCTTTGGGAATGTCAAAAAACTAAAGTTAACGCGGGCGAAGTCGCGGGTGCCGCTAATTAATTTATAATTATTTTATCCTTTCGTACCTCTCGTAAATGTTAAGAAAATATTTATCATTATGCTAAGCATATTAACACGTTATTAATATATCCCGTTTACCCCTAAAGCGTTTTCACGCATTATGTGCTTAGTGCTAAGTGGATTATGGTAACACAATGACTTTTAATTATAGATTACAAAGAGCGAATAGCTCATTCTTGGGGAAATGTAATTTAATAGCTTTTATAATAAATTACCTATTATTTTCGCGATCTTCCTATGCATATTGTATATTAACTAGAGTTAAAAATACACTAAAATGCTATGCTACTATCACTTGATAGTGTACTAGCAATATCCTTTGAACATTACAAATGTGGTTATGCTCATTAAAGTAATTAATGCCTTTGTAAAAATGTTCTTGGTCTATCTAGCACATGAGAAGTGTAATCATAATTGTGCTGACAACGTTATAATTTAGTGTTAATGTGGCTATTACTACACCACTTCAAGGATGATAAAATTCTTTCGGCCGGTCTTTTTTGTTAGCTAAAATATATATGTTTTATGGTAGTAAAAACAAGAACATTTCAAATGAGCTTCTAAGTGTCGCCTCACACGCCACAGCCACAAATGCCGCCGCGAGAAGCTAGAAGAGGCTACTAAAGTGGCTGAAGCGCGCGACAGCGGCCGACTAATGTAAGGGAGACAGGGGTCGACTAATGTAAGGGAGACAGGGGTGGGGAATCGCGCGAGTGACGTGTGGCGGCGTTTTGTATCGGCGCATTAAGTGGCCGGTGCGGCCCACAAGAAGCGAGCAACGACGACTTGTAGCGTGTGGCGACTACCGGCGTACCGTGTGTGGCGACTCCACATAAAATGTATGAAAACTACAAGAGATATGCCGGTGGCGGCGTTTTGAGGTCGTGGTCGGTGGCCCGTGTGCGGTGACACTAATACAACGATATTGTTCTAATAGGTTAATTAGAATAAAGTTTTTGTTTATTATATTCTAAACATATAAAACAATCGGCAATTTCTTTTTGTTTCGTTTTTCAATACACGTGCTAATAATTATTGTATTATACAATACCATTTCTTATCAATATATTGGGATATCCGCCTCCTCACTTGGATACATAAAACTGCTATGTAATTCCCAGTAGGTAAACTTTTGCGCCAACAGTACTTTAACTTTGTTCTTTTTCAATTAATTTATTGGAGATGTTAGTGTACATTTTAAGTACCATTTTTTTTATTTTTCTCAATATATTTGTTGTAAAAAAATCCCATTAGTTTACAGCAACCTTAATCAGACTGACTGAAGAATGTTGACTGACTGACTGAAAAATGTTGTCGTTAATTAGATGTCAGTGTAACTTTTATTTTTTGTTGATTATTGTATTCTATTTAATTAGGTATAATAGGACTTTGTATGAACTGATAAAGCCTCGACTGTCGTACAATCTTAGATATGATTCCAGGATAATGACGGAGCCATCACCTGTAAGAACGAATGAACAAAAATTTTAAAATCTTAAGTTAGATTTACGTCAAGACTATAACAGTTCATACAAAGTACTATATACTTATTTAAAGGATACGTGAAATCAACATTAACTACCACAAATTCGCTTCTAGAGCAAAACTTTTAGCAACAACATGAAAGTTTCACTAACATCTAAACACTATGACTTGACTTGGAATTAATATTATTTCAAAGTAATGTAGGCAACGAAAAAAAATGGTACAAATTCCGTTACAACGAGTACTATTTAGAAAATTATACAAGTAATGCTAAATTGATTGGGCTGCAACGTGAGTATTAGTTGACGCAAGAATGAACCACTTGTTTGCTGCTCAAATTAATGCCCAATCAATCAATTGTTACTTTTTTGCTTTAATAACATAGGAGGAGACCGGTTGGTGTAACCTGTCTAGGATTCAATTCCTGGTATGGGCATTTATTTGTTTGTGTATTCTTTATTAAAACGACGAAAATCCCATAAATTTTGGTCTCATTTAAATACGAACCTGATGATAGAGCCAATAAAAAGGGAATGATGTACAGTAGACGCTTTTATTTTTAAAAATAAAGTATAAAAAGGCTTTATAACCAAATCATTAAAAAAAATTGACGGTCATTTTTTTGTCGTCGAATTTAATAACTTATTTACTAAGGAATTTTAAGTTTTCATGTATTTTATTCGCTTAAAGGGTTTTTATACGCAGTCTGCGTAGACACGAGGCTAATAAATAACATTAGGAGCTATCACTAGGGGGTGCAAAAACGCCGAAATACATAAAAAATTCATGTTTTAGACCCCTTTTATTTACTTTATTTTGTTTTTATTTTCTGTTGTAGGTAAGTTGCATGTAAACCGGCGTAAAAAATACACGTTTGAGGAAATTTAAACCATCTACTTGTTACGGTTCTCAGATAAAGCCCTAAGGAGGTTTATTAATAGGTTTCCTTTGTCACTCTATGAGTACAAACCATAAAAGTGATTTAGTGCTTTGGCTATAACGAATAATGACTTTCTCGCTTGATATCAAATGCGGAAAAGGAAAAACAAAAAAATATGCACGATATTAAGGAAAATTTATGTTATTGAAGAAAATTTTAAGTCCGCTTCTGCGCCAGTGATAAATAATAAATCATGGCTCTCTCATAGTTCTGTCTCTGTCAAACCCCTTAGGAAGGCCTGGAAGCAATCGCTTTAGTGATTAAGCCACCAATTGTAACACCCTAAATTAACTTTAATATAAATGATTTTACAGCTTTGTTAAATATTTTTAACATTCAGACTTATCAACCTTTCTTTTAATTAATATTAAACAATCTAACCAGAACTCTCGGCTAGCGTAGTCATTCTCGTTCTCGTTCTCACTCAGTTTCAGATTAAAAATATTCTCGGCCCGTTTTTGGGTTGGATTAGAGATAGCCAGCTTTTTCAAGAGTTGTTAATTCAATAAATCATAAAGATTAATGGTTTAGAAGAGCGAGGCATCTTACACAAAATCCCTTTTCAATGGACGCTAGAACCTCTTTTAGTAAAGAAATATCTTATCAATATTTAAAAAATGTTAAGAATATTTGGATACTAAGAAGACTTTAAGTTTTGTTTTTATTATGTTTCAAAATTATATTAAAAAGCTTACAGAGTGGTTAGTTGAATATCATAGATTCATTAATATTTAGTTATATATCGCAAAAGATTTATTCTGGTCCCATTTTACAATATTTGGCCACTAGGTCTAAAGTTGTTGAAGTATTTCACGTTGCCTATGTAAACGGCCACTTTAATTTTTAATATCAAATATAAAATTGTAGGTATCAACACGTACGCCAATTACGTTTCTAGTGCATATTTTTTAGGTTTTTTTTTACTTTTTTCAATCCATCAGCAAGGCAAAGTAAGTGTTATTCAATTCAATTCAATTCTTTATTGTCTCCATGGTTTAAAAGGTCTTAAAATATAAATACATTAGGTACAAACATGGAACCCCGTTGGGGCACTACAATATAATACAATAATTTACTTTAAAATAAATTAAAATGAAATAATATTATTAACATGTCAACGTGGCTTAATTACAATTGGGTACTAATTGAAATAAATATCATTCAATTTATTAATAGGCGCTCATTAAAATAAAATGTCAATAAAGTATTTTACCATGTCAATATCATAATAATGTCATTTTGTTACTTTAAAAACTTCCAAACTATAAAATGCTTTACCTATTAAATAATCTTTTAAAGCTCTTAGAAATGATTTATCATCAACCTCCGACCTCAAGTGTTGTGGAATTTTATTATATATTTTAATGCACATGACAAATGTACTACTGCTAAACATTTCTAATCTACTGGCTGGTAAGTGGAGGTTATCTTTAAAACGTATGTTTAGTGTATTTCCCCGCATTTGTTCGTTAGTCTTAAAATAGCTTGGGTTTTGTTTTACAAATTTACAAAGTTCGAAAATATATGAACTTGTTAAGGTTAGAATTTTAAGCTCTTTAAAGTGTGGTCTGCAGCTTTCAGTTTGTTCAATGTTGACTAGTATTCTTATGCATTTCTTTTGTATCACGAACAAACCTTGGACAGCTGTGCTATTCCCCCATAATATCACACCGTAATGTAGCCAAGAATACGCATAGGCGTAATATGCTGCAAGAGCGGTTTGTAAGTCTGGGCTACGGTTTATTTCAGACAAGGCGTATATAAAGCGTGACAATTTATTTTTCTATTTTTTCAATGTGGGCCTTCCATGTAATGTTGGTATCTATTTCTAAGCCGAGCAGTGTGAAATTATGGACACATTCAATAATTGTTTGGCCCACGGAGAATTTAATTTCTATTGGATTCTTTTGTCTTGGTCTGAATTGCATTAACTTGTTTTTTTTTTAATTTATTTCCAAATTATGATCGCTTAACCATTCCATGATGTTTTCGAATATTTGGGAGAGCTTAGTATTCAATGAGGAAAGGGGAGCGCATGGAAATAATACAGACACATCATCAGCAAAGGCTACACAATAATTCTGTATCACTTTTGACAAATCGTTCACAATCACCAGGAAAAGAACACAGCCCAGTACGGTGCCTTGTGGTATGGAGTTTGGCATTTCACATTTCTCTGATCTGCAGTTTGTAATACCTCCCGTTATTGGATCATACTTGTCAACCTCCACACACTGTTGCCAACCACTCAAGTACGATGCAAACCAATTGTGGGCGATTCCTCTCACACCAATGCCATAAAGTTTCGAAAGTAGGATTTTGAATGATACTCGTTCGTATGCTTTGCTTAGATCGAGCAAAATACCGATTGCATATTGTTTATTATTTATAATTTCAAGTGCTTTCTGTATATAATGATACACAGCCATGGTAGTTGATCTTTTCTTCCTAAATCCAAACTGACTCTCATCGAATATTTTAAACTTCTCACAGAAACTGTTCAACCTTCGACACATAGCAGTTTCTATTATTTTAGATGAGGTACATAACTGTGCAATAGGGCGATAATTATTTATGTCGGTTTTGTCTCCTTTTTTGTGAATTGGCTTAACTACTGCAATTTTAAGTTTATCTGGAAAAGATCCTTCTTGAAATTATTGATTAATTAAAAGTGTGAATGGAAGTGTCAGTTCGTCAACGCACTCTCTAATTAGTATTGGAGGCAATTCATCAATACCAAAACTACGCTTATTTTTTAAGTTTCTTATTATAAGTCTTACTTCTGGACAATCAACGGGCCATAAAAATAACGAGCTGTCGGTCGGATTTAGGACAGGTCTGCCTTGTGTAAGATTTGCTCCAGTCACTTTACCTACTGATGAGAAAAAGTCATTAAAATTATTTGCTATTTTGAGTGCATCGTCACAGATAGTATTATTAATTTTAATTTTGATATTTTGTAGATGTCTATTAGGCTGCTTGTTTGTTCTTTCCTTTATGATCGTCCACATTGTTTTCATTTTATTTGTAGTTTTCTTCATTCGGCTTACATATTGTAGTTTTTTAGAAGTCATGACTACTTTTTTTAATATTTTTTCATAAATTTTATAGTGAGATTTAACGATTTAATTTTTTTTATTTAATTTGTTACATAACATACTTTTAAAAAACAATAGAAAATAGATGTAATTGAAGAACAGCCAGATATCTTCAGTTTTAATTACTTTTCCTACGGATACCCAAGAACGTAAATTCAATTCCATCTAAATAATGAATGAAAAGGAAAATCAGCCGTCAAGTTCATTTCCATTGTTTCTGTTAATGATAGCGCAAAAGACAATGACGGCTACACAAATAAGTTGAAGATTACATTTTATCATATTTTTGAACAGGCGCGAAAACGTTAAATCGATTTAACTAAAATAGAATTTGAGTACCTACTGCCATAACACCAATGATAAATATATGCTCAAACGATTTCATAACATTGATCTAATGCGAACGGAATAAATATGAATAAAATTTTAGCAACTAATGTGATATTTGCCAGCTACCCCAAAACTTTTAAAGAAGACTTCGACCACAAAGTACACAAGGCGGTAGATGATTTGAAATAAGAAATAGCTGTGTAACCTTTATATAATTTTGTCTTATCAATATTAAAGGTAAAGTCACGTGTCAGACACACAAACTAATTTATTCCCAATCATAAATTATCTTGAAGATATTGCTTATCAGTCAGCAAAATGTTTAACTATTTTATAGATTGAATATTGAAATCTCAAGAAAACAATAATCATGTCACAACTCACGAAGCTTTGAGAAATATAAGTGAGCTCAATGTTATTTTATTGAAGTAATGCTGGATGTTCTAGGCTCTATGAAAGGATCTTCTCAAAACAGTACAGTAAGCTTTTGTGGGAATACTGTTAGGATTTCATCCCATTATTTCAAGAGTATTCATAAAATTAAATCTGACTTAATGACTGTCTCTCTAACAAACGATTAGAATTAAAAAACGGTGTGGTTTTATGAAACCACGATGCAAATGAAACTTTTAAAATCATTAACAAAAAGTCTTTCCTCGGCTGTGATTCGAGCCCATGCTTGTTGAAAAGATCTTAATTTTTCAAAAACAATAAAAAATGTAATGTGACGTGCTAAAGATGACCGAAAATGTATGTGGCGCCGGCATAAAAGTCTCACTTTAAAAGTTATTAAAATAAAGAGAAAAATTGAGATAAGGACGAAAAAGCTAAAGAAAGCTTTATAAATTAATGTTGTAAAGATCCGTGCCTCAAACAAAAAAGCATTTCTGTCTATTCGCCTGTCACATTCAATTGACTCCGTAACTACTGGCCTGATTGATTCAAAATTTGGTACACATGTGCAAGTCAGTGACGTAAAGACGGATGTTAACATACCTAAGTGAATTTCAAACATTATTGGGGGCTAAATTAGAAAATGAAAAACATGATTGCACACTATGTCTTGCAGTGATTAGCGCGTTCGGTCAGCGATCGTTTTTGTAATGACCGACCACAGAACAGGTAACCTAAAATTTAAAAGTAAAATATAAAATTACAAAAGCGACATTTAAAATCAATATATCTCTGTAATGGTTTGTCTAATACTAAGTGCAAAAAACAAAAAATAAGTGTCTAATACTTTTCGATAAGCTGCCTGACAGGTGAAAAAAAAATTAGTCATCATTACTATTACGAAGTTTTACTCCACAAAATCCTCCTTGCTTCGAAAGGTACTTAAGTCGTTGATCCTGTCTGCGTCTACAGTCGTTAGAACTCACCAATACTAGACGAGAAGTGTATAAATTATGACCCATTCTTTCTAATTCGTCTTTAGGGAAGACATGTAAACGATTGTTTGATGATTTATACTTAATAATAATATCTAACATATCGCGTAATTTATACAGCTCAAAAGTTTGGATCAGATTTTAACATAAAAGAAGCTTTGTTCAAAATTGTAGAAATTTAATGGTAGAGTCTAACCAAATAAAGAAAAATCTCGCCCCAAGACAGAACATAAATGAAACTAATTGTTAACATAACTTTATCTGAAAAGCAATGCATTAAACTTTCTATTTTATTTCTCTGGCTAGACTAGACAAAAGAATGGATTGTTACCGATTATAGCAAAACTTAATGAACGTCTTCCTACGTCTCAATTATTTGCTTTACGAAAATAGACATTTATATCCGTATAGGATAGGAAATCAAGTCAACTTAATTTACTGGTCGGTTATTTTATTGAACTTTCGTAAATATACTTTAACGGCTGTCACCCGTAACTAACTAGACTACACGACACCGGAGGCAATAATTAAATTGTAAATTGTTATCTGTCATTTATCAAAACTTAAACAAATAATATAAAACAAATTTAATTATATAATATGAGTTTATGTGAAAGTTTGAATATTGTTACTCAATCACCCAAAAACTAATCTGGATGAAATTTTGTTGAGATTAAATACTTTTCATTCAGGAAAATGTTAGATTCCTGTGGGATTCTTTAAAATTTAACAATAACGCGGCCGATGTCGCCGTTGGTAGTTGTTATAAGTATAAATAAATGCATAAGCTTTTATTTTGATAATATATGAGATAGCTATAGAAACACTTCATTTGTAATTTCTTTTATATTTCCTTTAAACCTTGGTGATGAAATAATATTCACTAGAGACATAATATCCGAACTGATGAAATTCCATGGGGAAACCATTTTACGGCAGTTAACGGTCGCAGCAATGACTTGTTATTCGATGCAGTTTAAGCGATCTATTTTGGTGGACAAGAAAGTTCGCGAACAGAAGTTCCTTGTCTGCGCAGGCATAATAAAGTCTGTCAAATTGTTTCCACCAACGTTCAACGTTGATTTATGTTTTTATGGTAAAAGGGCGGCAATCAAGCTTATGGTCCGCCTGATGGTAAGCAGCCACCATAGCCTATTGATGCTTGCGATACAAAAATATGACTCGCACCGTTGCCTACCCTGACCCCATATCCTACCCCGTGGTCCCATATGCGCCCCTACCCCGTCCCCGTCGCAGTAGTTGTAAATGAGAGTTACGTTAAACGTCCCCGTGTAACGTGACTCACATTTACAACTACTCTTATAATTGCTACTTTCGTGCAAAATAACATGCTCATTCTATTGTTCCTTACAGTTCTTAAATAAAATCGGTTATTATATCTGGTAGGTAATTCATTTTTTTGACGAGTAATGTATATTTTTATTGAAACGCATCAATCAATCTACACTCGACGTGTGTGTTGCTGTCGAAATTTTTAGTAGTTAGTACAATTTCGAGCAATTTTTCATGTATACTAACAAACCGTAGCGAATCGTTAAAGAAGATTATGTGCTATTAAGCTAATACGCTTATGCCCCATGAAGACTATTTATTTTTTATAAACCCTGCTTATTCAAACAATAAGTTTTTTTTATATAATTTAATTAAAACCTTCACCTTCGGTTTGTTTCGAAAGTAACGACTTTTTGTATGTACGGCAATTGTGAATAAGTAAATACTTCAAGTTTTAAATTACCGCGGGAGCAGTGTGTTGGTTGTCTAATAATAACTTTGTTTGACACGGTAGGTAGAAAAACGGCAAGTGTCATTTCCTTTTCATTTTGTTGTTAAAGAAAGATAACAAACGCTATTATGTAATTTTTTATCAGACAATTCCACAACACATTCTCTACAACTGCTTACCTACAACATAAGCATTGGGAGGTCGACGACTTCATATCAAAAGATTTGTTATTTTCTTATTTACTTTTAAGAGACAGCATGTCTAGGTTTCGTAAATGGTCCACTATTGATTCGCTTACGTTATTTTTTAAATGTAGAAGCTGAATATTACCCTACCCTAACCTGTCTTAACTGTAAGTGGTGCCCTATTGTGAATATTGCTGATGCAGCAGAAAATGTGCCACTTTCGCAAACACCCTCACTTTTCCGGCCTAAACCCTACCAGGGGATAAGGTTCAGGCCTTAGGGCAGGCCGTTTGTTCACCACGGCCGTCACCGGGACGTCAACGAGAAGGAGATGACGGCGCCGAAGTAGCGACACATACATTTACTAAAGCCGTTTGTCCACAGCCTGGGCTACACACAGCTATAGGCTATGACAGCCGCTTACCGTCAGGCGGGTCATATGCTAGTTTGCAACCTTTTTACATTAAAAAAATGTCCATCATCTTAAAAAATAAAGCAAAATTGGCGCATAATATTAATTTACAAAACTAAATGTAACAACTAGGGTTCATGTAAATCGCAACGCAGAACTCTCTTCGATGAAATAGCGCATTGCAAATATTTTAGATAGGTAACTTAACGTAAGCACGAGTTCATCGACTGTTGTTTAACCCACGTTTAATTGATCACCCGGTTAACTTCTAAACAATGTTTAAACAGCCGGTCAAATAATTACTGTTCACAACGAAAATATTAACCACGGTTTACAAATCAACCGATCACCAGCCGGTAAGAGTGAATGAATGAATGGTATAATGTGACTCATTTGCGAAGTCGTAGTATCTCATTTAGTCGACATGCTACACAGTAACATCCCAATTGAGTAGTTTAAAGTAGAATGCTACCAACTTGAAAAGTATGACAATGTATTAACAAAGTTCAAATAGTAGTAGTTTTAATTTCGGTCGGATAAAATCGTTTGCTGTCAATGTCAAAGTGAAATATTATATTCATTTGTGTTGTGTTTTGTGATTGTGAAGCAAGTCGGTTCGTTAGCTCAAACATATATTTTTTATTTAAAATGGAGTTAGGAGGCCATAAAAAGCGAACGATAAATTTTTCGAGCGACGAGAAACGTATTCTTACGGAGTTGGTTCTTAGATACCGGGACATAGTTGAAAATAAGCGCACTGATGCTACCACGAACTCGGTAAAAATAAAAGGATGGATTCGTCTTACTGAAGAATTCAACACCATCAGCACATATTGCCATCGAACATACGTGTTAAAGTGTTGTTGGGAAAACATTAAAAGGCAGACCAAGAAAGATCGGGCAGCCAGAAAAAAGAGTTTATTTATGACTTGTATGTACTTTTGGAACTCACGTGGTGATTTATTATTTGAGGAAGAGAAATCGATTTGTACGTTTTATTCACATATTATGTTTCGTGCCTGTTCTATGTTTCTGAAATGTGTGCTTTTTATATTTCAGGTGGTGGAAAACCACCATCTCCAGCACCATCAAATCAAGGGTCGAGCGCTGTAGTAGATGCTATACTGGGACCAGCCCTAGAAGGAGTTTCGAATATTTATGACAGCGACGCCTGTGGCAGTGTAATTAAAGTAAGTTCTTAAATTTGATACAATATTAGATTGAGGTTTAATTTGATATTACTAATAAGCATCTAACAAATAATCTAAATCTGTGTGATAGGTTTCATGTTATAATCTATTGATTTAAAATGATTTTATACATTTACAGGATTTTGTTAAACTGCACCATCCAGTGGACAATACTTTTATATTAGAAGACAATGCAGAAAGTGAAAAAAATAAGGTGGGTTTACTTAAATTATTACCGTTTTAGGAAACGATTTTATTTTCCATTCCGACTAGCACATCACCTATTGAACGTTAATGGCATTGTTTGAATAACCTTCGATCAAGTACAATAAATTGTCAAATTTTATATGTCACATTGATATGACAATTTTATTTACAGTATTTTAGAATAGTCAAGCACTGTTTAATGGAGTCTTAATAATATTCAGTATACAATTTATTCCAGGAAAATATTGAATTTTCATTTTTGTCCATGGATGAGGTCAGACAACCTATCAATAAAGATGATGGTGAAGTTGAGAAATCATTGTGCCAAGCCAGTACCTCAAAAGGCATATTAAATGAAAATAATGTGAGTTTAAATAGTATTTTGACTAATGTGATAATGCAGTGTGTACTTTTCATTTTTATCAAAGTAATTATTGCTTTTTACAGGAAAATGATACCTGGAGTACATGGACTCCAAAGAATTTAAAAACGCCGGTATCAAAAGAATTAAGGTCTTCCAAGTGTAACGAAGAGGATTGGCTGAAAAGAAGGAGACCTAAAGTAGATTCTTTGGGTGATACTCTCACAAGAGAAAAAATTAATCTTGTTAAAATATTGCAAGAAAATGCAGAAAAAGAATCTCGAATTAGAATTAATATTTTAGAACAACAATTAAAACAAGAGCAATTAAAGACTCAAAAACTTGAAAATAATTAATAATTTTTATTTGTAGTTTTAAGGCAATACGTTAAAAGTAGTTTTATTTAATAATTAATAAATAAGGAAAATGTTTAAATGATCCCCAAAAAAATTGTAATTGATCACCAAAAATACAACTGGTAACCCAAAGGTTAGGTTAGGTTCCCTATTTATTCATTACCTTTATATTATTTTTTGGAGATTATTTAAATTTGAGCCTCAAATTGGTTTACTTTCGGGAATCTTCATGCTCTTGTTTTACATTCGTTGCATCAAATATGTTAGAGTAGGTTAATAATTATGAATTGGTTATATATGTGTTTAAATTATTTAAGTTTTCTAGTTAGGTATACTTTTCTAATGCAATAAAACCCTTGAATTCCTTTACCGATTTTTTTTGTTATATTTAATGACTGAAGTTATGTATGTTTAATAAAACTTTATTGACTCTAATTTATAATTTTTATATCATCTTTTATATAAATAAAATGTACCAGTAGACATTAAAATATATTTTTATTTTAAACCTATACTAGACTTTCAAAATAATTTGATATTAATGCTCTTCTGGTAGGGTTCAAATCTCTTGATGGGTTACTATTACTATATAAAGTTCGCTGCTGTCTTATTCTCCCCCTTTCTAATATTTCCTCCCATGGTGCTGGCAAATCTATAATAGAGTCATCAGATGGCATTTCGTCTCCTTTAATTTTTAGTATATTATTTAATACACCCGTAGCCACTATTATAGGAATAGCATTTTTTAAGCTAACTCTTATTCCTAGTGCCAATACTGGAAACCGCCTTTTCCATATCCCGAATAATCTTTCAATGGGGTTCCGTGTCCTAATTTGGGATTCATTATACAAGGATTCTGCTGTTGATAAAACTCTGTCTAACGGCATCATCATGTACTCCCTATTCATATAACCACTGTCTGCAACAAGTACTGCATCACCATATATCCCCGATTCAAACATTGCATGTCTTCTAGATGCACTGAAAATCCTTTCATCGTGGGAACTTCCGGGCCACCGCACCACTAGGTCAGTAAATAATAACTGGGCATTGCAAATAGCTTGGACATTAATTAACATGTACCCTTTCCGATTTCTGAAAGTTTCAGCATAGCATCCTCCTGGTGAAATAATTTTTATATGGGTACAGTCTAATGCACCCATGACCTTAGGGAATTTTGCTATATTGTAAAAATCTATTTGAGTTTTTCGGATATCTGCCTCTGTTTGAGGAAATTTTATATAATTGTGCCCCAAGGTGGCTATCGCTGCAGTTACTCGGTGGATGACACGATTTGCTGTTGTTCGACTCACTCCGCAAAAATCGCCTATGGTCAATTGGTGGCATCCTGTTGCGTAAAAACGCAAAGTTAAAAGTAATTGATTTATTGGAGATAAGGAGTTGTTCCTGAAATAAAAAAAAGATATGCTTATAGAAATGCAATATAAAATAATAACTTAAAAGTTTGTAAAAAGGTAATGGCTATCCTTATTACATAAAAAGTAAGGTTATTCAAGGTATCCTATTTTTAAGATAGTTATCAGTTTTAGACTTACTTATCGTTGGGAAATTCTAGTTGATGTTCTATTAATTGGAGAACGTCCAGTGCGGAAGATTTTGATAAACGAAATCTAGTTTTTAAAGATTCTTCATCATACTCCTCATAATAATTACGACGCATTTGAAATACTCGAGGCATTTTTGTTCTTCTCTCTATATCATCTAAATTATCAAGAAGATTTAGGTAGTACTCTTGATAGTTATCAATCATAACATTAAACACTGACTGCATTTTAAATTAGCACAACACAAAAAAATTTAAAGTCGATATAACCTAAAATTGTTGTAGCAACCGATACACAGCAAACGTCAATAATGTCTGAACGACGGTTAAACGATGTTTTCGAGCTCGGTTACGTTGATCAGCCGTTTAAGGGATATAACCACCGGTGAACACGTGGTGAACACAAAAAAATTCTTAAACGGTTGTTTAGGAGATAAACGCCTGTTTAAAATGTTGGTGAACTCGGGCCTTAGTCTCCTTAAGATATTTTTTACAAAGCCTTTATAACAAAAGTTTTAAGTAAGAATTTCTCTTTTTACCCTTAAGCTTTTTTCCAAGTTTGTGAAATAACTTAAGGTATTTTTTTTACGGAGTCATGGATCGCTTTCTGTTAAGTAAAAAGTTGTATAAGTAATTATAGTGAGGGTGCACAGAGACGCCAATTAAATTTTGTTTCTTATAGTGATGTGTTTGCATTTGTCTACAAGTCAATGTCACGTCAAATAACATAGAAACTTGATAACTTTTTTTATAGTATTTTTTATCTATCTATGTATCAAACAACGCGCTTATGAATTTTAACTAGTCACTTTTAACTATTTAACTAACAACGCAGCATATCTTTTGCTTTCGCTAAAAAAGATACACTAAAGAATTCTAATTTTAAAAATTAAATTATGTCTTTGATTGGGGCCGATAGTATTTTGTTTTTTTGTTGACCCTGCCTCAAGAAATGAGAAAGTACCATAATATGATTATTGGTCACATGATGTCATGTGACTCCAGTCCCTCTAGCATGACCACCGAAACGGGATATGATAAAGCGATATATCGACATTAACTGTCAGACTACTGTCAAACTCCATAGTAGTCTGATAGTAGACTGATCTATAAATATAAATAAACACCTACCGCGATAATTTATAACCGAAAATCAATTGTAATCAGCTTTTATCATCTTATTTTGCAGTATATTTATCTGTAGAAGCAGTGTATTAAAAATATGTAGCTATGTATGTATGTTACCAAAAACAAATAAAATTAAATATATTTAATAAATACATTCCTGAGATGAACCCGAAATATTTCTTAAAACTGCAGTCTTCCAGTGTGAATGGTTAGGCTTGTAGGTATTTTTCATTTGAGCGTTCAACAGCCGTTTTCACATCCGTCACTATAGATGTTTTAGATTAAAAATAAACATTTTTTCAGCTGCTTATTATAGAAAGTATTTACTTATTAGTTTCGTCGAAGTTAAAAAATGTCCTGAATGGGTGGTAGGAAAGATTATCGGAAGTTTTAAAACAGCTTTCAATAAGTCAATTTGAATAAAGTATAATTTCATTTCAATTGCAATAGCCTATAAAACAACGTTGATTAGCAACATCATTACTTGAAAAATTCTGTACATTAGTTTCGTACGATTGATGTTTGGACTCGACTAAACTATGTGGCAGTTGCGCGTGATGCAGTCGATTGTACGACGGGTAACTCATTATTTTAATCTAAGGAAAAGTTTACTAAAAAAAATGCACGCGGACCAGGCAGCAGACGGAACTCGAACCCGAACCCTTCAAGGGCGAATGGCCTGACCATTATGCTACCGCGGCCCTTTTTTTTTTAATACGCAGGTAAAAAATCTATTTACAGACGACGGCGGCTTTAAGAGGCACACCGCCGAACGGACCTCACACCTGGCTCCCGCAAGTCTTACGAACCCCCCAGTGGCTGCCCACCGAGGACCCCGCAACTCTTACGGGCGCTTTACGGTATAATATCCGCTAAAAAAGTCCTGCGAATACCCTCTAAGCTGCTTAGTGCGAAGCCGCGGGATCCCCGTTTAGGGATTCTCCGCGTCTCCGCACCCAGCAGCCTCCCGGCCGTAGCCGGGGCTCCACGGCAGGGGTCTCCCGGGGTATCACGGGGACCCCGCAGACGTGCGCGGGTAGGCCCGCGCGTGGGGGCTGAGTACGCGGCCTAGTGCCCACCGTATCGCCCCCCGTCCGCTGCGGAGGGCTACTTGGGCGTGCCCGTGTAGCTCCCTCCGCCGCCCCCCTCTTTGCAGGACAGAACTACAAGGGGGGGCTGCCGTCACGGGGTCCGTCTGTGGCCGGCACGGTCAGCGCCATGCCGGTCAGCGAGGGACCCCCACGGGTAGGGTCATGGGACGGGCGCAGCCAGGGCGCGCCGCCGTCCTCTCCTACCCGTCCTCCTTTGGCGGGAGGGAGCGGCCAGAGGATCATCCTCCCGCTCCCTCTCAGCCGCCTCCTTCTGCGAGAGCTACCGCGTCCCTAACGGCCGTGTCGAATTTTCTTTAGCCTTAGGCTGCAAGTCAGCGCCATCTCCTCGCATTGTAGGTAACCCACAATTTTAACATCTAGCAGTTAAATGCTTAAAAAATAAAAAAAAACATAACTATCAATATTTTAAATTAGTATGTGGTAAGTACTCAGTTGAAATTTATAAATATTATATATGTACAGTATCGAATACTTTATATATTTAGTTTTCAATGAATTTCTAGTAACTTGCCGAGTTTTAACAACATTGCATGTATATTTTTAGAGTTATAAAAGAATATAGTTTATTCTTATCTTATCTTATTCCATACCGCTCTCTTGTGAAAGATGATTGTCGCATAGGGAATTATACAGGCAGTTTCTTTTAGGGTGTCAAGCCAGTGCGAGCTGATGGCAGAGTACCATACCTATCAATTTAACCCCCATGTATGTTCTACGATTTTTCGTAGTTTGCGAGTTAGATGAGACAACTTGGAAAAAGTATAACGTTGTTTTGGGTCGACTTTTCTTCGATATTATTTTTAACAGAATTATATTGATTGTAGTTTTATAAGTAAAATAATCTCATTCCTTACTTTAACCTAAGATATAATAATTTTGATCGATACTAAATAAAAATGGATTAAGTAAAACAGAATGGATTTTCAATAAAAACAAAAAAAAATAGAAGTTCCACAACTTCTGACTAATTTAAAAAACAGCCCGACATCATAAGCTTTCATAAAAATACAAAAAAAGATATACTAAATTGGGCATTATTTGCTGAAAGTTGTCATTGAATGTGTTGTATCGGAAATCGTGGGGGTTAAATTGATAGGTATGGTACTCCTCTATCAGCTCTCATTGGCTTGACACCCTAAAAGAAACACCCTAAAAGAAACACCCTGTATATAGGAGTCATGGAACTTGGCATGCATTATTTAGGACTGGGATAAGGAGGATAAAAAAAATCAAACGAAGAGAGATTGTTCAAAAATATCCCATAGAGATTTCCCGTATATATTTTTTTCTCTTATTATACCTACTCCTTACGAGTTTTATTTTCACTGCAAAAGTCTATCTTTAGACCAAAATTCAGAATAATGTAATGTAACGAATAACTTTAATATGTCATAATAAAAAGTGAAAAAAGCATGATTTCATGACGCAGTAAACGCGACGGGTTAAAAATATATGATTTTATTTAAAAAGGGGAAACGAGATTTTAATCATATCTTTCTGCACAACATGTTTTCTTTTTCTTACACACTGCGTTGTTTATAGGTACATTTTATCTCCGAAGCTCCCGAACCTTTTATGTTCCACCAACTCCACAAAGCACATAATGTCATGAATATATGTATGAAACGAGAAGAAACCGTTATATTTTTAAGAACATCAGTTAAAAAAAGGGTTTCTTTAAACAAACAGCGTTTAAGAAATCCCTTGTGTTGTTTTTAGCGTAGAACTATGCATAATGGAACTGGAAATTATTATTGTATTGTAATTATCAACTAGGTATGCTGGCCTCGACAAGACTAACCTAGTAAAGTAAATAAGTAATCATAATTAATACAGTCAGCATCAGGTCAAATTATCCTACACTGATAAACTTAAAAAATCATATTCAAAATTTCTTAATTCAAATTGGAAACATAATAAAACTCTTTTGAATTGTCCACATTTTTTTGCTATGAAGTAAGGAAAGAACTTCACAGCGTTAAATTATGAACTCGAACGTATAACTTTACCACTACGATTATAACAATGGAGCGAGAATATTTGAGACTTTGTTAACGCCAAACCCATTCATTTAATTGACCAAGAAGACTCTATTAGCGGACAGGGTAGTTAGCTGGGGTTAGAAATCTGCTACTGTTGCTCCCGGGACAAAAGCTAAAATTCAACAAATACCGCCAATGGCCGCCATAATCGCCATTAGCCATATTCATAGTCATTACTGTTGTTGAAAACGAAATAATTTAAATATTCCATTGAATATAAAGAAAGACTTCGGTACACACAAATAATTTGGCACAAGACTTACTAATGATAGATAGATACAGATATTGAATCTTGATGAAAGACACTAAGATTTGGGGATTTTAATTAAAATGGCAATGATTCTCGATGGAGAATTAGCCATCCAAACACTGAGCACTGCAAAATATCTATTCGTGGCTTTTCACCCGATTGCAGACAATAAATGAGAAAAAAACACGGTTGTGTTGTGGCTATTTTACAATATTACTTTTTATAATTACACTTTTGTGGAGATTGTGTATGTATAATTGTCCATCTAATTTTTTTATTAAAAGCCTGGTCATTAATTGACCCATATGTAAGCAAATACCGTCAATTTATTGCGTTCGTCATATTATTTTGGTAGAACCGTTCAACAGTTTTGTTTGCATTTTTAGTTTGTGTAAGAGAGAAAGAGCGAAAGGAAAAGAGATAGAAAGAAAAAGAGAATGTGAGAAGATACAAGTGAGTATTACGTTACATACAGTACTTGTTTGAAGTTGGCGCACTTCAAAATTGTTTAACATTCATAACAATCGCGCTGAATCTTCCTACACACGTTTTTATTATCACTGCATTTAACTGTATTTTTCTCTATATATTTTTGAATTTAACACGCCCTTGCTATGACTTTTTCTAAGATTAGTTTGCAAAACCTCTTTTCCTCGTAAAAACTAAAATGCACCTTGACATTGATGATGCAAATTAAATAGATATTCCAAATGCCTTTCCAATGTACCTGATTATTTGAAGCATATTTATTCTAATAGTTCTCTATGTGTTAGTTATTTCCCCGAAACTGGAAAGGACGTGGCATCAAAATAAATGGCGAGCGTATCTCTCACTTGCGATTTGCAGACGATATCGTCATCATGGCAGAAACTCTGCAGGACCTACAACAAGTGCTGAATGACCTGGCTGACTCTTCTCTACGCATCGGCCTACGAATGAACTTGGATAAAACCAAGGTCATGTTCAATGAACATGTTCATCGGAACCGATTGCAATAACCGGTGCCTTTCTCGAAGTTGTTCAAAAATATGTGTATCTCGGGCAGATATTGCAGTTAGGTAGAAATAACTTTGAGGACGAGGTGAATAGAAGAATTTAGCTGGGTTGAGCAACGTTTTGGAAGCTACGTCGAGTCCTGACATCGTCAATCCCACAGTACCTAAAGACGGAAATCTTTAATCAGTGCGTCCTACCTGTGATGACATTCGGAGCCGCAACGTGGACACTGACGCTGCGGCTGGTCCACAAGTTCAAAGTAGCGCAGCGCGCTATGGAAAGGATTATGCTCGGCGTTTCTCTGAAGGATCGCATCAGAAATGAGGAGATCCAACAGAGAGATATAACCAGAGTTATCGATATAGCCCACCGGATTAGCAAGTTGAAGTGGCAGTAGGCTGGCCATATTTGCCGCAGAACCGATAAGAAGCTGGATGCTAGTAGCCCAAGATCGATTTCAGTGGCGTGCAATTGTAGTGAAGTGCAAGCAAATCAAGCATTGCTATATTCCAGAGGATGCAAAATATAGTCTTCAGGAAAATAGCAAATATACCGTGGTTTATCACAAATTCTGAGATCCATGAACACTTAAATATGACCACTGTGGGAGAGGAAATGCAGACTGCCACAAATAAATATCGAAACTCGAAGACTCGAAATCACCCAAATACACGAGTTTTGCGATGACACTGACTACTCGTGACTATGTAAAACGTCGAAGAGAAGAGACATAATATTATCATAAGGACATTCCAAAAATTATTAAGAGAAGATATCCTCGATGGAGGATACGCTTGACATGACAGCAACCTTAATGACATCTGCTTATAGTAAAGTACTGATTGCAGATAAACCCACAAGAAAAAGAAAAAAAGAAATTACGCTTTGTTCTGTCTGAGCCATGTCTGAGCTGATTGTCTGCACGAGCGCGGCGGGCAAGTAAGTATTTTGAGGTACTACAATGGACCTTCAATTAATGCGTAGTTGAATAACAAACGTAAAATATTTCACCATTATAATATAAAAATGGGTACCTACTATTCATAAAGTAATAACACAGAGTATGAATTTTAATTATAAGATAGAATAAATACATTGAACAGATAATATTTCGGTTAATTAATGTCTAAATTCTTAATGAAAATTACCGAAAACAAACTAAAATACACAACGTTGTGTCTGTTCTTGTAAAATATTCTTCTCCATATTTTATTGCGGCATCCGTTATTAATTACCCTAATGGCGCACAAGATCCAACTGCCTTGTTTTGCCGAAGCACTGCACAATATATTATGTTTTTAAACGCTTTTCTGTAAACCTAATGGGAATAAATAACAATTATGAACTAATGACAAGCCAGTCTTGCAACCTAGAAGGAGGATTAAATAGGATCCGAAACGTCAGGAATAATGAAAAATTGGTGTGGTTTCATGATATTTATTATATACAATGTAAGTGAAACTTTTAAACTCATTAATAAAAACAAATGTCCTGCCCCGGCTGGGATTCTAACCCGGACCGCCCGCGTAGAAGCCTAGCTTTCTAAGAACCATTTATGATTGTTGTTGACAAGGCCTGAATTTTTTAATAACAATTAAAAATATATGCGACTTGCTAAAGATGAAGGAAAAAGTTTAATTAATCGTGCTTTATACCCTGTTCAACAAGTATTGTATTAAATAAATTAGACAATTTGTATAATCACTGCCTATTATCTAAAGTGCTATCGCTTAATACTTACCTAAGATTCAAACTCTGCAATGAGCTGCTACGTTACAACGATGTTCCCAGTTTCCAATGTTGAGATCGTCCCTTATTGTTATTCACGTTAAGAGGGGAGGCGCGCAATGTTTTGTCCATACAAACGTTCACGACTGATTCCTCCTTGATTTTTATCGCTAAAGAGTTGATTTTTGTACATAAAATACCTAGATAATTTTACTCATTCCTTGCTCCTATGTTTTCCTTTATTCGATAACTTGTGTTTCAAAGAAACTAGAAGCCCTCGAAAAAGTCAGAAATAAACAATTTTTTAATACCACTAAGGGCGTCGAGTGTGAAGATTTAATAAGCATTTGAAAACAAATCAAAACATAGAAGCATAGTATAAGTACTTATTATTCTTTGTGTAAAATTTATTGTACATAATATCTAATTTTCGAGGAGGAAATCGTCGAGAGCCAAATCTCGAAATTTGCAATTCTTATACCGGCCATACACATTACGAGAAATCGTTACGATCAGACTGTACAGTTCGAACGGAATCGTAGCGTGTATGTTGTAAAACTGCACAGTTTTCTATACGTACGCCACGTACGATAAACTGTTCCGTTCGAACTGTACAGTTTGATCGTAACGATTTCTCGTAGTGTGTATGGCTGGCATTATACGCAACTAGTGGCCCGCCCTCGCTTCGCTTCGGTGTAGAGCTGTAGTGTAGACTAAAATGACTCTTCATATAATTATAAAAAAAACAGAAACTGGTATATTTGCCTTTTCCAAACTTCTATTGACATCACGCCACTCAATTGTTTTGCCATCCCAGAACCTCTCCACTAACATTTGAAATTTATGGTATGTTATTAAAGTTCAAATTCACTTTTCAATATTATTATGAATGGTTTGTATGTAAGTATAGAAAAGTGATGTTTTATACTTTTTTATGCATTTTTTTTCTCTGCGTAAGAACCATCCTCGTACTTTAAGGAATATTCTAAAAAAAGAATTATCGATATCAGTTCAGTTGTTCTCGAGATTTTCGCTTAGCAACATATTCAGCGATTCATTTTTACATTATAGATTATCAGAGTTAACTACTGTTGTCCCTATCACACGGTATTTTCCAATGCGCGACAGTGATAGTTTTTTTCAAATACATACCTATTTCTCAAATATCTCTCAGCTCACGTCCGCCCTTAACAACTCTTCGATGATCTTTTGTTTATGGATCCACAAAGTTTATAAAGTAAAACTTTTATTTGATATTGACGTCGTTGAAGGTGCGTAAAGACTACCTACGCTATGTAGACTATTGCGCTATTTATATTGTATGAGCATTGTATGAGCTTGCTATACGCGCTATGCATAGCACGTATAGCAAGCTCATACAATATTATAGCAGGGTGTGAACGTATTCTAAATAAATATAGGTATATGGTGCGCGGTATTATCGTTCTATGAGCCATAGTATAGTTTGAATTGAACGCACCTTGAGAAAAGATAATGAATGAATAATGGTTGACCATCTTTGGCTTTTGTGGATCGTTTGTTAAAATCATATTGTGTTTACCAGAATACAGAAAGAGGTTTTTTTTTCTATCAAGTTGTGCAAATACATTTTTCTTTGTTATTAGATATTGCTTTATTTTTTATTCAAGTGCACTTGCACTTGAATAAAAAATAACTTCGTTCAGTGATCAACCGTAAAAAACAGACGTACCTATTGTATTCTATCTTTCAATAACAATCGATTCAATGCACTGCAAGCGACGCACCTACTTGTAAGGTAGTGATAGTGCCTTTCATTCACTCCTGAGACTCCTGTTTCCTTAGACTAAAATTTAATCATCTTAAAAATCTGTTTATAATTTTATATTTTTATTTTAAGCACTAAATTGCTAGAAAATTTTACCACAAAAAAATTCATTCGCTCCAGGTTTCGGAAAGGATATTTCCGGGTTATATTTCTCACTAGCGGCCGCCCGCAACTTTGTCCATTGATTTAATGATAAATAGAAAAACAAGTATGGATCATGGGCACTAATAAAATTTTATCAAAGTACTAGCCGAAGCAAATCTGTTAAAACGAACCTACGGTGAATACGACCTTTACACCTGTTTCAAATACTCATAATAAAATATAAAAAATAAGCGCACGTCTATCAAATGAAATCGCTGATTCCGATTTACAGTGGCGCAATAATGAACATAAAAAATGCAAATCAAAATTCAAATTAATTTTAGGGAGATAAATTTTTACTCATTGCAATTTTTCTCCTGAACTTTGCCAATTATTCTCAACATTTCACTCTTGAACTTTCCGGCTTTCCTTTAATCATTCTGGTATGATGACAACGTATTTTTTCGAATATAATTATACGGCTGGCTGGCGCGGAACGTATCTCTCGATACGCAACAGCTTCTCGTTTGTTCTGGTACCGGGTACCGTAAGTGGTTACACTTTATGTCAATTCAATTGAGTTGATGGGCAATCTAAAGAAACGAAAAATAATGTGACTGAGACCAATTTTCCCCGTATAGGCTAGGGCCGATAAGTTTTGAGAGCAAAAAATAACGGAACATGTTGAACCCATACCAGAAGATATTAAAAAAAATAGGAAAATATAATTTTCTGGCGATTCGAGGTCGGGAATGATGGGGTGATCTTTTAAGGGGGAAAACGCGATTTTTATGGCGCATTACTCAGCGCACGACATCTTAGATCTTGTAAGTTAAGCAACTTTTGCAATGGCTGGTCATAGTTTTTCCACTGCGCCGTTGCTAGTTTACGCCCTGCTTACTGGCAGAGACTTCAGCACAACGACACGTACAACGCCGACGAGGGCGACTGTAATTGTTATATATTTTACATAATTATAATACCGAAGCAGAGAAATTATGGAAATTATCCGATACTAAAAGTGAGATACTTAGAAGTAACATAAATTATACCCTATTTGACATTGCCTGGCCTCCACCAGCTTCCACTAACTCCATAACAGTAACGATGTCGTATTTATATGCCGTGACGCCGTACTCAAACTAAGCCACAAAGCAATTACGAGTCTCCGCGTCCTGCTACCCGCTCCGCGCACTCGCATACTTACACGGTTACAATACATATACAACACACATGCAGTTTTGCTGGCCGGCAAAATGTTGGAGGCTTGCTATCCCAGCATCGGCGCCGGCACCAGCGGGAATCAATGCCAGCCGTGCCGGTGCCGGCAATTTAAAAAACCGAGCCATACGTTTTCATACATTTTTGCTTCCCAGGGTGACCAGAAATTTACTAACTCAATTTCTTCTGTGTTTTGGGAGACATATTATTGAGATTTTGGTGTCTGCTGCATTTGCAGTCCTAGGCTAGCACTCATCAATCCGCACTGGGTCATTGCCCGTGCTGCTTGACCCTTAACACGAACCAATTAGCGAATTGGAATAGTTGAATTCGATCTTAATACACGTAAAATGCCAAAAGTTTTGAATGGAAGATTTTTAATTCTCGTTACATCCTTGTAGCCAGCCATATAAGACATCGCAGATTGCAATAAATAGCACTTTACTGATTTTCTGGTGTGAGCTTCAAAAAACCTGTGCTATCTGCGTGGTGCCCCAAAAACCTCGAAATTTTCGGTCTTTTTTCGGCTTCTCGCTTATAACTTTTGAAGCTCCTTCCTATCTATAAAATAACTATCTACATTCTAAAGAAGACAAAATTTTCTACAAGTTAAATGCCAATTTAACTCTGATACATTTGGAAATACAGCACTACGGAATTTGCTATTTTCCCCAAAATGTGGGAAATTGAATTCTTAGCTGCATTCCAGCCAGATTATCAATTAAAGTACTCACTCTACCAGAAAAAATATGAGCACGAACTTGAGAAGCAATCATTTAGCTTTAATTTAAGAATAAGTGGGATTCTGTAGGTTCTAATATTATCGACGAAAATAATTAGGGAAATCAGATTTCTCACATAATGGAGCTTATTTTAACAACTCTCTTGGAAATTATGTATATCTTACAAAATAAAATCAAGAAAGATTCATAATACTGTATGAATTTACTTAAATTAAAGTATACAGAAATACTTTATTACTTTGAGAGAAACCTGGACGTGTAAAGTGTGGAATGTAAAGTGAAGGCGAAACTACAGCGGACACCTGTGATAGATAAAAGAATATTATTCCGAATACCAAAGGGCTAATAGTGCCCTCATCCATCCCTAATGGCACAATAACACTTGTTGGTTAACCCGTATTCGGATGCACGAAAGACATTTTCCGGTTTCGGGCACCCGATCCAATAATTGCAATGTTTTAGTCACGTTCGGGTACTGGAACACGGGAAAACGACCCTGCACCGTACCATTCGTTAGAACGTACTTCAGTGATGCCAGATTGGGGGGGACCAAAACTGGGGTACTCGTATTTGACTCCGTTCGTTTACACTTAGTCATTTGTCCGAACTCCATATGCAATCGTATTCAAGCTAGCAACCAAGTGTAATTGCGCAATTACACTAAGCCGTTTGTCCGAATTCCATAGGCACTCGTATTCGAACTAACGACCAAATGTAATTACGCATTTATTCAAACTTAAAAACAGAAGAATAAGTTGTTTTTTTTAGAGTAAAGAAACATAAGCTTAGATGTAAGGTATTTTTAAGATATAAATCTGAATTTATAATATTTGTGGCACTGAATTAATTATTTTATACCTTTTAATAGCAGCAGACACAATCAAAACTAATAAAAAAACCCAAAATTTTGACAAAAATAAAAAACATCACGCCTCTACAAGAGTAAATAAAATTCAAGCAGTCAAATGGATCAGTAACATTATCACGTTAAATAAAGAAGGAAACCGCTAGTTTCCATAACTATTACAACCCACTACAAGATACGAGTATAACACAGTCGTTGCGCGTTGATGTTATTGCTTAGATGCATAATTTTGTCCTAGAATCCAAGCTGGAGGATGTCGTTATACGCATTTACTCAACTCCAGCGCGTTACAATAAAATAGATTGAGGCGCCTTGAGAACGCTGCGTAATAAACAAAGGCTTATGTGTAGATTTCAGAAACAACAGCTTCCGGCAGGTAGATATAAAGCAAACTATTGCGCTATATGTCGTGACAATATGTATCGTGGTATGTCTATTTAAAGCGTGTCAATTATAGCATGACTATCACATAACTAAAATAAAAAATAAAACAAAACTGGTAATCATCTTTATTATGAGAAAATTAATGTCGCCACTGCTGGGGCACAGATTTTCCGTTACTGAGTCACGTTTATTTATCCAGGTGTCCCAAAACTTTTCCACTTGAGGAAAAGTACCACACATACTCTAGGTAGAAAGTTTTGCTGAAGGAAGACTTCATTTTATTTAAAAAAAACAATATGAACTGCATTCTAAAATTATAAAAAAAAATCTTTACTTGATTAGTAGTCAAATCTGTTAAATGTAAAAAAAATATTAACCGGTAATTTTACTGTACCGATGGAAAGGCGCTATTTAATGTTAAGCAAAAAATATATGTAAAGTAAACTTATTAATTCTAACATAGAACTCATATGTATATGTAAACTTATTCAATCTGAGGATAGCGCAATTATTATGGAAAAAAGACTGGTTTTCTTCTTTTGACGTCTTTCTACTTTACTCACCAACAGAAACACAACAAAACCACCAAAAGATGGTGTCATTTTACTGTAAGATGGTGGTTATTTCCCCAAACGGGCACAGCGATTCTAGCGGAAAATCCGCTATGACGTTCCTCTCTTACTAGGTTATTGTTGATGTAACGGTAGTGATAATTCTACTTTCTGCTTGCGGCAGTCTCGCCAAGAGAATCAACTTGCCCCATTATCATCATCTCAGCCATACAAATTATCGGCAGAACGCTTTTCTTAGTCGAGCAAGTAGCAGCTTCAATTCACTATGGAAACAGATAAAGGACATTGCTCGTTCCCAATACATTGAATGCCCTAGAACGCACAGCAATGAGAAAATGCTTGTTGTGTTCGGAATCATTCGTAAACTCTAATTAGGCATTTATTGAGATACGGACAACTTGAGGAACCGTGGCCTACTACGGAATGTATTAGATTTTGAGGTTATAATTATTATTCTTAATCGTAAAAGATGTACATTTTATATATTCTGAATAGATTTAGTGTTTACCGTTATCTAAGCACTATTTAATGCATATTAAATAAACATAAAATGCAATTGATAATAAAAATAATAAATGCTTATATTCATATTGATTTATGAGTGTTGGCAATTGGCACCTATGATACCTATACCTACCTGTTGTAATAATAGATTTCTTTTCAAATGAAATGATTAAAGTCTTTCCATTTACCTGTTTCTATATTTTACTATCGGTAATTAGGTAAGTACCTGGTTATCATTATGATTTTCATAAAAATAAACAGATATTATATGGGATGGGAGTATAAACTATCTTTACATAATTTCAAAAAAAATCTTTCTATAAATATAATCTAAATACTAGTGATAAGTATTATTAACCAAGGATTGACTAAGGTACCTAGTTCTATTCTTATGTTGATAAATACCTATGGTCGCCGATATTGCATTTATTAAGGTAAACAATCTTGGCACAACTTTTTAACAAAATCACCCATTAAAAATAAAATAATAACGAAGCCTATAAACTATTAAAATAATTCGTTATTATAGACCGAAACCTACTGAATCCAGTTATCAGTTGATTTTTAATGCTGTATATTTAATAAAAAAAGGAGTGCCAAGATTGTTTACCAAATAGGACAAGTTAGGATGAACAGACTGTAGTATCTAGTAACAATACTTTTATTTTTTTATACAGATTGTCCGTTTACTATGATTAATTGCTAATAAGTTAAAAAAATAATAGAAAAATAATAGTGAAGGACATTCTTGTGGGCATGCTGGGGCCGATTTCGTCGATGTCCTTTAGATCTTTTTAACACTAGCGAAGCGTCGATTAGACGTATTATTGCTTGTTTGTTTTTTGGAGATTATAATAATAATTAACAGGTGCGTAATTTGTTATTCTGTTATTTATCAATGAGACCTCATTTATAAAACTATATTTAGGAGTTTTTTTTACATTGGACAGTGCAAGTAGTTTCTTTATAACTTTTAGTTATGTCTAGATGTGGGGACCTGTAATTGGCTCTTCGTCGCTACTATTCATTTCTAGTTTATTAAGATAAGCTGTTGGTCTTCCATGTAACCAAAATAAATAAATAAAATAAAATAAATACGTCCCGACGGCCACGGCTGAGCACAGGCCACCCCAATAGATCTCTACATCGATGGGTCTTCGCTACTCGCATCCATCGGCTTCCAGCTACTATCACCAGATTGTCAGTCTACTATGTGAGAGGGCTGTTCATCGAGCATCGTCCGGTGCGTGGTCGAGAACCTTTCCGCCCCAACTGCTATCGGTTCTCTCGCTACGTGTCCCGCCCACTAACACTTCAGCTGAGCAATCCTTAGTATGTCGGTTACTTTAGTTCTTCAGCGGATTTCCTCATTTATGATTTTATCACACAGGGAGATACCGAGCATCGCTCTCTCATTGCCCGCTGCCTTACTTGGCTGACGAGTACAAATTAGTTATATAAAGTACTAGTGGCTCGCATGCAAGGAAAAAGCTATATAATATTACGCTGTGACCAGTAGCTGCTGGGTATCGATGTAAAATGTTGCAAAAACAGGTAAAAATATTAAATTTAGGAGATTCCGTTACGTGCGCTGCGTAGATGATTATAGTTAAAAAAAAACTCGTTCCCTCCCCGTTTCCCTTTACAATCTTTTTAAAAAAATCTGCGGCAGCATATGCCCATCTTATAAGTCTGACTCACTATAACCTTTCTCCTCAAATTAACGCGAGTGACATCGCAGGGGAACTTTAGTTGTGTCTTCTATAAAACTTTTGTACATCCCTTTGCTCAACTGTCAATGACTTCCGCAGCGTAAACGATGTAAGGTTATTTATTGGTATTTTTTTCACACCTTCGGTTACGTTATCGAAGTTTTCATGCGGAACCGTAAATTTTTTTAATACTCTATAGCCTATATTCATCAGGGATAATGTTGGATTCTAAACGTGAAAGATTTTTTCAAACCGGTCAAGTAGTTTCCGAGCCTATTCAATACAAACAAACAAACAATCAAATCTTTCCTCTTTATAATATTAGTATAGATAGTATAGACTAGCTTTTCGCACGTGCAACTCTTTCGCCTGCGTGGATTAGAGTTTACATCCCCTGTTTTAATACATCAGGGGATGAATGAAGTCAATATCGACATAAAAAATCTTTTAAGCTGGACCTATAATTACTCACACAAATTTCATCAAGATCGGTTAAGCCGGGGCAAACATAATTACTAAAGAAATATATTAAGTACGTTTTTTACTTTCCATCTTAGAAGCTATGCTTAGTAATGTACTAAATAATTATAGCAAATTTAAAGAATCTCACTAGGCCAAAACTGTTAAATTAATTTGAATGACCAATTTTAATTTGAATTTTACCCCAATGTTGCATTACCCCCAAGGTTATATTATGAGAGCTATATTTGTTCAAGTGCGTTCATATTGCAGCAATTGTACTCAGTTAAAGTCATAACATTTTTATCATAGTAAATAAGGAACTAGAGATATATATGTAGATAACTATTATTATATTTCACAATCAAAATATTCAATTGAAACCACTGTTATGGTGTTTATTTCTAAGCACGTACTTAATGGCACAAAATCTCGCAATAAATATTACTATTTTGACCTTAGCATTACGATACATAAAAAAAAAATTGTTTGTCGTTAAACACACTTAAAAAATTATGGAGGTTATGTATTTTTACAACAAATGCAAAAAACTGCATTAATGGTAATTTGCTTTCGCATTCCAGTTTCCAGAAGCCTGTCTCCGTGATCTACTTAAAATTTTGCATACGCAAGGGTGCACCGATTAAAAGAATCTTTGCGGCCAAGTGCGTGACGTTCGTATGGTTTCATAAGTTAATCTGGTCGTTGTGGCCACTGATCGTGGTCGTGGTTGTCTAATTCGCAAGGTGCCGTATGCTTTTTATTTATTAGTTCAGATTAGAAGAGATGCTAGCACGAGAAGTATAGAATATGAAGAATTTTGTCTACTTGAATTGGGTCACCCGAGGAAGATGAGAGAAAGAGAACCATTTTATTGATCAATAAAAACAAGCACATGGATGAATAATAATAGTAATCAAAAGTGAAAATACAAATATAAAAAGGTTAGCAGTTAAAAAATTAGGTAATTAGTTAATCAGGGTGCCAATCGCCTAACGGGATTGCTATGGCTATAGCTGTCGCTTACAATGTCATTTTGTTGCCTGACATTGTATCATCATCAATTTTATAATAAAAACTGGTACCAATTAAAGGATGATGAACAGATTTGTAGGTTTGAGTGCGGTGCCCACAAACAGACAATGGCGTTAATCTTAAAATGAAAAGAAAGAAATCCACGGAAGGGGTTTCTTTAATCAAAACTCACTGAGTTGTATTTTTACCGATCCGCCCTTTTTGTGTGAATAAGTAATGAACAGACAAACTTTCACATTAAAAATATTTGTAAGAAGTAAGGCCAGCAAACTGTATAGAAATTTAAGTAAAAAAATTTAATGGACCTACGGAAAATTTTACCGAAATTTACCGAAAATCCCCACTTTTGAGGGATTTTGCATAATAAATACTGGAACTAATGACTCAAAATTGATTCATACGTAGCTTAGTATAGCTCTTGGTTCGTATTGACACTTAAGGAGATAGTGGCGCCCATCAACTATTAAGTATTATTTGCAGGAACTGATTCCTACAGTAAGTGAAAATGCCGAAGTTCTGGTTTCCTTGATGTGCTGTTTTAAGTAAGCCACTGGTTGTTCTCACTTTGTCTGCAGACACCCTAAAATATCTACCCTAAAATACATTTGCTATTTTAAATCTACAGGTCAGAATTATTCGATCGACTAATTACCATTATGCAGACAACTTTACCGCCAGTTATTGCAAAAACGTATTTAAAGTGACATTGGCCGAATTACTGTAGAACGTCGCTAATTATGTGAAGGAAAAAGTTAAATTCGTCGACCCGGTGCAGTGGTACTGTCAACGTACTAATTATATTATTATTAACATACTGTACATTGTCATGTTGGTGGTGAAACCCTACTTTTAATGAATTAACTGAATGGTTTTTTTTATTAATGGCAAACAAGTGTATGGCCTACCTGATGGTAAACGGACACCATAGTCTGTAATAGACGCTTGCGCTATCAAAAATGTTACTCGCACCAATGCCTACCCTGAGCCAATACCCCATGAAGCCCTAGAACCTTACTCACCGACAGACACACAACACCACCCAATTTTATTTTATTGTGCTATTTTGTAAGGTAGAGGTCACTTCCCCAGAGACGGGCACTCCAATTCGAGTAAATCCGCTATGTCCTACCTCTCTTTCAACTTAATTATAGTCAAATTATTTTTTTATGATAATCTAATTGAAGATATAATTTTGTTTGTCTCATAACGGATTCTGGAGGAATACCTCTCATCTCCAACCGTTAATGGAGAGCTATTTATTGAATCAAAGTTTCAAATTTTCACTTCTTAAGTTATTATGTAATTGATATCTGTAAATCTGTAATTTAAAGACTGAATGACTCAGCTTAGTCTGGCGTAATGTACTCATATATTAAAAAAATACAATTCTGACTGTCATATAATTCTATTTAAAACTATATAATGCCTAAAGTTTACGATAACGAATTCATTTCGAGTTTCAAGACCCTTTATCAATAACAATCCAAAGTAATTCCAATTAAGTACCTTAAATCAGAAATCGAAACATCATCACACTAATATTAGAACGGCGAAAGTTTATGAGTGTATATGTTTGTTATTTCTTCACGTCTAAACGGCTGAAGCGATTTTAATTATATTTGGTATGGAGTTAGCTGACACCCTGGATTAACACATAGGCTACGTTTTACTGCGAGAAAAGATCCCTAATTATAACGCGGGTAATACCGCGGGGCACAGCAAGTAAATTATAAATAACCATTCTGTTCATAGCGGTTTGTGCACAGAAAAATTGTGGGCTCGTGCGTAGGTATCAGAGTTCTAATTAATTATACCTCTCTTGCAGTAATTACTTAAGGTGGTAGATTATTTCACGTAGTTAGGTACTACCTATGAAATAACAGTTTAAGCATTAGTAAAAACAATAACTGTTAACGATGGACTGTAAAACAGAATGATACTAATGGAAATTGACGAAAAAATGGGTAATTTTAATGAAATCAAATGAGCGAACTTGACACAATCACAACAACTTATAATATTATTTTAAAAAGAAACTTTCAAAACAAATGACATATGAAATATATGCAAAAAGTTTCTATCAAAATATAGTAAAAGTTCAGAACAATAAGCATTACAATAATAAGATAATACAACGCTCGCTTAATGTTACATCAGGTCTTTACAAAGATCTTTTTTTCCCCCACATTCATAAGTAGGAAAATAAAAAACCATGTTCCTACTCATGAAAGTTGGAAACAAAAGGTCTTGACAATATTCAGCGAACATTTTAACTTAAAAATTAAATTCGTTTGTATTGCACCACTGCAACAGTCTTATTTTTAAATAAGATATTATGGATTTTATTTCGAAGTCAGGACTTGGACACAGAATTTGTACACAAAAATATATAAACCTACAGAAAATCTTTTCAAAAAGTTTTCTTTATAAATACCTACTTTCCTACCGCTATCCTATACTGAACATACAGTAAAAACTATTTCCTTCGTATTGTTGCAAGTATTCTGTAAAAGGTTGTACATAAGTAAATAAGTACCTACAAGTTATTGCAGGTTGGTTATTTCGAGTTACAATGAATAATAATTACTAGGGTTGCGTGTCGCTGTAACAGTTACGTAAGTCTGAAGATACAGCGTTATCATACATCACGATCGTCGTGAAATTTCACGAACCATCAACACTCGCCTTATCACATCTCAATGTCTTAAATCTTGGTCTAATTCTAATATAATCTAATCAAACAGAATCTTGTTCTAGAACTAACCCTAAAAAATTTTAAAGAACCTATTGAACGAAACCCCATACGATGGGGCAGATGATGGAAAAAAGCCACCCTAAAAAATATATTTTTAGGGTAGCTCCAATATTTACTAATTTTGACGGCGTAATTGATATACATATATGACGACCTCCGTGGCCGAGTGGTTTCTACGCCGGGTTTCATGGTGTCGCCGACTCGAGAGGTCCCGGGTTCGAATCCCGGTGGGGGCAAAGCAAAGTTAGCCTAGCCCCAAAGTAAGCACTATAAGGCTTGTGTTATAGGTAGGTAGGTAACCGATAGAATATATATACTGTACATATATAATAAAATGTATATAGAAATACATATTAAACATCGATGACTGGAGTACAAATGCTCGTGTTCATCACACAAATATCTGCCCCCCACCGGGATTCAAACCCGGGACCTCTCGAGTCGGCGACACCATGATACCCGGCATACAAACCACTCGGCCACGGAGGTCGTCGGATAAAGTAAAAAACGGTAAAAAAACACGTTTGTTGTATGGGAGTCCCACTTAAATATTTATTTTATTGTAATAGTATTTATTGTTATAGCGGCAACTGAAATACATCATGTGTGAAAATTTCAACTGTTTAACTATCACGGTTCATGAGATACAGTCTGGTGACCGAGACAGTTAAAATGGTAAAAGAACATTATAATACCTCGTGCAAATGTCAACGGCCAAGCTAGTATTACGAATCATCAGATACCGCAAACGGACAGACGTTAGGCATTTGTTTAATTGTCTGGAATCATAGTGGCATCGCTCATCATTAGTAAACACTACTAAACTGCACACGGAAAAGTTAGTTTCGTTGCGCTCCCAGGCCACACATGAGATTTTTTTTTAAACCAGCCCAATATAGAAGAAAACGTCCCTTACAAATAACTTCTTTAATATAATTTTGTCACAATAATATACAAAAATGAGTGAGAGGTTATTTATTTCCTTGTCAACGTTCGTTTCTACATACACTCACGACTTTTGATAAGAAAAAACATCAATTCCGCAATACTAAAATATAAGTAAGAAGCTCTTAGATATAATATCTATTTCCATATACATACACATAAAATTTACGTTAAAATATTTATATTTATACAAATTCTTGTATATTATGCTTTTATTTATTACGTGTAAAACATTCTAATATTATTTATGCTTGGATTTCGGTAAAATATCGATACTTTTATCCTCACTTCTTTAGTAACACAAACAACATTGACATAATTATTATATAATACTAGATGTGCCCTGCGGTTTCACCAGCATTAAGTTGAGGAAATAAGTTATAGTGGGTCACCCTTAAAAGATAAGCATATACTGACGCAGATTTTTTATAGAACTTTTAAGAGGGGAACAATTCCGTCATACATGATTTTTATGTAACTTTCACCATTTAAGTATGCAGCGCACACACGGCAGCTCATAAATGGAATACTTTTTCCTATTTTTGCAACATTTTTCATTGATGCTCCGCTCCGTATGGGTCGTAACGTTATTTTATATAGTATATAGCCTTTCTCGATATATGCATGCATTATACAACACAAAATTAAGCATTCAAATTGTACCAGTATTTTCTGAGATTAGCGCGTTCAGACAAACAAACAAACAAACTTTCCAGGGTTTTTTTTAATGTTTAATAGGCAAGGCGTTTGACCACAATCTCGCCTGATGAATTATTGTATAGATGTAATTAAACTTTTAATAAATAGGGAAGGAGTTTGTAATCATCGTCATCACCAGCCTATTTATACCCCGTATGGCCTGTGTATCAATGCGAAAGTCTTTAATATGTGTGTTATGCCTGTGATGACTTATGGAAACGTGTTCGCTCTCAAAGAGCCTCATATAAAGGCTCAAAGTCTCCAAAAGGGTAATCGAGAGCTATGGTCGGGAGTTTTGATCAGAAATGATGAGCCCAAAGAATTGCAAGCCTTAAGTGGCAGAGGGCAGGGCACATTGCAAGGAGAACTGCCGGCCTTTAGGGCGGAAAGGCGGCCGCGTACCAGGAGACGCAATGTCTCCGTCAATGTCAGCCTTCTTCACGTTTGGACTTTATCACCACTTAACATCAGATGGAGTAGAGTAATTTGCCTACCTCGCAATAAAAAAAACGTTGGTAGGCTCCCTACAAAGTGAACCGACGATCTGGTGAAGGTCGCGGTTCAGGGACACGAACCCTGTTTGGATTGAACGACTGCACAGTGTTTCGCCTAGAACATGCTAGGTGGACAAAAATCTATTTTATGTTATATAAAGATGTTTTTGAAGTTATACTTCTTTAGGCGCGTTATGAAAAAATGATGACACGCACCCATTTTTTTTATATATAGGTAGTCATATTTAGACATTATCAACAGTCTTTGGTTTTATTTTGTAATAAATAACGAAAAATTTGTAAAAAAAAGCAGAAAATATTTATTTAAAAATAGTATGTAAACAACAAAGTCTTATTAATGATTGAGATAACAAATGAAAAAAGACTAATATTGTATCATGAGGTACTATCCTTACTAATATTATAAAGGCGAAAGTTTGTTTGGATGGATGTATGGATGGATGTTTGTTCCTCTTTCACGCAAAAACTACTAAACGGATTTTAATGAAACTTTACAGTAATGTAGCTTATAGATCAGAATAACACATAGGCTATAATTTATAAAGATATTGTGTGAATTGTCCAAAATATAACGATAAATGTCATTTAAGTCTGAAAAAATTCTGCAATCTGCGAGCTATTCAGGCGTGTGCTGCAAAAACAGTTAGTGCTACATGTATATAATGTATGGTGAAAATATTTATCTTAAATAGTCCTACAAAAAATTCTGCGACACCATATATATCTATCTTTTATGAGTAAGCCATTATTGTCAAAATAGTGAACCATAAATACAATAAAAATTGATAATTTATTTCTAATGCACATTTGGTAGTAATAAATGGATCCTTATCAAAATGAATACTTTTATCGCTTTTGGTATTTAAAGGAGATAAATTTTGTCCTTCACAATACATCATTTGGACAAATATTTTAATAGTTACGACGATGACAAACCGAACGCGCGATACTATGGTATGTTACGGTCCGACGGGCGGCGCGGCGGGCGAATGGAGCGGGGTCGGTCGCGGTGAGGTGGGAGGAGAAGTCGCTCATCGCTGAGTGCATTTGAAAATACAGTAATACATTTGAAAATACATCTCAATATTGTCAGACTGTTATATTTTTCAAATACGACCCAAAAATTATGTATGTTATAATTTTAATGTCATAATGTTAGTTCTTTTCACGCTAATATAAGCTACTCGAAATACTAATACTGCGCACACGAAGTCGCGGGCAAAAGCTAGTACTGTATAAATAACGAAAGAAACAAATCCAAGTTCTCAAATCTCTGTTTGTATGTGCTGGTCCAGAACTTCCATCACATCCCCATTTAATAACAAGTGTAAAGATGTCCTCCCAGAAAGAACTTTCTGGGAGGACACTGCTGCTGATAACTTCATGCTGTGTTAGTATTAGACGTTCCACTGTTTTATTTAATAAGGCTTGCAAATTTATTTTAGCACGAGTTTCTGTTATAGCAATGTGGTCCTCGGCAGGATAACAGGCCTGTTTCGACTTTAGAGTCTTTTTTTGCAAAAAAACGAAATTTTTGAGCGCCTCGTTTACCCCCTTAAATAAGATTTTGACTATTTCCAATAGAAGTGAACGGTAGATTTATTCTTCCTATTGTAAGTTAATGTAGAATATTTGCAAATACTTTTTTTCCTGTTTTTTATGTACTGATCGTTCTACTGCAGCTAGTTTACGGAAAAGAACGATAATATGCACAACTTCAAAACCCTCAATCTCTCAATAATGTTCAATAATTTAGATCAAATTAATTATTACGACATCAGTAGTCGTAAACGACTTAATTACCAAACTAAACAACCTTCACTTCCACACGGTGGGCTACGCGGACGACCTGGCAATCCTAATCCCGGGTAAGTTTGCGAGCACCGCCTGTGACGTTACACGGGGGGCAATGAAGGTGGTTGAAAAATGGTGTGACGACTACGGCCTTAAGGTGAATCCAGTGAAGACAGAATTAGTCATGTTCACGAATAAAATTCCAAACTGAACTGGGGTTCACACATAGACAAAACTACTACTAAGACCAACATCATTTTCTGGCAATGCCGCAAAATGATTAGCAAAACTTGGGGACTATCACCGCTCATTGTTAGGTGGCTGTACACGACCATAATTAGGCCCATCATTAGCTATGCAGCAGTAGTATGGTGGACCAAGACAAACCAGGTAACGACAATTAATAAGTTAAGACGTCTCCAGAGGCGGTCATGCTGTGCAATCACCGGCTGCATGAAAACCACTCCCACATCAGCACTGGAGACAATACTTAACGTGAGACCACTCCATTTGTTTAAACAACAGGAAGCTGCTTGTACAGCCACACGACTAAGCATGCTGGGGCTATGGAGGGACAACAACTCCCCGCACACCAGCATTTTAGCAGACATATACAGGTACTTTCCGTATCTTGCTGCAGTAAACGACCTTATTCCCAAGACGTACGTATTCGACAAAAAATACAAAATTCAACTATATGAAGACACTCCGGACCGTTGTCTGCAAAAGGAGTTGAGGGTCTACAAAGACGGCTCAAAAACCAACTACGGTACAGGTTCGGGTGTCTTCTCCGAAGACCTAAATATACACATTTCAACAGCATTGGGAGCCTATAACAGGGTCTTCCAGGCAGAGTGTGTGGGCATCATCAAGGCCGCTGAAGCGATAAATTGTCGCAAGGTAAGAGATAAACACATTCGTATTCACTCTGACAGCGCTTCTGTCCTACAGGCACTGGACAACAATATAATGACATCAGGCTTAATTTATGAATGCCATTGTAAGTTGACTAATATTGCTAACGACAATAGATTGACTTTGCAGTGGATTAAAGGACACAGCGGCTCAAGGGGTAACGATGCGGCGGACTGCTTAGCCAGGGAAGGTTCTAGCAGGACGGCCATTGGTCCGGAGCCTATTGTACCATGCCCACCTATACCAGCCATACCCTATCGACAGCTGCGAACATGGATAAGGGAGCGCTGTCAACGACAACATAACGAATACTGGACAGAACTCACGGACTGCAGGCATGCCAGGGAAGCCGTTCCCAAGGTAAACCTGCAGCTAACACGTAAGTTAATCAGACTTCCTAGACAAGCCTTAAAACAAATCGTGGGTATACTCACGGGTCACGGCTATTTCAACAAACACCTTTGTAATATAGGTATTTCTGACAGCCCTCTGTGCAGAGCCTGCCTGGAGGACAAGGAGACGAGCGCCCATGTGCTGCTGGAGTGCAGGGGCGTTGCAAGACAAAGGACTTCTCTAATGGGAAGCCCGAAGACTATAGTAGAGGCCTGCAGTAACGTTCGGGGACTGCTGAGCTTTCTGGAGAAGCTGGGATGGCAAGACTGATGCCAATCCCCACGCAAAATAGGCACTAGATGTCGAGTTGCGGAAACAGCCCGCCGTTCTACTAAGACTACTACGACATCAGAAATATGTTTTTGTTGTAACATAATGTATTAGAATTGTGATTTTCCATCTTATTAATTATCAAAAAAAACATCTAAGTTCCGCAAGTTTTCCCAAAAAATAATGCAGGTTTACCTCGTATTTTGATATTGAATTAAATAGAATTACTATCACAATTTTTTTTATACCTAATCTACCATCATTGAACTACTGAAATATGTATATATTTTTATAATTAATTCATTAATAATTATTTTATAAGACTCGAAACATCACTCGCAAAATGCAATATACACAAGTGCAAATCTACCTACGCGCCGATCTTTGCGCAGCGGCGCAATTTTGTAAAAAGGCTCATAACTAAACTTAAATATGACAGAAACACATTATGTCCTGCTTTCATAGACCACTTCCTAGTTTGTTTGTAAAAATACGTTGTTGATTTAGAATCTATATAGTAAGATAAGGCTTCGTCACTACTTAACTGCCTTGGATTAACGGAACGGGTATTTCTGTACTTAATAATATTTTCTGGGCTCTCACTAATGTCTCTAATCACATTGTCAATTTTCCTTTGGCCTGTTGAACGC
Source organism: Chilo suppressalis (assembly GCA_902850365.2). Classification (NCBI taxonomy): domain Eukaryota; kingdom Metazoa; phylum Arthropoda; class Insecta; order Lepidoptera; family Crambidae; genus Chilo; species Chilo suppressalis. The sequence goes on along the minus strand of OU963906.1, from coordinate 13,608,044 downwards.
ACAGCAATTTCGGCAGCAGTCACCAATTCACTAGCACTTCGAGATTCAACAAGATCGACGACTCGACGTTTCTTCGTCTTGAACGACGATTCCTCGAAATCTTTACGAGGTCTCCCTGCAGAAATCACAGCTTCACTTGATGTCGAAGATTGTGGTACAAAGGAACACGCAGTACACTGTATGTCTTCTTCATCCAGCCAATTCTTACTTTTAATAGAAAAGCGCTCCTTCGGCTTTCCTGAAGCCAATCATATGGCACCAATCTTATTAGAAAAGTCGGATATCTTCAAGTTTATTTCTTTTTGGCTGCTTTCAATAACATCACTAAAGTGAAATTTTGCGGAAAGATAGTCGTATTAACGCAAGTTATTTTCATTTTTCGTGTGTTTCAACCACTCCTCGAAAAAAGCTACCCTTGAAATAGAGTAAACGTGTTCTGAAAAAAAAGGAAAAAAAACATGTTGTACTGAAGTGTGCTGAACAGTATGTGTATTTTTGCAAAGAATATAGTTATTCCTACGATATATCTAGAAACTAGCCCGGGTAGAGGTGAATGTCTGTATCTTATGAACAATCAAAGTTATTTTTATAGAAAATATTACGCCAAAATTTTAATTATTTAAAAAAAAATACTGAAAGTTCATATTAAAAGATTCATATTTAAATAATATATGAAATAAAAGTACTTACACTCGGTATTAATATCCATCACAAATACTATCACAACATTATTATAAGCCACTATAAGATGAGCACGAAAGTGTCGCGAAATTGCAACTGATTTACCGGAACCGTTACATTTAACTCATTACCTGACTTCTGACCTATATGACTCATCAATTAAGAATTTGACAACAGCCAATTCTCGGAATTTGGGGTTTGGGGGTGTTGTTTACGTTTTGTAATTAAGAATACCTGGAAATGATAACATGGATTTTGTCCACCTAGCATGTTCTAGGCGAAATACTGTGGACTGTAAGTACAGGCGAAATGAACGGCTTTCTTTAAGTGCTTTCACGGCACGGAGCACAGAGTAGCTCGAGATATTAATATTTGGTACCCATCTTATGACCGGCCATTTGGAAAGTTTGTTTTCTTCCGGAATAAAGTTAACCTTTATTTGAATCTAGATGAACTGAAAACATACAAACTTACACGTGTATAATATAAGAAGGATACTCCGTAACATTATTCGTCTATGTGTCGGAAGAAAAACCAATCTATACAATTCACACGAAAAATCTTTTAAGATCACGCAAGGTAGCAGGTTTGTTTAATTGACGAAGTTGCTGGATCTTTCGATGCGCGATCTTCATTCAGAAACCTTTCCGCTCCAACTGTCATTTGTTTTCCTCGCTATATAATTTATGAGAGCAATAGGAACATAGGTAGGTAGATAAAGTTTCTAAATATGAATTTCTAACTAACTTCCTAGTTAGGAACTTACTAGATGTTACACCTTTAGCGGTTCCAATATCGATTTCTTAACAATAACTAAGTTTAGTAAGAACCTCAAGATATCAATTAAAACTTTACAAACATCAAAATCACACGTAACAAGCATACAAATGTTTGTCTTCGATTGTTAGTAATTTTGTAATATTGAATTTTGTTCTAATAATATAGATCAGAAACTGATTGAGTTAAAAAAATATTTATCGCATTGACATTTTTTGACATTATATAAGTAAATAATCATCGCTGTGTGCATACAAAGTGACTATCCAAACAACTGAGGGATCATCTATGGCATTGTGTGTGAATTTTTCAACTTTCTTGGTAGATTTTGAGTCGATGTGTAAGTAAACGTACTACATTTGCATAACACTATCATGTTAGAAAATTCTCTTACGATAATTCCGCCGACATGAAAAAATAATACCTTTGTTTATGCGGAAATTACACAGCAATTCACTATGGAGCAAGATGCCAGCTACGATCGAGAACATTGCTAATAATAGGTTGTTGATAGGACATACCCAAGTTTGTATATTGTATCATTGATATTGATGTCGTAAGATGATATGATAAATCGATAATCCTAAGGATTTTGCGAAGACACGGATAACTAGACAATGGCGATGACATTGCTCAATCTGCTAACGATTTTTTTTCTGGCTTCTTCATGGTTACAAGACTAACCTAACCTTGTGTAAACCCAAGAACCCAAAATTCAAGAATATTTATAATAAGCCAACGCCAATTTTTTCTCAATCTCACGGAGACGAAAAACAGAAAGCGAAATCGCAAATTTCCTTTATATTTTTAGTAAGATTTAGAAATGTCATCGCCATTGTCCCTAGGATTGTCGCGAAAATCCGATTTATCAAATCATCATATGACGGTGATATGACGAGATTTTTTGTGTTTTCAATATCGATGTCTACGCATGTCGATTTGTATAGGTAACGCACAACGATAAGCCGAAACTTTTTCACGCCATGTCAATAGTGAAAATATATTAATATATTAAGCTATTAACGGGATGTTCCCATGTTCCTAGTTTTTTATAAGTCTCCAATATTTCGGCACCGTTGCAAGCGCCATGATCACGGAGTAACTAAAGTAATTGCGGGTAGATGTTATTGGCAGACATATCGGTCTACCCTCTGACGTCGTCTTTTATATACCCCCCTACCACTGGTCACATTCTCACTATTCACTCGCACTTATTCCCGACACACAATACTCACAGTATCAGATCGCGGAACGACACTTTTTAAATTTTTGCGGTTTTCGCACATACGAACCACTGGATTCCAGACACTTGACAATTTAAACCCATCCTCACGATTGAAATTCTTGTGTTTGGTAATTTCAATCGCTTCCCTGGCCAATCTTGGTATGTAGTGGCGTTCTGTCGAATTAATTTGTGGATTATGGAGCTCAATCCAGTGATAAGGACCCGGATCAATCAAATGCGTGAGCGAAAAGACCGCGTGGACGCAGCCCAATACGTTGGTCTGATCCGATTCGCACCGCTAGACTCGACAATCCACAACGCCCTCCACACCGCCAAAGACAGGAACAGATGGAAGACTATCATACGGAAGAAAGTGATGCAGAAGGGAGGTCACGACCCTCAGTAATGAGGAATGCAATTCAAGGAGGAGTATCTCTTACTGAAGTTTCATTATTGAAACCAGCCTTAAATAATTTAGGTAGGTATATTGTCAAATTTATCATCTCTTCAAATCTCCCCTATATATAAAGAATGTAGCCAAATGTAAATGAACGCCAACATGACAAGACCGCGCGAGTTCTTTTCAAGTATAATGTGATTAGGATCTAATGCAGAATTACTGCTATTTTATACTTTCATAGAAAAAAATCTGCATTCAAAAAATTTCAAAATATTCGATTGAAGAAAGTGGTCCCGCTATTTTGTTAATTAATGAAAAACACAGCGTAATCTTAAACTGAACACACCAAATTTTAATGCGATGACGTTCGATTCATTACTATACTTCTAAAACTGTAATTTCAATACAAAACTGTAAGAGCAATACAGTGATACTTGGCTTAAAATTATACTTTTTCTTCAGGCGCATCCTACTGTAATATAATACCTTTTTTGTATTGAAATAACAGTTTTAGAAGTACGAGTATAGTCATGAACGGAATGTAGTCTGGCAATAAATCGCATTAAAATAAGTGTGTTTACTTTAAGATTACGCTGTATCTTTTTCCTGAATTAACTAGTTGTCCCGTCATTTTGATATCAAATAGGGTATTTGACAGTGTTAAAAATAAAGTGCCATTTGTTAGCATCTGTGTTTAGAATGAATATTGGCAGGGATTTTTACTATTTTCACATAAAAAATATTCATAATTTTACTAAAAACTAACGTAAAAGATAATAGTTTTCTTATCTATTGTCACGTGACGTCAAAACGCTTGGGATTGGCGGAGCCTAAAATGACGTCACACGCAAGTAAACTTCCGTTTAAAGCGACATTACATTGTATCGTTTGACGTTTTAATATCAGTCGTAAGACGGCATATTGTCCAGAGAAACGTTTTCGCAGCACCTTGAAAATGGAGATTTTGATTTGGTTATTTTTACTGAAGTACACAACCATCATTCTGATGAATATCCTTTTTACGGACTCCATAAACATTAGTCAATAACGTGAGATCGTTTTCTAAAACTAGTCAAATACCCTATTAGCGGAACCACTTTCTTAGTTGAATGTTTTAAATTTTTTTCAGTGCAGTATTTTTCTGATTGAAAATATAAAATAGTGATCACATTATATTTGAAAAACCTGACGGGGTCCCGTCATCTTGACGTTCATAAATGTAAAGCAACCAAAGTCCCTAGACCACTCATTCCCCTCTCTTTATGGACGTCGAAACTCGAATGAATACATAGGTGATTCAATTCCTTGATAAATATTGTTATACTGCACAAACAGTTGGCCGTTTCGGTGCAATTATGTTAACTTACTGCATTCAAAAGTTTGTACCGTTGCCATCCAGTTCGGATTCGTTAGGTTTAGGTAACTCCTATCATTTGTCTAGAGACTGGAGAGTTCATGGTGTGTTTTAGTTATTACTTAACACAGGAATTATAACGTATTTCGCTTACCAATGTTGTTAATGTTTCGAAGAATCCATTCCCTTAATTGTTTACAAGTAAAGCAATCGTAAGCTTTTTATTTAACGAGCGAATCGTACCGTTAAATTGTACTTACTCACATACTATGTAGGTTGTATGGTCTATTTAACAGTCGTTTGCGTAACTCTACAAATATTTTATTACAACATTACCTAGAACCCTTTGTTTAGAAGTAGAGCATAGCGGATTTCCGCTCAAATAGGAGCGCCCGCCTGAGGTATTTACCTTTTTTTTAATAACTAGGTGGTGCAGCCCAGACGCGAAGATAGCTGATCCGGCATTACAGTAATAGTAGTACAACCTCCACCTTACAGAAGACTACAGTAAAATAGCTGTTGTTAGTGTTGTGTTTCTGTCGGTGAGTAAGGTTCCAGGGCTCCACGGGGTAGGGGATTGGGTCAGGGTAGGCATCGAAGCGTGTGACATTTTTTGCATCGCAAGCGTCTATGGGCTATCGTGGCCGCTTAGCTTACCATCAGGTGGACTTAGTGTCGCCGCACACGGGCCACACCACAGCCACAAACGCCGCCACGAGAAGCTAGAAGCGGCTACTAAAGTGGCTGAAGCGTGCGACAGCGGCCGACTAAGGAGAGAGGGGTGGGGAATCGCGCGAGTGACGTGTGACAGCATTTTGTATCAGCGCATTAAGTGGCCGGTGCGGGCCACAAGAAGCGAGCAACGACGATTGGTAGCGTGTGGCGGCCACCGGCGTACCGTATGTGGTGAGTCCATATAAAATGTATGAAAAGTACAAGTAATATGCAGGTGGCGGTGTTTTGTGGTTGTTGTCGTTGGCCCGTGTGCGGCGACACTTACCCCCCTTTTAACATAAAAAAGCACTATTAGATTTTTTGGAAATCTGCAGTGGGAAATCCAGAGGGAGAGAGGAGGGCTAGGAGTCTCAAGCCCAATTATTATTTTCACATTAACATGATACATTATATTACAACATTATTTTTTGTCCTTTTCTTTTGACTTTTCTTTATATTGTATCAAAATATTTCAAAATTAATTGAGTAGTTCAGAGGTAACAATAAAATAGACATAGTTTCGTATTTGCAATATAAGTCTGGATTGTACTTACTATCCAGTTGTACGGACTGTATATTAACGTATAGATAGTTATCTTTAGGTTAATATAAAATTAATTCGGACATATATAGTTTTTATAATTTTTATTATTTTAAAGCATGTAACTGCTTGATGTTTAAATCTAAAGAGCGTCTGTCCGTACCGTCCGTCTGCCGCCTGGTCCGCGTGGAATTTTTTCTAGTTATATTTTCTTTATATATAGTTTTTATGAGTCAGTCATTGAAGACATGACACTATAAACTTTTTTATGAAATCTATACAAAAAAGAGTCCACATAGGAAAGCAATTGAGTAAGATATAGAAAATGCAGTCAAGTTTCACAGAAGCACGAACCACCATTAATTTGTCGAATTGAATACGAGCAAGGTGCTGACCTGAGTTTATGGCGAATAAAGGTTAGAATCTAATAAAGGCATCCCTCATTACGATCAAGCTTTCACAAACAAATAAAACGTCTAAAACGTGTTATTTGAAATGAACTCGATTTATTAGCAAAAAATAAAAATAGGTAATTTAGAAAAAAAATAAGTACGATATCCTATCCCTATTTTGTGACTCACTACTGATATCATGCTTATCGTGTACCAAACACTTATTATCAGTTTCGATGACAGGAGCCATACCATCACCTCTCTATTGGAGTCCAAGAACAGCGATCAGATTAAAAGCCCTTACTTTGACTATCAGAATTGAGTAGCAATAAAAGAGTTAATGGTATTACTTCAGCACGTATTACATTAGGAAACATTACAACTTTCATTAGGAAATGCAAAAAACCCTTCTAGATACCAATTGCCGCTCAATAAATTGTTATATGTAGGTACCGTCCTCCTACGCACTATATTCACAATTTTAAATGACTGATATTTTCAAGAAATTGGTTCTCCTAAATAAAGCATAGCTAATGTTTTATTTAGGAAAGCAATTTTGGCCGTAAAAAGGTGGTATAGAAAATTAATATTAAGTAACTTTATGAGTTCTCATTGTATCTTTCTTCAAGGTATTTTTTAGTCTTACTAAATACGCATTGTAACAAAACTTTTAAAAGATTGATTGAAAACATAAATTACGTATTTTTAATAATTATCATAGAAGGCAAAGGAATTTGTAATTTTATTACAAAATCTTTGAGATTAATAATTATATATTTACGACCAATAATACCTTTTGTATTTTAAAATTAAGGTAATTGAAGTATGCACTTAAGGTATAGAATTGAAATAATGCACCTCTGTAAAATATTTTTTAAATAGAAAAGAAAATAATGGTATAGTTTTGTGAAAAAAAATATATTGTTTTATTTTTACAAAAGTTTTATAAAGAAATTAAGTATAATCCGTAGGAATGATACATCATCTGCCAATTAGAGGCCAAAAATGCTTTCATAAGGTACAACTTCATTGAACACTTATTTTAAGAATTTCTTATTTAGTTATGAGTCTTCTTTAGTAGTGAAACAGTTTCTTCAAATTCACGAAATCAATTTATTTAAACTATCAGGTCAAGGGCTCATTAATGGTTACAATATTACACTAACAGCTTTATTACATTGATATAAGGGACAAAATCGTAGTAAAAGTGTAACTATTATCAAAGCTTTGACTCTACCTTTGCAATTAATTATTTACGTCAAATACTTTAGATACCTATATCGTTCTCCGTTTCCGGAGACTTTATATTCACTTGGTTGCTTTCTTGATGACATGCTTAAATTTTATTATAGGTACTACAATAAATTTTTATTTGTAAATAAATAACTACTTTATTTAATCGTGAATTTTGAAGTAACCGAAACAATTTGTCAATAAAATCTATTAGTTGTATTCCAGTCTTTGGCATTATTGGCACACGTTAAAAACGTCTGCCATTTTCAAGTTTTTTTTCACCTAACGCCGTAGAGTAAATAAGGCATTAGTTCTTTTAGTATTAAAAATATCTTTACAATCGAATCAAAGATTTTGTAGTCAAACAATTAATACAATTTTTTATAAAAAGATAATAGAAAACATAAATTATAGAAAATAAAATTATATTATACATAAATAAGTAATACGATACTTCCAAGAAATCAAAACATTTAACAGATTAAGTAACTAGCTATATAAGTTGCAAAAAACCTTAGAATTACATATAGTGCAATATAATTTGTTAATAAACAAGATACAGCTATTTAACAACCAATTCATTTCAAACACAACCCTCTTATCGAATCGTATTGTCCAATCCTGTAATTTATAAGCATAACCCTTTCATGAAATGAAATTTTTACTATAACGCCAGTTCCCAACTAGGTTTTGACCCTGGAGAAAAAATTAAAAGTTTTTCGGTTTAACACTGGATTTATAAACGATACAATTATCTACTTAAATAAGTATAATTATCATACAATACGATTCATCAAATCAATTTGTTTTATGTAAGTTGGCAAGTCCAAATAATGAATTAAAAATATTACGAATTTTTGTATGAATTTTAAGATACTTCTTATTTCTTCTGTATTACATTTGTATTTAATTAAAATTAATCATAAGAACATTGTTACTCTGCACTATGAAACGTCTGCGAAATTTAATTTTACAATCAAATACTTCTCGACTTTCTACTTTATAACACTTTGCACACTTTGATTTTGTTCTACTTTCCGTTCCACTTTCTCCAAATGTGGTTATGATCTCCCAATAAGACAGTAAAGGGCTCCAGATCTTTTAACATATGAATCTGAGCCTTAATAGGGCAAAGCACGCGCTATCACAGCCACTGTACGACATGGTACTTGCTTATAATTAGGTATAACATTTGCCCACAAACATGTACTAGATCTCCCAAGACTAAGTTGCAAATCGGTAGAGATACAATACGCTTAATAAAAAATCCTTAGATCTTTTGGTTGTGGTTATGGCATTGAGCACAATATCCTTTTCAATTGAGACTACGATTTTAATTTGTCTTGACACAAACATAATTTATACTAAAATAGTTGACAATGTTTGATTTAAATGTCAAGTAAGTAAGTGTAAGTACACCGCAACAAAATGCCTTTTTGGTACATGAAACTTATTCATAACTGAAAAAAATTAAATATTGCGCTCAATACCAAACAGCTAAAACTGCCACGTAGCTCAAAATGTTTGTGAACAAAGTAAATTAACTTAATCGATTAGTTTCCCATATTAGGGGAATATCAACATTAAACTTTAACTTAACACTCTACACACGATCCTCAATACTGAATCACTCGAATACATCCGCAATGCAAGATTAATAAAAACAAATTTACTCTTAAAAATATTATACGAAAAATTAACTGTAATTTTATAATAAAATACACTAGGGCGTTGATCATATACTTACTACTTGCAGTGCAGATTTCATACAAATTACACAGAAATAAATAACTCGTTTTTTTATAATTAAGACCTACACTGATAAGATATACACTGTATGACTATTTTGTTGAGTTGTCAGTATTGGCCACTTTAGTTTTGATCCATTTGTTGGTGCGAGTTAAAATGTCAGGCTGTTGAGACGGGTCTTGCCACGCTTCTAGATTGACTTTCTTGATTTCTTCGCAGTACAAAGTCGGATTACTGCAACAAATAAAATTCATGAGAAAAAGAACATTATCTTCAATTTGATGTTAAAAATAGGATTTCTGTAGCCTAAAGTTTCTAAAATTAGTGTTCACGATTTTTTTAGGACTATACTCTATAGCATGTATATCAGTAGCCCACTAAACAATTCAATTTCATCTAAAGAAAAGTTTACTAGTTTTTTTTTAATTGCAATTAAGAATTTGCAAGTGAGTGTAATCAGACCACCGTTTATTTTTATATACGATTCATTTTCTATTTCTAAAACTTTTTTTTATATTTGATACCGTGACTGTATAGAGTTTAAGAAACTCCGCTCTAGTGCAACTTTAACCTAAAAAATATCGGCTTTAAATTGGACCTTTACGACTTTGATTATGTATACATATATATGTGTAATAATGTGTAATGTATATATGTGTAATATATTACACCCTAGATACCGCATTAACTGCACGGAAGTGGTACAAAAAATATTTACTACATAAGGTGGATATGCTCGTCACTACACACTTACACGTTGACTGCTTTAGCAAGTACAATCTGACATTAGAGTCACACACGTATGAGCCATTTTCTTTGCTGTATTTATTTGGATTGCTCTATCTAGGCGTATAAATCATACAGGTATAAGAATAGAGTGGGGAAGGCGGCTCTAAAAGTATCCGTCTAGTAGAAAGAGAAAGAAGATAAGACACCGCTAGCAATCTCTCTCTCTTGTGACGCATGGCATCCAATGGCATCACATCGAAATAGTAAGATGCTTACGGTTGCCAATGCGCATACGTGATGAGAGAGAAAGCTATCTTCTTCCTCTTTCTATTAGAGGGACATTTCCACTTGTAGTAGAGTCTATATCTCCCCTACTCTATTCTTATACCTCTATGGTATAAATAATTAAAGCTTTATGGATTGACAAAACAAATGGCCTACCTTTGCGAAGGAGGTTGGAAGACGTCCTTCTGAATGGTGACGGCTCCAGTGTTGTCGCAGATGAGTCGCGCGAGTGACGCTCGCCGTATCTCGGCTAGTTGGCGTTTAGTGAAGCTGCCCGCTTCATCGGTGTGCGAATAGAAATAACGGTCGCCGGATTTAGTACGCCACAGTTGTTCCTCTATAAGAACAATAAGGAAAATTGTTTAGTTCCCTATATAGTACGACGATCATGGTTCATGGTGTCGCCGACTCGAGAGGTCCCGGGTCGGAATCCCGGTGGGGGCAGATGTTAGTGTGATGAATACGAGCATTTGTACTCCAGTCATGGATGTTTAATATGTATTTCTATATAAATACACTTATATATGTACAGTATATGTATTCTATGCGTTACACTAGTATCCCATAACACAAGCCTTATAGTGCTTACTTTGGGGCTAGGCTAATTGGTGAGTATTGGAAATATTTATTTATTTATTTATTGTGGTATGTAACTACTTATGTTTTTAAATATTTGGTTTGCCATCTCTCAGAGTACTTGGACACGTCAATTAGGAAATTCAATTCTTCATCAAATCATGTATCATCATGCTATATTTTCACAACAAAGGTAACAACGCTAACTTTAGTGTACAGTAATTAGGTTAAATATGTAGTATAATTAAAAATGAGTAAATTATATCCATTTTATTAATTTCTATTCATAGGACGGGAACCCAAAAATCGCTATCTATAGCTTGAGCACCTTCCTGATTCGTAAAGCACGTTAATCCATTGGAATGTCATGGTCCAATCCTTCTATTCCACCAATAGGGAAGGCATATGCCTCACCTCACTAATAGGCTGAGAATAATGAAAACCAATCACAGCACTTACTAAGGAAGCAAGTAGCCGTTGGTCCCAATAACGAGCCTTGTAGAGGCCCCTCCGCCATCAAGCCGACGACCAAGTCCACGTCACCCGGTTGGTCGTACAACTCGGCCAACTTGTCAACCATCTGTGGAAGATAATATTAAATATTATATTTTATTATTTTATCTATACCTATGCTTTAAAACCTCTATAAAAGATTCTGAAACAGAAAGCTTATGATAGTTATATAGGGTTTTTCAACAAGAACTTTGTTTTATAAAACAAAATAAAACAAAAAATTTAGATGAAGATGAATAAATTTTTTATTGAATTACAAAGAGAAAAGTTCGGCAATTATGAATGAAAAATTATATCTGGCAAATGTCCACCACGAGCACGCTGACAGATGTCGATTCTTTCATCAAAGTTTTTAATCTCTGTTTGGCAAAATGGGACTATGTCGTTAATCACATCACGGATTTTGAGTTTTAAGACTGCAATCGGTTCAATTGGCCCCGTATAGACTCTGTCCTTAACATAGTTCATAGCCCCACAAAAAATAATCTAGTGGTGTTAAATCACATGATCTGGCTGGCCACTTAACAGCTGAGTTTAGTGAAATTATGCGATCGGGAAATTTGGTTTGCAATAAATTGATCGTTTCATTGGCTGTGTAACATGTGGCGCCGTCCTGTTGAAACCACATATCAGTGATATCCACGTCATTAATAATAGGCCAAAATTCGCCATGTGGTGGTTTTGGATAACCCCAATTGTTGAGAACGTCGCGGAATTGACAAATTTAGATCTGCTTCAACACTGTGGCTCACGGCTGCGATGCTTTCAGTTGAACGACCCGGTCGAACACGCGTTGGAGTTGGCACATTTTGTATCGAGCCTGTCGACTCAATTTTAAAACGAATAAATTGTTAATAGCGGTCTTAGAAGGACGATTATGTTGTCCGAAAATATCACGAATTTGACAAAATGTAACTGTAACAGAACCACTATTTTCATAGTGGATTTTAATTATTTTAAATCGATTTTCAAGCGAAATTGAATTCATTGTAACAATTGCCAAATCATCTTCTACGAATACGTCAAAAAACTAAATGTCTAAACTATCATATTGTTGGCTCAGAATACAGAACAAATTGTTGGTGCAGCCACAATTGAAAAACAAAGTTCTTGTTGAAAAACCCGTTATGTTTATTTTTCTACCAAAATATTCTTTAGAAATAAAACAGTTAGCTTACTGCCAACATTAAAATTTCATCATCATGAGCCTATTAATGTCTCCACTGCTGGGGCACGGGCCTTCCCTATGGATGGAATAGGGAGTTTGGGCCATGACCCACCACGCGGGCCCAGTGCGGATTGGCGGGTGCTAACGACTGCAGATGCAGCCGGGACCAACGGCTTAACGTGCCTTCCGAAGCACGGAGGAACTCGAGATGGAAGATTTTTGGTCACCCATCCAATGACCGACCACTGCGAAAGTTGCTTTACTTCAACGATCGCAGCCGAACGCGCTAAGCTAAGCTCCTCGAGTACATTAAAATATACAATGTCATAATTAAAAAAGGTTTTTAAAATGTTGTACTAAGTTTCATAATAATACTCTTTCACTTTTTAAACCCTTCCGCGCCAAGGGCTTGCTCATCAGACCGATACAATTTTTACTGCTCGATACGTGGTATGAATGAAATGATTTAAAATAAAAAAAGATCATTTTTATTGACGCGCGTTTCACTACCACATCTTCGAAACTTTTCATGTAGGTATTTTGAGTTCTTAGAAAGCCCAAAGGTTTCATAACCTTTTATAAAGGATTCATATCAAGGGTGCAGATAAAGTCTTGTATGCAACTGTTTATAATTAGGTATTAAAACACTCACGTGATACTATTATCACATTCGGCTTCGCCACGTGTGATAAACCCACATTCGTGTTTTGATACCCCTCATTTGTGCCAGTCCAGACTTCCTAACCAGTATTAACACAACTGCCCGACTAAAATACCAATCTAATCTATACATATAATAAAATGGTAGCAAAGTCAAAACTGTACATTGAATATTTTTTAAAAAGAACACTTGGACTGTGATTTACAATCAACACCGAAGCCAAAAATATCGTTTTTAGAATTTTTGTCTGTCTGTCTGTTTGTCTGTATGCATGTCCGGGATAAACTCAAAAAGAACTGCATGGATTTACTTCAAAGGACATTGCTCAGCGTCCATACATAGTTAGCCTAAGAACCAACAATCATGAAATATTATTTTCTAGGTTCAAAATCGTAAGTAAATGACTGTAAAAACAAAGATTATTGACGGACACTTCTGAGAACTTAAATTATTAGGAAAACTAAAATTTTTTTGAGGTTATGTTTAATATTCAATGAAACATAGGTCAACTTATGAATTTAGTATTAACTCAGTATGAAGTGAATTAATATTACACCTAGTTAATTCATTTTATTCGGTGCGATTTTAAAGTATAACTATTAGGAAAAACTTGGTTAGGTAAGAATCATGAATAAAATAAAAACTGTAGTTTTGCTTCTTATTTACTGACTATTTTTCACATAGTTGTATCATATTGTTTATTGTATTTATTTGTATATCACATTATATTGTGTAAATATGCAGTGTGAATGTCTATCAGGTGTTCTTGAATAATTTGGCTATTATTATTGATTAGATCCTCTCAGGATGTGGCACAGGTTCACTAGCACTTGGTAATAAGGGCTCTGCTCTTTGGTAATATCGATGGCATATTAGATAGCCGATATAGTTAAATTAAAGGAAAAACAATAGCAAATAAACACACACAACAGGTAATCCGAAAAGAGAATGCACTTTCCGGTATATTATATACTACTCCAAAGAGTAAAGTAAGTATACCAAAGTACTACTCTTTGGAATGCACGAATGCCACAGATTACTACAAATGAAAACTGCATGCACCACAACCACAGAGTAAAGAATTTTATGCCGGCCCTTCTCTTGACAACAGTTTGTCCTTGTCATGCTTAGTAAGGAATGAAAAGGACAGACTGATGTCATGTTTTAAAATAGCAAATACGAATAACCAAGTGAAGTGCCGACATTAGGAAGAAAAAGTGTTTTGTTTGCAGCGCTGCCATAGATTATACACATAAAATGGTATTTATTGTCTCAGATTATTTTTCAACTTTTTAATTTAGCTTACTTAACTGGAAGTGTCCGTCACAATCTAAATACTGATAATTATCGCAAAAAATATACTAAGAATTATCATGAATGCCAAATTGGTGTTGGTTCTTAGGCCAATTTTAACATTGTCCTTTGGCACGAATATTATTAAGAAGTCGAGTCAACATATAGGCTACATATGATCACGCTATCACCTACGTGGAACGAGCAGTGAACCTTTATTTATAACTCCACGCGTACGAAGTCGCGGGCGCCCGCTAGTAATATAATAAAAAGATTATCTCACCTCCTGCGGCATCACATCAGAAAAGTGCTGGAACGTGGTAGCGTGCGACAGACCGCACAGCGCGCGATACTGCGAGTATCCAGGCAGACCGTGGTCGCGACCTCGTTGTATGTCCACTGCCAATACGTCCAGACTGCCCAGCCAGTACTGACGGAGCTGCCAGACAAAAAGAACAGTATATATGATATTATGTTGTAAACCACTCGCCCGGCTCCGTCCGGGTGCAATAAACTAATAAGATTTTTTTTTTGTGATGGTTTTAGTGTTATCCAAAAAAATCTTTCTTATGTAGAAATCATATCATGACGAAAACTGACACAACCAGAAAATATTTATTCAATTTGATACAGACGTTCGCAAGTTATACGCGCAATTACATACATTTGGTCAATAATTCATTTCTATTTAGCTATAGAGATAGATGCACAAAACAAGAGGACAGAGATTGCATGAAGTTTAAATAAATTAATTTTAAACTTCATGTAACATCACACAAAGAAAAGTTCTTAAATTTTCTGATGAAATAAGTAACTGTGTATTATTTCGTAGTAATATACAAAATATCTTCAAATTCACATAATAAAGCTATTTTCTTCTATTGAGTTGTTGTTCACCTTTCACGATTTGAAGGACAACGGATATGCGTTATTTAAGTATGAAAGTGTTTTCAACAGTAAACAACACACCCAAGATCAATCAACCATATCGCGGAATCATCATAGCAAATTATTTTTGCCGCATGACAATATGTAACATATTTAATAAATTTGGTAAACATGTTTACTCGTTGTCTAAATATAAAGTTTATTTTTGCAAATTTTATTCATCCGTATCCTTCTATATTTTATGATAACAATCACAAAGTTACTGAATATTAATTTTATCAGTATTTTTAACAAGGAAATAAAGCATTATAATATAAAGTAGGTATGGTATTATAACTCAAAATTTCGTCTGATAACATTTCTAAGAGATTATTGCATAAGTAGAAGTACCTTAATAATAAACATTGCCTGTAAATTTTGTTGAATTACGGTCGCAACGAAAATACTAAATTGCATGATTCCTAAAAAAAAAACACTACAGCCGCACTCAAGAACGCCAAACTAATTTAATGTTTCATTAAGTTACGTGTTGTCTCATTTTATTGTTATAGCAAAAAAGGGACAGCTTCAACTGTCAAACCTAAATCATAATTGACTTCTCTGAGTGCAACAGTTATTAAACTATTTAAAACTAAAAAAACTATTTACTTTGAATATACATATATAAAACTATTTCTTTTGATATACTTACATCGTCATCATAGTTGAAGTCGAGCCTTTGACTTTTCTGTGTGACCATTCCCCTCATGATTTTCTGCAAAGCACCTTTCCTAGCCAGTATCTCGGGCTTGAAATAGCTGTCCATAAGTCGTGTAGTGTTATCCCCAAACTCGATATCTTGGTCTAGGAGGCTGTTCACGAAGTGGAAAGCTGCTGTCGCAAAAGAATTGGTGATCGTGGGGTCGATGTCAGAGTTGTAACCGGCATCGTAGGATTCGTACATTTCGTCGAAACCTTTACCTGTTGAAAAAGGATATCTTTAATAGATTTATATGTATAAATGGGATAATCATCATAAAATATAAAATACATTTTGATTTAATTCCAAAGTAAGCAAGAATAAGTTTACTTCAAGCAAGGTGAAGCTAGCCTACTTTTTCCATAAAATTCTTTTAAAAAATACTTAGTACATGACAAAAATAAATAAGAAAATCACAATAAAAATGAATTCTCAAGACGTATGAAAGAATAATGAAATTGTTTGTGATGTCAGAAAATGTCGTGAGTACCAACGTAAATATAGGTAGTGTTGCTATTAATGTCAGTTGTTACTTTTTTACCGAATGATTAACTTTTTGATAATAAATACGAACCTGTAAGAGCCGGCAACCACTGCTTGTAAGTGATATGTTGAAGTTCAGCAACAACCACCCTCCTAGCTTCATGGTACAGTTTGTCAGAATTCCAGCCAGGATTGAGGGTTGCCAATAGCCTCGCTATACGGTTGTGTTCTCTAACCCATAAAGCATGAAGGCCGGTCAACCAGGGATGCATGTTAGCGCGGACATCGCCTATAATAAGTAAAGAAAAAAAGTCCCTAAGTAATCGAAACTAAAGATGATTAAACTCTTAAAAATATTCATGATTCAGAAAAAATATTAAGTTCTGTAGGTAATCCGTATCGACGGCGTGATTGACACATTAGATTAAGATTGTAAATAAAGGCGAGATAATATTTACTCACGAATGAAAAATTCTAAATTCTGGAAAAGAAATTATACAGCCAGGAACCGACATAGTACTAAACAAGTTTATTGATGATGTTAATGTAACTTGAAAGAACCAAAAAAAACATTAACAATAAAGTAAAAGTGGATAGTTAAATGGTTATGATGTTTGTCTGATTCTTTGAGTAGGTAGATAGCATCTATTGTTATCTAATCATAGAAATATACTTTATGACAACATAATACTATTTAATCTTTTTATCAGGTTCGATCACTCCTTATCAGAATAATATTATTATTATCAGCTTACGTAGAAGATAAATAATGCCTGGTTAAAGTCATAAACAACATAGGTACTTAAAAAACGTGAAACCATGACGTTTCTACGGGAACTTTGGTTAAAGTAAATAGACAAGCTAGTCATCATTAGTTAAGTAAAAACGACATGAAAGGCGAAGAAGATGATAATGTAAACGTAATACAAAATCGGGCAGGGTAATACAACATTTTTTTCGAAAAACAATAAAAAAAACCACAATTCATTTGGAGTAAATTTGAATTCAACTGCAGGCAATATTGAATTCATGGACACCGGTTTTCCAATTTAATAAAAATACCTTTATTTTACACTAGGTACTTAAATAAACCTATATAAACATAATTTCCATACCGGCATTAAAGCATGTCTCTGAGCTGCTTCCGACGAGACATTTCTCAGTCGGATTAGTAGACAGAGGCAATAGTTCTTCGTCTTCGAAAGACGAAGTCTTCAGTAGACCGCCGGTCTTTTCCCGCAAGGCTGCAGCGTCGCGGCTGTTCGAACCGTAGATGTGGGAGCCATCGAGGAAGTGAGTGGCTTGATTCATCTGGAATAGACAATGTCTGTTAATAACTTATTACTGAGAGACAGAGAACAGATAATTTTATTGGATCAGTTTTTGTTGTTCATATTTCAAGAATACCTACAAATTTCGTTATGGAAAGAACCAAAGAGATTTTATACTTTAATGAAAAAAAAGAACTTTATTTTTTATGCAACCGAATATCTGAATACGTGTTATAGGTAAAATCTTTGTTCCCCGTTGATGTAGGAGTTCAATTTATTGGTTTGTCTATACACCAAATGTTTTCCCATATTATCCCGATCCAACGCGATAAACACGTTAGTAGTTTAATATAATCAAAAGTACTTATAATGCATAACATATCCGCATCTAGTATATTAGCCATAGACATGGGTTCAGAATCATCATTTCTAAGTAGGTGACCTACAGCTTACAGTTCAAGGCAAAAGCAATTCTTTATCAATGAAAATAAACCAAATACCTACAGTGTAAAATAAGTAGGTTTATAGGTACTATATTTGATCACATGCTCCAGATATAGTGGTCGATAGATAGATACATTATTCTTATAAAATCTTTAAAACATCAACAGTTTCTTTTATAACGTAAAAATCTGTTGGAAAATTTCCACTAGATAGAACCGCTTACATTCACAAAGTCACGTAGGTAGATTTTATTGAATATACCAACATAGATACAGCATTAGAAAATTATCAACCTATTTGTTATTTAATTATAATTAACAATAACATCACCAACATAATAGGGAAATCAAGGTTTGAAACAGGCAAGCAACTTTGAAACTAATTATTGTCTTATACGTAGTAAAACTTTCTTTTATGTGTTATGTTCGTCAGCTCGATGCGCCGAAAAACGTGGGTTGTGTTGTGTGATAGTAATAGCGATGTCTGAATTGTTAGCAGATGAACTTTTTGTTAAACCAAGGCAACTTTATTAATAGATAATAAAGTTTCAGCATTACTTGATACTGAAACTCTTTCCCCTTATTAATAAACAAGGAATAAGCTTAGACTAGTTACGCCGCGTTTTGTTCATGTCACTCAAATGCCATTTGTCATTCAATAGACAGAGACAAAACATGGAGTAACTAATCCATGCGTAGTTTATTAATAAGGGGGTTTATGCCGTAAGAAGAAATCAACAGGCTCCACTAAGCTTTTTTGTCTCTCTTCAAATTAATAACTGTAATTAGAAGCATAATATCATTACCATTTTAACAGGTTCAATATTATAATTCAAATATCACATATATATGGTTTTGATAACTTTAGGTTAGAAGATAAACTACTTACTTAAGTTAATAGTACCTAAAAGAGTGATTTGTAGGTGCTTAAGTAATTAATTTTGCTTCTGTGTTGATAAAAATTTAACAACAGCAAAAACTACTACTTCTTATAAATATTACAATCATAACTACTTATAAATATGATAAGTTTACTCTTTACAATATACTGTATTATTTTCAATGTAGAGCTACTCTACTTTCATTAGTAATCAGATCTAAGATATAAAATTCTCGTTTCACAGTATTTGTAACAAAACTCCTCCGAAACGGTTTAACCGATTCGCATGAAATTTTGTGTGTATATTCAGTAGGTTTAAGAACGGGACGGTAATAACTATTATTCATACCCCTAAGTGATAAGGGTGGACCGCACCTAATTACTTGAACATTATTATTTTTTGGATTCGGCATTAAAAAAACAAACGACCATAAATTGTCACCCTTCTACCACCAAACCGTAATTTTGGTCTACTAGTATCTTTTTAAAAATTAATACCTAACACAAAAGGTTACTGTATTGTTATGTAATAATTAAAAAGCCCCAATTCTGAACAGGCACTGAATCACAGAGCTTTTAAATGCAGACGTTGCTTTTAGAATCAAAATAGTTTTACACACATTTAAAAATACTCATTACTGTGGTTTTACACGTGCCTTGACCACTAAGGTAATTAGGACATTATGTTCTTTAGAAGTTATCTGTACATATTTGTATTTCACTTACACTAACACGATGATGCCACGTGTAAATTGTAATACAAGGAAGGAACGCCACAAAGCAAGCAAGCTATCAAGGTTAACGAAACAACACATTGACTTCAATGACAAAGTGCTTATTTTTGCGCCGATTTTTTGTTACGTAACGCAATTTATAAGTTAAAAATAAAAGAAACCAAAATTACGTGGCTACATTAGCAAGTAAGTTTATAATGGTAACATTAATCGTTTTTCATATTTTCTTTTCGCATTTCTCATGGCAAGATTAGGATGATTGTTTTAATGCCTAGAAAATTATTTGCAGAATTAGTATAGAGACCCCAAAACTAAAATTGTGTTAATATAAACAGTTAGAGATAAGGCCACAGCGCTTATCTTGTAAATTTTTTAACAAACAATAACTAATTTAGAAAAATTGCGATGTGTTAAGGAAAATAATACTTTGTAAATGAAATAGGAAAATCTTTTAAATGCAGCGTTGAATTCAATGTCATATCGCAATATTAATTAATATTAACTATTAATAAATTACATAATGCAATCTAGATAACATAAGACTATTAATTTATCATTGTAAACACTTTCTCTGGTCATATGACTGATAATCACAATTTCAAACTCCTGTATTTAGAAAAGGATTTTTAGTTAATTATAAAATTTCAAAAATATAATTTTCAACTGTTGAAATTAATCGACCACCTGTGAATTTTCGTATCTGATTACAATTACTTGTCAACAATTTAAGCCGTAAAAATCAGAAGATGAGTTTTCGCTAGAGCCTAAAGAGAGCGATAGAAATAATCAAAAATAAACTGCGATACTTTATTATAACTTGGGGTCTTAATTATATCATGAACACAAGAAACGCGTTGAAAAAACATACTATATATATATATAACATAGGTAATATCTGAGTACTTAGGGTTAATATCCACCATGAGTCAATAGCCCTATGAATGTGTTATGCAACTGCGCAACACAAATACTTAGGTAGGTACTCGACTCGAATATAACAAACAACAACCGTTGCACAATTGTTCACAACAAGCTTAATTTAAACCGGATCTTTGACCGCGAACAAAACCCTTGAGATCTTTTTGATACCGCGTATGTTTTAAACAACTTCAAGGTTTATCCGACCGCTAAATTCAGAAAACTGGGTTTCAAGGAGATGCTCATATTTACCATATTGTATCATAGGATGTCATTTACGATTTTAAATACATGAAGTATTTAAATGTAATGTCCACAATGTCCACATTCAAATATTCATTAATATCGAATAGTTTCTAATAACCAAAGTATTTGCTTCGGATTCAAAATAATGAGGTTAGGAAGAACCCGTTTGGTTTAAGATTAAGATGGGAGGCCAAAACTTTACTATCCCGAGCTCCTCCGTGCTCCGGAATCCAGAAAAGCCCAAAACATCTAAGCCCTTTGGGCCCGGCTGCACTTGCATTCGTTACACCCAATAATCCACACTGGGCGCTCATGGACGGTTATGGTTATGATCTTCCTATTCAGTGGGGGCCATTTCTCCCTTTCCCTATTAAGGTTGAAGATGACGATTTTAATATCAATGAGTAATTACTGTGAATATTAGCTAGTTAACCTGTTTTGACTTTAGTTTTATAATATTAGGAAATAGAAGACCTATTCACTTCGATTCCTTAAACAAAACCTATATTTCAGGTTACCTAATCCAAGTACAATGTCACCGATCCAAGTATTTACAATACATATGTTCAATTACCTAACACTTTAATTCTCACTAAATCAAATTCATAAAATAGTCGCTATCTATAAATAAAAAGATACAAAAGATCTGTATGTAGAGGTACACTAAAAATAAATTAGCTGAATAGATTTTAATAAAAATTTATTGACGAAGTCTGGCAAGAATTGAAAAGTCATTTAGCATGATTTGGTCAATTACATATTTGTTTTGAGTTATGGAAATGTTATTTTCTTCCAGAGACTCAATTCATATGTATATACAGTGGCAAACAATCAAACCAACTGATTACGAAATATGAATAAAAATAATATTGATAATGCTTGCACGTGAAACAAAGCTATACTTTTTCCCCTTCTGTATCAGAAAAAGGTTTTCCTAAAGAAACTTGTCGCGTATTGGTAAGTACCTACTACCTAACTGCTTACTCAAAATTCTTATGGATGATTAATCGTAGGATGATTATTAAAATTTAAATTCTATGTAAAACAGCGCAATATATTATTACAAATTCCCAAGTCCAATACACAGCGATCACGGTACAACATCATGTTTTAATTGCCTTGAACGTTTTTCAAGCAATGATTCAGATCACGAGATCTATTAGGTATATTGACATTCAAGGAAATGAATAATCAATGAGCTATAGGAGAAGCATATAACGAAGTATAGTTTGATAAATGAAACACAAACAACAACGTTTCTATGTCGTGATATTCATCGTCATCCGTCCTACTTCAACTTACTGGTTTTTAGTGTCGTAGAGTCCTACTCTACGACACAGAACGACGCAGTTCACGATACTTCGATAATCGATTTTAACAGTACAACCCTAGGTTAGATAAGCCTTTGTCTGTCTGTATCGTTGTTCCATTTATAACCTAATGTAATGATAATAAATGTATGTTCGTTGTGCGAAGCGGTTTCTGCAATTAGAATCTATTTATTTCTTTTCAGTAATCAACAATTGAAAACATGTTTTTGTAAAAAAACTTAAGCTAGATAGGTTCTCTGTAAAACTGATGATGCTCAATATATGGTTGGATATCAATATTTACGAATTTTATCAGTCTCCTAACAGGATTTTATATCGCTATCGTGATGTTCTACAGCAAAAAAAAATTGCTAGATTTGAAGAAGAATATTTATCAAGCTCAAACTAGAACTTTTTTCTGTACGAATATATACCTATACTTAAAATAAATTGTGAATTCCATAATGCTGATATCAAAGTTTCTACTAATAACAATGAAATTACATACCTGTTCCGAAGCTCCGAATGTGCAGTCTCCTCTATAGGTGGTGACAGACCGAGTGTACTCCATGCAGGTAACATATTTTCCCTTGTAGAAGGGATCGTCGTCAGGTACCGATATCGGCATGCAACTCGGGTGAATGTAGCGAGGCGACAGTTGGAACCCGGTGCTGTCACAGCAGCGAATCGCCTGGTTTGTGTGAACTGGTGACAAAGAGAATTCCAACTTAAAAACCCGCTCCACATTTCAAGTGATAATCTCGCGACACTCAGTTATAAGTTTTCGTCTGTTCTTGCGTTCTCGCCCCAAAAAACTCACAAAATTCTTAGAACAAAGCCGAGAACAACAAATGAAAAGTCAAGAAGAAAATTAGAATCGGCACCACATTCACTTTCACATGTTTTTCTCGCTTTCTCGCGAGAGAGTGGACTTAAAAGATCGAAATGAAATGTAAACTTGTTAGACTGCGGAGTTGAACTTTGGGCTTAAGGTAAGTTGCGCTCACGCAATACACGAAGCTGTATGATTGCACCTTGATCCGCTGGGTCTAGTTTCAGTTCCTGATAATTGTATCGCATTAAGAAGTCATAATATTAGTCTATTGGAAAATGCTCTCACAACATATATTTTTTGCTATTGTTCCAGAATATTCAATCTAAACTCATAAACGTAAAGTGGTAAAATATCAAGCATTCAATCTTCGAATGTATTAATTCAGTATTATGTAAGCATTGCGTTATAGGGAATAAAATTCTTATTGACTTTTTATCGCTTAATAACAAGCCTATTTCTTTGTTATGTTACACCTCTAAATAGATACTAATATATTGCGTTTAACTCACTGGTCTTCCGAACTGGCGTATGAACCAAGTCGTGATGTATAAACTGACCCCACACTGCTAATGCGATAGTCTTCTTCTCATCGAGCTTATCCAGATTATTCCCCAATTTGGTGCTGACTGATCTCGCAGATGGCAAAGCGTTGTGACTCAATGAACGTCGTGGCTGTAACATTATTGTAGATTTCAGTATCTTTACAAAGTTTTACATAATTGCGATCAATTGTTGAGTCGATTATTTCATTGAAAATATTTATACAGTTGATGTTACGCTGTGAAAATCGTTGAAATTTTATATTATACGCATTATCAATTTAACAATGGTCTATAAATCTTTCATATGGTTGAAGATAAAGGTATAAACGAAACAAAATCACAAACCTCTTCGATGCCATCGGCGTATCTCGGGTGCAAGAGTCTCTTGTAGCCGGTGAGAGCTTGGCCCCAAGAGGACCTCACTGGGTTGTTGCACGAGCCATCGAAGGTCCGGTACCGCGAGGACATCTTGTTGCTCCGACACGTAAACCGCTCAAGAGTCGCACACTCGCCCCCATACTCACTCTCACGCAAGTTCAAGGTGCTGATGAAACTTGCACACTCATCATTCGCCAAACCATATCTAAACAGATAAACCACTTTCTGTTAAGACTAGCTGCTTCGTCACTTACCTTTATTTTATTGTTATTCATGTTTGTTCAGTCCGAGATTAGTCCTCTTGGCTTCGAGTACTAGTCTTGGATTGGCAGAAGAATATGTTCAAATACATCAAAATCTCACCTTCCACATCGGGTGTGTACTAAATTTTGCGATGCCTTAGTCACGATCATGGACGACTCCTCATAGTGCATGGCATCATCAGAGGGATATCCGTAAATAGCTAATCCCAGAGCTGCAGATCCCGTCTCTGGTTTGATGCCAGCTGACTGCAGATTTGATTCCAAGCGCTCGAGCATATAAACGCTAAGTTTACTGAAATTTATAGATCTATTAGTGTGCACCGCGGTTACAGGCGGTAACCTTCTCAGATTTTCGGCACTTGGAAACGGGAAATCATACATCGGTGGCGGGTGAATTATGTCTGAAAAATAAATATTGCTCTTTCAATATTCTTGACACGCCAACATATTTACTTTACATTATTAGTATTCAAGTATCGTAACACATACCACTGGTGATTATCAAATTCAACGGGTAGGGTGCGACGGCGCTTCCAAAAGTCACTCCCGCCCATAACACCACACCAAGCAATATCATTTTCATCATTTCTTCGAGAATGCTGTAACAAGAACGGTAGCAAATCAGTAAAGAAACTTGGCATTAGAATAATTTTTACATTTACATTCTAGAACCGGAAAACCCACCGTTGACAAAGAGACGAACTAAACATTGGACAAGTTTTATTTGTGAAGTTGTAATTGAGACTGATCGGCAATTGTGTCAGTAAACAGTTTTATTGAGAAGCTCTTCACCAGAGGGTATCAGTCCTAACCTCAGATAGTTTATCGGCCACTATGTAAGTACACTGGAAGTGAAGTATCATACTCGAGCCAACAACAATGTTTTCGTCATTCCCTGAATAGAATAATTGAGACGAGCCCCCGGATTCATGATAAGAATATCTTAACTAATGGGCAATAAATGTTCTTGTTACGGATGTAGGTAAGTACTTAAATCCGAAGATATAATAACAGCTAATACTTACCTACACGAGTCAATTGGCCTTTACTAGGTATACTTCAGTTATTACAGTAGTTAGTAGACATATTTTAGAAAAGCTAAGAGTGGAAATGCTAGATTCAAGTTGAAATATTTAATAGACTAATATAACGCTATCGGTAACAGACTAAAGTAAAGTAGGTAAGGTAGTGCTTGTAATTAGCATGATATTGCGGAAGAACTAATTAACTAAACTATCGTTAATAAAAATATCGTTATGAATTTGTTTAGCTCCATCTGAACTTTTTTAAATCGCCCAAAACATTAAGGTTATTATGTCACCACTGTTAATGGTTCTCTTAGATAAAATAACTTGACATACCCGATTAAGATTACGCTTAGAGACGATGTTTTACCCGTACGGTGATTTAGCTTACATTAGAGAATCTACCTAACTCTTTTGCCTTTTAACGTTTTTTTTTACTTGAGTATAAAAAAACCGGTTAGTTAGCGTAGTCTCACTTTACACATCATCGCCAAGCTAAATAAATGTTATTTTTCGCTAAAGATCAATGACCCGATGTTCTAAGCGAATAACAGAATAAAATTGGAAATCTCGTGAAAACAAAATCTACAATATTGACAAGTACCTACTTATTTTTTATAACTATTAAGTCATTTTTAGATAGAAATCCAAAATTAAGTAAACATAATAGCAGACTCTTATCAATGAATCAATTCTTATTGTAAAGAAAAATATTTATCTCAACTAAGTTCACAATAAAATTGCGTTAATACCTGCAGTAGTCGAGAAGTGTATCTCTGGTGTTAGCGCCTACTTCTAAATAGAAATCAGGTTGGCGTTGTACAGAAAATAGAAAAAGAGGTAACACGTTAGTACTGGTATTTCTGCTTGGGTTAGATTGCTACTTTTCTCATTTTGTTATTAAGAATATATAAGTAGTTATAGACCGTCAATCCTCCACCTGCCTAATATTATGCTTAAAAGGCGACTAGACTCACTCTATGCCACTTCTTTTACATACTTTATAATCCAGTACGTACTTTTTTTACATTTTATGTGGGGTTAGGTTTGGCAATTATGGCAAAGTATCAATAATGAATGGAAGATAAGTATCTGTATGTTAAAACATCATACCCATAGCCAGATTTTGTTTTTGGTAATTGATAGCAAATGTTTAGTTGCCTAACCCGTTCAATTACCTTGTCCGTTGCTAGGCTTTTATGATCAATAAGGGAAAAGCAAAATTGGTGATTTCTATTATTCTATTCTTGGCATCCAAAATGTTATGAACCTTCGTGTATGAATGAGGAAACTGGTGGTACAGACTGGTGAGGTAAGTGTGTTTAACTTTGCACGACCGACGTATCTCTGATGCACCAGCTGCATTCATAATTGTACTTCATACAGTTGTATTGGTAGACAGAATAATATTATAATTTTATTCGATGTTGCCGTCAAGTCCGACATTCGCGTGCGTAATTCTACCTAAGATGGTGTTTTTGTTTTTCACCCCGGGCTTCTGTTTCTAATTGGACGAGCTTCCCAGAGGGGCGATTTGATCTCAACGGAAAATCCGCTTTGCCCTCTCTTAATTTTTTTTTCTAATTAATGAAATCCTTTTATGTAATTAGATTCGATGTAAGTTTGTGTCAATGCAAAATCAAAATTGAATCGACGATGGCATACTGTATCAGCAATCAAAGTCGAAACTTCTAGTGCGCCAAACGGTTAAAACTAGCGCTGTAGAATTACTGATGATAATAGCGGGGATTTGAATACTAATATTGGCAACCTTGCCAAGCAAAAGAATAAAGGATATTAAAATCTAAAAAAGCATCGGAATATTTTTGTTACCTAATAAGTAGTAGGTACAAGAAGGCCACGTCTATGTTATTTTCTATTTGAACTTTCATGGGTTTGCTTTTTCCTGTCGTCTCCGGACAAATATTTACTTATGTGTCTGACCTTTGCGTCCGGCTTTCGGTAGGTCTTCCAGACTTCCAGACTACTACGATAAAAAAAATAGAAGATAATACCCGGCTTATATTGACAATATTCCGGTCTTACTCAGTGCCAGGTCTGGCTTTTGTAATTTTGAAGATATAGTAACCGTCCCAGGCTCATCTCTCCTCCTCATCTCAAGTTTTATCCATACCAAGGATCAATATTATTGGTCTATGTCCACACTATGTTACACTCTCCGCCAACCAAACCGTTAGAGCGATTCCGAAGAGTTTTGCTACGAAGATGAAGGGTAAGAAACTTGGAAAGAGAAACATACTTAGGCTCACTTGCACCATCATTCTTACTTAATCATACTACCTTTGTCAGTTGTTTAAAGTCAAATACACACATCAAAAGTGTCTAGGGATCAACATATATTTTTGCAATAACTTTTCTCCTGATTGATATTAATTAAAATTTTCTTTAAGGATTCATCAAATAAAGTGTTTTCGTTTGTCACAGTAACGATAAACCAAGTCACCTTTGCATTAATAAAGAAATTTGCCATTTTCCTAATAAAGGGATTTTTGACATTTGAACCACTAACACAAAAGTTCGAAAAAAAGACTGAAATAACAGTTTTCTCTAAAATTTTATTGGGTAACTTAAACAATTATTAATCCGTATTTCTACCGCGAACACTAACAACACAAGAACATCGGTTTGGCATACTCAAAATGAGTTCATCCAAATCACGCTGTGGCATGGCCGCCCATGTTCGTTGCAACAACAAAAAAGGTCTTCTTGCGACTGGATACCCTCCATATTCGGCAGAGCTCTTCTCTGTAGCATATCCCATGCATGCTCAATCGGGTTCAAGTCTGGCGACTGAGCAGGCCAGGGCAGGACATTGATGTTAGCTGCGGCGAGAGTCTGTCTTACAACTCTTGCGGTGTGCGGTCGTGCATTATCATGCATTAACTGAAATAAGGGACCGATTTGCACTTGTAGAGGAACGATGACGTCTGATACAATCGTCTCAGCATAAATTTGAGCGTTGAGGTTGCCTCTGATTCAAATCAACTCAGTTCTTCCGCCGATCCAAATACCCGCCCATACCATGATGGTTCCACCACTATAAGGATGGACTTCCTGGCAGGATTTTAATCGCTGTTGGCGTCCAGGGGTTCTCCAGTGTCGTATACGTCTTGTATCCGGTCTCATACCAAAACGAGACTCATCAGAAAAGCACACGAAACGCCATTGTTCTTCTGCCCAATTTCTGTGTTCAAGAGCCCATTGATATCGAATCCTACGATTGTGCATTGCTATAGGTGGTACCCGTAGCGGTCTTCGGGAATGAAGGTTCACTTCATGCAAGCGGTTTCTGACTGTTTGGTCGCTAATTAAGTTCCCTGAAGAGTGATGAAGCCTCACGGCTAACATCATGGCGGTTATTGTTGGAGCTCTTCGAGTTAAGATTTGAATGTATCGGTCTTGTCTCCGTGTGGTGCAGCGATACCGTCCTCCATGGCGCTCAGCCACGGTACCAGTGCTTCGGTATCGTGTCCAAAGTCGACTGATAACACTCTGACTTGTATTCAGAGCTAAAGCCACAGTACGTTGCCGGGAACCAGCTTCTATCATTCCCACGGCTCTGAGCATTTCTTCCCTGCTTAAATGACGTCGCCGCTCCATAATAACGTTGGTTTTAATCAGTAGTAGGGAAACAGTAGCACTAATAATGTCTTCAATGCGTTGTATGTTTTTATAGGGAAAATATTGACAGCTGATTTTCATCTTTTACTCGAATTTGATTCACAGTTCCTGATTCAAATTATGAAATGCACCAAAAAGGATCCATATAAATTTATAAAATCATAAATTTATTACAAAGCCACATCTCAATCTCAAGAAATCCGCATAAAAATGCTTGATCCCTAGACACTTTTGATGTGTGTAGATATAATGGGGCTTTTGACTTTAAATGTAACTTAAAAGATGGGAACAGTTGATTGAACGTTTATACGGACACCAATTGTTCTATGTAGTTGAAGTCGCGATCGATCCCATAAAGGGTTGGTTAAGGGCGTTGGTGTATTGACCATCAAGGGAAGGGCTCCCACTGTTGACACATAAATATAGCTTGGAAGTACCTGCGATTTGATACTAGGTACAACATATTTTTTCGTTTTTAATCTTAGTACCTATAAGTTGTTTTGAGGAACTCGATGGAGCAGTGGCTAGCGATTTCGGTCAGTAACCTTTTGCCGGTCATAGGATGGGCGACCAGAATTTTACAATCTCAAGTTCCTCCGTACTTCGGAAAGTAAATACGTCAAGCCTTTGGTCTCGGCTGCATCTGCAGTCGTTAGCATCTACCAATCCGTAGTGGCTTGCATGTAGGGTCATACATGCTTGACTGAGCCTGGTGGCTTGCTGATAGAGGATGAACCGTTCTCCCCATTCCATTCATATGGAATCTCTATGCCTCAGCAGTGGGGACATAAGACATGTTGACTATCTATTCCTTAAACCTAAGGTAATTCCAACCACTATCGCTCTCCCAAATCAGTCTTCGTCAATGTTGCCTCTTGAGACAAGTTAGGCGTCGAGCTTATTTATAAAGAGAAATTAACTAGGTATGTTTTTCAGATTTGATAATCATCTGTAGTCGAAATTATTATCAAAATATTCTTATTTCCATACTTGTGTAAATAATTAGTTGGCTTTTATGTATTATGATTAGAAGGTTTCAACATGAGTACCTATCACCCTACAATATAGTTAGGTAAATAAGTGGGTACGTACTTCAAAAGCTAATAGTCTGGTACTCAGATGTCTGATGATTCATTGTAGAATGTAATATCAAACAATGATACTTTAAATACAAGAAATTAAATCATTGTTAATCCCATGCTTAGCTTATAGTTTAAAATAATAAGAACACACTAACATCTGGAATAGGTAGTTTGTAACTACCTAAGTCATTTGTTTGCAAACAAAACACCAATGTTATTGTTTTGATTTGTGACATTATCGTTATCTAATATTATTTCACCAAGAGAATGTTTAGGGCCAAATCGTAACGAGCTGGAAATTCGAATGCATGTATTGTTCCCATCCCATATGAAAACAATAGACTTACGTGGAATGTTCGCCACAGCCCTCGCATTCCGACTTCCTTCTAGAACATTTCTCCTGCGATTTACTCTTCGCGTCAGCGTTCAACATGGACTTTCCTTCAATGATCCGTTTAAACAACATAATAACAGGAGCAGGATTTGTTGTTTACGACAGTTGTCGCGTTTATGGCGAATGTTTGATTTGTTTAACACGATTGCAGACGACACTTGCTCGAAGAAACGCTGTTCCATTAGATTGGCAAAGGAGCCAGTAACACCTCGACTGCCCAATGCTGACTGGAACTCGATTATACGGCCAAAGTTAGCAGCAGACGATCGAAACCAGCTAGGCGAGGCACATTGCGCCGCTCTCCCCGCCCCCTCACCCGCCGCAGCATTCGCCTCGACTATAGGCGTGAAAAAAAGAAACCTGCGCCATAGCCTAGTGAAATAGAAAACACCAAGTCTTATCTGTATAGATTAAACGACTGAGTAAATAGTCAGTAAACGTATCCTGAGCGTTGATAATCTTTCACTAACTGAAAAGTTTGCAGCTGGTGCATTAGTATGAATATTTTTCCTTTTAATCCTAGTCCAGGGGCTAAATTCCAAATTTTTTGCTTACCGCGATCACTTTTATAATTGGGGATGAGAAAGAAAATTATTCTTACCTCATGTGCAAAAATGGGTGCGTGTACTTATGTAGGCGCGTGAGAAGTTAACCTTCTTTGGCACCGTTTAAAATTAGTTTTTAATTGCATGCAAATAATTAATTACAATAAATTAATAAAAAGTCTGGAAAAGGACACAGTTTAACTGAACTTTATTAGTTCAGTTTTAATTTGAAAAAATAAATAAATAATCAAAATATTCAATTAAAATCGCTACTGAATATAATTTATTAGAACATATGTGATTTGCACTTGTATGAAACTCAAATACGTATTCCGAATATACAAACTAGAAACATGTGGATAAATATTATAAATATGAATACCTATAACTGTTACTTTATTACAAAAAATAAAGATGTGGTTTTTGGTTCTACTACACCAATGGTCAAGAGATGGCGCTGTAGTCTCCTGAATCGCGCTTTGGTTCCGTTGTTCCAGATTAATAAATACTTTTGATATTATAAATATGAATACCTATAACTGTTACTTTATTACAAAAAATAAAGATGTGGTTTTGGTTCTACTACACCAATGGTCAAGAGATGGCGCTGTAGTCTCCTGAATCGCGCTTTGGTTCCGTTGTTCCAGATTAATAAATACTTTTGATAGGCCTTCACAATGCAGTCGTTAGCACTCACTAAATAGAGATTCTATTTCTATTCTGTTGGTAGATTTTCTTAATGTGCGGTAAACACAAAAGTAACAGCATGAATTTGGTCGCTAAAGCGCTACAGCGACCAACTTCATGCTGTTAATTTTTTGTGTTACAGTGATGCGCGCGCATCTTAAAGTTTCACTCTCATCATTTTTTCATAACGCGCCTAAAGAAATATAACTTCAAAAATGAATACAATTATTAGCCTACAAAGTGGGATAATCGTACAAACATCTAAAATGGTATGAAGGACGAGTAGAATAAGTAATTAAGTTGGCAGGCAGTGATTGAATTTGACGGTTAAGAAAGTTGACTAATACAAATACTTAGAATGGAATGAATAATCTGCGTTCTTTATTATCCTGTGGCAACTTTGAGCCCGTGAGCACGTGGTGAACGCATGCTCAGTGCATGGTCCTCCGCTCCCCTCCTCCTCACTCCTCGGCCGCCAGCTGATCACGCAGTGGTAGCGTGAATTTAAGCCGGTTTGCGAACACAACACAGTCGAATGTTTATGCTAAAACAGCCATAACATGGCGCGACCTTTAATATTTACCTTGTGATGAAACTAGAATTACTTACAAACCTGCCAAACAAAAATAGATATAAATTACGTCCGTGCATTGCCTCACGAGAGTTTTTATACCTTCCTAAGTTTATTAATAAGCAGTTGTATTATTTTTTGTGGTACCTATTACGTGTGGCTACTTAGGATACTAATTAGGGCTTAGCTAAACATCAACTTGGCATTCAATATGTAAAATAAATTGCATTGCGATGGAAAAAAAAGTCTTAGGTAGGTACGATTCATATTCATTCCTACTAGTTTTTGTGCCTTTCGACCAAAGATTAAGAAATGCCTAAAAAAATATTTAAACGTCCTTAGAGAAGTTTCTCCACATATTTATCACATTAAAGATCAAGCACCAAGTCAAAACTTTACAGGTGGAAAATAATAATTTAACTCGTAATAAGTTTTAGGACCATATAGCTTTATTAAGTTGAATATTAGGTATTTAAAAAAACGCAGACATTAGTCTAGAGCGGTGAGGTACAAATGTCCAAGCATGAGTTTCTGTCAACTCCGTTATTTATAACATCGTCAAAGATTCTATGAAAACTTAGCTTAACATACAAAATTTGACGATTACTATATTTACGGAGCTGTCAAAAAGTCGTGCATGGGCTTCAACTTGAAATGACTTCTCCTGAGATTTGGTTTAAAAATTAACTGAATGTATTGCGTCTATGGCATAATATTTTACAGGTATATTACCGTGAAAGTTGACGAAGAAACTTACACATAACATTAAAAATAATAAACAAGGCTGTTAATAGTTTCTTTTGCAGAAATATAAAAAGTTAAACGTCTTGTCATGCCTATGTCAATATTAAGTCAATCAGAGTCAATCTTTCCTATCTGAAAAGTCAATGCAATATCTTTGATTTCCAAGAAAGGAGAAAGAGAGATTATAAATTACTTACATAAACAATGGCTTCACCGCTACCCAATCCTATTGTTGTCACTGGAAATCAATTTTAGATGGTGAAAACAAACTTTTTTTCTTAATTGGAACGAAGTGCAGGCGAGGGTGCATCACTGAAATATTGTGATACTACACCAACAGTGAATATGTGTGAACTGTGAAGTTATAGCGGGTGGTAGAGCGACGAGGGTGCATCACTGAAATATTGTTATATTACACCAACACTGAATATGTGTGAAGTTATAGGGGGTGGTAGAGCGACGAGGGTGCATCACTGAAATATTGTTATATTACACCAACACTGAATATGTGTGAAGTTATAGGGGGTGGTAGAGCGACGAGGGTGCATCACTGAAATATTGTTATATTACACCAACACTGAATATGTGTGATGTTATAGGGGGTGGTAGAGCGACGAGGGTGCATCACTGAAATATTGTGATATTACACCAACACTGGATATTTGTGAAGTTATATCAAGCTGTGGACCAGTAACGCCTGTGAGACATGATTATGATTACAACTGTGGTTAAGTCCAGGGGGGTGGCAGAGTGACGGGGCTGCATTACTGGATTATTGTGACATTGTAGTTTATTATAAACTGTGGGCCAGTCCTTCCTAGCAGTCATTACGAACATTAGCTGACCGAACTGAAAAAAATGTGATAGTAAAACCGTAAGAAAAAATCCGTGGAAAAAAGTGCGTGGAATAAAACCATTAAATAAGACGTGCGCAGGCGCGACAGTCCCATACACAAGCGAGTTTGCAATTTGTGTCGATTCTACATTAGCCGAAGGAATTTCGTTCCTACCTGGTGTCCCACGACACCACATCATTTTTTTTGCCTAAATGATGGGGAGCAGTTGGCAAACAATACACAGAGAATTCATGAACTTTTTTGTCGATATAATACCTAGTACCTCGTGATCATTAGAGAAAGTGTAGACTTAGAATTTTTCGTTTTGAAAAAGGAGACGGTACGAAAGTGGTGGTCAGTTTCCGGCAGCGATGAAACATATATCATTTGAAAGCTTGTTTTATGTAATAACATGAACATATATTTATATTTTTTTATTTATTTTCGATTTCTTTTAAATCGTGTTTGAATATTTAACAATTTCGAAAAAATGCTGGTCACCCTAGCATAATTAACGTCATATATTTAGTCTGTAGCAGTTTATTAACTCAATCACTGTAAAATGTCAATCAGTCAAAGATTTGGAGTCTACCGAAGACTGACTACTACCCACAATACAAATTTGAACCGTGTCCTTTGGCTACTAATGGCTATATAATACTTTCATTTTATGGGATTTTCCGATCTTTATATCGAACATGCCGAAATATATTTTAGCTATAAAAATACCTAATTAAATATTGAAAACATTTAAATTTACAACAATAAAACAGTAAATTATTACCAATTAAGTCAGGTTGGCAGTTATATTTTTTGGTAATCATTTAAACCAGAGCCTATCAATATCAAAATGGTAAAAAGGGTCTTTCCCTTTTTGCATCTGCACCTAAAGGGTGCGAAAAGTTATGAATAATTGTAAAGTAATAAAAACACGCTCTTAATCTTGTATATTTTTTTATTAAACAATGGCGTGCGTGAAGAGATAAAAAATAAATATAAAGGTTATTTAATAATTTTGTTCCTTCAATTGGTATGTCTTTTTGGTATATGTATAATTTAGCTATAAAATAAAAACAGTTTAACTTTGTAATAATTATACCCCTTAGCGATTTTTAACATTACGACAATAATTATTATAGTGACTGAATTTATACTCTGTGAGATGGCAACACTATCAGTATCAATACAAAATGTCATTGCCAATAAATTAAAAAAAACAATACAAAATGTCAATATGCGTGCGTGCGTACGTCAGTCAATCCAATCAATCATTTGTTTATTGATTCGTTTGTCGGTCGACAGAATAAATCTAATTTTTGCAAATTATGTGTTAATTGTTGGTCTGTAGCATTTTTAATTCTGTTACATCAAAGTATACATTTATCAATTAAAAAACCTACTTGAAAAATTGTTCTTACTAAAACAATGGCCTCGCATCTAAGCACCAAAGATCGTTTACTTTCTCTCATCGATGACATAGAGCTAATAGCAAAGTAAGTTCACTTTTATCTCAATTAAATAACAATGTCTTATAGGGAATAACATTTACGTTATGTTACAGAGAAATTATAGAAGTATCTATTGCACCCAAATCACAAAAACTATCAGCTGCCGACCATGCACAGTTGACAGATTTGTTGCTAGCAAAAGACGTGGAACTTAAGAAAACATTAGAACTTGCTGAAGAACAAGCTAAGATTCAACAGAAGATGAATGAACTTAAAGCTGAAGTCGATAACAAGGTACATATACAATCTGTTTGAAATTATCGAGCAATGGCTACTCTTATTACAAAAATGAATATGAAACCACTAGCTGCAAAATTTATAGAAGCCGTAAAATTTAATTTACATTTCGACAGTGGTTAAGCAATATCGCGTAAGTACGCCACTATGGCGTTGCTTAAAAATTAACTTTTTCAGTTTTTACGTTAAGAAGGCAGGCGGGCAATGTTATTTCCATACAAACGTTCTGGACTGATCCTCCCGTCCCGTGATTTTGATCACTAAAGAAATGATTTTTCATACATAAAATATAAAGAAACTAGAAGCCCTCAAAAATGCCAAAAATAACTATTTTTATTTTATGGAAAAAAATCTTTAACATATATCTAATTTTTTAAGGAGGAAATCATCAAGAGCAAAATCTTGAATTATCCAACTTTTATACGAATTTTCAGAGTTCGCTACTGTTGCCCCTATTGCATGGTATTTGATAAAGTACAGCAGGAACAGTTTTTTCATGTACCTATTTCTCAAATGTCTCTTAGCTCACATCTGCTCTTCGCTCTTATTATTAGTGTTTAAACAGCACCGAAGTGGTATTAAAGAGATTTTGCTTTTCCACTGTTGATTTGAAGTCATAAATACTATCTGTTGTATAAATTAATTAGAGAATGTTGATTTTAGTTGTATTGTTATTTTATTTTATTTATAAATTTTTATTTTCTTGATAAGATTCAGTAAGTAATTAATTTTATAACAACCTTTGTAAATATTTCGAAAGTAAGCTAATTTAAATGTGTTTAAAATTTTAAGGACCAAGACATTCATCATTTACAAAGGCAGTTGAAAGATGCAGAACAAATACTTGCAACATCTTTGTATCAAGCTAGGCAGAAACTCGCATCTATTGTGAAATCCAGAAAGAGACCAGTTTCTTCAGAAGAGTTAATTAAATTTGCTCACAGGTAAGGATAATAATCAGTCTTGGAAAACTAAGCCCACTATAATAATGTACCAGATAATATTATCCTAAGATTAATTACTTATATTTGAGTATTATTTATAGAAAATCCATCAAGTCTTATGTTTTGTATTTTTACACTAACACTTTATTAATTTTAAACTCACCTTTTTTTGCTTTCCCCCAGAATAAGTGCTTCAAATGCTGTCAGTGCACCTCTGTCATGGCAGCCCGGTGATCCTCGACGACCATACCCAACTGATCTCGAAATGCGACTAGGGATGATAGGCCGTCTTAGTGACCTGCCTGTTAACAATGGACACACTCCATCCACACTCAACGAACTACATCGAATCACAACAGGCGGAGGTACAGTTTGTTTGTGTATTAATCATATTCATAAAGTTTATATTCTTTTCAACATTAAGCTTCAGGTATTTAATAAATCCCTAGCTTGTTGTCATTTCTCATACCTATTCATTTTCCTCAAGAGCTTGGGCACACTTTATTATGTCAGTCATATTAGTCATACATTTTTCTAATGTTTATAATTGATGACTTGAACTGACTGAGTCATTTGCACTCTATTACATCCAACATTATGAATTAAAATTCATTCCTTTATTTAAAGGGCTGAAGGAGTACAGAATGGATTTACATTCTGTGTTATTCTAAAGAATCTTATCCTTAAGAGATTGTCACTCTTATTACTTAAAAAAAGTCTAATGGAAGTCTGCTCCCCTAGGAAAAATCCCTGCCTCCCTATGAAAAATCTCTAGCTACGCCAATCAACATACTTAATAAAATACAGGAATAATGGTGATAAATTACACCATAAATTGGTGATTAGGTTATTATTCATTACTAGCGGCCGCCCGCGACTGTACGCGTGGAATTAGTTATTTGCACATACACATTTTGACCCCTGTTCACTGCTCGTTCCCTGTAGATGATAGCGTGATAATATGTAGCCTATATGTTGACCAGACTTCTTAATAATATTTGTGCCAAATTTGAAGTAAATCCATGCAGTACTTTTTGAGTTTATCCAGGACATACATACAAACCAAACACACAAAAATTCTAAAAGCTATATTTTTGACTTGGGTATCGAAGGTGGATCACACCCCAAGTATTCTTTTAAAAAAATATTCAATGTACAGTTTTGACTTTCCTACCATTTTATTATATGTATAGATGGTTCGTTACGACTTGTTTCAGTGCCAGCACCATCAACCAACCAGTTCACGTGGCATCCATCAGGAGAATTACACATGTCTGTGGGTGGAGGTAACTCCGTAGCCATCGACGGTCGCGGCAAGGATGCGCACACCCAAGAAGACGTCGAAGTCATGTCTACAGACTCCAGTTCGAGCTCGAGTAGCGATTCTCAATGAATAAGGACTAGTTTTTTAAAGTGTTAACAATAGACGATTTCATTCAGATCAGAACCGTTGTTAAGTGAGAAAGTGTAATATTGGGCAGCCATAGTGTAAACAAAAGTTATAAGTTAAAAAACTTGCATTTAACTATTTGTATGTGTACATTCAATTTCACATTATTATGATAACAGTCAAATATATTATGTATTCAGCCAGCACAAACCGTTGGGTATTACAAAAAGTAGGTAGGTAAACTGAAAAAAAAAGATCTGATAAAAAATCTTTATTCATGGTATTTCTTGCAGTACTCACGTACTTTCTTGTTATATCCCTCCTTAATATAAGAAAAATACTATAAGAATTCTGCCTATATACTGTACATACTTATGTATAAGTTCAATATAATTGTATTTTGCTAAGTTGCACTGAAATTACAGATAACTTCTCAAAACTAAAGTTATCAAGACTGATTACAGCTATCGATCGAAAAACACTACAGAAAACAATATTTAACTTTAAGAAATAAATCAACTTTAAGTGAGAGTTAAATATGTATTTGTTTTACTTTAGTGTGTAGAGAATATTTTCATTGAATGAGATTAGTTGAATCTTTTGTTAAATAGAATGCTACCTATCATAGTCCTATCCTATCCATATAAACCCAAAGTCGGTAGCAGGCAATGTGTAGAAAATAAATTGCCCACGTCCTGACGCTCCTTCGGCGTGTCGCCATGTACGACTCTATCTGAAGTGTGGCATAATCTAGCCGTCCACTCTCTTACTTTTCTACAAACTGATTGACTGTCGGCAGATAGTTATCTGCCAGATAACCTTATTTGTTATAGAAATGCGTGACGCATACCTCGCCTCCGGGTGAGGGACGATGTTATGTGGAACTCCTCCCCCTTAATCCCGCCTACCCAGTCGGCTAGCCCATGGGACTGGCTGAATTGGACGTTCGGTTAAAATATAAAGTAAAACTAGCCACTAAAACCTAACAGAGCTCCCTCGTCTGCCGGAATTGGTTTCCTGGGATCCAAAGTCACCGTTTACCCCCGGCAGACCCAGACAGGACCCGCTGGCCTAATTGCTAAAATTTTTGACATTTACAATGTGTTACGCACATTTTAAAAGAGTAAATTGCATTACATGCTTTTCAGGACTAGTATCTAAGTGGCGTTATAGTAAAACCGTCATAGATCAATATATAGCTCGATGATTATCACTTCTATCTGTCAACAACCATTAGCGAGTAGGTCTACTAGGCTTGCCAAAAGCGCGCCGTTGCGTTGCCTAAAGATTCTGGCGGCCTGTCTGATATGCACCTACATATATATGACCGTTCATGGTTTACGATATAGGCGTTTGAATCCTGCGACCGTTGGGCACATGGAGGTTAGAGATAAGGAGAACGATCACTGTAGAAAATAATGTCCCAGAAATATGGGCAAAATAAGAGAGGCACTGCGATCGCTAAGTTCTCTCAATAAAAGCGGGCTAATTTAAAATGGTCATGGGAGTAATGACCCCCCCCCCCTGGGCTGGGTCCATCTGTACCCACTTCACAATCTGTACCTACCCACTGTGACTTGATCACGACTATATGACCCCCCCTGGCGCCAAAGCTGGATCCGCCCTTGGAAATGACCAATGCCGCGAACAAAATTCAACTAACTTTGTCTAAGTGTACTCATAACCAGCTAACTTCACAGATACTACTTACCGACGGCAGCGCGCCTGGTGGCTGAAAAACGAACTATAAATTCTACAAATTTTCAGGGTCAGGCGGGCTAATGCTTTAGTAAGTAGCGATCATTCTCCTTCTCTCTAACCACCATGGATAGCGTCTCGTATCAATTGGTGATAAGACCCATTTCTTATTATATCGCTCGGCAGTGACTATCGGAATAGACCTTGTGCTGCATGGCAGCAGCAGTGGACTGTGCGAATGCAGAGTAGCGACTGCCATTATCAGTATGGTACCCTTAGGTAGTCAAATGGAAAAATGGATGTACCGCAGGTGCTGCTCCGCTCCACTAACGTGCTTGTGTACGATTGACTGGGCTCAGTGATAGGTGATACGCTTGCGATCTGTTTTCCGATTTGTTTCATAACATGAACCTTTAGCCTTTAGAAGGTAAGTATTATAAGTTGCTTAGCAATATTGACGTTGCCATGGTATCAAATATTTTTGTGTACGTGTGTCATTTTCTGTAACAAGCGTCGCTAAAACTTACGATATTCTAAATTCTTACACCTGATTCGAAATGGGCGAAAGAACTCCTGTGTCCGCCGAAGAAACTTTAGTTCGTTATGATAATCCCGTGTTAGTGACTAAACAACCAGAGAAAGCGGTAAGTGATCAATCTAAAATCTCAATTCCTAGAAGCTAAAATTCCGATTATTTTAATGCAAAATCTACAATAATTTGGTTTCAAAGGTATAGTTTTCTCCTATTTCTAGGTTTCCCCTGGTGTTGTCGCCGCTGCGCAACCGTGCATTCCCACCGAAGCTAAACGGGAGACTGAAGAAATATTGAACGCAATCTTACCTCCAAAAGAATGGGAAGAAGATGGACAGATATGGACACAGAAGGTTATAAAATAATCTTTCGTTTTAGCGTGCTCCATAAACAATAAAACCTTTGAAAGTCAGTCAGAATCAGATGTAAGTAAATTAGTGTCTGTATAAGACAGAAATAACTTAAGATTTTTCTTCAGATTTCTTCGACCCCTGCCACTCGACTAGACGTTATAAACCTTCAAGAGATGCTGGACACTCGTTTACAGCAACGGCAAGCGAGAGAGACTGGTATTTGTCCAGTACGCAGGCAACTATATACACAGTGTTTCGACGAGTTGATTCGTCAGGTACCTAATATAGGTATATTTAATCATGACCGATTTATTATGGGCATAATATTCGTACCAACTAAATAGACTAAAATGCATGTAATTTAAATTATTGGAAAAATGTAATCACTAACTTGATTC
This sequence comes from Chilo suppressalis, assembly GCA_902850365.2. Classification (NCBI taxonomy): domain Eukaryota; kingdom Metazoa; phylum Arthropoda; class Insecta; order Lepidoptera; family Crambidae; genus Chilo; species Chilo suppressalis. Next base: position 13,567,237 of record OU963906.1, on the reverse strand, counting down.
TTAGGTAACAATCAATTGCGGCGAAAGAGGACTGTTGCTGTTAAGAGTACGCGATGAAGCAAGAATAACTATGGAAGCATATCAAACTCTGTACTGTAGTTCAATTGCCTTTGGTATGAGAAAAGCCTTGCAGGTGATTCCAGTTACATTATAGAGAAATTATGGAATACAGGAAGGATTGATACACTCGAGCAATATGCCTGATATATTTGACAATTTATAAACGTACAAAACAAAAAATTCTGCAATCGATTTCGAAATTTAATCCCAAACTTAGGGCCGCCCCTATGTGCGAAGTGTAACTACTAACTTACTAAAGTGAAACGTGCAAATAACGTACCTATGCGCTTTCAGTTTGCGCGTCACTAGAATAGAAATATACAATTGATACGCAACTTGTAGCTTGTATGCAGGATTTTTTAAGTTGCATGTAATTTACACCTTGCATACAAGTAAGTTACATAATGGAATCCCGCCTTTAGGCCTAAACAAAAGACACCTCAATTACGCCATGCACGAAATGAAAAGATAAGAACCGTAATATCTTAGTTTAGCGTTTACTTTCCTTTACTGCCAAAATATTTTTGATAACTTTGAGTGCTTAGTTACCATTTGACAGTTATTCGCGAATATATAATTGATTCTCTTAACACATTACAAAGGAGATTGCTCAAATTGGCCCAAATGCACAAAAAAATACTGACATACACGGTAATTCTTGGCGTAATTTATAATTTAATTTACAGTCATTAGATTTCAACGGACACCTTTGGATAATATATTTACTTTAAAAAGGACTTTTAATTTTACCGGTTTGGAAAACATACGAATCATTTTTATTGGCTATGGGTGTAGTAACATTCAGCCAAAGACTGATCGAAGTTGTTTATATAACATAAAAACAAATCTATTTTGTAAAGATCGATAAAATATGTATATATTTTTTAATTACACTGTGGTATTAATATCCACAACTATATTATCATTTTCACTAGATGCAAATGTGCTCAGACAATTATTATAGATGGTAGGCGACATCATAAAGTCTATTGCCATACATTTTTCGCCAAACACCTCCATAAACACATTATAATCTGTAAATATGTTAGACTTCAAGGTATCTATCTATGGGCCTACGTTCCCTGACTATAAATTAATAAATAAATACAATTATAAGGTGTGATACACTAAAAATCTAAAATATGGTTATCTTAAAAACATAACAAAAATAATGAAGCTACTGAGTACCTTATTATAACCGGAAATGACACCTGATTTTAAAAGTTGCATTAACTTTAAAAACAGGCAACTATCTGTTAATCTACATGCTCTATATACCTTAATGTAATCCATAATTTCGGTACTTGGCTTGGTTTCCCTAGTTTACTATATAACTTATTTGTTTTTTATTATTTTAATAAGTTCAGTGTATATGGTTTATAGAAGTTCTCAGGGGTGTCCGTCAATAATATTCGTTTCTACAGTAATTTATATATAATTTCGCGTCTAGGAAACAATTTTTCATGATTTTTTTGGTCTTTAGGCCAAACATGTATGGAAGCTTAGCAATCTCCTTTATAAATTATGTTATTTCTATAATATTGACACACAATTACGGTTACAACAATAACATTATCTAATAGCGCATGTAAAATTAAATTGAAGTATCTTCGATAATTTTGATCAGTCTTCATACTTCGATTTTCATGAAGCTGACTGTATGTTTTCGGCGACAAGACTTTAAATTCTATAAAATCATCTGCAATAGGAAAATGATTGATAACATTTTTAACCTTTTGTTAGTCAGAACAAGGTAAATCCGACCTTATGGATCAAGTTGCTAAGTTGGAAGCAGAACGTTCATCTCTCGAGAAGCAGTGCATGGAGTTGAAACAAAAGACGGAGCAACTGGAACGCCGCGCGGCCGAGTTGCGAGCGGCCGAAGAGAAACGCCATCAAGAAGAGTTGCTGGCTTTGAAGAAGACTAATGCACAATTGAAGGTGAAATGCTCTGACATATTAGTTCAGGGCCCACTTAGGTTTAGTTTTAGTTGAATCGAGATTTAGCAAATTTACTGTAAATTTAGCAAACTTGGAAGTGTCTCGGTATCATTAGTTCATTAATTTACCAATATTGGTGCAAAAGGAGAAAGGGCCGTTTCTCACCACGCTGGCACCGTGCACATTGGTGGATGCTAAAGACTGCAGACGCAGCCGGTACCAACCTTCTAAAATGCAGAGGAACTCGAGATAATAAATTTTCGGTTGCCCGTCTGATCACCAGTAATCATGAATTCAATCTCGATATGCGTCAAATGTATGTATGGACGATTTTTAATTCGCATTCCGTACGTTGTGGCGCTGTTTAAATTTACATACAAAACTTCTTGATATTTGGAGAGCGTATCGAGATTGAATTCACGGTATAAAAAACGCCAACCATTGTGCCATCGAGCTCCTCTTATTCCGGTCATTGCGACGTAAGTAAAATAAATTTTGCAAGTAATGTCTTGGCACTGAACCTAACAATACTTTATCTTCTTTTAGGCGCAACTAGAGGGTATCATCGCTCCAAAGAAATAATCTCCTTTGATGATGAAGTTATACATAATATGTACTTTAATATTTATAAGATACTTTTGTTGCTCTTAGTAGATATAATAGAATTTAAATTGTGTTTTAATATTATAATATCAATAATTAAATATTACAAAGGACTTACTGTGTTTAACTCTATTGAAATCAAACTATTTTATTTATTTTATTAAAATATATATTAAACCATTTAATTGGGACAAACATACAATATTTTCATTAGTTTACAATCATACACTAAGAGCCTTAAAAAGGTATAAAGGACACACATAAAAACATTCTTTCATTCAATATAACTACCTCACGATACTTTAATTAAATATTATTCAAAACAGTTTACATTTTCATAGTCACAGCTGAAATATACATTTGATTGAGATTTAAAACTGTAGACAGGATATACAGACGCGAGAACAAAAAATAATTTACGGCCATTCCAGGTAAGAATATAATTTTTCTATTGTACAAACACATTACCGTATATATAATAAAATAATAAAAATAGAATGAGCCGGAATTACAATCGTAACAATAATTAAAATATAAAAACATTGCATAAAATCCATTTGAGAATTAAGGCACCACATACATAAAAGTAACTAAAATTAATAAAACATTAAATTAAAATACTAGAACACCAGTAAACACGAAAGAATACTGTACGAATTCAACATATTACATGTTAAATTTATTACATATAAAATAAGAAATATTATGATATAACAATAGTTCATTTATGTTTATAAACTATCAACTTTACATGGATGCGGAGCGACGTTGCTCTGTGATGCCATAATACGGATGCCAAACACTTAAAGGATGGGTGTGACTACTACATCTATCCATGGAATTATAATATCTCGTCAACATTTTCGATATGTCCATAAACTACTAAGCATGACCGCACACGTTCGATTTGCATTGTTTTCTAGTTATTCCGTAAGAGCATTACCGAATACGTAACACTCGCGTTCAAGTATAAAAAAATTGTCCTAATTCGAATAAAATAACTTGAAGGCTGATGCTATATTCAACGGATCTTTACTTGCCAAGATTCCGCTGTGGAAAAATTAGCTTAAGTACACGTTTTTGCGTCGATTATAAAAACAAATCGAATGTGTACAATCTTTGCCCATTATACAAACATGCCCCTTAAACTTTCTCTTAACAGGTACAGCATCATCATAATACAGTCAAACATTAAAACTTGCACGGAATGAAAAATAATTAAAATTAAATACGTAAAGTACTGTAAGAATATTGTTCTACATCAAAATAGACAACGATTACTTATAGTAAAAACCTAGAATCTCCGTCGAAAAATAAAGTATAAAAAATTGTGATCAATTTGAAATGCGTTCAAGTGCAGCTCGTTGGTGGATTTCTTCAAGTCTCTCTCTAAGTAACACAAGAAGTCGGTGGAATTCTAAAGTTATTATCACAGTTCATAATACAAAAAAGTAGATGGAAAACTCGTTCAATGAATGATACGTCGCTGTTCGTTTCGTTGAAGAAATCTACAATCGAGTTCGTTCGGTTCGTTAGCCAATGCGCTGTCATGGAGTTACTTTGTATTCGGTCCTATAGGACCAATGAGGAAAGGGGCGTTCCTTTTTAAGTATTGTATATTAAAAGGGGCGTTACCCTTTTAGTAATAATAAGTTTCCTATTTGGACGTAAGGAGTATTCCAGTTTGGGATGAACCGGTTTCGATGGAGATGAGCAAGTGAAGAGATCTGGTTTATTGTTGTTCCGTATAGGCGGTGAGTCTATCAGCAGGCCCTACAGGGATTGCAGTGACACGGCCGGCGCCTCCATCCAGTAAAGGATTGACGACTTGCACGATGTCAGGTTGCAGCGAATTGTCACCGCCTTCGACCTCACCGTCCCCTAAATTAATTCCCGCCTCTTCTAGATCCGGCGCGGTCTCGCTACTAGGACTAGTTGTCAATTCCAATGATATGATTCTCTCTTGCGTTGTCTCCACCTGTGGGGTTTTTAAAATTATGATCCTCATAATCGTTTCTAAGTTTCCTTTGCAAGAGATTTCGTATGAATACTAATGAATGATAATATGGCATTTCGATGACAAAGAATCAAATTAGCTTCATTGTTACCGATGAAAAATGTGGCGCTACAATCTCCTCAAATTATGTTTTATGCTACAGTGTATAAAAATTATGTAGGGGAGAGCGGGGCTGAAAGTGGCGTTTTTGACAAATTGCTAGATAAATCGTAGAAGACGAATGATAAGGTTAATTTTTAGGCTATCTTAGGGAAAATTTAATATTTTGTATTTTTAATAAGTCTTTATAGAAAATCATATTGGTAAAATCATGGGGTTGGTTGTGCCGTACATAATATTTACATGGATAAAAATAGATTTTAGAATTAAAAACCACAACATAAGATAGCTTTACTTTTATTTATAGTAAACCTTAACACCAAAAATGATTTCTTGAGACCAAAAAGTATGAATGAAAAAATATTTACCAATGTGGTATTAAAGGATCACCGCACACACTGCCACTAGGTCCAAGTATCTGGAGCAATTATAATAACCGCCGAGCATGCGCTAGATTTCCAAACAATAGACAAAATTCGAACATATAATTTATCTATTTCTGCTTTTTAGATATTTCCATCGCAACAACTTACCCCCGGCACTTTCAACCCCGCTCTCCCATACAAAAATTGGTGACGAAGCCATGTTTCGTTTAATACAATTTTTGTTGTATTTGTTCATTGAATGTATTAGCACCAAAATTATTATAGGTAGACCGCTTGACTGAGTCCTCACCTCTCACGGTCCTTGTTCTCCCCCCATAGAGATATAAGAATAGAGTGGGGAAGGCAGCACTAAAAGAGAAGGAAGATGAGAGACCGCTAGCTATCTCTCTATCTTGTGACGCATGGCATCCAATGGCATCACATCGAAGTAGTAAGATGCTTATGGTTGCCAATGCGCATGCGCGATTAGAGAGAGAAAGCTAGCGGTCTCACATCTTCTTTCTCTTTCTATTAGAGGGACACTTCCACTTGTAGTAGAGTCTATATCTCCCCTACTCTATTCTTATACCTCTATGCCTCCCTATGCCCCGCAGGCGAGGACTGAAATAAGCGGTCTACCTATAATTTATTGTACCGCTGTAATGAGCTCTAGCGCTAAAATGAACAAGTTTTCAAGTTATATCAATAAAATTGGTTAACATAAAATTATACGTAATAAGTATCATGAGTGATGAACACAATATAGTACAAAACAAACATGCAACTAAATTAGTTGGCTAATGTAAATGCGTTATTATTTTAGCTAAGCTGCAATAAAAGCCATATTTGTAATAACAATAAATATATTTAAGGCAACAAACCATTCAAGTGTTTTCGGTGTAGGTTCCCGTGTCTAGAATCCCGGTATCGTCTGACAAATGATAATATACAATATTTATATTAGCATGCCATGCAACACTCGTGTAACATATATTTTAAATATAAAAAAATATAATATCAATGCAGACGAGACAACATACTCATATACACAGAAATTGGAAAAGGTTCGATTCTGAACATAAAAAAGATATCGAACGACCAACAATTTTTTAACAAAATAATCTGTTATTTTTATATGTTCTTGAAATATAAATATCTAATTTTTTACTTATTTTACGATTAAAGTTACTTGTGCATTTTTGTATTCAGTATCGAACTCAAAAGACAAATATTGTTTTATCATTATAAAGCCCTGTAACCACATTAACATTTTCTAATAGGAGTTCATTTACAATCACTACGCTACTTAAAAAATGTGTTCCACGTTTGTGCATTTATCATTATAGTGCGCTGAAATAGGCCCCGCAATATTAATATCGAGTGTTTATACACGCCGTTTACGGATAAGTCCTTAACGTAAAGTCTTTGGAGTCGTGAGTCGTTTCCGATTTTTTGTGAAAAAGGTGGCAAGCAAGTATACGTCTACACTTGCAATACCAGGGAATTGTAATCAGTCTTAAGGAATGGATAGATCTTTGGCAACCTTACTTATTATATAAATAACGCGTCTATAGTGTTATTTATATGCATTTTTGTGAACTGTTCTATCAATGGACAAGAAATCTGCAATTTTTTTCCACTAGGGGCGCTGTAATCGCTTGACCCAAAACTTCTATCAAATACATACCTATTAGCTTATATTAATTTTAAAGCTTTTTATTAAACAAATTACAAATGCCGCGTTGTGCAATTCCTGGTAGTTGTGAGAAAACTGCATATATCCCGACAAAAATATAATTTTATGTTGCTTTGAAAAGGGGGGTAAAACTAAGCTTCTGTTTACACCATGGTATGTATCTGGGTCTGGTAATTGCATCTCGATGTCTTCATTTTGATCAGAAAAAAATGCACCAAAATTAAAATTGCGGTCATATGTCTCAAGTCTGTAAAAGAACCCAATGTTATACTTCCCATTTTAGCCAGAGGTAACCTAACTCCATGTGATGTATGACTGATGCAAAATTAAGATAGATACACTTTTTAACACTTATTTAATATTTTTAACAACAAAAAAAAACACGTTTAAAATTTGACAGCTGCAATATTCGGCTGTGGTTTGGGTCAAGCGTTTGCAGCGCCACCTATGTCGAGCTTTGCGTATACTTCTCCATTCGATTGCCTTACATGTGTCAAAATCATTTATCGTCAAACAGTCGTCAAGTCGTACGCGTCTAAATTGCACTTAAAAAGCTAAGCGTTCTCTTCAAATTATACAAAATTAATAAAATAAAAAAAACAGACGGCAATTGCTTGTGTACAGCGAGTCGGCATTACTAATAGCTCAATGTACAGTGCGTAGACGGAGTACCTCTTTCTCAATGACTTTTTCAATGTATTCGACAGTCCGCACTTTAGTCTCGCCGGTTGCCGGGCACACATATTCTTCGGTTCGCAGCGTTATTCGCTCGTCTAACAATTTCTCCTTCTCCTTCACGGCCAATATAGGCCCCGGTTTTGTACGCAACGCGATACGTGGTAGAGGCCATTTCTATAATTTGTAAAGCCAATGACATTCACAACCCATTATGGACGGACAAATGCCAAGCGACATGGATGGACCCTTAGACACAATATTAGGATTTAGTGTACACAATGCATGTTTTATGAAAATAAAAATGAGAAATGTTGCTATAACTAAATTGAAGGTATCTCGTGTTACAGAACAAAAAAACTGAACAGAAACACAATTAGGAAGTATGTTTAGGTAATAAGCTATTGATGAAACACCAACTAATTAGCGTTAATGATCATTCTGTGTTAACTGTTACAAACAAACGATAATTATTTTATTAGAGCATGAGACATCATTCATTGAAGAGAGTTGAAATAAATTGTTAGTTTTATATCAAATGCTTATTTACTTGAAAACAAAGTACAACATGTATGCAAGAGTAAATTTATTCAAACACTTTCTAATTCCCATAACTTTTAAAATGGATTTGGTTAGTTGACTTTGTTATGTAATTTATTCCAACTCTAAAATTATTTGATACTTAGTAATTTTAATCGGACAACATTCATGATTCAAATGGTTCTATATTTGGTAGTGTATTTACCTCGGACGGAGATTTCTCCCTCGACGGGATTTCACCTATGATTTCTTTCGCTGGACCCACCAGGTTTTTTATGGCTTTCTGTGACTCTATTGCCTCCTGTAATAGATGAAATATACATTTGACTAATACCTTATTATTATTATGAAGAGGTAAAGTATGTTGATCTGGAAATTTTATTAGGTTGAACTCTAGAAGTACAAGTACTGAACCGATTTTTTAAATTCTTTCACCAGTTGAACGCTACATTATTCCTTATTAAGAAGTTTGCAAAGCGTTAGAATAAATTACACCAATCCAAGGTCGAGTCGCTTCATGTATTTCTGTTCACACAAATTATAAGTGTCTGAACTTCGCAGCTCAGGAGTATGCCATGAAGATTTAACATCTCACGCTTTCTAAAAAGTACACACTTTCGTGCTTCGGTATCTAAAAAAGGCTAATTTTAAAGACCACTACATCGTAGATCCCATCCCTAGTTCTTGACCTGGATGGAGTTTGACAGCAAACCCTTAAAAAGTGAAAAGTCTATGTCTTGAAAACGGGGTACTGTTTTCTAAAGAGTGCCGGTTTCTATGCTTCAGCAGAGTTTTTTTTAAGTCTATAAAGCCCCTCCAAGCGGCCCGTCGTGCGTCACAAGTAATTGCGATTAACGTTAAGTAAATAAAACAGTGACGTGAAGAATTAAAATTCCTTTAAAGAAAGAGCTCTTTGGCATGCGAAGTAGATAAACTTGCATCATCTATTTCCATCTATGTCTATTATCTCATTAATTTGATTTTTAATTAATAAGACAGATTACCTGTTCCAACTATGTCTGTTATCTCATTAATTTTACATTAGACAGATTACCTGTTCCAAAGATCGTAGCCTCGCTGCGTCTTCGCCTTCGGAACCTTCACGCCACCGAATATTTAAGTTTACATTAAAATAGCTCTTATTTCATTTAGATACGACTGGTTACCTGTTTCAAGGATCGTAGCCCGGTGGTCCTCCAAGCGGCCCGTCCTGCGGCCTTAGTCGCCGCGTCTTCGAACCTTCATGCTGTCTCTGAGGCTTCGCTGATGGAATGGCCCTACTTGCCGCGAATGTTTAAGTTTACACAATAATAGCTCTTATTGCATTCAGATAAGGCAGGTTACCTCAGTGGCGTAGCATAGGTCACTAGCACCCGGTGCGGATTCCAAATTTGCCGCCCTCTTATTTTTGCAATCCATTATAAAAAAATTGAGGCATGGTAAAAAGAGTACTTTTATTGAATAACACTAACCTAAGAGTGAAATTAACATTTTTTGACATAGAGTAGAAGGTAGACTATCACAATATCACTTAGAAAAATTACAGAGAAAACGTAATACAATAATTCCTAAATAATAGTTATTGAGAAACCTTGCGCTTGCATCACGCATGCATAGGTACCTGGGTATTTGGTAACAACAACAAAAAAATGACGAAAAAAAAAACTGAAAGAAATTAACTTTTTTTTATATTTTAATTTTTTTTCTCTATTTGCCCCCTCCGCAGCGCCGCCCCCGGCAAAGTGCCGCCCGGTGCGGACCGCAACCCCCCGCCCCCCCCCATGCTACGCCACTGGGTTACCTGTTCCAAGGATCGTAGCCTGGCGGCCCTCCAAGCGGCCCGTCGAGCGGCCTTAGTCGCCGCGTCTTCGATCCTTCATGCTGTCTCTGAGACTTCGCTAATGGAACGGTCCTACTCGCCGCGAATGTTTAAGTTTACAATATAATAGCTCTTATTGCATTCAGATAAGGCAGGTTACCTGTTCCAAACATCGTAGCCTGGTGGCCCTCCAAGCGGCCCGTCGAGCGGCCTTAGTCTTTGCGTCTTCGCCTTCGGAATCTTCACGCCGTCTCTGAGACTTTGCTGATGGAACGGCCCTAGTCGCACGAATGTTTAAGTTTACACAATAATAGCTCTTGTTGCATTCAGATAAGGCAGGTTACCTGTTCCAAGGATCGTAGCCTTGCGGCCCTCCAAGCGGCGCGTCGCGCGGCCTTAGTCGCAGCGTCTTCGCCTTCGGAACCTTCGCGCCTTTCGCGCCGTCTCTGAGACTTCGCTGATGGACTCACGCCACCCAATGACACACTGTTAACACAAGTAACGTAGGTATAATAGCGTCGAACATCTTGAGTAATGCCGACACTTTAAATGGCTATTCGTATTTGTTATTTGTAAACTTGACAACAGTCTTTGCTTTTTACTTCCTATAGAGTACGATAAGGACAACCTGCTGTCGAAATGACAAATAGCCAAGTGTTGGCATAAAACCACTGACTCCAAATCGGACAATGTCGGCTTCCCAGAACTGACTCGCACTGTTTACATAGTAGTTGAAGTCGGCGCGGCGCTGTACTGTTTTTAAATCAGTTTAAAATATGCCAGTATCGAATCAGCACTGACTTGGCTCAAATTCGGAGTCAGTGACCACCCCGTGCACATCTACAATTACGTTTACTGCGCCGCGACTTGCGCTAGTGTAACAGCTGCCATTTATGTTGGCATCATAATCTATTCGCTATTACCGAAAAACGACTAACGTGTCTTAAAGGTTCGACAATGAAGGCAAAATTAGGAACGTTGCCAACAATAAATACTGTTTGTTACATTATATAAGACATCCTTTCATCGTCATCGTGAAATTGCAAATACTGTTAGATTATATTATACCTCTAGTAATTATAAATTGATTGCATAGTAAATAGGTCGCTGGTGCACATAGTATAGCTACTCCCTTCGGTGTTGCTCTATGATTGTAAACCGTAACTCCTATACGAACTGCGTTAAAAAGTGGTTCCAAACAAACTGCGACCAGGTGGGCGGGGTGAAAAAACTGCGATCAACACTCCATCATGGGATTGATTGGTATTTCCTTTTAACATTATCTTACCCAATGAATAAATAGCCGAATTCATGTGCCGATATTGGATTTGTCAGAGTATTTTGTTTTCTCTGTGTTCATGTCGCGTTAGTATTGACGTTTAGTGGTTTGAGTTTGGAACCATGTTTTAGCGGCCTTTGTTAGCGAGTTATGCTTCTATATTATTTCTAATTCATTGAATTTAACGCATAATTTGTCATATCATTATTTTAAGGTAGGTACATTATTAATTATTATTAATTCACACGGTCGAGTACTGACCGCATCTTTAAATATTTATTGAAATTGGTGAAATTGTCAATGGTATGTCAAATTGATAAAAAAAAACGAGCGAGCCTTACAGTAGTCGCGTATGATTTGTAACATTTGAAACCTCACCTTCGATTAGTAAAAAAAAGCAATAAAACCTACTACAAAAGGAATAAGGCATTTGAAAATTGTTCTAAAATCAAATCAAATCAAATAACGCGCGCTTCCCAAACTTCCTGTTACACACTTCCATCCCACTTCACGTAATCACTCCCACAAATTGCACGAAAGCGAGAGGAAAGATGTGACACATCAAAAGTAAAATAAGATATATACCTGTGGCCGTTTTCATACGGCTCGTCGTCGGAATGCGAGCTATCGCAGCTCTGGTGGTCCCCCGCGGGAGACCACGAGCGGAGCTCCGACGGCGACATGCTGGCCATCTTCCTCTCCTCTTCCTGCTTCAATTTCTCCACCTCATCCGCTGACAGGAATGTGAATACGCGTTCTGGACAAATTTCACGTGTATTTCTTTTATAAATCCCGTATAGAAGAGATTGGACATAGCGGATTTTCAGCGCGAATTGGAGTGCCCGTCTGACGAAGTAACCTCCACCTTACAGAAGACCATTACATTTTGGTGGTGTTGTGTTTCTGTCGATGAGTAAGGTTCCAGGGATACACGGGGTAGGTAGAAATCAGAGAGCCCGTTTGGGGAAGAAACCAAAATCACTGCAGTCGTTTGTTAATAGTTAACAAAGGCAAACTTTGTTATTCTGAATAGAGAAATTAGACCAGCAAACTGAGACTGGTTAGAGCTTGGTGAGCATTTATTAAATATCACGCAGATATACGCATCTTTAAGGTTGATCAATGATTTCACGGATTGGGTTTTTTATGGGTGGATATAACTTTGATGCATTATTTCCGAGTAACAACTGAGCTTCCTAATGACTATTATAAATAGTTGTGTAGCTTTTGGGGTGATATTGATACTAAATGTAACTATTTATCATTTATGTATCTCGATTTTAAACTTTTGTTGTCGTACCAACCCTATAAGAGATATGGAGTAAAGTAATAATAAAAATAGTAAAAAAATATCTATACCTGGCTTAGGCGATGGTTTGTGGCTTTCTTCCATTGCATTTTCGAAAAATTTCTTTTTATCGCTGACAGAGGCTTTCACAAAATTGCCTGAATGAGGCGGGGAAGCCTGGGAATCACAATAGAAAATCAATACTATGTACAAAGTGATACAGATAAAAAGTGTTATAAGTACAATGTGATTATGAGTTTAAAAAAAGCCTATGATATTTACAAGCGTGAAAATCCCCTCAAGACTCAACAACCATGCAGCCCAAGTTATTAATCATCAGCTATATTAAAATAAATAAAGTAAATGCAATTTTAATGAAGTTAGTTCAAAACATGCAAAATATAATATAACTGCAAGTTAATAACAATAAAAAAATAAGTAACGTATAAATGGGGTATGGTGGGGATGACTATTGCATATTGTTTATGTGTTTTGTCAGTAATCGGGTTGGGTTGTCGACGAACACAATCAAAGAAGCTTGTGAGGTTTATGCCGTTACATTGATGATTACCTCGCCGATGGCGAAGGATTTGATTTGGCTGCTCCATGCGGGTTTCAGGGTGGGTGCGGGTGAGGAACTGCCTTCCCTCGCGAGTTCCGAACCGTCCGAAAAATTATCACTATCGGGCGCAGTCGTCACTTCACCGAAACGAACTCTTCTTTCTATTGATTGTACACTTTTTTTTGCCATATCACTGACATAAGTAGGTAGGGTTTGGGTAACATTGGCGTTTATGTCTTTGCCTGAACTGATGTTAGGAGAGATTTGTGATTTAAATCCATTGTTGTTTTGATTCGTATTAATTGGGACTGTACACGTGTATGGATTGAAAGTTCCCGCAACCGTAGTGAGGGACGGATAAGGGTTAATGGGGGGATACGTCGAAGAATGAACCATACCAGGTGATAGATTTCTTACTCTCAAGTCACGCAATGAAGTCTGAAAATTGTCTTCATAGTAAGTTCTATCTGGATGTAAATAACACGGGGAGTGGGGGACGTGTGAAACGATGGGAAGAGATTTATATTGAACATGTAAAAGTTCGGGAGCATCTGGTTCCCCGCCGGGGCTTGCTGAAAGTTGTTTATAATATTGATCACATTTACAGGCTGGATATTCAGACATCCGGACTGCTTGATATGAAGGCACTTCAGAAATTATTGCCGATCGGAAATTATCGATTTTCAACGGTTGCGAGACAGACGGAAAGGCTTTGTAATTTATAGGCGGGGGGACCTCGGCATCGGGGCTGTTCGTCGTAGTCGAAGACTGTATGGAAGTGTCCGCGACTTCCGGCTCGGGAAGAATAATTCTCTCAGGAATGATGGTGATGGGCGGTGGTACATTCAGTTCCCTGCGCAATGGAACGTCACTTACGTTCGTATCGAACGAAGGCGGTGGGGGTATGATGAGGTCGTCTGGTAGGACGAGGTTCGCTCTGGGAACGGGTTTCGAAGTTTCCACGTCCGCACTCAGCAGTCGGTTTCGTATTAGTAAAGAGCTAACTCCCTCGCATGCATCGTTAGTGTCGACGGTATGCCCGTTCGCGTCGTCACGCGCATCATGCACGGGCGGGGAGGGTGTGGTTCGTTCGTTCGTCGAGGAATGTTCGTAATCCGGTTCCGGTGTGAAACTAACTCGCTTCGTGTGTGGTTTTCGGGGCACTTGTGGTTTCGGTTTGGGCGGAGGCGGAGGCGGCGGATGTGAAGGGCGGCCACTGGGCGTCGCCGGGGGCGGGGGCGTCTTCACCTTCTGTTCCGTGAATACTGCGAGCGGCGAGGGGGGCGCCGCTTGCGAACTAGACGACTAACCAAACCAATACAATGTATATACTATACTCACGCAACACATTACCTACTTTATTTAGCTAATAGCTGTCGAATATAACAAGTGCGAGATACAAATGTATTTATATGGTTGTTGTTCTTGTGATTAACCCTGCATTTATCTCGCACTTGACATAAGCTACTTGCACGAAAACATACCTTTCTCTTTCTTTTTTTATGTTAATTAGGTTGAAATAAACATGTTCACACAAGGGCCGAAGAAAAATAAATCTTCCAAAATAAATGTCCCGAAATTGAAAGAATTGCTTTTTTTCTGAAACATCTTGTATTTAAATGCAACACTAAAACATAACGTCAATAATACTTTCGTACCATAAAATTAATAGTCATGGATACAGACAATAATTTTATCAACTTTAAAACAATTGGCAGTCAAGTATAGATTTGGCCAATTTTTACAACTTACGTATATATATTGAAAATACATTTTTTTCATTACATTAACACAAATTTTTGCTAAATATATGTTTTGATGTATAATGTACCTTTTTAAGTACTGATAAAACAATTTGATATGTCAAAAGTTTAAAATATAAATAAAATTATAAATTCATTAAAATAAAAATAAATGCATTGTTAACGCGAATCAATAAATACATTAAAGACATTTACTTACACATTGTTTCAGGATATATATTATAAACAATGATAAGCCATTTGGTAAATAGTAATAAACACAGATTTAAAGATAAGTACATGATTAATTGTTATAAAAATTTGGTCTCTGTATGTAAAGATTACAAACATTTGATTTAAGGATATTCGGAATAATTGGGCTATATTATGTATAAGGACTAAGTATAGGCAGTGTTTACTATATCTGTATTGGTCAACTGGAAGTACAAATTTATGAGTTATATAATAACATTCAGACTATTCATTGGAGTGTGTAGGAAACCTGTTCCTTTTGGGAAATATACACAAATGTTATATTGGGTAAAGCCAACATGAAAATATGATTATTATAACAACGAGATTAACAGGACAGATTCAAATATAAGTTGATTGTATAAAGGTTAATACGACGATTATGAAAATACATGAAGGTAACATTTAGAACACTAGAACAAAGACAAATGTGAACGAATGAACTGCAGCTAAAGGAATATTATGATATGTTTTATTAACAAAATACCTTTGCTTTGTATTGAGATGAACAAGCGTTGACTGATAAATCAATTTAATCGTCATGTAGAAATAAACCTATATAACATAATACTTAGATAAATAGAACCTTATTTCCATGCACACAATGGAACTGAGCTCAACTAGCAACAACGTTGAATTAAGATTTATATGACACAAGCATTCAGTTTAGAAGATCACAGTTCAACTGTCAAATTTATTCCATTAATTCAGTATAAATACTAAAGTACAGTTAATAATATTTCACATTTCCGCACACACTACTGTATAAAAAATCCCGAATAAAGCGAGTACATTCTAATTTTATAAAATAATTGACCTTAAAGGTAAATTACCGAAAATATTCCAAGTATTTGTTTCTTAGGTTTTCACGCACATCACTCATTAAATAAAACTAGTTTTTACGGTTTAATGCACGAAACTTTATTTATTTATTGACGTTACAAGTTTGATTCTGACGACGTAGCCTGTAAAGGGTACGAAACGTCAATAAATAAATAAAGTTTCGTGCATTAAACCGTAAAAACTAGTTTTATATTCCAAGTAGCAAAAATTGCGGAATATCAATTATCTTGTAAAATTAAACTGTACAGACTCTATAATATGTTTGAATGTTTTTACTGAATAAGTACAGTTTATGAATTGAAGTTCACATGTTACTATTTTCAGCAATTATATTTTTTTTAAATATAATTAGTCATAAGACTTAAAGGGACACTAGATAATTTTATTTACAAACATGAAGCTACAATGTATAATTTTTAAATGAAATAATATTTTTTTAAAGAATTCAAATACTAACTGTTGTCCTGTTTTTCCGACTGGTATCTATTGTTTATAATCTAATTATGTATTTAATACAAAAGTTAGATATTGTAGCTCCACTGCTCCATGTTACAAAATCACCAACGTAGTCAGTAGACGTATTCACGTAAACTCATTATTAATCAAACATTAATTACACATTTAATTTACATTTACATTTTGGACAGAACGCATAATTGATGTACTATGTGTTTCCCTCCTTTTCCTCTGGGTTTGCACTCTGCAATGGAGGTAATATGCTCAATCAATATATTTGCTGATCCACCAGATCATCTGCTTCCATAATCGGTATGCTAACACATGACGACATTGATCTAAGCTACTATAAATCAAAATAACGAAAAGTTACAGTTTAGCTAACCTCGATAAGAAGTACATCTATAACATTTGAATAACCAGATGTAATTTTTAAACAGATAAGAACTAAAGAAGGGTACATGCAAATTGTTCCTAATCCACTTAATACAACTATAGAACAAAATATCCTTCAAAAATACACCTAAACAGAAATTCGTTCGAAATCAAGGTTTCCCTCAAGTGCCACTCTCCCGGCGAATAATAAACCCTCTACATAATAATAATAAAGGCTATAATGTAAAATATACTAAACATTTATTTTGGAAGATAGTGTTAATACGATATACTTATAATAATGTATAAAAAAGAACATTTAAGTAATATTTTCATGCAAGCTATATTTATAACTACAATACAAATATACAGAGTGCATGCCGTCGAAGTATGTTTTCGACCGTAAGAACAACCGTGCAAAAAATTATATTGCAGAGTTATCCATCATTATGTAAGTCCATAAATAATACAAAGCTATTTTTCATGCTGAAAACGAAATAATTCAAATATTTATAAAGCTTTAGAGTTTAAAGTTCCCAATCCAAGTTTGAGACAAATAAACTTTTGTAACACATGCACAATGGATAAAAATTAATTTAAAAAAAACATACATTTAGAATGCCTAGTCTCACTTACAACTTAGAACAATTTAAGCAGTAATTTAAAATAATAGCATAATATTATATACTTTAAAGATGAGATTGCTTTTAAATCAAATTCGTTTTCAACGTAGCACTTCCTTATTGATATTTCCTAAACTTTGTTGAGCGATAGAAAGAAAATAGCATAGAATCTATTAGACTTAGATGAATGTTGAAAAGATGGGAGTATTTTTTAACGATGAGATGAATACTACAATTCTCGTTTACTTAGAAAGCTTGTTTGATTGGAGTAATATCTAGCAAAGACTAGGCTTAGTTTGTAAGGGTTGTGTGACTGTATGATATGTTACCTGAGGTTGGAGTGTGTGTTTAGACATGACGACTGTGGTCGTCTTGTGCTGGGGCTCGGGCGACGTGGGCGGAACCGGTTCAAGAGCCATGCTTTCGACGGCGTGGACTATGTCTAACACCTGCGATTTATATCCATACAAATTATAATAATAAAAATAATAAATTCTTTATTGGATAAATATCAGAATGCAAAAAAGAAGAGACCCTGACTCCTAAAAATATAAGATTAAGCTGTGTATCAGGAGCCAATATCTTCCAATAAAATACATATTTACATGGTAATTTCAGAAGCGTATAAGGCAATGTTTAGTGTTTTAAAATAAGAAAGTTATTAGACATATAGACAGTGAAATAATACTACCTTTTGGTAGTAATTGAGTTTCTATCAGTAACTCCACGTGGTAGGATCTAACAACGCGTGAATAACACTTTTGTATCGCAAGCGCTATAAGGCTACGGTGGTCGCTAACCAAGTGCTTGTGTGCCACCTATTTTTTTATTTAATACAAAGCTATTAACGTTTTAAATTTTAAAATATCCGTTCCAGTTCGCCTTACCTTTTCTGGAGTAGACTTCTCCCTAACTTCGGCGACTTGTTTCTCATGTTCAAACTCAACCAAATCCTGTTGGAACGGTTGCTCCTGCAAAGTTAAACATTCGTTATAATAATTTGTTAGGGAAATCATTCTTCCTGGGAATAAAGTATATAGTTTTAATGTTTAAACTGTGCAGTAAATTCAATAATAATAATTTTTTACCTGTTGATGATGATGCAACGGCTCATCTCGGTCCAGGCTCGACGTTGAGTGAGACAGAGAGCCGCCAGTGTCCGCCGTCCCGCTCTCACTACCGGTCTGTCCAAACATTCGCTATGTCTATCTCTTTCTAGCCAGCGCTACTTCAAATACACATCGCTTTGTGCAAAGTACATTTGTAAGCGTGCTAGTTAGAAAACTTAAATGTGAGTAATTTAAAGTGTCTTAAGAAATATGAAGCTTTTTAATGAAAGCAACAGTTTGCATTTAGTTTGTAAAGATATTTGTATAGTAATGATAGTAAAAAAAGTTAAAAAAAAACATGAATTCTTGAAAGCATGCAAAAAATTTCCAAGAACTAAAGCATCACAGTTGATTTAAAAAAAAACGTAGAAGTAATTTTTACAAAAATATCAAAAAATATTGCGAATTTTATGTTTACTTAAAACAACATAATTTGGTTGGTACCAAGGATGGTATAGTTAATATTAACAAAAGAATCAAAATTGTTTATAAATAAAAAATTGAATCCATGCCGGAGTGCTTGCAATTTAGTTCTTATTTCCAGTACTTACGGTATATTTCTCGGGGCGCGTGTACCCGTGGCAAACAATTAGGTGCAGTGGTGCATTAGTGGCTTGACGCAGCGCATTCACGGCTTCATTGTGCGTCGCGCCTAATAGCGATACTCCGTTTACTTCTAGCAGACGCATTCCGACCTATGATATTGAAATACCTTATGACGTAATTCAGTAAAGTTCACACCAAACACAAAGTCATAAAAAAAAGAGTTTATACTTAAACAACAGAGAAGATAAATAAATAAGTATATATAATAAATACTAGGTAAGTAATTGTGTCTCAGATTCGAAACTAGGATATTTGAGAAATTATTGTTTGATTATGTGATGAATTTAATTATGATAGTTATCTTGATCATTTTTCTTTGTATGAAGAATTATTTAATAGTAAATCATAAATCAGATTAATATTTGAGCCACTATATTTTATAACTAAATTGGTAAATATCGGGTATACTTGCCAATTTCGTTATAAACAATCTGGTTCTGGTCTCGGTAAACAGAAGTTTATTCAAAGCTACCTCAACTACGAGGCCACGTTTGATATTGGTTAGTCTAATCTGTTGTCAATTTTAATGCACCTAACCACCCCACCCAAGGTTGAATATTGGACAGTAAATAGACATTTAAAAACTACTTTATCTACTATTTCGACCGAATACATTGCTATGAACATCATAGAGCAACATGAATACTGAACACTATATATATCTGTACCCCTAGCACGAACCATTACCGAATTCGAATAGTTTGCAAACCGAAATGTCAATGTCAAATTTTGTATGGAAACTTGAACAGCAGCGGCACAAAGTACGTAACGAGAACTAAAACTCAGTACACATTTGACAATGGCATTTCGGACTCGCAAACTATTCGAATTCGATATTGGTTCGTGCTAAGGTACTGACATTTCTTTCAATTAAAATGCCTCCAATCATATACGTTAAAAAAGGCACAATACCTTTAGCCTGCCGTCTCTCCTGGCTGCACCACCGCTGTTGATTTTCGATATGAAGACTCCTTCGTCGTTGGGATCGTTGGGATTGCCTCGTTGGCCGTTTAAGCCACCCTTTATGTGCATACCCAGTTTTTCGCCTTCTTGTTTTACTATAGTTAGATCCTGTTAAACAAAACATCGTTTAAAACTAACTCGGACGTCGCTGAAGAAAACCAACATTTTCTAAAAATAAATACTTTACGAGTTTTACTTTTCAATTCATTATACACCACTGGAGCCAAACAAATCACTATGTTTACTGTACTGATGCAACGGTAACATGCAAAGCCAGCCATGCACTCGAATACTCTCATTTCTAATGATACACAGCCACAGACTGACACAAAAAAAACGACGGGTTGCACTCCGGGAGTGCCGGCAGAAGTGAAAACTTGAATATTAACGTTGTGCATTTTTGATATTTTGGAATGGTAAGGGAATAATTTTGCACGAATTGCTTTAATTATCAGTATTATCATTTATGTGGTAGAATACAATATTTATTTATTGCGCTATCGTACACAAACATGGCCATTTATATTTCATTAAAAAGTTTATCATTTAAGCGCACCTAGCGGCATCTATTGTAAAAAAATGCATTTTCTTCGCAATAAAGCTGCCATCTGGACGTCCTAGATAGAGACTTATTATTATAATACGATAAAATGAAATATTACTATGTTTCGTCCAAAATATTGAAAGTTGTTGACTTGCCTTTCCAATTTTATTGTTTTTGTCTTACGAATTTTCGATTAGGTCACGTGTCCTGAGTCACGTGTTCTTACCCATACAAAAAAGTGTACAACGTCGCTAAAGAAGTTTTCACTTCAATAATTTACTTAATGAAACTGACATTATTTCGTTATAAAATACTCTAAGTGTAGCTGTCCAAGTGAAAGCTACAAAAGGCCTAAAAAAGCGATACAAATCAAACAAAATCTTTAGGTTCCATCGAGTGATCTACGGAATAGAAAAAAAGCATCTTTACGAAATAAACATTCAGGATATGACGATAGCGAATCACACGTATTGTTTGGATGGGGTGTTCGACATATATCTGGTAAAGTAACACACATAGGTTCGAGTTCGGCGGGACGTTTTCACTTACAGTTCCGTATATAATCTCAACTTGAATGAGACCCTGAATGTGTGTCAGGTTGGCCGTGGTGCGCACGTGTGGAACAAAATAATGTTTCGTGTATAGTAATAGTATAAACCCTCCTATGATATGAGTGACCGCCTTATTTAAAAACGTAGACTAAAGTTAAACCTGGACTAAAACTGATGCTGTCACTTTTGTTTGCTAAAAAGAACACAAAGACAACATTAGGTTTAAACCAGGACTAACTTTTGTAGGCGTTTTGGAATAAGGCGCCGAGTGTTTTAATAATGGATTTTTTTGTATTATTATCATTATTTATAAGACACGTACTGCACAAAGCGACACTGTTCGCAGCATAGACAGTCTAGTAGCTCTTTTCGGCAGCTGATTATAATGTGCATTAAGCGTTACGTCTCATTAATATCTGTACCGCCAAATCACTACTCAAAGCGATAATTTAAATACTACTGCGAATCACACGATGCCCTGAAATTCTCGTCAACATTTAACTCACAACCCGCATTACTTGCATACATGCAGAAAAATAAGTAGTTTGCGTTGTGGCACACACATAAGTACAGATCATGTTTCAAATCACCACAAAATAAACCCAACTTTGCGTATTTTCCGACATTCCTTGATGAGCTAAATACATGATGTAGTGCACTTAAGATATGGTATTTTGAAAAGTCATATTTATGAAGTTATTTAAATATATGAACTTTTATTTAACTATAAATCTTTCAAAATACAAATACAGAGAAATATTTACAAATTAAAATGTAGTAAAAAGCAATCTTTAATTTTAATATTAGTTTACTTATCATTTAAATCCGTAGAATCGCAAACATATTTCTTTGATTCTATATTTCTTTTAAATTTAATGTTACTTCGGTACTGTTACAATAGAACCTCATCCCTTCAATTCAGTTATGCAAAAATAATAGCATGGTGATTAATCAGACAGACAAATAGACGGTTCTTTACCCCAAATGCAATGTTTTATCAGACAGACGTTTTAGAAACGGTTCTAGTTGGTAAAACCTTTAACGTGTGCAATAATTACTAATGTTTAAGTTCCACACTGACCTGGTATCCCTGCGGCAGAGGATCGTGTCGGACGGTGAGTGATAAAGTAGGTCCGGGCTGCAGTAACAATTGGACGGCTTCTCGGTGCGTGACACCGGTCAGTTCGTTGCCGTTCACTTTGATTATGCGGTCGCCCATACGCAACTTGCCCGAACGAGCGGCCACGCCACCAGGGACCACCTAGTCAATACCCATTTAGTTTTATTATAATCATAAAATATAAATAAGGACGCGTAAAGGTGTTTGTATTGATTCGGTAACGTGCGTATGATTTCTAGTGTTGCAGTCCTTGCATATGATTATAAACTTATTATGAAATCAAATGAATAATAATAAAGTAGCAGATATTTAATAATCAGTAATCTTCAATACAAAACCACTATGTATAATGTAAATAAATTAAAGATATTTTTATTCAAATCAGAAGGTTAAAACTAATCGTTTGAAATTCAATTCAATTCAAGTATTTCTTTTTTAATTAATTTCAACTGTGTAATTTTATTTATAGATTAATATTCTTTTTAAAACTATATAAGTCACTTACATGCGAAACAAATATTCCCGGTTCTTTTCCGCCAAATGGAATGCAAGAGTGATCAGTTCCTCCAATGATACTGAAGCCTAGGGATCCGCCATCTTTGACTAACGTTACGTCCTGTAACAAGGAAAATTGCAATCAAAGTCAATAAAAATAAGATGTTAGTTTCAAAGGAAGCAAATACTTATACAATTTGTATACTACACACAGAAATTCAACGGATAGTAGCTCAATATCCGCGAAATTCCGCTATTTAAGATGTTTTTCGACCGAGTACTGAAATGGCTCCCAATTTTAATTAAATCTTTGACTAAACACTTTTTGGTAACTAAGAATTACGTTAAACATACATACGTTCATGTGGTTGTTAACCATATCACCAACTGAGGATAACGTTATGAAGCCAAATCGGTGTCTGTATTTTTAAGTGTTAAAAGTGCATTGTAGAATTCGGTTATCGATGATAATGGTCCATCCAATTGCTTGCAGCTTTTATAAATTAAGTGTCATTTCAGTATTTGGATTTAAAAGATAATAAGGTGGTTCAGAACATGCATTAACCTTTAAATATTGGTAGGCATGATTGTTATTTAAAGATTTTTTACAAGTATGATTTTCTTCCATAACATTCCTATATTTGAAAAAAATGCGCTGTAAAATAAAAACATACAGCTGTAAAATATTGAATCTTAACCAAAATCTCAATACGGTGACTGCGCCGAGATTAGTTGGTCTTAAGAAACTGCTTGATGCTATCTGTATCCAATACATTAGAAAGAAGAACAAAATATGAAGATTCACGACCAAAAACTTTGGTTCAATACACAAAAAGAGTAACGCTTGAATAGCTCTCGTTTATTTATAAATGTAGAGAGATAATTGCGTTTATTGGGTTTAGCTTGATTGAATAGAGAAAAACTAAGTGGGCGTGAGTCTCCATTAAAGCATTGCTGACGTGTACTTCAATGATAACCATTGACTAATGATGAATATTAACTTTATGGTGTTTTTGGTGACGCAACGGTGTGTTAATGGTAGAGGTAGTATGGCGATGCCAGTATTAGGCCAATATACAGTCACGTCCTTTTCTACTGACTGGAACTGCTAGTGATAGTGATTCTTCTCGTGATCTAATAATCGTGATTTTTATTGTATTGTTTACTTCGGCGAAGAGCGGCGTGACAGAGTGCTATCAAAACTTATCAGCAGCTCTGAAGTTAGTTAGTGCAGTAAACGAAATGCAGGATGAAAAATTAAAATATACGCTGGCTGCTAATTTCACAACCGCCATAAATTTTGAATAGCACCATACCGTTGTGCAAGTTGACTTGGTGAATAGTGAATTGTGAACAATCTGGATGACACGGTCGAGGGTCGAAAACGACGCTGGCATGCCGATGCCTGCTCCCGCCGCTCTACTGTCACCCTTCTTCACAAAATCGGACTACTAATAGTGATATCTTAGTATATTGCTTACTTGATGAGCGGCGCCACGAGTTGGTTATCCGTGATACGCGTGACCTTTGCCTCGGTGAAAGGCAACTTGGTGATTGACTATTATTATCACGTCCTTCTTTACAGGCTCGGACTGCTAATAGTAGGCTGATGGTGGTTTCTTAGTGTATTGCTTACTTCTATGATGAGCGGCGTCACGAGTTGATTATCCGTGATACACGTGACCGTTGTCGCAGTGCAGGGCGACTTGGTGATTGACTATAATTATCACGACCTTCTCCATAAGCTCGGACTGCTGATAGTAGTCTGATGGTGGTTCCTTAGTGTATTGCTTACTTCGATAATTAGCGGTGCCACGAGTTGGTTATCCGTGATGCGCGTGACCGTCGTCTCGGTGAAGGTCGACTTGGTGATAGTCTCGGTGACGCGGCCGAGGGCCGAAGGCGGCGGTGGCATTACGATGCCCGCTCCCGGCCGCTCTACCGTCACTCGTACGCCCTTCTCCACAGGTTCAGACTGCGGCCGCGGCCCGCCGAGGAAGTGCGCCGGTATCATCGCTTGGAACTCCTCGTTCGTGATCGGCCGCGACGGCTGCGCGTTTAACACGTTCACATTTTTTGTATCAAAACAAGAGTAGGTACGGTGAGCTCAAGTCGTGTCCAGAGGGGAGATTATAGGGAAAACAAAAAAGTAATCTTACACTTAAAAAAAAATATACTTTAAATACTAAAAAAGGAATGTAATATATATATATATATATAGTATCTTATTGGACACCCCATAGCATACAATAAAGAATAATGAAAACTCCAGTGTGATCTCTTTAGATATAAAAATCTGGCATCTTAATGCTTACATAATAATCTAATATATAAAATTCTCGTGTCGCGGTGTTTGTGGTTAAACTCCTCCGAAACGGCTTTCCCGATTCTCATGAAATTTTGTGTGCATATTGGGTAGGTCTGAGAATCGGACAACATCTATTTTTCATCCCCCTAAATGTTAAGGGTAATCCACCCCTATTTTTTTTTTTCAATTTTAGATATATATTTTTTTTATGATATATCATACAAAAATACATACAACCCTAAATTTTCACCTTTCTACCACCAACCCCTATTTTTTTAGGGCGGTACGAAGTTCGCTAGGACAGCTAGTATATTATAAAGAAACTGCTTCTAGATTTTTTTTATTTATGATTGCATAAAATGTTAGGACACCTACTATTAATATTCTATGGTCGTAAATTAAAGTTTTATTATTAAGATCATACAAAAATAGCTACTAGAAAAAATCTGTAAGCAATCGTGAGACAAGAATCAAATAGTGTCATCATAAACACAGAAACGTCGATATATAAACTCCTTGCCGCCAAATGAAAACTTTTAAGCTTAAAATAGTTCCATGTGGAACTAGCTACATGAAACTGTTTGGAATAGAGGAGAAAGTATTTGTATAGTCGTCAAATTTCTATGGAAACTAGGCAGAGCCCCTACCGAACCAAAGAAGTAGCTCCTTCTATTGAAACTTTGAAGATGGCGATAAGAATACCTACTAGCCATAGATGAATGATTGGTCTCGCTTCACTCGACTAGATACCGCGCCGGCGTACTTGTTTAATGGGGCAACAAATACTATGCCGAAATCGGCAGACCCGAGCCTTCGCCGTGTCAGTCACATTGACAGCTGCGCTTTAGGTGTTAGTCCCGCATATTTTAATCAATTTAGAGCACAATCCGCAGCAAAATGTCAGTTTGTGTTGTGAAACGTTGTAAGAATAATAGTTCAAAAAATAAAAAGGACACTGGGATCACATACCATCAGTGAGTATCTTATAATTTCGAAATTTCGATGTAAAATTTCATGAAAAATAAATGTCATTTAGTGTTGCCAAGTACGCAATATAAAAGTCCCTATGGTTGAGATTTTTATAATATGAATATACTGTTATATGACCCATTTCATTTGACCTCTTTATGAAATAAAAACTATTCGTGTTAGTGAATCGAAATATTTGAAAATAAATCGGGGAAGTTAAGAAAACATCACAATTTTGGAAAAAATGTTGAAATTAATTGAATGAAATTGAGCACAGAGGCCCAAGTACGAGTTTTTGACAGCTTCGTAAAGTATAGTTATGGTCAAATTTTGTATGGAAAAAGCTAGTTTATACATGGTGTCACTGGCGCTGCTTAGTTTTTTCCATAGAAACTTTGACGATGCGATACGTTAGCGTTAAGCAGCTGTCAAAAACTCGTGCTTGGGCCTCAGGGATAGCTTATGGTGCGGGTAATAAAGGAAACTTAATAATTTGAAGCAAACTTTACCTTCATTATATTATTGCGAAATTCTAAATGACGTTTCGTTATTTTATTAGCTAAATGGAGGCCTTCTTTATTTTGCAAATTATTTAGTTTTTCTAGAAAATTCCAATAAATTTAATTTTCATGTGGGAACGTTTCGAAGAAGAAGATTCAGTATTATTAAATGGACTAGAAAAAGTTAAGGATGATTTTGATGAGATCACAGAATTTTTGGATGTGCCATACATGTCGAATTTTAAAAACCACGTTGTTGGATACGTAGCCGGTTTTGTTGTCAAGTTCTTAACAAAAAAATTGAAATGCTGTCATTGTATTGATAATTTAACTGCTAAAAATCATTGTTGGTTTCATAAATTTGTGATGTTAAAAGATGGAGGATTATCATATGCCTCTGAAGATGTATTTTTAATATGCTTGGTTTCAGAATCTATAATACAAAATATAGATAGTGTCGCACATAAAATCAAATTTAATATATAAAAAAATTGTAATTGATGTCATGAAAAAATTTATCGGGGCGGGTTGTAAAAGATATTTTAATTTCGACTCAAGTCATGTTAATGGTGCCATACATCAGATTAATTTAATTCGACTAGTAGTGGAGAAGTTTATACAAATACGACTCCATTACATTTCAAAGAAAGAAAATTTGCAAAAGTCAGGGAATTTTAAAAGGCAAATTTATCGTAAACTTGTTCAAGTTAGTGGCATGTAATTTTTATTTTTTGATAATAAACTTAATTCTTTTGTTAACCTGCTTATTTTAATAGTTTTAACTATATATATTGTTATTATAGTTTTATTTCAATTTCTAGTGTCTGCATGGTTAATAATAATTATAAATTTACTCAACACTGGTGTCGATTCTGACATGATTCTCTAAACTTAAAACTTAATTTAAAATCAGTCTCTCCTTTTCATTCTGTATAGAGAATGACAAGGATACACTGATGTCATCAAGTTAAGGTTTAGAGAATCAAGCCAGAATCGACACCAGTGACTTTAAAGAGTTATAAAGATAATGGGGTCGATTCTAGCGTGATTCTCTAAACTTAAAACCAAATTTAACATCAGTCTCTCCTTTTCATTCTGTATAGAGAATGACAAGGATGCACTGTTGTCAAATTTAAGTTTAGCTGTAGAGAATCATGCCAGAATCGATATCACTAAATGTATAATAAATATTTATATATATCGAAAGTCTCACATCTATTAGCCTAGCTCCCGGGACCTATGACCTATGAAGGCCGACACCATCAAAACTGGCGTACATACCAGTCAGACTACGGCGGCACTTATAAGAATTTGTAACCAAACTATTGACAGGTGGGATAAAAATAAAGAAACTAACTATGCAAGCGTGATAAAATTATAGGATTGGCCCCTCCGTGCATCACGTATATTTGCAAAAAAAGAATATACTAAAAATGATATATATTCATTTAATATGTACGGATTTTGTAATTGGTATTGTTAATGTGGATCGACAACAGCATAAAATATTTTCCCTATTACTGGGGTAGCAGTTGAGCAGCTGGCTACATTTTTTTTGACATATGACACCGTCCTTGCAAAGTGACATACACACACTACAATAATGAGTTGCCCCATAACCGGAGCTGTTGTTTCTTGATAGCGCGGTATCTAGTGGAGTGAAGCGAGACCAATCATTTATCTATGCTACTACCTAGTTTTTCCTGCTTGGGTACTGACAAATTGAACCTCATTTTCTTAAAATTACGCGTCTACTTGGACCTCTACACAGAACCGGAATTGTAAAATATATTTTCATTGACTCTGATTAATTGTGCTGCTTCACAAATCCGGCGTCCAGCATAAATTTAGTCAACAAAACCAATAAACGGAAATTTTTCTACAAGATGTAAAAGCATAGACTAAAAAAACATTTTTCAAATTAAATTACTACAGCCATCTTCTATGATGTATTTAGGTTCCTCATACCAAACATTATAAGAAATAAACATTTGTATAGTGCAATTGACAGAGTCAACTAGCCTATTGTGACTAAAGCGAATTATGGTCATGCACCACAATTTAAGCGGATTACTTTTGAGCCGCGAGTGCCGTATCTTTCCTTTTTGTTTTAATCTAAGGTCTTTAATGGCGTTGACTCGTGGATGTTGGCTTAGTCTCCATTCCGTGTCGGAAACATCAATAGGTTCTTGGGTAGTTTTGTGTATAGTCTTAACTATCCCTTCACATTCTCGATATCGCTTATTAGGGTTGCCACCATTTTTAGGCCGAATAAAGTATTTTGTCCTTTTGGTAGAACATAAATAAAGTACACAGCCCAAAATATTTTTTTTTTTTCATTATTTGTCCTTAAAAACTTTTTTGTGGCTTTTTGTAAATAGAGTATGTTAACCTAAGAACAAGTACTAAAGCATAGAAGTATTGATATGATGTTTAAGTGTACACTCCCTATATAATTGATTAACGAAAACATTTTCAAACGAAGTACTTACCCAAACAAAAACTGGCGTGTTGGCAGGTTGCATTTGAAATTAGATCGTTTTTCGATTCGGAATCGTATAGTTAACCAAAATATCTGATATGACGTACTTAGCCATACAAAGGTATCCAATTTAACGTTTGATAGCGTCACGCAGGCTTTTCATAGAATTTTTCATACTCATTATTATATTTGTCCTTTTTTTGGTACACATATATGTAAATAAAAGCTAACTATATGAGTTGAATTTAATCTCTTTCTATACTTTAGCTCTTGTTCGTGTGACGCAATTTTTCATCCTTGTCTTTCGTATACGATTGTGTGCCAAAGAAAGCACTCCTAGAACTCGTTGTTCATGTTGCGTACCTACAAATGAATACGGAACCCTCGGTGGGCGTGTCCACTTCACACTTGGCCAGTTTTTTTACTTCACATGACTATTCAGATTTCCTATTTGTAAAATTATACAGAACTGTCCTTATCGTGCTCTATAGGAAATCAAACGTAGATCAAATTTACAAATACCAAATAGGAATAGTTATGTGAAGGGTTAGCATTATATTTTATACAGAAAGTAAACTAAATAATGTGTATTGACATTATGGAGTTCTATTGTCTATCGCCAAAGGTTCTCATCAGATCTTCACTAAATTTCGAAAGAAAACTGATTGAAATAACATACCGGGTTCTTTCACAGATGACTAATGAGGACATAGTTTTCTTTGCTGTTTGGTTATTTATACGTTATTTATTATTTCCTCAGTTGTTAGATAAATGATAAGTCTGATTTTCCAGCTAAACAGTCGTTTAGTTTCTGAAAACAAAAAATCCTACAACCTACGATAATTGCTGAGAATTTTGATTCAGTTTCATCCTTCAATCGTAATTTTCAATTAATTGTAAAAGCAAGACCAATTCTTTATGTTTATTAAAATTACATACTACTAAAAATGTTTACAACTTGAAATAACAGAAGCCAACCCAGGTTAACAAAACAAATGAATGTAAATTATATTAAAAAAAAAACAATCTGGACTCGACTTGAGGTTCTCTGGAAACAAATGTACAGTGCTTTGTATGTAAAGCCAGCGTAGATATGAAAGCGTATTCGCGGTATCGAGTGGCAACGCTTGATATCTCACTTAGCAATCTCGAAATATGAGCTCGGTATTTCAAGACGCGTAGGGTTCGACATCTCACGAGTCCACTCGATTCAAAATGGGCAGTTTCTTTCTACATAGTGGAAGCGCCATAATGGTGGGAAGCGAAACTTGGAAGCGCGAATGTGAACGTGTTAAATCGATAGTACCATCACCTGTTTTGGGTATACACGATGTAAAAAGACCTTCGGTACAGCCGAAGCCCAAGCATTTCTATACATGACAATTAGAAACTTGTAAAGAAATAATAATGACAATTTGTTGAAATGACATGTTTTACTTTGTCCTTCAATAACTTCATAAGTATTGATTTCGCAGGTATAGACTTAAAGACAAAAATGCTCCCGATGATGGGAACATTACGTGGTTTTCGGCTATATTGAAGGTCTTTTTAACCCTGTTTATTCTTACCTGAATGTCTTCAAAGACGTCATCTGTGGAACCGTGAGTGTTAGGGGCTCCTGGTGTTAGAGGCGTGCTCGCACTGTTAGTCGTTGACTTCGGGCCCTGGAGTCAACGGTGGTACGATTAATGTTGTGCCTCGAGTAACGAAGCTGTCGCAATCATCTATAATCTTGCCGGTTCGGAAGGCAGATTAAGTAAATATGCGTTGAAAAATGTAGATTTTGAAAAGAATTGTTAAAATTACTAGTCCAAAGTAACAGACGCACTCAGAATCGTCAATAAACTTTTGAATTTGTCACTTATTTCGTGATAAAAATGGAATAAAGAAACAGTTGTTTTAAATTATGCAAAATTAACTTGAACTCAAAGTACGGCCGTTACTATATAAAAAGTATAATTAATGACAAATCACATGGCATGGGTAAATTTAAATGCAATAACTGCATTTCGTTCCTTATAGCGTTGTTACTAATTTACCTTTTGGTTATCTTTTGGGCTTAAAAAATATTTTATTTTTAAACCACTATCATATGCTGTTTTCTGATAGAGGAGATTAACTAGGACGGTTCTATGAAAACAAAATAGTGTTACAAGCACCACTTAATAAAAAATAAATTAACATCACCATTTTGTTAAATGTAATTTAGGAAAATTCGAATAGCCAGTTCCTATGCCGGAACAGCTATTCATATTTGCTATTTGTCATTTTGACAGCCTTGTTGTCCTTGTTCTCATCCTACCCTCTAGAATTGAAAAGGAGTGAGACTGTTATCAAATTTATTAATAGCAAACACAAACACCCATGTGAAGTACCGGCATTATGCAAATGCAGATAGCCATGTGAAATGCCAGCATTAGCTTTTTTTATTTTTAGTATTACCTATAAATTTGTTATATTCTTATTACAGGTGTAATTAAAATTGAATTTGTCATTTCTTCAGAAAGTTTGTTTAACTGGTTGTGGTGTAAAAGCTGTGACATGTTATTTTCGTTAATAAAGTGATGCCGAACTAAAATGAGTGCTATACAAAGTGGAAATGAGAAATTTTTTCCGTAGAAAAAATTCCAAACGACACGGCCTAGCCTCACCTGGCCATTGGGTTGACTCAGTCTCCGAGGTGCCGGTTGTGGTGCGAAAGCTGTTTGCTTCAACGGCAGGGTATAAACTTGTTGCACTTGCTGCGGTAACTGATTGACTTGCGGCGGTATTTGGGTGACTTGCGGCATAGAATTAACGACTTGCGGCGTGGAATTTACAACTTGCGGCGTCGAATTCACGACTTGCGGCGTCGAATTCACGATTTGCGGCGATATCTGTGTGGCTTGCTGTGAGAAATGTGTGACTTGGGGCTGGCTCTGTGGCGGTGTTTGTGTTAAGTGAGTCACCACCCTGGGTGCATTGTTAGTGTGATTGCCGATCAGTGGTGGTGGTGCTTGGTTGTTATTGTTAACGTGGTTTGCCGGTTTCGGTGACGGTGCAATGTTCACATTCGTCAGGCTGGTCTTGTGGTCTCTCACTTCGTCCGATATAGATTTCCGCGTCTCGGCTGTAGGAGAAAACAAAAACATATCTTAATAAAATTCATAAAATAAATCTCGGCTAAGAGAGGTAGAGCATAGATGATTTCCCGCTCGAATTGGAGCACCTGTCTAGTAACCTCCACAGTAAAATAACACATTTCAGTGGTGCTGTATTTCACGGGGTAGGGGATTGGGTTACAAGGTAGGCAACGGTGCCAGTGATATCTTTGGCTTCGTTTGTTATTCTTTTAACATAAAAAAACAGTGGCGCACTGACCAACGCGTTCAGTGGTGATGTTGGATGGGTGACTAATATTTATCTCCACACTGTATTTGTAGTCGTAGTACCCACCAATCCACACAGGACCTGCGTGGTGAGGCATGGCCCATTCTATCTAATACATAAAGTATGCATCCCAGCAGTGGAGACACTAATAGACTGTTAATGATGAGATAATATCAAATGCATTACTGTATTTCCAAGGAACAGCAAACACTTGGCATGCTACCAAGTCTTTCAAGTTTACCAAGTTTTTTTTCTTATCGGATATTAAACTCAATACACCAGAGACAAAACAGTACACACCAAATCCAGCGCACTTAACTTTCTGTGATGCGTGTGTTTCATAATTTAATAATCACATACACATAGAAGGAGCTCAATGACGCTACTGGTTAGCACGTCCAGCTGCGATCGTTGAAGTTGAGCAACTTTAGCAGTGATCGGTTATTGGATGGGTGACCAAAAATTCCCTATCTCGAGTTCCTCTGTGCTTCGGAAGGCATTAAGCCGTTGGTCCCCGCTGCATCTGCAGTCATTAGCACCCACCAATCCGCACTGGGCCCGCGTGGTGGGTCATGGTCCAATCTCTCTATTCCATCCATAGTGAAGACTTGTGCCCCAGCAGTGGGGACATCAATTGACTGATGTTGATATACATATGCATAAAATAATACATATATCAGATTAATACATACCTAGCTGTCCCAGCGAACCTTATAAAAAATAGGGGTTGGTGGCAGAACGGTGAAAATTTAGGGTTTATATATTTTTGTATGATCTATCATAAAAAAATAAAAACAAAAATAATTGCCAAAAAAATAAATTAAGGGTGGTCCACCCTTAACATTTAGGGGGATGAAAAATAGATCGGAGTAGATTAATTACGCACACTGTGACACGAGAATTTTATATATTAGATTATATATTATTCAATTTCATATTTATTGTGTCTTAAATATAAACTCGTACCTTGATCAGAAGTGATGGTCCGTTGCAGTACGAGCCTCACGAATCTCTCGTGGCCCGTCAACAGACCAACGGCCGCTTCGTGACGCGCGTTCTCCATATCTACGCCGTTGATCTACGAAAAAAAGACGTTTCACACTGACATGACACAGTTTCCAATACTTCAAAGCTTTCGTATTATAAAAAAAAATAATTCAACTCATTAAGTCGACGCATATATTTTATTTCTACATATAAACGAGAAAAGAAACAAATATATATATATATATATTGCCATGATTTATGAACAGCGTGCATGGTCTATATAAACGTCAAATTGGTTAAGCCTCAATCAAAATATATTATACTTACAGCTATAAGGTCATATATCTGATATTAAACAAAATCAAACAAATGTCATAATCAAAAATCAATAGGAACGCTGTGTCTATGATACAGGTAGTTTTATAACCTAGTACAGGCACAAAGTTGTTTATTCTATATTCGAAGCTATGCTGTATATTGTATTGTACGATTCTTGTAAAAGTGGCTTGTGACATAAATATATTATTATAATTTGATAAGGATTTTACACTTACCGAAACTACCTTATCGCCAACCAGCATTTTACCGTCCTTTGCGGCCGCACCCTGTGGCGATATCCGCGAAATGTATATCGCGTCGCTGTCATCTCTATATGCAGGTGAACCTTTACCGCCGGCTATACTAAACCCTAGGCCGGCTCCGTCGCGGATTAATGTCGTGTGGACGAGGACTTTTTGTTGATATACTGTAACAATGCGGATTTTGAGGTCAATTAATGGTTTCGTAATAAATTTTATCTACACATATGCTTTAAAACCTCTATAAAAGATGGTCAAATTGTTAGCTTATTGCCAACATTAAAACATCTAATATCATAATTTTAAAAAACTATTATAAGACCCAAACGTGTGTTATGTTGTACTAAACATAATAACACTAATTTGCTTTTTAAATCCCTTCCGCGCCAAGGGCTTAACTCATCAGACAGCCACAATTTTCACTGCTAGAGGCATATTATGAATTTCAAAAAAATAATATTGTCATACACGCACGTTTCACTACGCCACCGCTATAACTGTGGGTCGAACTCACACACGATGGGCATGATTCCGTTATGAATACCATAATACATCCATAATTCCATACTAATATTATTAATGCGAAAGTTTGTCTCCGTGTCCGTAACCTTTTCACGCTTAAACCACTAAACCAATTTAGATACAATATGGTACAGAGATAGTTTGAGTTCCGGTAAAGGACATGGGATAGTTTTGATCCCAAAAATCATTTCATACAGAGGTGAAAAGGAGGGTGGGAGTTTCTATAGGAAACCAACTTTTCCACGCAGACGAAGTCGCGAGTGTAGATAACGCATATTTTATCAAAATACCGGCCAAGTGTGGGTAGAACTCATGAAGTATGAAGTACCACTGTAAAAGACTAAGTCTAGGTGGAGGAAAAATGACGAAAAATCACGAGGTGAAGTCAACCTAGCACAAATACTTTTTTTTTAATTATCATAGAGTACCTACAACTACTTTAAGTTTTTTTTTATTAGAAGTTGCTACACCAAATATAAGTGGATTATAGTACTATATGGAATTTCAAGTGTAATAGGATTATAACTGAAGTCGATAATCTGTTTTCACTAAGCCCTCCCATTATGAGCATCTGACAAATGAAGTCTTATAAGATACCACAGAAAAGAAAATACTGAAATAAAGAGGCTAAGTGTCAGTTCTTCTCGAACACGATCCCCATACAATCCCACGAAGTTTGACATTTGAAATACAGCGCTTGTTGAGGTCGAAAAAGATAAAACGAACGAACATTTGTTTTAGCAAAAATAACATAAAAATAATTTCTAGAACTCGATAAATAAAACTAGTTTTAACGGGTTAGTGCATGAAACTTTATTTATTTATTGACGTTTCGCAGCCCTGACACGCCAATAAATAAATAAAGTTTCGTGCATTAACCCGTTAAAACTACGTTTTTTTTTTAAGAAAACCTCGTACAAGTATTAAAAAAATTAAACAAAAATAATTAATGTGCACGGACCACACATCTGAAGTGAAACTTCTTTTCTTAAATAACCTAACATTAAACAAAGGCATAGGAGAATGGAGCTGCGCACGCATCCCACACACACACGCATTCACGTACGCACGTACGCACGCACGCACGCACAAACACACACATATATATATAGGATTTTGCCATTTACACCCCGTCCAAAAATAAGTTGCACTTCAAAAAGTTTATAAAATTGCCCAAGAACGTCGATTACTTTGTATGGACGATGAGATACCTGGCGGAACGTAAGGCGCAGTGACGGGTGGCGGAGATGCCTGCAGCCGCTGGTAGTCTACTGGCTGTCCGGTGGGCGAAGGGCTGTAATTAGCGATGGGCGTTGGCGTGCTCTGGTTGTTCCTGAGCTTCTGTTGCTCCTTGAATTCAGGCTCGAACTCTTGCGCGTATTGGTTGCTGATGATTAACGGCTTCATTGGAATACCGCGACCTGTGGGTATCTGTTGGGAGAAGATAGTAAGTAGGTATTTTTTCACTATAACTGTTGTAAATGTTCATGAAATAAAGTTTTATTTTTATTGGATAAGAGGGTTACGAAAATCCCTTTGATCCATTTTCTTATTCATCTACGAAGGATTTGTTTCTTTTTTCAAAATTGCTTAGTTGTTTGTCTAAACCAATTATAAAAATAAACTTATTGTATAACCAGTTAAGAAAGACTGCAAAAAAATCTTCTTTCGAAGATGGTTGAGAGAATAGACCAAAGGCGAAAATCAATAGGAAAAGACCAGATCAAAGATGACGGAATTGAATTTAGATTGATACTTAAGGTATAAAGAGGGGAAATAGTGACGAACTCCGTGGCCGAGTGGTTTGTATGCCGGGTTTCATGGTGTCGCCGACTCGGGAGGTCCCAGGTTCGAATCCCGGTGGGGGCAGATATTTGTGTAATACGAGCATTATGTTTAATATGTTTTTCTATATAAATATATGTAATGCATATGTATTCTATCCGTTACCTAGTTTCCCATAACACAAGCCTTACAGTGCTTACTTTGGGGCTAGGCTAATTGGTGTGAGGAAATATTTATGATTTTACCATAAAAGGCCCACCCAAGAGTTCAATTCGGAATCCCAGAAATGCCAACGAAAGACATATACAGACATGCTAATTATAATTAAAAAGAAAGCGTCCGCATAAGTAATTACTTAAAGGTCCATCGTCTGCAATCCGCTTAACGACTATGTTATTAAGTGTCTAATACCTGTCCATTTTCTAAAGTAGATACTGTGTCAGTTGTACTTGATACGGAATGGTGACTCGCTCCACTCGGTGCTCTGCTATGAGTTCTGAAAAAGAAAAGACAAACAGTAAGAATACGAAAAAAATACAAGTCATAGATTTATAGTTGCAAAATTTCATGGTCACTAACATTATAGTATATAGCGGGTTTGTTACTATGTACATACCGTCTTCTTTTAGCGAAACTCCGATTTTTGGTACTATTGCAAATGCCATGACGGAGTAACTGAAATGATTGCGGGTAAAATGTTATTGGCAAACATATCCGTCTGCCCTCTGACGAAGTTTTTTATAGAGCTCGGCAAAGAAGTACATGTTAGCAACGTCGCTATTTGCTATAATATTAGAAGAAGAAAAAATGCGAACTCAAATAGTTATAGTAACCTGGTAGAATTAGGAGAGTCCCTTGTAACAACCAATGTAAGCGTAGGACCACTAGCTTTCAGAACCTCAACTGCGTAATAGTGATCGACTTCCACGACGGATGTCCCGTTCACGGAGAGCACCTTATCGCCCACCTGTTAACAATCATCACGTTTTCAATGATCCGATAATCAAACGCTAATTACGAATAGCTATAGGTAGCGGCAAACTTCTTGAGCAAAACCACAGACAAATAAACTTGCGCAGTAGACAGGCTTCCTTGTCTATAGTCGATGCTCAAAAAGTTTGCCGGGGTGTATATCGATATAGAGATGGAACAACCGTCATCTTAATAAAAAAATATTCATAATTATGTAATGTTTTTGTAATTCAGAAATCTTGAATAAATATAGTCCACTTATTTTTAAACTATTAGAACTACGAAAGTTTGATTTCGTTTTTTTTTCACTTTTAGGATGGAGGTTGTACAACTCTTTGTGAATATTTTCTCGAAGGTAACATTTAATAGAGATTAACCGATCATTGCATACTTAACACATTAAATTAAAGGAAAACATAGTACTTAGTGAGCTAGCTAATATTATATACATCTTCTCTCTAAGCAGGAAATTTTGTATAAGTATTCATAAATGACGTAATTCCTCTTGCGAAATAGAAAAAAATCAGCGATTTTAAAATAGTTTCTGCTTTCGAATGTTTAATTTCAATGAGGATCATTACTAGGTCAGCAAATCAGCTCAAAATGAACCGTATCTCTTATCTATTAGACAAGTCCGTCCGTCCGTTTGTCTGTGGTGCTGTTTCAGCGGCCAAACCGTAAGAGATAGATAAAGAGAATGTTTAAGTTATAAGTTAAGAATAGTCTGATAAGACTACAAACCGGATTTGAGTAACGTAGCACTTCCGGTTTTCGAGAAATCAGGTTTTGGTGAACATTCGGTTCACTGGTTTGCTTAATGATCTAATAAGCTTTTTATTTTATTTTTTTTAAATGATAAAAGGATATATATATTAGGTTCATTCGGTGCGATTTTATAACTAATTTTATGGTTGTCAATATTCACCGGCAGCCGAAACAAGTGACGTCACAGAGCTCGATCGTGGTTCACTCTGGTCGAAATTTAGTATTGTCTCTACGCATGCTCGCGCACGAGCGCTAGAGCTGTATGACGTCAGTTACCACGCAGCAAGCCGAAAATTCGTTTAGTAATTTGGTCATAACTTCGTCAATATTTGTAGTAGAACAAAAAGTTAAAAAACTGTAATTTTTGGAATCCTTAGTTCTATAAATCTGCATACTCAACTAAAATCGTTATGGATCCTCATTGGAGGTTTCTCAGAGGTGAACGCCGGTAAAACACACCATAGCTAACAAGACAGCATTAGGTATGATTCTACAACGAGAAAATGATTTTATACAGACAATAAAAAAAAATTGAGACAGCTAGCGATGCGACTGATAAACAGAAAGCTGAACAGATGGTTTTGATTGACACTTTCTTGACACATGTACGGTTCTTGCTCCGTAAGCTTGCGTGGATTGGTCTAATAACGAAGTGTATATAACAAATTTTATTCCAGAACCAACCCAATAAGTTTATACTACTTATGGATTTGCAGGTCACTCGCATAAAGAAACTTTTACATTCGTTCCACTTTTAGTGGATTTATCGCAACGACTAAAGCAGGAATAATTTAATATTCGTTTAGAATGGACTTAGCATCGTATAGTTTTTATAATAAAGCAAATGCCAGGTAATTGTGTACGGTTTAAGTCTCCTTGTCCTTATCTACGGTTTAAATCATTCTTTTTTTCAATGGATCAAGTGAACTGAATCTAATACTTCTAGGAGTA
This sequence comes from Chilo suppressalis, assembly GCA_902850365.2. NCBI lineage: Eukaryota > Metazoa > Arthropoda > Insecta > Lepidoptera > Crambidae > Chilo > Chilo suppressalis. Next base: position 13,528,426 of record OU963906.1, on the reverse strand, counting down.
CCTACTGTACCGCAGCATGTTTCGTAAATTGTTACTTACCCTAAGTCCCGCATTATACGCCGGACCGCCAGGCGTGACTCGCGATATGAAAATGCCATCGTCATCGCCGATGTACGGTGTGGAGCCGCGTCCTCCCGCTATGCTCAAACCTAAACCGCCGGCCGCCCGCGCAATGCGCACTTCGATGCATCGCTGATCGTTCACTACCCGCGCTTCGCTGTCAGCCCGATCCGACACGGATTCACCTGTAAAATGATAATAAAGATTTTTATTATGAAATGCAGTCTTATTAGTTGTTTTCTAATACCAAACATAAGCTGGGAAGAATATAAATATACAAATTAACATCATGATCAGCTTTTTAAAGGCCATTTTCTATATAATGCGATTCAACTAAAAATAGGACGGACTGGGCGCCATATTCTGACGTCATAGCTGTCAATTCAAACCAAATAGGTAGAGTGAGCAAAAAGTGTTTTTTTTTAATAAAACTTATTTACTAAGGATTAAGTGATAAAAATAACAGATTTTTTTAATAAATTTTATTTACTAAGATTGAGAAGAAAAGCAAGCAATTTTTAATAACATGTATTTATTAAGACTGTGTGAGAAAAAACATTAATCAGAATCTAGCACTTCAATTCCGCTCATCTCTGCATTACCGGCGGAGTAGTTAATGCTTGTTTACAAATGTTAGGTTTTTATTCTAGAATTAGCCGAGTGCTAAAAAAAGGCTTCAAGTTTTTTTTTTTGCAAAACGTACTTTTCAAGCGACATTTGACAGATGGAGGTCGTTGGGTTTCCTATTCTTATTTGAATCGCACTATACATAGACAGAATCATACAGAATAACCGGGCTATAACCCAGCACGTAAGTTCAGTCACTGTGAATCGATGGGTGCTAACGATTGCAGATGCAGTCGGGTACAGTTTGTTTATAATATATACAACTAAATCGTTTTTTAGACAATTTATCATAATATCATTATTCTCTTGATTTATAACACTAACTACACCATTATTAAGATATAATTACTAACATTTACTTCGCTTCTTCGGTGGTAATAGTCATATTTTTAACCACAAGAGTTGTGATATCTTCATTGCTAAACAAAGCATACAGAAATATTATAATTTTTATGTATAATGATATATGAGCAAGCTTGTGAGATAAGTATTTCAAAAGAATTATAAATGTTAATGATAATAATCCATTGAGATTCATATTATTTAAGTATAGCAAATAAAGGCCTGATTTAATGATAAAACCGCTTATATTACTATCTAATATCAAAGTTTCAGGTTTGCAGTAGTACTAGTGATAGAGGTTAATAAAAGCGAGGTAAAATGACGAGAAGTTCTTCGCATCACATTTTATAAGCAAATGCTTTTACATTACATTGCGAATGATCATGTCGCCTTCCCGTGTGTAACTAAAAAATGACGATATAAAAAAGGTATTTCAGTTTAGTGCCGTGAAATGCAATTTTCAAATATTTAGCAGTCATAAAAGTAAAATGGCTTAGTTTTAATGGCGTTCTATCAACCTCAACTAATTTGCATACCGAGCGTGCATACTGAGCATGAGCACAATAAACTCATTTAAAATGTACCTTATATATTACTGTCATAATATGAAAAAATACCAACAATACTATCGTTTTGGTTCATTATCTATAGCAAAAATTCAACATTGAAAACTGTACATTATCTCTATCTCAAGAGATAACCAGTTCAGATTATTTGATAATTCATATAACATTTATATTGAAGAATAATCATAAAATGATCTAAGCAGTTAATGTTGAAAATGCAGTATTATAATTAACGAAAATTATAGGTACTTACTTGAATATGACAATGTTAAGTTTCCAAAACTCTGCATAAGTATTAGTTTTAAAAATACACAGAAATATTATTCATGGTTAGTACCCATAACACAAATAACAATGGGCTTATCACACAAACAAGGGCCTAACTGGGACTAGAAACCAAAATATTTGAAAGCAGAATGCAAGATCAGAGTATAAATACCTACCAGTTGTATAATTTCAGATATTTTAAAGGTATATATATACATACTTTAGAATTACTTTTTTAAGTGTTACATTATGTAAAACTACATACCTACTTAATTAGTTATAGTATGTGATTGATGGTCGTTAGCAGCGCATTGTTTCGGAACATTGATCATTTGCGCAACAACCGTACGTCATCGCTAACCAAGTCTAAGGTCGCAAACTACATAGGTTGGTGTAACCTTGTAGTAGTGTTACTTGATATTGAGTTGACACGTACGTAAAGCAGGTGTGAAAACATTGATATTGCAACGTAAATTTAGAAAGCGGTTTTATTTTCCCGTAATTAATAAGAAGGAAATGCAGGATTACTGTAATTGGTGCATGCACGTATTCCCATGAGAAAATTAAGCCTATTTGGACTACGCAGTCCCTCAAGTAGCGCGCAATTAAACGCGGCAATGGCTACAATTTTAATAGAGACCAAACATCTCGAGTTGTATAGCGAATTATGCAAGGTTCCGTCCTCATCTAACGGGCGGCAGGCGTGGGCGTAAAGTGCCGACTACAACAACTGACCCATCGAGCACATACATGCATGAAAACTCTGATGCTAGCATGCAGTAATGCACATAACATTAACAAGGTCAACAGTGTTACGCCGAACTATCACGAATGCGAAACGACTTTGTCACGACCTAACGTGATAGAGTAACATTCGTAAAATAAAAGACACCTTTAGACTTTCTCGAACATGTAACTTTAGTAATAGATTATTTCACAATCTATTTGCTTCGAATTTAGAAATTGTATGAAGCTTTGCGGTTAGGCCAAAGCTCCGTTGGACGGAACTCAGATAAGTAATAAATAATCGACTTGACGACATTAATTAATGATGCGTTGCTATTATAAATGCAACAGGGTTTCTCTTCGCTTATCAACAAGGCAAACAGTGGTGTATTGAATAACAAATGATCGTGTGGCTGCTTGGTGCTTTCGCACGACAATCAACTTGTCAAGACGGATGAATGGGCTGCTGTGAAATCATGTTCCAGGACGGCGCCGGTTTGTCCTGTGTGTACAATGGGCAATCAGATGCGATACTTTCACCCCCTGGTAACCTTAATAGAATAATAACGTTACTATTGTAGCTCGGAGTCGTGATAGTTTACACTGGGCATCGTGACTAAAATGGTAGTCTTATTTTATCTTAAAACGCTGTTTTAAACCAACTGTAGTGGTCTTCCTACCTACCTCCATTACAATTGTAACGGACAGGTGAAATTGGAACAGAGGAGATACTTACGAAATTCATCTAAAACTTATCGCTGTTGAGATTATACCTAAGTGTAACAAAGATTACAGACCGCGTTATGAGGTCAAAACGAGCCAGGCAATTTATCTAATAAGGGAAAAGCAGAAGCAATGTAAGAAATTGCTGTGGAGTAAAAGTGGGAGCCTAGGAGGTCCGTTAAAGTCGAATTAAGAGGTGCAATCAGAATTAATGGCAGCGGCTGGGGATGCTCAATGGGTGTAAATGTTTAGCACCGCTAAAGCGTTGTGCGCCGGCATGGCCTGCAACCGTCTCGCATGTAAATATACATAACATAATGTTCCACACATTATATCAACAACACGTGCACAATGTAGGCCATTGTATCGTAATGAAGTATGTACAGGTACCTACTTATTTGCATACAGAAATATGAGATATATATTACTGATCAACACTATTATTCGCGTCACGTGTGTATATACCCGATACATGCGCATCTTTCCACCTTTGGCTTTTAATTAAATTTATGGTGTTTTAATATGAAAATGTTTAGTGTATAAACATTAATCGTTTATTATATTACTGTGTTGCCAAAGTGCCATACTATCTGTCCTTGTGCATGCATTTGAAGTAGAAAAAAGTGTCAACTAGATGTTAATCGTAAGTTTATATGTAGTTTCAATGTAAATAATTAAAAGTTACTTTTTAGATTATTGTTTTTAACTTTACCTAATGATGATCAAATCGAACATGTATTTTAGGTATCTATATTCATATTTATCATAAAACATATTCAAGGTGAATTATTCCTAAATGATGACATAATTGCTATTTCAAATTTGACTTACAGATGGCCCTACAAGTACCTACCTACCTTCAAAAGCGGATTTTTGCCTAACCTTCTTTCAAGGATTCTACGCAGTTCAAACATAAACAGTTTTATAATGAAGGCTGATTTGAAGAATATACATACATATTCCATAATACTTCGTATTACCATATCGGACAAGTGTAAAATAAACATAATACATTATTATCTATAAATATTCTTTATGGAAAGTAGAATACATAAAGGCTAAGTTGTGTGTGGTTTGATGTTTTGGATGATAATAACTTATAAAGTAGCAATAAACAGTTAAAATTTTGTTTAGATTGAAACATCTAGTAGTTACATGCTTAAAAAATAAAAAATATATGTAAGCACATTGTCTCCACCTCAGCGTACTTGAATACGATTTAGAAGTTAACTGATTTTACAATTTTGTTTTATTAAAAAAGCATTTCTTAGGATGAGGATAATTTGAAAAAAAAAGTCTCGCGCACGAAGGGTTCCGTAATTACATCTGTGGTATCGGAACAGCCTTGAATAAATATTTTATTTTAATTTAACTATTTGTTTTCAAAGTTAATATACAAGTAAATATTCTGTGAATATTTCAATCGTCTACCTGTTGCCATTATAAATATAGAGCAATAAACGGCAATACAAATCACCGTTTGTTACATAGGAGCCCCCTTTTAAATATTTGTTTTATATTGATTTTTTTTCTATTTATTGTTATAGCGGCAACAGAAATACATCTGTTAAAATATAAACTGTCTAGCCATCACGGACAATGGAGTCTTTCGTAATAGGTTCCTGTTTTTACTTTTTGAGTAGGAACCTTAAAAATGATAATTATATTATATTTGATCATATTTAAAAAATAACAGTTCACTTCTAAAAACTAGAACATGTAGTATTGTATGTATGGCCTTGACACGTGTTCATGTAAGCATATAAACGTAAGCGATGACCGCATACTCTTTTCGTACAGAGCACTACTGTTATTGCTTCGAAACGTAAATGTTCATTCTCCACATTAAAAACATGACATACCACTTATTGAGTGGTGTGTCTTCACTAGTTGTAATGTAAGGTTCCTTAACCAAAAGGTGAACTACGGAACCTTATTAAAAGGTCACTGTCGTTGTCTATCGCAGGTAGGGTTACATCCGTGCAGATTAGTCCGGACATGTCCGGACTTTTAGACAATAATTCGGCCTTTGTCCGGATCTTTACATTGTCCGGTATTTTTTTAAATCTTTGGATATAAATAATAAAAGAACATATTGATTAAAACACCATACTATTGTAACTAAGTGAGTAAGGGTACGAATTTGTGACTAAAAAGTCCGGACTTTTTTCTAAATGTCAAGATTTTCGAAATTCTTAAATGGTAACCCTTATCGTAGGGCTTTATTCCTAGAACAAAAGCAGTAAATAATTTAAAAATCTCAGAGCGCGTGTTACGGTGTTATCGTAACCTCCTACACCAAAAAAAAATCAATAAAGAACAGATGAGAATAGAAGATTATGAATAGACGGGAGCCTACCTACTATAAAACGTGTTTTTTAATAAAAACATTTGTTGGATCTTGTTTTAAGCATTTGTACTATAGTAACAATAAATCTACTAAAAATCTAAGAAAAAACATACACTTCAATTGTTAGAGATTCCTCTTACGTAGAAGACTAAAATATTTCAACAATCACTCCAACAAGCGTTTTCTATAATAAAATATATACTAATTTTAAAATAATCGGAAACTATTGGACTATTGAAAACAGTGGTGCATCAATTCTACCTATTTATCTCTGAATGTACCAATGTGAATATCTCTGTGTAGTATTTTTTCTGGTTGTAACTTTTGCCTGAAAGCCCAATTAAAATATATAACTTTAAGAACGCTATTTTATTATTTTTCTATCAAAGATATAAAATGACAAAATTAATTTCTTGTTTATGTGGAATTCAAAATCTCGAAAATAAAAACAGTAAGTTACATAAAACAAAATACATCGGATAGATCTTGCTGTCCATAAAATATTATTAGGGAGATACATCTCGTTATCTTGCGCAAGTATCTGCACGGCACTCGCTCAAAAACATTGTTGTTTTGCTTCAGAGTGACACTAATACACCTTGCAAAGTTCACAACGGGCTTTAGCATTAATAATAAAGCGAAAGATCTGCACGCTTCGACTGTGCCGAACCGAATGTTTTGTAATCGTATTATTCTCTGGCACTTGATAGAAATACGCTTTAAAAGCAGATAAATTTCATCGAATTAGATAACAGTGTTAGCTCTTATTATGGCCCATCATCGACAAGATGGACAAATTCAATTGAACTTATGATTGGTTAACAAAATTGAGATTTATTAGACGCAATAAGTTCAATATTTGAAATGAACGCAATTTCCTTAAGATGCAATCTGTCTGCCCGACTATGTCGCAATTGTTGAAAATCATTGCACGCAGATCACGATATCTGTTCCACAACAATTACTATGACAAGTAATTGATTCGATACAATTTAGATTAAGTACCTATCCTTCAAAGCAATAGAATAACTCTACATGCTATGAAACAGTCTTGAATAACAAAAAATGAACAAATTCTTATTACAATCAAATGGGATACATTTTATTATATTGACTCAAAAACTATTAATTTTAAATACTTCAAATTCAGTATTTCATTGTGTCAATGAAGCAATAATCGCAACAATTTCGGTCGTAAGCTTGTAATAACTTCGTAGTGAAAAAAAAAATTAAAAAGAAAAAAACACAAAAACAGTTTGAAATATATGTGAACACTAAGTACATTATATTGAATATTAATAATACGCCTCTCTTTAACAGAAGATAACAAACAAACGAGACTTGTGACAATAATTATGTAGCATAAAAGGGTTTTTAGTTATTTAAGGAATATGAACAATATGAAAATTATAATCATTAATTTTAAAGTATGCATTAGGTAAGTACTTATTACTTACCTAATGCATACTTCAAAATTAATAAAAAAGACGCATTAGTGAAGAAACCAACTTACGCTTTTTCCGCCTTAAAACGCCCATTTCCTTGTTGTTAAAAAGGGACTTCCTTTAACTTCCTACTTCCAAGTCTCTACAGCAGGCAATCAATGTTACCGGCTGTCGAGTACGATTGTATCTGGTTAATATTGAACGTCAATCAACATGGAGCACAAGCCGACAATTCATCCTAACGCATTCCAGACAGGTCATTGTCTATCACGAATCGAAGAGATCTAATAGTTTTTCTGCTTAATATTTTTTTGGACTACCAAGTCTCGTAATATGTAAAGTCTGATCAAAACAAACAAGTGGTCACTTTAAAATACTGGCGTGTCGCGTGCGTGCGCGCTGCCCGGGGCGCATGTGCTGACGGAATGTGCGCGCGCGCAAACCGCTAGATGCGAAGCCTCGGAGGCTGTAGCGCCGGCGCCCGCCCGGCCTCACCGCCCGTATAAAAATAGAAAGTCTCAACCTGGCGCATACCGACTCCTTTTATTTTTACCCTCATGTTACTACCCATTATCTGAACACCGACTGATCGATCGATATGAACCATATTCTACAGTTACGAGAGTACTTTCGATTATTCGATCGGAATTTGAGAGAGTTGAAGATAATATTCATTCATTAAATTCAGCTGTCACTTCATCAGTTTATAAATCTTATCGCAATTAAGTAGTTAACGATATTTTAAAGGGCTCAGCTAATTACAGCCCACCGGATGTAAAAAGATAATAAACATTGACTCACAATATAATAAAAATGTTTTAAAATCAACTTAAAACAAAGAATTAAATTTTGTTACAACAACCCATTATGCTATTTTGCTACTCGGCTAAAGGTAAACTGTAATTTTCAAATTATTTTACTTGCTTTCAATAAAGAACATGTAACACCGTGATTAATTATAAATTACTTAGATAACAATCAGAAGAAAAGGATTACTCACATTATTTACGTACAGTTTAAATGGTAAATAAATTCCTCCTACTAATTATATCTAATTTGAATGGACAAAGTGCGCTTAAACAGATAACGACTTTAACGATGTAGTCAGAGAAAATTAGAAACTCCATAACTTTATCTGGATACGGCTTTCAGTTTAATGCGGATTATTAAGCAGGACCTGTAGTGTTTCAGCTTTCGAATTGCACTCTGGTGACGGGTGATCTACATATTACGCTCCGTATGCAAGGTATGCTTGCAGGGTGCGAGTTAATGTATGCAAGGATGCCAATTAGATACGGCACGCAACATTCAATATGTGGATATAAACTCGAAACCCACATTGACACATATAACTTGATCTCAAAGTGCACAATTTCCATACAAACACAATAACCGGTAACGGTACAATTTTAAGTTTGCGAATTCTATGCCAGATACGTAGGTGGAAAAAAACACAAAAACTGTAGAGATAAAAATATAAATTTACTACAAATTTAAATCCCGTTGCCTGTTAAATCCGTGCTTAGCTTCTTTGATAAAATATTAAAACGACCTCTTTCATTTAAATCGGCTCTTACGTGAATATAATTGTTAGAGCAATATATATATAATGTTTTCCATGACAAATTTCGATAAGAGCCAGATAGAGGTGTAAATCTTAATAAATTGGCTATCGCGTTCGCAGGGTATCATGTTGTCGACGCGCTTCAATAGCTCATTTCACAAGTTCGCTTTCGAAGACGTTCGCCTGCAGCGCGGATGTAAACCGCAGATCATAGCTTCCTGCGCTCGGCTGAATGTCTATCAACATGGTGGCTGCGGTCAGACAGGCGGCTCTCACGCCAGAAATAAGAGAAACTCGACATAAGCCCTAGGACTATTACGACAAGATTGATTTAGACAGAATAAATTAGGGCCGGCTAGACCGACACAAAGGCGAGGTAGTGGCGAATCTATTCAGATTGCTTATCCGCGATAAGCAATCAGTGAAACTATTATACACTTCTAGACACATCTATTGGCCCACCTTAGAGTTTAGGTTTCGATGGTATGATTGCTAGATTGAACCTACCGAAATATGATTGCTAGATTGAACAAAAACTGTTGATGCAGTTTTAAACCTGATACATTTTACCATCTTTTTCGATCGTATTGTTTTAAATTTGAATTCAGAATACCATACGACATGGAGCTACGCCCAACAAGTCGGATATGCGCCTTGTCAAAGGCAATTGATTTTTGAATGAATAACATGTTTTATCAAATATAGGTTTAATTTAATAACGCGTTTTGCCTCCATGGGCATCCGCCACAGCTCTCATACGATTAGGCATAGAGTTTATCAACCGCTCTATGAAATTTTGAGGGATCATCTCCCATTCCTCTTCTATGGCAGTTTTCAACTAACACGTCTTTTTAGCTCGTCCCACATGTGCTCAATGGGGTTCATGTCTGGGCTTCTGGCTGGCCAGTCCATAACTGAGATGTTCACATCCCGAAGATATTCCCTGACGATGCCGGTCGCATGGGCTCTTGCATTATCATGCATAAAAAGGAAATTTGGACCCAAATAGTCCGCGTATGGTATCACGTGAGGTTCTAAGCACTCACGAATGTACCTTTCAGCATTTAATGTTGGCAGCCGTGGTCCTGTAACAACCTCAAGTTGAGTTTTGCCGCTCGCGGATATACCGCCCCAGACAGTCCATGAGCTACCGCCATAAGCAACCCTCTCTTCAAAGCAGCATTGTGCGAAACGCTCTCCTTTACGTCGGTAGACCTTCTTCCTTCCATCATTGCCATTTAACACAATTTTAGACTCATCAGAAAAGAGTACACGGCTCCAATCTTGCTGTGTCCAATTTAAATGACTGCGTGCGAAATGAAGGCGCGCTATTCGGTGGGCTCGCGTTAGTTTGGGCCCATTAGCTGGCTTGTGTGGTACCATATCGCGTTCTTTTAACCTTCTCCGAACAGTTCGAGCGCTCACAGATACTCCGTGGAAGTCGCGAATTTGTTTTTGTATTTCAATGGAGGTAAGGTGACGATTTCTCAAGCTGGTCGTCACGATGAATCGATCCTGCCTTTCAGTTGTGACCCGAGATCGTGGCCTTCCTTGGCGACGAACAAAGCCGCCAGTCTCTAGGTACCTCCGATAAACATTTCGGACCGCAGATCGTCTTAAATTAAGTTGAGCACTCACGTTTCTTTGGCTGTGTCCAGCCTGAATAAGTGCCACAGCTTGGGGGGCGACTTCAGGTGAAGTATCCATAGATTATTGATAGAACCTCACCTTAATGTTAAGAATAAGTAATGTTTGTTGCAAAACCAAAGATATCAATCACTTTTTCAAGAATTAAATCCAAGTAAACCAATAAAACCAAGTTTTCTTAGTATTCGATTGTTTGATATCAGCAAACAGGCTCCAAATTGTCTTTTGTTTCTTTAAATTCTGTGTTCGAAATTAAAAAAAAGACTATTGAATGAAATTGTGAATGTGCCAGGTTCAAAACTGCATAAAAACTTTTTGCTCGACCTAATATAAAATTTTAGCTAGGACCAAACGAAACTGAATATACAAGGTGGGCCAATAGATGTGTCCAGAAGTGTATAATCCGCACGAGAGATAATATCTGGACCAAAAGGGTCCGAGTACGTATACTGGAGAAATGGGACAGCACTAACAATGTTTTAATCAGTAAGTTCACGAGGCCATAACATTATAACAAGGACTTTCACAATGTTGAGCTATGAATATTCCATGGTGATTGATAACACAAAAGAAAAACGTGAGTACACTACCAGCAATAATTACAGTATAGAGAAAGGTGTTTTGGTCAGTAACATTGTAATAACATCTCCCAAATTACAATCTATGACATTAATTTATAGCGTTTCGAAAGTAAAAACTAGCAATTTACGCTCATGTTCATGACTGACAGACCTCTAAAAACTGTTTTGAGTATATTACTCAATCACAGTCCCGGATGAGTAATGAAGAATAGCTAATTGTCGTTTTTCTGGTATGTATTTCTATAAATTTATGCCTTTTTAATGTATTTGGCCATCGAGCTCTTTTGGCAAGGCATGAGTCTATTTTAAATATAAATCAAAGGAAAATACTGGAGTTCTCCTCTATTACTGGGGTGAAAAAAAACCCTCATCTCATTGTTACCATATAGTTACGGAGTTTTAGCACAAATCTTTCATACACTAATTTGGGATAACATAAGAACGAGTATTTATTGTGATTTTTAAGACCAGTCTAGCCAAGTCGAAATTTTCTAAAAAAGATTAATGATTAATCTGGAATTAATTATGGAAATCAAGCATATTAAATGCTTAAATAAAAATATAAGAAACTTTTTCTTATATTCATAAATATTTTGAGTGAATGTGCTCATTCCAATCGAAGAACGTTATTTTGAGCATAGCTAAGTTCACTAGTGTCAATCGTGCTCGTCTCCTTTTCTATCGGGCATCGGTGCACGAACTCTTGCGCACGCGTAACCCTGCCGTGCACCATGCACCTTCCAGCGCCTAGTAAAGAAAGCGCATCCGTTATTTGTTATCCGTAGTGTTAAATAACCTACTACTCCTCGAATATTGCTCTCGTTGGACTTTCTATCTGATACCGAGAATTATACAACATAAATGAAGTAGATTATTATTTGACGGCCTTTTGTTACATTTAGCTCTTATTGTGTCCGCTTATGTAACTCTGTATCAAAATAAACTCACAAATAAAGAACATAAAGGTCGAGAGAGAACTTTCAAATGCCGTAGCTGCACATGTCAGTTTAATAGGCAGTTGGGTCGCATATTTCATGTTTATAGTCTTACTATGAAAATAATATAAGAAAGATGTCATCTCTGAGAAATATAGAGGTATGAATGTTTTTTTCTTAAGTTCAATTTATTTCGATGTGTTTACAACAACAAATATTAGTTAAAAAAAGAAATTTATTTTAATTATCAATATTCCCATTTCTTGCGTTTGTATTTTCCGTAACAAAAGATATACAGCTTGGTGCTGCTCTTCAAAACAATAAAGAAACAAGTCTAAGCGCATACCAAAATTCTGAATTCACCACTCAGAATTTCAACGGGTCAAACATAACGGCGTGCAGGCGGTGTTTCTAACTGATATTGAATGTTATTGACATTTTATTTTAGATATGATTCATACAATTCCTAAAACTAGCTTTGAGAATGGAAAAATATTGAGGCTTAAACTTTAGCCTCTACCAAAAGTAAGTCGACTGATATAAAAATATTTTTGCATTGTTCTAGAAAAATATACTTTTCCTACACCATTTCTGTGATAGAAGCGCTACATTAAGTTTGATTATGGTCCAATTACTAAAACTCATTTTTTACATGAATTTTAATTTTCAGATAAAAAGCTAAACATCAGAGAACTAGCTTTCTCCCTTTGAAATCTTACTTGCTTTAAAGGTGAACTCCATCATAGCGCACATAACACCCCGCACCGCTGATTTCGTGACCGCCATTTCAGCAGAAAAGCTTAAGGAAGTTTTATTATTTTTTTTTCAAAGTATGTGTGTATCATGTGATACAGTCCCGCGATTAACTGGCCGTGGGCGAGGTGAGATTGGCCAGGTTCAGTAGAGCGCACCAGTAGGCGCGGGGACAGCGCTTGCATCAGCTATTGTTGTCCCTCCCGAGGGGTTGCTGTCTCGGCCTAATTACGCACACATGCATTAACATTATGCGTGTATGTATCCAGACAGACACGTGATGGAAACTCTATCGAAAGCGAGGGAGCGACTTTTTCTCAATTTTTAGGGTTCCGTAGCCAGGTGGCAAAAAACGGAACCCTTATTGATTCGTCATGTCCGTATATCACAACCACTTTTTTACCGAAACTATAAGAACTATACTGCCGAAACTTGGTAAGTAGATGTATTCTGTGAACCGCATTAAGATTTTCACACAAAAAAAGAAAAAAAAACAAAAAAATTTGGGGGTTCCCCATACTTAGAACTGAAACTCATTTTTTTTTCATTAACGTGTGGGGTATCTATGGATAGGTCTTCAAAAATGATATTGAGGTTTTTAATATACCTATATATTTTAAACTGAATAGTTTAAGCGGGGGGACACATATTTTACCACTTCCAAAGTGGTAAAATATGTGTCCCCCCCGCCTGTAACATCCAAAATAAGAGAATGATAAAACTAAAAAAAAATATGATGTTCATAACCATGCAAATTCCCACCGAAAATTGGTTTGAACGAGATCTAGAAAGTAGTATTAATGCGTTATAAATCATTATCCGCTATTTAACTTTCATTCAACCAACTCAAATATAAAATTAAATAATAACATTTAATTCCACATACATAAACGTTATGCATCAACCGTGAACCATTATTTTCTAATAATAAATCAGTAAAAGGTGCCTAAGTAAATAATAATTATAATTCGCACGGGACGTGGTTTGATCGGTAGCGGTAGCGGGTGCAGAGCGCGCAGGGGGCAGATTTTACATTATATTACTTGCTGCTACGGAAACCTTCATGGGCGAGTCCGACTCGCATTTGGTCGCTTTCATTTATTAAGATGTTTTTTACCCAATATTATAGCCCCATCATTATGCCAAGTTTTATAAATTACAGAAGTTATTACGTTTATTAAGATGTTTTTTACCCAATATTAATGCCCCATCATTATGCCAAGTTTTATAAATTACAGAAGTTATTAAGTAAAAACAATTGCTGATAACAATATTTAAAGTATTTAAATAACGCCCGCCTACCGTCTAGCGCAAAACGTACGTCTAACCTCCAAAATATATTAAAATGACAAAGGAATTCTGTAAAATTCTATATGATTCTCTTGACAATGAATACAACAGCATGCTTCAGAGCATTTCCAAATTAACTTGCGGTGTTCGTATGAAATTTTATAATATTTTGTGCCGGCGAACAAAGTTACTAACGGTATCAATTGAGAAATTTTAAAATCAATATTAAAGTAGAGGTGAGTAACCACATAGTAGTGTATATAAAGTTTTAAAGATGAAGTATATATGGATATTTTGTGCCTTACGGCTAGGTCATTTTCTATTATAGCAACTTTCTAAGGATCCCCTTCTCCATAAAATTAGACCCTGAATAACTCAGTGATAAAACTACTAGATACTAATTTAGCGCTAAACTATCTAGTTTCAACTTGCAGAAGCGTGTAGAACAAGTTGAGAAAATTATCAACAATAAAGCTATATAACTTACCATATCCGTGTACAACAGGTCGCTCGTTGCTGATGCGCACACGTCTCAAACTCGATCTCGAAGGCAAAGTGCTGTGACTAGGATTAGGCGAATTTCTATAAGTATTATAATTCACAGGCACACGTGGCAAAGTTGAGTACATATATCCTTGGTTATCCTGGTAAATTGGCCTATGCTGGGGCTCTTCTAATATAACTGGCACATACTGCTGCCGTAACACGTATCTTGAAGGTTCACCGTAGTCTACATAAGCGCTGCTTCTTTCCCGTTCTCTAGGGTGACTGTAGCCTGTTTGTCCATAGTTGGCTAATACTGGCAAGCTTTGAGCTGGATATCCGTATTGTATTGGTCTTCTCCGATATTTGTCGTTAATATCAAATGGTGTATTGTGTGGTACAGTCGTGAAACGATCGGAAGCAAATATTTCGCTTACAGGCAAACCGGCGCTATTCATGCTAGCATTACTTTCAACACTTCGATTACTTCTGATGCTACCCCTCGTGCTGTCTCGGACCAATGGGCCATCTCCACGGACACTTAACTTCAATTCCAGTCTTTTATCTTTCATTGTTACAATTTTCAACTATTGTTCTCTATTCTACCACACTATTTTATGTTGTTCTTATTACTAACAACATTAACCCACGATCACTATGAACATGACACTTTAACATTTAAAACAGAAATTAGAAACTCTGCTCACATAATAACAAATTAATTACAATTTATATCGCTTATTATTCAACAAAGTAATGTATCACGAAAGAAAGTTGCTGTTACAAAGCTCTTCATATTATAGTTTGAGTAATGGACGATGATGCAAAAGTAAATGACCACAAGCTTGGGAACAAGACGCTGTACAAGTTAATTGAGCTACAAATAGCTGCAACGAAGCATCGACACGACTTTTAGACAAAGGCGCTGTCAATCATTAGAGCAGGAGACATCATAGCTGAACAAGAAAAAAAAAGACAAGAGAAAACCTATTGACAGGCACGGAATGATTAGCGTGTTACTTTAAATATACATTAAAATACATTGGCAAAATAGGTACTATGCCTAAAAATATATGCTCTCCATGATGGCATGAGTAAAGTATATATTTTTATAATGGTGGACGATAACGAGAAATAATCATTTTATAAAACAAGGCAAAAAAGGAATGTAAGATTGAGGAAAACAAAACGGTAGACCAGCGATAGTCAGTGAAGTCACTGAATAAATAGCTCGTAAGCACGCAATATTCAGAGTTCATATATGAATTTGCGAAATAATATAAGTAACCGAATTTTATTGACACTAAAATGAAAAAGTTATGAACACTATTTTTAATTAAACTTGATTCGAATAAATTCACAATAATTAAATGCAAAACCGAACAATAACCACTGTCACTGCACTTCACATCTAACAACAGTGAAATAACTGTCAAGACTCAGTGGAACCATTGTAATTAATAACGATAAGATAATGTCTGTAGTTCAATAACATTATCGTAAACAAATAAGTAGCAAGTTTCCTTAGGGAGCAGAGTGAATACATGTATCGACCTTACTGAGAACCATAGTACTTACTAATCGGTATTGTTTTCGTTCAATACTTATTCCTAGCACGATTTTAGAATTCTTGAAGAAAATTCGCCTTGACCAAGAGTTACATATTCGTTTAAGGATATCTAGGTCAAGGATATTATTTGTACTTGTACGCACATTCAGACGCATATCTACATGCCTATTTTTTTTAAAAGTATCCTTTCTTAGATTACTTGTAAGTATAGAGATGTTCAGCGATGGTAATAGTTAGTCGTATTTGTACATACATATGTACCTCAATTCAACCTTGGTTAAGATATTAGTGCAATGTAAGATGTGGAGAATAAATTAAAACCAACTACAGTAGTTAACAAACTAATATGTTAGTTTGACAAACAGAGCGTGACGATACGATTAAGATATTTAACAAGACTATCGAGATAAAAATAGTACTTAGAAGTAGATACATAACTCGATAATATGGCGAAAGAATGATTTGATGATAGCATGGATGCGTATCTTTTCATGAATTTTATCTCGTATCGCAACGACGTTAAAAGGTTTGGGTGAGATGTGATCCAGCGAAGTGGAAAAATTGTGGCTTTAAAATTAAACAAGTGGCGATTGCCCCTTTACGGATGGATAGATAGACCAATTAGCAGCGGCTTACATAAAAAAAACATGAATTAGGATCCAACAATATCTAAAGGACTTTTGAAAGGGGAAGGGGAGGGAAGTGTGACCAATTCTGGGAAAGTAACAAGAAACAGAATCTAAAAGATATGTAAACTATTACGGAACTGCCACATCGTGTGTTAAGAACACCTAGAAAACAGACACTGGTCTCGGTGCCAAGTATCCAACCTATAATGAGGGGTGAAAAATCAGAACTTCTCTACAAGTCGACATTCCAAGAAGACGTTAAATGAAGTAAGTACAAATAGTAACAGCATAACAATAACACGACCTTCAATGGCTACACTAACAACAGCGATGTTTCTAATGAGCTAAGTAAACTAATTATCGTGACTAACTTTAACAATGAATTTACAAACACTTCAGATTATCGCGCTCTGTAAAATATCTAAGGAAGAGCACATTATCACTTTTTCACTGAACACTTCACTTAATTTCATCACTAAGCTCTAACACAGGTAATTTTATTTTCTTCATCGCCGAAATGTGCACAGAACGTCGTGCAAACGATACGTTTTCATACTAATAAAATGCATTCATATCGGTTCTGAGTCAACGTCTACGTAGTTATTTCTACTTGGTCACAGATCATGAATTCTGTGTAGTACACTCGGTATGTAGTGTGTCACGCGACGTGAACACTCGATTATTAAATTTCACAAAACAGGGTGATGGAATCATAAGCGAACTCGGCACAGGTGGGTGTAACACTGCGGGGCTTCGCTCCACAAAGCGAAATGGCACGGGGAGATAAGCTGATAAGTGCGATACCAATTTTATATGAGTCGGGCATTGTGTGCCGTGAGCCCAGCTATTGCTACAAATATTTGCACTTCCTACGACACGACACTGTACAGTTTTTCCTTCATGTAAGCGTGCACAGTAATGTGCCGAATTTTCGTTAGGATTCGGTTCAGAAGCATTAGTTCAAAAGCTATCAAATCACAGGTGCGCCTTTAATTTTATAGGTACATTCGCTGCTGAAACTTCATTTACGGCCGTCTGTGAGACTTTCTCTCATACAACGAGAAATTCAAAAGGCTAATTAACCATTGATGTGAAGGTTCACATAATATTTATAGAACAACCAAATTACCTTGTGGTTTATCATAGGAATAGAAACAAAACTTTAGTTATATATTCAATTATTTTAAACTGGCCAAATGCGAGTCGGACTCACAAACGAAGGGTTCCGTACCAAAGTAAAATACATATTTGAAACTAGATAGAGAAACAAATCGTCAAAATACGAGATTCATGGTGTGGAAACCTGTTCTTTATCAGTTGCTGTAATAGCCGCTATCAAAGTAACACGCACATAGAGCCCTTTGACTGACAGAAAGACAGTGGCGCTATGTTGATAGGGTTCCGTTTCGATCCCGTGCCCTGTGGGGTCGGAATATTAACAAATGCTTCCCATTAAAATAAACATAGAAATTCACCTAGTAGTAACGCAATTGTTTAAAAATAATTAATAAAAATCTTAATTTTTTATATTTACATACTATTCAAGTCAGGGACTTCATAATACATAATTCGTAATTTTCTCAATGTATAGTAAGTAGCAACTTCGACAACTAATGTTACAGAAATCGTTCAAAGCTGTTATTTTGTTCCAGGTCAGAGTTTTGGCATACCGAATTAAGCTTGCGAACAATAACGGTTGTCGTCGAGTTCACCAGACAAAACAATACCCCAAAAGTCACGTAGCAGTGCTCTCATAAAAATATAAACGCAATGGTGCTTTTGTGTGTGGGGACGCGAGAGCGAAAGACGGGGTTCGGTGAATTCACGTTCATGATCGCAAGACGAGCGAGTGTGGTCACGACCGTGTAAAATAATGTCGCAACTGGCACTATCTCACAGGCAGAACGTGCACTACCGATGTCACCCGGCGTTATGGCTGAGTTTATTCACCGCTAAATGCTTTCTAATTTAATAAAACCACAACTCCATTTATTACAATAAAACAAAAATAAGAGTTCAGACTCACCGTCAGGAACGTCCTCCACAGTTTCATCGTCATCAGTCTTCTGCTCGTCTTGGTGCTCTCTTTTTTTAATCGCCTGTAAATAAAATGTCTTTCAAAATACTGCTCCAAAATAAATTCGAAAGGAAATCGGCGTCGTGCAATTTAACAAACAGTGTAAGTGTCCACATGTAACGTATCTCGATCTACATCGAAGTGCGAGTAAGGAAGTTGACATCAATTCCGTGTTATAACAGTAAGTGAAATGGTATGATCAAGCCACAGTACTGAAGCGAGGCAAGCCAAAACTAAATTCATTCGAATCTAAATTGAAATCTTTCGTTGAATGTCTCTTTATCTCACATACGCATCTCACCCGGGCGAGCCATCCTCCCGCCGCTTTCAAGCACCTCATTTTAATAAGTACAGATAAGGTGTAGGTAGCCGGGCAGGGTGTTTATTGGCGATTTATTTAACACTGCACTGGTATTGAGAAAGCGACACTTCACTTATCGATTAATCGCGGTACACGAAGCATTGTTGCGATCGACGCGGTGTAAGGCACTCATTTCTGCGAGTCTCGCGGAGGGTCTACGGCGAACGTTGTGGTCGAGGGCCCGCGTGCATCAGCCCGTAACACCCGCTGTATACCGACAATTACCACGGTTGGGTCGCGGTCGCAAAGATTGAGCGATTTGCGGATTTATTACTTCTCGGCACGCTCATTTTCTATAACCGAATTCATAGTGAGAAGAGAGCATCATTTATAATGATAAATAACTACGAAATATTTTTTTAACACGAGTCATAACTCAGAAAGACGCGCAAACTCGCTCTGTCGAACGCTCTCCAATAACATGGTCGCAGTCTGTAGGCGCGATGTGAAACAGTCTCACGACTCTATTGTTTCTGGTATTCTCCATCGAGCAAGAAATTTCGACTCGACTCACCGTCAGCTTTTACCCTTTCGCACAAAGCCTCGTACTTAGTAACGTATACAATTTAGATGCCATTGTAATAAATGGCAAGTGATAGTAATCGCTATTTTTATTTGACTAACTAAAAATCTCGGCTCTGTACAATAATAGGAATCGGTAGATCAAAATAACGAAACTGATATTAATAGGCGAGATCGTATCGGACGCAAGAGAAATATGAAATATTATCATAGCAAAGGTAGATCATCTGCTCTTACAGAGATAAAATCTGTGTAACTGAACAGTTTCGTATTGGTTAGCGATTTACAGTACCGTAGAAGCTTGCGAATAAAAGGTTTCTTTGTCTTCTGTGCTAAATTTGGTTTGATAACTTTAGATTCTTTGAATTATCTTTATAATAAGTTTATGTTGAACTATCATCAAACAAGAGTTAAAAGTTACTCCTAGTCTGGTTAACCAAAGATATTTTACTCTAATCTCAACAAAATCGCAAGAGATATGGAATATTTAAATGTAACAATTATGAAACTCTGCTATTTATTGAAATCTGCCAGTGTTAAAAGTATTAAATTTAGGTAAAAATTAATCGGGACCGTCGTGTTCATACAAATTTTAAGAAAATTATTACTTTCCACACTGATCATATTAATCTATAAACCGTTATCGACCAGCGACATACATTGAATTGAAGTATGTATATGCAAAATTTACAACATCCTGTGAAAATTTATAGTTTCCAAGCTGTATACAACCATTTAATGACATTCGCAGGATATTATCCCAGAAATAAATTGACGTACGGAGTTACTAAGATAGATGTCTGAGAGAGCGGGAGAAAACTCGTTTTATTTATAAGGACTTGTAGGGTCTTTTTGAAGGTAGCAATTTTATCTTAAGCCGTGAAAGTTACTACCATTATACTTTCTAGACGAGAAAATTATCACTCCCCGGTCACTCGCAGAATAATTTGCGGGTTAAAATTGTAGCACTGCCTTTAAATAGCGATTCTCCTTACAAATGGAACTTTAGCGGACACAAACACAAAAACAAATATTACCTACAAGTGAAGAATTTTAACACATGAGGCAGATTAATGAAAAAAAAAACATTGTTAAAATGTGATTCATTATTTATTTCCGAGTGACCTTTGAGATGTGCCTAGTTATCTGATTTAAGAACAATCGTAATGATGGTTCAGTGCTTCTCATAATGTTGTCACATTATTTTGTTTTTGTTCTTGCTTTGAATAAAATGAAAATTAGTTTATTTCTGAATATTTTTTGCAGCAGTAAAAATATTTTTTTTTGCTGACATTAATAAGTTAAAAACTATAGTTACATACTTTTAACAAAACAAGAATCAATTTATTATTGTAAATTGACAGTATTATTATAATATTTGTTTCTTAGGTTTTCACGCACATTACTCATTAAATAAACTTTGAGTTAGAATAAAGTTTTATTCTGACGACGAAGCCTGTAAAGGGTACGAAACCTCAATAAATAAATAAAGTTTCGTGCATTAACCCGTAAAAACTAGTTTTATTTAGTATTATTATAACCTAAATGTACAATGATATAGACATAACAAATAGAAAGACTAAAAATAGGCATGCTCACGTTGTTAGTACAAAATTATATGTCACAAAAACAGCAACATTTGCATTCTAAAATACAAATACGTGTGTATTCGGGCGTTGAAACGCTAAACGGAATGTGCTTCCAAACGAACAAGCAAGCTAATAAATAGCTTGTTTTCTTTGATTAATATCGTGTAATGAGGAGTGAATTATTATAGTAGAGCAAATGAAACTGCTCGTAAAATAAAAAGTATAAGTACTGTGTCAAAATATCGTTAGCAATGAAAAGGGAGACCAAAACAATTACAGTCTGTGAGATATACAAAAAAAAGGTAACGGTTGAACGGGAAGTATTCTAAAAAATATATTATTTTCGAAGGTAGCTCGACAAATTAAATAAAAGTTTGATTCCGACGACGTAGCCTGTAAAGGCTACGAAACGTCAATAAATAAATAAAGTTTCGTGCATTAACCCGTAAAAACTAGTTTGATTTAATATATTATTGCAAATTATATTTAAAACCTATGCATTAAGTCGGTTCGTTGAAACTAAGACAAGGAACATTAAAATTTAAAAAACAACGATCAAGTCATTGTAATTAAGGTCTTTTTACAAAACTACGCTCGGGACACGCTATAAAAGTAAAACGAAAGTAAAATAGTTTCCGATTAGCGTTTCATCCGTATTGACATTAGCACCCCCACTAGAGTCCGCGTTAATCAAATTTTGTTTGCAATCGCAAAATTGGTGTCGTGCGGGGAGGGTAAGATGCGGACATCAGCAATGCCAGTGGTACAGCTATGCCGCTGCCTTTTGTGGAACACTCTTTTAAAGCCTCTCTTGAAGAGGACCATGTTATATGACTGAGGAAATACCGTGAGCTAATTCTATAATTATATTGTCTGTAGTTTGCGGTCTCTAGTGAGAGTGGTGTGGTATACACACCGGCACACTTCTTGCGCAACGACCAACGACAATAAAGCCTGCGCAGTAGCAATTTTATATACAAAACCGTCTACTGTGCAAGTTAATTTATCTTAGGTTTTGCTCAAGAAGTAAGCCTACATATATTGACGCATGCGCATGCAGCACCTGCGCAATGAGATCGCGCGCGCGGCCCGCGTCTATCTGGTTGACGCGCTTGTTCTTGAGGTGGTGCGGCGTGTCACGGCGGTGCAGTCGGCCGCCGGTGACAGCGCCACGCTCCTCCACCGTGTTGCGCCACGCGACTCGCCGCGAGCCTCGCTACACCGTCACCGTATTACTCACTCGCGTGAGGGTCAAAGACACGGAAAGACTGAACTGAGCATTCTTAGCAAGCTGTGCGATAAATGCAAACGCGAAAAATGCCCACTAGCCAAGTGCCCGCATTTTTCAGCCCGTTGGTCGCACGATATAGCATTCTCTCTTTTAAATAGGTGTTGCTCAGTCCATTCTCTATGTCTATGTGTGAGGGGATAAATATTGCGGAATAGATAAAAAGAAGATGGAAGAGCTTTGTGCGCGAAAAAATCAACGGCTACTGTCAGAACGATGTAGACAAAAGAAGTACAGTTTTTGCATTCCACTGTGAGAACGAGTTTTGGCTCGCTTCGTGGGAGAAATAAAAGGCGTCACTAAGTTTTATTAAAAACCCTCACTGATAATCCTTTCCACATGTAGCTTTTTATCTATTCCGTGGTGTGTACGTACACATCGTACGAATGCGAAACGCTTGAAATTTTATACTATCTTCGTCCTGCCTAAGTGGGCAAACATACCCTTTTAGTTAGAAATTTGGAACTTATTTAACTTCAAATATCAAATTGATAGGTTTCGTGATAAGAGTTGAAGTTAAACAATTAGAGGGCTGGAGCGTGTTCCGGAAAATAATCAGACTCATAATTTGCCGTTCGTGTCAACATTTATTATAGCAATCGGCTGAAAAAGTGCTCATTTGAGTGGTAGGCCAAGACTTCGAGCACTATTCAGTAAGGCATGATATACTTAAATCGCGTTACAACAACAAAACTTATTTTATTTGGAAAACAGTTTTGACTCATCTTATCTGTGGAGTGTAGAAGTTGCAATTTATTAATAGCTATATAACTTTATATGGTCATATAGGTACAGTGGTGGTCGTATAATTAGAACCACTACCAAAGTTCCTTGACATTATGTAAGATACTTCACCACAATCGTTTTTATTTTGAAAGTCAACAATAAATAGGACAACAATATTTTCTAAGATTTAACATTAGAAAAAGCAATATTAATCCCATTACACAAGTGACAGACAAATATTTAAATCAGTTTTAAGGAATGAACAATAATGGTCTACTTATTAGAAACAACAACAAAAAGTATAAAAAACAATATTTTTTTAAGTTTTAGTAATCAGTATTGATATTTATGAAATAGCTACTATCAACAGCCAACCAATAGTTATAATTAGAATTTATGTATCCCTTATTGCCAATAACAGTACGTACTGCAACGACTTGGTATTGATTCAATCAATTTTATACATTTTTCTAGGGGGATTGAATTCCATGCTTCAAAAAATGCTTCATATAGTTCGTTTTGACTGGTGTTACGTTTGTTTGAGACTTTCTTTTTAACAATGTACCAGAGATTTTCTATCGAGTTTAAATCCGGACTATTTGCTGGCCAGTCTAAAACGGGTATACGCTGTTCGCTAAGGACATTTGACGCTATTGGCCGTATGTTTAGGGTACATTGTCATGCTGAAAGATCCAGGTTACAGGCAAATGATCGTCCGAGTAGGGTCATTAGGTCATTAGGGTATAGGGTCATTAGGGTAGGAATCATTGTGCTCTAAGATATTTTTGTATTGCCATTGATTCATGCCATTGGACCCGTTCGGTTGGAACCTTTACTTGGGTCTTTTTAGCAACACGAACGATTAGCGTATCTTCTCTGGGAGAGATTTTTTTTGGCAGAATATGAACATTTTCAACAATTCCATGTGTTTTATAATGATCAATTGTATTAAAAACTTTCTGAACAGAACAATTGAAATGCTCAGCTATTCTTCTGTACGCCCACTTATGATCTATATGTACATTAACAATTATTTGCCTAGTTGATACGTCACCACTTTTATTTTTGCACATTTTGAACAAAATCAAATTCAGATTAAGTTTTGAATTGCCGCCATAATAATAGGAAAAGTCAAGAATGAAATGTTATTCTCCAATTTAAAAAAAAGAACGAGCTATGAATGCTTTTTTAAAAGTTTCTAATTAGGCGTCCAAACGGCCAGTAACAGAAAATAAACTCCTACATGTGTAAGACTCATTTTGTAATTAAAAGCTGGATGTGTTATATATTTTATGCATTTAGTGAGTTTTTATTTGAGTGGCTATATTATTGCATGATTATTAATTATTGAATGTGTATATTTTTACGAACAATTGTACGTTGAAGTGTTTCTAATTATATGACCACCTCTGTATATCTCGCTCAACGTAGGTGGCTGCTTAGCAACCCGAAAACGTCGCATAACTATGGCTGCAATTTCTACAATGAAAACCAATCGGTCAAGGTGTCATGCAGGATTCGAACCTGCACCTTCCGCTAACCGTGCGAATGCACTAACCGCTAAGCTACCGACACCCTCATCGTGTCGAATTTTTTCTACTTTTTCTTAGCTACATTGGTTCTGACTGTTCACTCTTTTAAAACCTATATACAATATTGTACTAGCAGTTCACACTACATTAACGCGAAAACTTTTTATATAGCGACGCATTCGTCAGATCTGTACGCACCCTGAAAGTGAGTTAAAGCCAACGTATAAGAAATGTTATGAAAGCATTACTCCCTAAACAAAGGTCGCTGAAACGTGTTCCAAACTCGAGACAAACTAAACTAAACTTCAATACTAACGCGAAATGCACACAGACCAAACTACTTTGACAAATCAAATATCTGCAAATATCCTTTCCATTCATTAGGTAAGATAATGTTAAACGGAAATCACAACTAATCCCATGATCGGCGTGTTGGTAGCAGTGTTTTCATCCTGCCCACTTGTTCGCAGTTTGCGCGGAACCAGTTTTTAGCGTAGTTCGTATCCCATATTATTTCTAATTCGTTGGTTGAAGCCAAACAGAGAGGAACCCGCGGCCAACTCATTGTTCGCGAGCGACAACCGTCTAATCACAGCTATTGTTGCACGACAGCCGCGGGCTAGGTCGTAGGCTACTGTGCACTGTTTTGTTTACTATGTTAGATTTAGCCATAGATAGTGTCAGAGACTCTTACGATAAATGATTCCAGAATTGAGAAATGCAAATAGTATATATACAACATTTTGGATAACAATTTTCAGGTTGTGAAAGTACTGTTAATCTGTTAACTTTGTAACGTTTGATCAATCTAATACTTTAGCATGACATATCTATATGAGCAGTACCTACCTCTGACTGTGTCTTAGAGAAGATGCGAAACATTAAACTAAATAAAATGAACCTGATGAGTATTTCGTCAGAGTTGGAATTAACAATGTATTCAAAAATCTGTCCCTTTTATTGAAAGCCTTTAAAATTAAGAGAACATTAAAATGAATCCGTTTCAATTCAATTACAAAAAAAAACGGTTTATTTGTGGTAAAAAGTGAGTACTGAGAAATTACTTACTTACCCATAATTTAATGACCACTTTAATTCTCACGGTAGTCTAATGATTAGTAATGATTTTAAATACATGTTATTGTAAAAATCATTGGTTGGGAACCTCTGTTAAAAACACTTCCCGTAAATGTTGTATTTGATTAAAAAAAAAACTGTGAGTAATTTGTTATGATGTGCCAGGTACAAAGTAGAAAATCACTGCGAATACATTAACCATTCCAGTATTTTCAGGTTAGTAATAAATATTGAAATGGAAAAAATAACCCAAAATTGCATAAATTAACAGTTAACCATACTTGAACTACTCCACCGATTGAATGTTATAACGGTCAAATACCAATCACATTATAATTACTTCCTACACGCTTCATTGCTACTGTTAATATGGTTATAAGAAGTTTCAATAAATTACTTGGACACCATCGATATAATATTTATACTCATTGCGTACAGCCAAGGCAATAACTTAGATTAAATACACGAACGCTTTGAATATAGCTGTTAGTAATATGCAATCGGCGATGTAATTGTATTTACAAATAAATGCTTGAGTATAGGCAAAAGAATTTAGATTTTTCACATGTACTAAAATTTCGATGGTATTCAAATTAAGTTAGTGAAAGTCTACCATGACCATTTGAATTGATTATAATATTAGAGTGTATAATATTTTATTAACATTTCAGTAGATTATATTGCCTTACCTCTAACTCGTCAGAGTCGTCGTTATCTTCGTTTTCACCTTCGGAAGATTCTCTATCAGCGGCCGTTTGCGTATCGCTTTCATCATCTTTAACCATCTCTTGGGGTGCTTGAGTTTGTTGAATAGTCTTAATAAAAAGAAACATACCATTCATACAGTTCAGAAATGTAAATGGTTAATTTACCCGTTACGGATATAGTATAAAATTTGTTCCGTACGATAAAGCTTTACTTCATCATCTCGAAATTTCAGAAGCATTCTGCATGTTGTAATAAAATTTCACGTTCTGACAAAGTTTGCCGTCATCGACGTCGTGAATATACATAGTATCCCAAGTTTGTCATATGGAGAGGAAGTACCTTAATTATTACTGTATATAGAAAGTTTTGCTGAAGGAAGGCTTTATTTTTAAAACAATAATATTAAATCTTAAATTTCATAATATTCTTTTTATTTTATATGACTAAGAATAAATAGAATTGCATTGAGCATTTCGATCGGTAGGTACTTTTTTAAGTACAGTATTTAAGTATCTAATTTTAAAGTTTTAGGACAACCTGTATAATTGAAAGCAAATTAAGCGACGCAGCTAAGTTTCTTTAATATTTAACAGTAAAGAAATATTTGATTTACAAAAATAAAATGAAAACCACTTTAAAGCTTGCAAGCATTTGTGTATCATTTTCACTAAAATTAAATTATTTCAACTCATTCTCTGTCGCTCGCGGAGTCGATTTCTTTTCTCAAGTGTATTTTACTGTTACAGTTTATATTAAATGAATGTATACAATAACATACACCTACCTAAGTCTTTGATAGATTTTTGTACCATTTTTCTATGAGACATCGAAAAACTCTAATAAGTCAACATATTACTATTTCACATAAAGAACAAGAATATTGTAACAGGGTTTGGGCAGCCCCTTGGTGCACCAAATTGGTGTTCTGTGTACCGAACAAATAATCCTATAGACCGGGAGATGATGACACAAAATACTTGGTCATTTGTACCAGTATGGCGGTTCTTCAGGGGTCTAATTACGTAAAGGCAAAAAGGAAAATGATGGTCATAGCGCTCGCACCGGCGGCCCAATCGCGTGGGCGTTAATCGAACGCGTCGGATAAATAACGAGTGTCGAACGATTTGTTCCACAAAAATGCTTATATTTTCAGATAGTCGAAAAAAAGAAGTAGGCGGTAGCGTAATGCCATACTTCTCGGGTGTGACTTACAGCCCGCCATACCGACGCGAATACATTAATTTAAATAAAACAATTCAACCATTTGTACCAGGCTAATTTTTGCACAGCTAATCATCGTCGAGTAGCCATTCACGAAAATCACCTTGCCATACTTTTCCGACAGTTCCCAATGGCCGCCATACCGCTGCAAAGGAGTATTTTTTTTTTCGCCAAACGATTTGTACCAGTATTGCATTTGAATTTTTGGAAAGTATTTGGCAAAATGTGACCGTTATTATTTGTCCCATACTTCTAGTAGGGGGAAAAAGTGCTGCCATACTTGAAATACTTATTTATTTGACACGTTTTAAAAATACGACTGCAAAATACGTAAAATCATTTTTTACATCATGACATCATTGTATTCTCGTCATTTGGATGCAATTGTACGTAAAAAAAATTATTACAGATTGTAAACATGGGGTGGATGACTGTCGGACTTGAGCTAAAAGGTGAAAAAGAAAAAAAAATTTGACGATTTGTACCAGTATGGCATTTGGATTTTTGGAAATTATACAATACAATGTGACCATTATTATATTTGCCATACTTGTAGTAGAGGGAAAAAGTGGCGCCATACTTGAAAAACCTGATTTTTCGACACGTTTTCAAGGTACAAGACATAAAATCATTTGTTACAGTATGGCATCATTGTATTCGGTTTATTTGGATAAAATTCAACCTAAAAAAAATAATCCCATACTATAACTATGGGGCGGAAGACTGTCACACTCGAGCAAGATATGAAAAAAAAAATTGGAACGAATTGTAAAAATATGGCATTTTAAATCATTTCCAAACTTGAAAAAAACAACTAAGTTTTGGGAAAATTACACAGTACTTATGGAGAAGTGCCAAAGTGATGCCATACTTGAAAAAATAATTTTCGGATTTTTTTTTTGTGTTAAAAAATAAGCCTATACCGTGACCAGGGGGGCTGGAGCTGCCACACTCGCTCTGATATGCCGACAACTAATACATCTTGAAACCTTTTTTCGAAATAGCCCACCTGTAATATCGTGAAGGGTACATGTAAAAAAAATTATATGCAATATCAATATTAATGCAGTTTAATCCGAAAGATTTACAAAAATGCATCGAATTCAAATGTAATCGGAACCGGAATCCTCGGCATCTTCGAATTCTATTTAGCTAGTTTTGCTATTAGCCGATAGATGAAATATTGAGAAGTGGGCGGAGCTGAACACCCCGCATCCCGCAAATTATCACGCGTCGTTTCTTGAGGAAATTTAATCACCCTCCTCTTTGTTTTTCCTCCGTGTGTCTTACCAACACGATGAGCCAAGACCTCTACAATTCGAGAAATCTTTCGAGCGGTGGGAACCGCAGAATATTATACAACATAAAATCTGCTTATAAGACAAGATTGCCGCCACTTAGGTGTTTGAAACTTTGTATTTATATTCGTTAAACCTCAAACTTACAGGAAAAATTAGTGCCATACTGGTACAAATCGTTCGAATTACGAATAAAATCTTGGGACTTTGAAAAAATATTGTTCACATTCGCCACCTCCCACAGGTATGGCATTATCAGACTTCTATTTATGATCATACGGGGAACTGTTAAAAAAAGTTTCAGGGTGGTACAAATCGTTTGGCGAAAAAAAAAAAATTACTCCTTTGCAGCGGTATGGCGGCCATTGGGAACTGTCGGAAAAGTATGGCAAGGTGATTTTCGTGAATGGCTACTCGACGATGATTAGCTGTGCAAAAATTAGCCTGGTACAAATGGTTGAATTGTTTTATTTAAATTAATGTATTCGCGTCGGTATGGCGGGCTGTAAGTCACACCCGAGAAGTATGGCATTACGCTACCGCCTACTTCTTTTTTTCGACTATCTGAAAATATAAGCATTTTTGTGGAACAAATCGTTCGACACTCGTTATTTATCCGACGCGTTCGATTAACGCCCACGCGATTGGGCCGCCGGTGCGAGCGCTATGACCATCATTTTCCTTTTTGCCTTTACGTAATTAGACCCCTGAAGAACCGCCATACTGGTACAAATGACCAAGTATTTTGTGTCATCATCTCCCGGTCTACTAGTGCAGTAGGCAAAATAAATCCAAAATTGCACTAGACAACAAAGATTCAGTGTAATTTTATTGTTTCATGAAGAACTCTTGATGAACCTTAAATTGAGTTATAAAATTTTCGAGATCATTAAAATGTTGACGTGTATAACAAAGAATAAAATCGTAGCATTTACTTAAACATAAATTATAATAATTAAATGGGGTTTAAATTAATGCAATCTACCTTAAGTGAAATCAAAATAATCATAATAATAAATTCTGGACAACACAACAATTATTCAGTCCCTAACTAAGCTGATCTTGTACTTCAAAAATATACTTATATAATTGTATAACGTAAATTTTACAATAATATAAGTACATACATAAAATACCATGACTCAAGAATAATTATTTGTGTTTATCACAGAAAGAAATGCCCCCAACATTGCACCGAGACCGGTTATCCAATAATATTTTGATTGAATTTACATTTCCATGAAGATTTTAGTGTTATTCGCATATATAACAATGATCGAGAATCAATGATATTCTATTATTTATTTCTATATCAGAGATTGTGGAA
Source organism: Chilo suppressalis (assembly GCA_902850365.2). Classification (NCBI taxonomy): domain Eukaryota; kingdom Metazoa; phylum Arthropoda; class Insecta; order Lepidoptera; family Crambidae; genus Chilo; species Chilo suppressalis. The sequence goes on along the minus strand of OU963906.1, from coordinate 13,498,142 downwards.
AGTTAAAATTTATCATTATTTTTCCTAAAACATTTATACAACGACGTGATCAATACAGCCACGGTCAACTTCAAATGAATTCGGAAAGATTTAATATAGTTATTATATGTGTATGTTGTGTCGAAATCGGAGCTCTCCATAATATCGAGTTAGGCCTAAGATCGATGTCAGTTGTTTTCATTTCAATATCGCCGTCTAACGAATGACTGAGTAATTAATACGTACCAAAAGAGGTATGCTAATTGAAAAAGTTCTTTATTTTTGGAGATAAAATGTTCGGTATTTCGACAAAGTTTAAGAATCAAACTCCAGTATGAGATAGGCCTATTTGAGCTTTGTTTTTTAAATATTTTTATTACATGCGTTATAATAATAACTGTTGCTAAGAAACGGAATCAGATTATTCTTGCCTTTACTGGAGGCTGATTATTTGAACTGGCTGTTAATGCAAAGATTGGAATGAATACTTACTCCAATAGTTTCTACGGCCGTTAGTACAGGTTCTGGTGGCGATAATGGTAGTCCGTTGGTTGTGGGCGGTGGTTCTTGCTGCACATGAGCGTTCTCTGGCGAGCGGCCCAGTAATTTGTGTGCTTTCGCCTTCAGCTCCTTCGGGTGCGGTGTATTCTGACGTACGAACGGAGTCTGAAAAATAAACGAAGTGTCAATTGTGATCTTACCAAATAAGACTGGCAAATCTCTTGATCGTAAACTATAGACAACGAAGACTGCGCCGTAGCAATTTTACATACACAAACGTCTCCCGAGCAAGTTTGTTTGTCTATGGTTTTATTCAAGATCGTTGCCGCTTAGAATAACAATAGAGGAAATATTCTCAAAGCTCATGCATGACTGCAACAATCGTCAAAATAGATGGGGAGGCATATAAAATAGTAGAGCACTCAAAAGCAAAAACAACTAAAATCTTTTTTAACCATATCAATAGGTCGAGATACAGATATAATGAAATGTTTAGATCAAGATACTTTCGTAAAAGTAAGTTACATCTATAGAATTACAGTATATTATTTAAAAACAATCTTCACTATGAAAAATACATAAAAGATCATAGAATAACAAGAACTTTTAACGAGATAATTTCCAGTAATCTTAGTACGAAGTAATAAATTCTAAATAGTAAAAATAACTAGTGTGTGCATTGTTCACTAGTAAGAAAAGCAAAGCCTTACGCATCTAAACAAAACATGGCTATAGGAAACCTCATAAAAGTGCATCAAGGAGTGTAATGTGATACGTCAATTCACAACGAGACGTTGCGTTTATCGCGACCGCGAGGCCACCTAAAATGTTATAATTGCTTGTTAACCTACACCTATCCAGCGCTTAATAAATTAGGCTAAAAAGATGATTCACAGGATATGATATCACAAGCAGCCTCACGCCCGCGACAGAGCGACGTCTGCGATACAAGCTAATCTGTTAAGTGCAGTTCAAATAAAGTGTTGTATGGCAAAAGGTGGACAATGTTCTTTAATAATTATGCAATAATTCCTTATAATGGGAACGCAGGTAAGAATGGTGTGAATATGTATATCAAGCATTGTTATTGTGTATCGGATATGTAAGGGTTCTGATCATACAGCTCGTGTTCATACGGAGATTAGGATATCTTTTTTGTAGGTGTGGAAAAATGCTGAATTTTAAATCTAAAAGAAATTCTAGTCTAATGCTTTAAGTCTACTATCAGCAAAACAAATAACTTCTAATTATAAATTGATAATAGTAAAGAATTAGAGGTTTTAATAGCGGGCACTCGATTGGAATGCATTCACAATTAGTTTTCATTTCAGATTGTTCACATTTCAGATCGTGATAGCTGAATATGAAGAAAGAATAGGTATTAAAAAACCCAGATGTATTGAAAAATACAAAGTGCTTGCACTAGCACTATGACTCGAAAAGTGAAATTCAATCATGTAACATTAGTTACCAAAGCGTTGCAAGATTTTTATCATTAAGTTAACGTCACCTCGGATAAAATATCAGTGCAATTATTATGTATGTATTCGTGTTTTAGCTTCGTGTCGAAGGCGCTTTCCACCGGTTTTAATCTACAGTTACTGTACTGTCGAGAAGCAAGGGAAATTTCTGATTACCACCTGACACAGCGGGAAATGACGTTATGTACTTAGGTAATGATAGGCGACTTTCTCATAAAATCTAAGTCTTATTTTTTAACCATTAATTTATTTATAGAACGTAATTTCCTTGTATCGGATTAGCTAGCAAAATGCGTTGACTTTATGCGGATGCAATTTAAAACACACATTAGATAAGATAGCAATCTGTTAATGAATTCATCTTGGAATCAAATCGAATTAGAATAATATGTCTGAGTATATTCTTAAAACATCTTTTATTTGTGATTGCCTTCCAATATGAGTTGCCGCGTACCTCCGCGAGATTATTTATAGAGGAAGACATTCTTTGCAGAGAGGTCCTGCGCGGTGTGGTGACCAGTTTGCGGACTACGTTAATAGGCCGACGGAGCCCTAACATCGACTGTGCCACAGCGAACGGCTCAGAAGAGAACTCGTCTTCATTTTCCTCCTGAATCGACGTCACCTTAAAACCAAACATTATCTTTCCAGGATCTAGCTTACTTCAACGGCAAGCTAAATTATTTGTATGACAGTTCAAGTTTAACGTTTCTCTAGTCTGTATTATAAATAAAAATAAGTCCCTGATGTTATTGTTATTAAACGGATTATAAAAGTTATTAGCATTCACTTTTTAGTGTAGGTATATATCACTTCCATCATAAATTAAATTTCTGATGGGTGAAAATCCTGTCTGATGCCTTGAGTCGAATTGTTCTAGTAAATTTTTTTTTAGATTTATAAATGAAATTAGTCAAAATCACAATTGAGTTAGAAGTGTGTGAAGATTATTTGTAGCTTGAATACTTACAGAAACAATTATATTTATAAATAGATTTACGCAGTAGTAAAACAGGAGACCTTTTTATATACCTATGTAAAACCCTAACCTTATACCCAGTACATTAAAGTATTCAAATAAAAAATACAACAATTTATAATAGCTAGGATTTACCCCACAAGTCGTATTGTGTTTGAATTCTGACTCCAATAATTTTCCTATTAATGACAGCTAGTAGGGACAGCCCGCACGTTTAATGGAATACTGAGCTATTAGTACTCAAGTCAAATGGAATACGGATTCCATCCATTAAGCTTACGAACTATTCCCAGAAACGGGCCTTCCCTATGAATAGAATTATATAGGCATAAGGGCCGGTACCATTAAACAACGTTAAGCTTCAATTTAGTTATAATCCTTTGCGTATTAGCAGAACATGAAAGGTGCATCAGTGCAAGATTAAAGTTAACATTAGCCCTAAATAATAAGCTTTGACTAGATATGCAGTGTTTTGTTCAAATTACTCAAATGTTATTTGTGGTCCGATAAACAGACAGACTCACAAAGTTAAAACACAGCGTCCTTTATTCATCGTTAATTATCAAGAGTATTAAAGTAGTATTTACTGTATAGTATTATACAATAAATACTACTTTAATACAAACAAAAAATAGTAAAAATTTGTCAAAACAACACCTGCATTAGTTTTGTTTCTCATTTTAAATGCCCTATCCCTTCGCAAATTCATACTAACTGTAATAACATTTAGCAGCTGGCACGATGTTTTTCTATCACTGCGAAAATTAGTGTTTAATAAAAGTTGTAAAAAAATCTAAGTCTGCGATCGTCAGATTTATTTTACTCCTTAAAGTTGACAGAAATGTTGTATTTTTTTCCGCTAGAGGCGCTGCTGTGAAATGTATGGAAATAAACAGAACAACTTGAAACAATTAGGGACTTTGCAGCCTTATTGTAGCCAACCCAGTCATAATTAATGTGTTTGTAACATTTTCCTAAATATTTTGTATACTCAATATATACATTCATTGCTCAAGAATAAGCCAGAACCATATACGCCTAAATCAGAACCAGATTATGTATTTCTCAATTTATTCTCGGTATATTTTATTCCACAGATTCATAGCTTATTTTTACATTTGTACATCCATGTGTGAGTATCACCATTACCATAAAAACCATGCAAAAAATGAAACATAAACATAAAATAATACAATTTTATTGCAAAAATAAATTATCGACGATATCCACCATAAGCAATCTTATAATCTAAGAATATTTTGTACATCATCACAACCTTTCTTTACAGATTACAATTTCCTTGCAAACAGACGGTGTTTTGAACGCATAAATAGATAGAAAGCATGCTTCATAAAATAAATATAAAACAAACTGCTGGCTGATACAAATGTAAGATTATTCCAACGCTACAAGTATCGTACTCAAAGTTAAATATGCCGAGTGCATAGAGCACCTATTGCGAAAGTTTCTGAACCAAGCCCTAGTGCTGCTGCATCTTCGCCTTACAGTGTTGCCAATGTCGCAGAAGCGTAAAGGATTCCTGTACTGATAGAGCTTGCGAGCTTGCTTTGGAAAGCCACCGGTGTTGATTTGTGTGTAGGGAGCGCTAGTGGGGAATATGTTACAACACCATAGTCTCACCTCTCTTGTTTCCGGGACGTCTTCGGTGAACTTGACTGAATGCGTCCGCGAAGCTTCCTTCTCTTCCCAATCATCATTATCCGAATCCCGATCCCGTGACGCGCTGGATTCTATTAAAAGGGAGTGCCATTGTCATTAGTCGCATTATCAATTGCCATTCCGCTACCGGCAGAGCGATCGAGTGAAGCTCTGTTACGCAATGATGATAAGGTAATTATATAATTTATTTAATTTGTTGATACTGAAATTGTGCTAATCGATCACATTATTAAGGTGAATGATACTTATAGTGTAATATTTTTAACTAGTTCGTTAGCACGTAAAATGTTGCCCAATAATATATTTTTTGTGTCCTAACCTACTATTAAAAAATAATAATAAATAATTTTGAAGAACTTTCTATTCGTTCTAAGTATAGTCTACTAAACTGTATTTGAAATGAAAACTAAGGTAAACTAATTTGAAAACGACATTGAGAGAATAAAAATTTGCTGATCACGTTCACAACACAAAAGCTGTTTGGACGATACAGGACCAAAATCACACAACAAACATAGATCTTGTGCTTACACAGATTTAAACATGAACCATATAACGACATTGATCATAAGCATAAATCAATGGACGGTGGTACCTTTTACCGCTACTTGTACCACAACACCATAATAAAAAAATAGCAAAAATAAAATAAGCTGCCGAACCAGTGTATAGATGTAAAAAGTTTTCCATACTTACAAAAAATCTTTAATTTTCATATAAAAAGTTTGTTATTTTCGGTAAAATAGACAGTGTTTATGTTTTTCTTTTTACTAATATCAAAATAGTTATGTACAGTAAAAAAAGCAAAGGGTCATGAAAATTTTTGATGCAATAAACTTATCTAAAAATACTTTCAGCTAGCATGAGCACCGCGTAAAAATACATAAGCTCGTTTTTATCACGTTCAGTTGTCAAATTACTATGGAGTTTGACAGTCAGATGCGATGAAAAACGTGATATAATGTAAATTGTAGTGCTCATGCTAGGCGACCTGGATTTCACACCATTCCATATAGACTTTGCCAAATGGCATTGCGTGTGATCTCATATATGTTAACTAAAAAAACAAAATGGATAAAAAAAAAGAACTCCAAAATAGCCCAAACGATCCTTTACTTTTTGTAGTAAATATACATATCCGTGAACCTTACCTCTCACTCTATCTAGCTCTTGCGATTGTGAAAGATATCTGTGATCCCTCAACCAGTTGCCACTGCCGACCTCTGATGTGTGTTCCAGCTCTATTCGTGTGTAATAAGTGTCAAAAGTGGCATTTAGTATTTACACGGCAAAAACAAAACAAAAAAGCAAAGCGACAATTCACAAAAAATAAACAAAGATACATAAAATTTAAACTTAAGAATAATTTGTAAATAGTCGCGAATTAAAATGAAGCAAAAAAGGCGTCCAACTAGAGTACCATGATCTCACGTCTCAATATTAAGAAAAAGAATAAAAAAAATACTTTGACGCCTTTTATATCAATTGAATATAATATAGGTAATAATGAAATTTTCTTAAACTGAATTAAACGTGAATAATGCAAACTTTAAAACATTCACTTTGCAATATTCCTTTATTAATTTTTAGGCTTGTGTCAAGAACACAAGTCATCAGGATAGTATTAAAAAAAAATCCCCCACTAAAGTGCAACCTTAATATAACCTACCTCAATATAACGACTTCCTTAATTTAAGAAATTTTTCGTAATCTCCTTGAATTTTCCGTAAGAGCCAATGTAAAAATACCTTTACATTGCGAATATTTTTTGCGAACAACCTCTCTATAACAAATTTTCAACTAAAAAAGTATAAATACCTCTTAATAACGAATTTTGTCAACCAAAAATCTCTGTGTAACCTTTACCTTTCCATCAATATATGGCCCTTAATTCCATAGTACGTGATTCATGTCATGACAGAAAACTATTTTTTTACTTCCTTATAACAAACCTCAGTTGAACGAATTACTTAATATAACGAATATTTAGTTGTTCCATTCTGATTTATTAGATCGAGGTTGCACTGTATTTTTTTTTCTTTTCTTTCTTTCTTATTTAATTAAATTCAAGGTATTCTTGATAGTATAGTAGCGTGGTTTTATGACTAATTATGTTATGTCTACAAAGGGTTGAAGTCATTTATTTACCGAAATAAATTGGAACCCTTTTAAGGTTCGATCAATTATTAAGTTCTTTTATATAAAGTAAATAAGATGCCTGAGTTATTTATGAATAAGGGTCAAACGAATGGTCAGTCGTAGTTTGAACTTTGAACGATAATATTTTGATAATTTCTTTAAAATCCAAGTCAATAAAAGACGCCAAAGTAACTAATAGTTGAAAAATAATGTGCACAAGATGCTTGGTGTTCGTAATGCTCATTACTATAGTCGATATCGGTGATTTAATAATTTATCAGCTAATTTAAAATTGTTGATAAACAAATTTAAAGAAATTAAATAATCATGAAATATCTACCTTTTTTTAAAAAAAAGAGTGTGATGGCACCAAATCCATGCCTTCGTTAGTTAGACAGGACATTAAAGTCCTAGGATTAAACCGCTATTTACGTGCACGCAACTGTATCGTCAGATATATTCATGTTTGCCATATTAAAATTGAGTTTATTGTCGGGGGAATATAGCTGTATCTATAGCCAAAACAGCACTAAGACATGGCAAAAATTGCTGGTTGACTTATATTTGTGTGATACATTGCAATGTAAAAATTATATAACTGAAAGTAACATGCTAGAATAGCCTCTTCACTTTTTGGAAGTAAAAGGAATTGGTTAATAGTAGATATTAAAATCAAATATTTATAGCAAAAATATAAGTAGGAGAATACACCAAATAACTATTTGCCATTCAGCTTAAAGGACATTAATGCCTTAGATTGATTGATAAGCAGCTCCTGGTAAAGTATTTTTCTTTTACATAGATGAATGTTATCTTGCTAATTAAAAAAATAGATTATTGTTTTTAATAGCGCGGCAGATTAGAATGCAATCGGCAACCAAAGTAATGAGCTACGAAATCCACCAGAACAAATGAAAACTACCAGTTTTTGAAGGTTTTAAAATGGAGACGTAACAGAACACTAATAAAAGCAGTAAAGTTACCATGCTATGCATCATCATACCTGGTTGCTGGGTGTAACTAAGCTGCGGTAGGAGGAAGCAAGTGAGAACATTTTCACCGGTCGTTTCATCTCTGTCCGTTTGGAAGGTAAGAAGAGGTTGCGCTTGGTTTTCTGATAACCAAACAGCTTTAAGCTCCAAGTTCACTAAAGTATATGGTAAGTACTGTAACCTGAAAATTACAAAAAGAATTTTAATTGATACTAACAGAGATCATTGTATTGTATGTATGTGCTGTTCTATATTATAATTTAAATACAGAACCGTCTCGACTTCGAACGAACGGGTAAAATTTATTTTATACGCGATAAAATATAGCATAATATATAGTTAGGCTGAGATGATTCCGAATTGTGCTAACATTGGATTAAGACAAGCCTAATAGGCTGGAATTAACACAACACGTAGAAATATACTAACTTTCCTTAATAAAGTTAGGCTTGACATGATTCAGAATTGTGCTAACATCGGATTAAAACAAGCCTAATAGACTGGAACTAACAGAATGCGTAGAAATATACAAACTCCTTATAACTATTGTGACAACTCGGAGTAAGCAACGTTGATTCGATACATATTCGATGGGTGGGAAATTTCAAATTTACTTCGTCTAAATTATGTCAAAGCCAAATGCTCGGAAGAACGGTTTGATGAAAATCAAAGGAGCGTCAAATAGTAATACTAAATGTTCTACAAAAGATCGATCTGAAAAGTTGAAACTTAATTTCGTTTACAAAGGAGATTGCTCAGCTTCCATACATGTTTGGCCTAAAGACCAATAATCATGAAAAATTGTTTCCTAGATTCGAAATTATATATAAATTACTGTAGAAACGAATATTATTGACGGACACCCCTGAGAACTTCTATAAACCATATACACTGAACATATTAAAATAATAAAAAACAAATAAGTTATATAGTAAACTAGGGAAATCAAACTAAGTACCGAAATTATGGATTAGATTCAGGTATATAGAGCATGTAGATTAACAGATAATTGCCTGTTTTTAAAGTTAATGTAACTTTTAAAATCAGGTGTCATTTCCGGTTATAATAAGGTACTCTGTGACAGAAACTGTGTGATGATTGTGAATGAGCCACAGATTAGAGAGATTTTTTAAACTCTCGTTAACCACAGAAAGACAAGACATTTAGGTTCTATAGCCATATATTCAGTAGCTTCATTATTTTTGTTATGTTTTTAAGATAACCATATTTTAGATTTTTAATGTAGCACACCTTATAATTTTATTAATTTATTATAGTCAGGGAACGTAGGCCCATAGATAGATACCTTAAAGTCTAACATATATACAGATTATAATGTGTTTATAGAGGTGTTTGGCGAAAAATGTATGGCAATAGACTTTATGATGTCGCCTACCATCTATAATAATTGTCTGAGCACATTTGCATCTAGTGAAAATGATAATATAGTTGTGGATACTAATACCACAGTGTAATAAAAAAAATGATTTATTTTATCGATCTTTACAAAATAGATTTGTTTTTATGTTATATAAACAACTTCGATCAGTCTTTGGCTGAATGTTACTACACCCATAGCCATTAAAAATGATTCGTATGTTTTCCAAACCGGTAAAATTAAAAGTCCTTTTTAAAGTAAATATATTATACAAAGGTGTCCGTTGAAATCTGACGACTGTAAATTAAATTATAAATTACGCCAAGAATTACCGTGTATGTCAGTATTTTTTGTGCATTTGGGCCAATTTGAGCAATCTCCTTTATAGTTTACTTACTTACATGGCAAAGTCAATACATTTTTTGTGTGGAAAAAATGATTGATATTGCCTGATGTTAGAACATATTATGTTATTACTGATGTCGAAGAAAAATAATATATATCATCTTTATTTTCATAGCATTAATGCGACAAGGGACAGTGAGCAGTAATTATTTGTTTAGGACAAAATAATAATAAGTCCAGAAAAAAAATGTTGGTATCTGCTTGAAATGAATATTTGAAGAGCTCACCTGTTTCCACTAACGTCCAATACATGAAGCGATTTACAATTTCCCAGTTCGTTTGGCAGTCTTGTTAGTTTGTTGTCCCTTAAACTTAGCACCCCCAGTAAGGTCATATTTCCAATATCTATCGGTATGTCACCCAAAGAGTTTCTATCTACGTTCAGTACTGTCAACTCATTAAGATTTCCTATCGACTTAGGCAGCTCCATTAAAAAATTCTCCGTTAATATAAGCTCTTGCAGATTTGTACACCTGAAAATATGCAATACGGAATCATTAGAAGCGTAAATACCGAAGAATAAACTTACGAACAGGATATGTACCGTTAACTATACAGGCCACTCACCTTCCTACATTACCATTTAACGTATGTAATCTATTTTGGTCCAACTTTAATATAGTTAACTTTGATAAATCCCCGGTACCGTCTGGTATCGTTTCCAACATATTTTGTGACAAGTGTAGATCGGTTAGTGAACATAGTCCCCCGATTTCTTCTGGAAGTCGTTCTAGTTTGTTCTCGCTGACATCTAGACATGTTAAAGCTTTGAGATTCCCTATTTCTGGGGGAAGATATTGGAGTTTATTATGATCCAACCATAATTCTTCTAACGCAGGTAGCTCACCGATGAACCCGGGCTGTAAAACAAAATAAAAACGGTCAAAACCTATAGGTGTAATACTTCTCCCACAGCTGCGCGACAAAGCTCGGGTGGCTTTGGTATTAAATGCGCTAAAAATTTTAATCCGAAATTCGAATTAGATAGTTCTGTCGTAATTAATAAATGGGCTGTATAAAATATGCTAAAGACAATAGCTTGACTGCCGTTAAATTGATATGCTAAATGAGGTAGTGTTAAATGAGGTAATGTTTAGTGAGGAAGACGTGGTTAAAGTTATAACCTCTATGGCGCGAGGTAAATCACCAGGTCATGACGAGCTGAGCATTGAGCATTTATTACACGCAGGCGGTATGCTTTGCTCTAAGCTCTCTAAGTTATTTAATATGTGTCTCAAGTACTCGTATCTCCCAAATAATTTAATGAAAACGATAATTGTTCCAATTATTAAAAATAGAACGGGGGATGTGAGCGCGTCCAACAATTACCGCCCAATATCTCTGGGGACTGTAATAGGTAAGGTTCTCGAATGACTTGTGCAGCCCGAGGTGTCGAGAAACATTGAGATTGACGACGCCCAGTTTGGTTTCCGTGCCGGTCTCTGTACAGATTCAGCTATACTGACCGTAAAACATGCTGTTGACTACTACAGACGCCGTAAAACGTCTGTGTACGCATGTTTTCTTGATCTGAGCCGCGCATTTGATCTTGTGAACTATGAAGTTCTCTGGAGAAAACTGCGCCACACTAATGTTCACCAAGAAGTTGTAGCACTGTTCGAATACTGGTACGGAAATCAAACTAATAGTGTGAGATGGGGCGACACGACTTCTAGCAGCTATAAGCTAAAGTGCGGGGTACGCCAAGGGGGGTTGACTTCTCCGGACTTCTTCAATTTATATATTAATGATCTGATTGGTGAGCTGAGGGGCACTGGTATCGGTTGTCATATTGGCGATGTATGTGTAAATAATATAAGCTATTCAGACGATATGGTGCTCCTCAGCCCCTCAATCAGAGGTCTCCGTAAACTTGTTTCGATCTATGAACATTATGCTAATGCTCACGGGTTGAAATACAATGTTGCAAAGACAGAAGTTATGATCTTCAAGGCGGGACGGGGTCCGGAGAACGTACCTGATGTATGGTTGAATGGTTCGGTGCTTCGGGTTGTACAGCAATTTAGGTATTTCGGGCACATCCTTACAGAGAACGGAAGGGACGATCTCGATATTGAGCGAGAGAGGCGGGCATTATCGGTGAGGTGCAATACGCTCGCGCGAAAATTTGGTAAATGTTGTGATGAGGTTAAATTCATGTTGTTTAACCTATACTGTCAATGTTTTTATACTTGCCAGCTATGGGTTGACTTTAATCGTAGCTCGTACCGTTCCATAAGAGTGCAATACAATGATGCTTTTCGTATTCTTATGAGACTACCGAGATACTCTAGCGCGTCGGGCATGTTTTCAGATGCTCGTATATCGGACTTTTATGCTGTTATGAGAAGACGTATAGCCTCTTTTTGGTCACGAATATGTCTTTCTGATAACAGCATAATCAAAACTGTATGCAAAGGACTTGATAATCCTTTATTCAAATACTGTATTTCAGTGCACCAGAGTGAGAACCGAAAATGACGTAGGTAATATTATACCTGTTTGACTTTTACTGTCTTTTATGCTTTTATGATTTTATTTTATTTTTTATTATTATTTTGTTTACACTTTTACTTTTTTTTTTAATTTTGTATATGACTTTTTATTGGGTTTTTATGCCTGGAATAAACAATTATTATTATTATTATAAACGAAAAATTTGTATTCGCAGCTGAAAAGTATACTTAGTTCAAAGTTCAAACGCTAATTTTAGCGCATTTTAGTACCAAAGCCAGTCGAAGCTTCGTCACGCAGGTGTGGTATAAGCATAAGCGTAAAAATTTCAAGAATTATAGATATCATACCAATTCCTCGATTTCGTTATCGCCTAAATCTAACCTCTCCAATTTAGTGAGGTTTTTCAGAGACTCGGGCAATGATTTAAGAAGATTTTCCCTCAACTCCAATGACTGCAGGGACACCAAACTGAAAAAAAAAACGAAAAAAAAACAGTTAAACGCCGACATATAGAGTCGTTGTTACATAATAATAATTTGACAGGACAACTCAACGAGCTGGAAACACAATAGAATTATAGTGGCGAAGATAACAACATCCCACTACAGCCCGATGCATTTGTGCAAGGTGAATTGTGACAAATGTCATTGTCGGATACCTGTAGAAGGTCAAAACTATTTTCTGTTATCATGTAGGAAAAATTGTAAAATAAAAAATGTAGGCAAAATTAAATAAACACAATGTTTTTGCTCTTATGCTCCATTTTTAATAGCTCCTGATTACGGACAGATAAACCTGGTTTCCATCGTGTTTTTATATAATTTGTGGATCATAACAGTTTTTTTAGAACAATATTATTGTTCACTTTTATTAATAACTACCAACACTTGTTATTGCAGTGCGGTAATTAATGTTACATCAGTTAAATTTCAGTACACTAGACAGTTACAGTACACAGAGGACGTTCACTTCAAGCTTGCTTTCATGCAAATCGAATTAAATAGACCATGAAATCGGTGGATCTTTATCGTGTCAAATTGCGATTTCATTTTCGGCACTCCTTTTGTCAATTATGAATAAAAACGCGGAATTGATTGTAGAGATGTTGGTTGTTTATAAAGTAATCGAGATACTAAGTTAACAATAACAAAGTTATTTTAGTACAGCGGGTGGAGACTGGGTGCGACCAAAATATCGGTTTTTAATAAGTTAATAAAAACATGTTGCACGTGATGAACGCCAGTAGCCGACGGGCGACACAATATTGTCCTGTTAAGAATTCGCCATCGAAAACGTGCAGAAATCAGTTTTATAGGTAGTAACTAGAATAATAATGCTAAGCCGTTTTATCTATAACTTAAAATTCTGTACATATTTATTTTAGATTATTCAAACGTTGCCTCTTATATGGAAATGCTAAAACTAGTTTTAAGGTCATTGACTTAAAAAATTATCCATCCTTCGATAAATTTACTTCAACAATCTTTTACTATGTAAGTCTGTGGTAGTTTTGGTAGGTAAACATTATTCAATATGTGCTAATTAGACTAATTCAATATGTGGTATTGTATTCTCTTGAATACCATACCACCTAATTAGTGGTTTGTTTGATCTGCTGAGTTTAAGGTTTGTCGTTATTGTCATCATCTCGTATCTCAATTGGGTCTCTGAACGTATATTGATAACAAGTAGCTTTGCCTAAAGTTGAATCAAATCATTGAATTTAAATTAAATGCTTCTTTAAATATTAAATTTCAATTATGACACACATTCACTTATTGTTAAGCCTTCTTTCCTCCTAACAGATTTTATTTGATCCCACATAAGTTGGATGTCAAGTACTACCTACTTCTTAGTGCTATTGAAATGCATCTAGTTTATATTGCACAAGAGACATACAACACGTAAAAATATTGCTGTTTAAAGTATTCTATATTTTACCTACTTGCTTGCGTAAGAGTAATATATATATTGTTTACTGATAACCCGCACTGAACGTGCCTCACGTTAAGAACCTTGAGGCCGCATTCCTGAGCAGATGTCAAAGTACTTAACGCTGGTTCTGTATGTACATAAAGCGATGAATCATTTTGCTCGAGTACTTGGCAGTCGTAATCACGTCGTAACTCCATAAAAGCGTATTTATTAGGTAGTCCGATTTAAAAGGTAAACAGAGACATTGAGACATGCACCCACGCAACATAACATACAACAAGTATCGCTAATACAGTACTACAGTTGTCTGGCGAAAGTACATAATTATGAATATTTGCTATGTGCACTTTTTGGAGATTTCGACATTTTCATTATTATGATTAGTAAACTCTAGACTCTAGTATATTAACCGATTTTCGAATACATTACAAATACTGCAATGTGAAACTTTAGCATTAAAACGATGAACAGACGTTACTAAAAATATATGCTATGTCCATAAGCCAGAATATTGTCAAATATGTTGAAGTAATTTTTTTTGTACATAGCAGATATTGGTTTGACAAGGACCATAATATTCAACTATAAACAATTAAGTCACAATTGTAGTTTTATAATTGCATTGCAGCTGAGTGGGATCAATGTGCGTGACGGGTTATATTTCTATAAAACGAGAAAACAGCGTGTATTTTTATTTAAACGATCCTAAAATAATTACAGGATTTTACGGTGACGACGGCACGTATCGAATGACAAGTCAATTTGAACATTAATAAAATTCGAAGAAGCAACTTATGTACTTATATTTACATCATTTACGTGTTACGTGGATATTTGATTGAGGATAAGGTAAATTTAAATATGACTTGTCGTCAGTTTAGAAAACAATCAGTTCATATTACCTAAATATTATGTCAAAACTAGAACGGATAGATTAAAATTCTTAAATCTATCATCAATCATTTCTAGTAAATTTTCAAAACCTAAAACGTAGATATTTGCCTGCAGTTGTAGTGATAAAATGGAATTTTGGTTGTTTTTGGTTAAAGGGCCAAAACAAAATAATCGAACAAACCAGACACAGCCATCGGAACATCGGAAAGAAACAATAATTTAAGAAGTACTTATATCATGGGTTCGTTGTTCTTTAATGGAGTTGCAAAGCAATCCATCTTTGTTACAAAGCATGTTATAGTTATGTTAAGCTGACAGTGAAGTACAAATAAAACTCCTCAACACGGCGTCCCTGAACCGGAAAAAATATAACAGTTATCATATTCCCCAAAATGATATTAAAACGGCGCATAATAAATGGTTTTATTTAAATGTCGACGTAAATGACGCTAAGAGCTTCAATAGTTACAGATCTGCATTGATTAATTTGGCTGCGATAAAATGTCTTCCACTTATGATTTGTTAGTCCATAAAACTACTGAAATTATTTAACTAAACTTGCATAGCCCCCTAGTTGATAGAAATATAATAATAAAAAAAGAATCATTGTAAGAATACATGGTCACACATACACTTCGGGCACACAAAAAACCCATACTGACATATTCTTATGCCATTCCAATTAGTTTATAGTTTACACGGTGGAAACATAACAAAGGTTTTCTTCAATTAATGGTATCAGTAATTGAATCCGTTTAAGAAACATGAAAGCAACCTTAGTTTCTCTTAGCGTTTCCTCACCAGTGTTGTTGGCTTAGTTCACTAATTGAAAGTACAAAGGAACGAAAATGACTATCATGTAAGACAGCCAGCCGGATCGTATCACTATCATAGATTATTCCCAATGTGAAACAGTAAGAACACACACGCGATATGAGTTCAACGGAGGTAAATGTTTGTGGAGTCGTCTATAAAAGGCACGCCCCGGGTGTACTGTAACTTTCCAGTGAAACTTTCGCTTTCGACTATACAACATTGCTTTGAATAAAGCTCTGGTCAATGGATAATACCTCTAATCTACTGTAGTGAACAACATGACATGCAATTTTTAACTCTCCCCGTAGTAGTTGTGAAACGAACGTAGCCGCAATAATGCTGAACAAAAGCAGCCGATTACGTAATCACCGCCAAACGAGTCGAATTATGAGAGCAAATTGATCAACAGATTGTCAATTGAATCTAATATCACAAGCACACTGGTTGTTTTCATTTCATCCTGGACCATTTGATGGCATTCAAGAATGTTCGGAAGAAAGCATATAAATAAAGTAGGAAAATAATACCTAGTACTTTTTAGAAATAAATAATATTTGAAGATGATATTACAGAAAAAGTACTACACTTTGAGCTTGAAATAATATTCAATATATATCAAATGTAAAAATATAATTACTCTCATCTGTATAAATTCAATTTCATACCGTTTAAGGGGGAGGACAAGCCAGCGTATTTTTATCGAACGATTAGAGTCACACGACTTACGTGTTTTTAAAAATCTTCATTTTGTGATATGGTGATGTAAAATGAGTTATGATTATAGTTGAAAAATTATTATTTCTAACTATATTTAATTCTTATTATCTAGCATCTTTCGCTATCCGGGCGGAATGACTAACTTTCTTATTAATACTCTTACTACTTACTCGACTTATTCTACTGCGACTCAAAATAATACGCTCGTTTGGTCTCACCCTTAACAAAATCTGACATAAACGCTTCTACTATGTTAATCTTTCAGAGCTAGCTATTTTCCACGTGTAACATTTTCAAATCTTCTTACGAGCCTTTGAACGTTGAATATTTAATGTCTTGAAAGTACCACGAGGGATTTTCAGTGCCTTATGTGTTTAGAAATGTGAATTTCATAGCATATACAACACTGTATGTAATAAGAACTGTACCTATTACTGTGGATTGTAATTTACTTAACATATTTTTTTCTTGTTTTATTTAGACACAAAAATCTTGCTTTAAATTTTACATACTATTTAAAGATAATGCTATTATGTTTGTACTTTGACGCGCCTGTCACTTATCTATCCAACAAAAGAAGTAATGCTTAGTTGATCAATTCTATCACCATCAGATCAGATAATTCATCGTCATCATCAAGTATTGTGGATAGTTCTTCTATTCAATAGATCAGTATCAAGAAATTACAATTAACATAATAATAAAACTCTTTATTTTACACTACAAAAAATATAAAATATTGTACATAATTGCATAATATATTTCTCAAATTGTCATTTCTCTAGTCTAAACGACATTGGTTACAGTTAATTCCGTTTTATAAGCTTTAGTGTTAAAAACCTTTTTTTTTACAATTTCTTTCACAAGTAGATATTATCTACTCTAAGACAAAAACTGTGAAATTGCATGCGTCTGCCTCTTAACTTGTAGGTGTGTATCAGTATATAATTATCAATCCGTAAATCAACTAGCAAGTCAATTATTTGATCGTAACGTAGCTTGAGTTTATAATTACACCAGTGCAGTCATCTCCAAGTAATTAGAGAAAAGCCGCTTTAATTTTATTACATCACTCACTTATTAGTTCAGGTTCAGGATTACTAATGACACAAAAAGGGATAGAAAGACCACATACGAATATACTTTTAAATTAATTTGAGTTTGTTTTCAGGTATTTTATAAACATTATTGAAGTAAATAATACTATATACATATTAGAACTAGGCATCATTAGTAACAGTCACAGTCTCTAATGTTAACAGTTTCTCCCACTGTTCGAGAGGAAGCGCTTAAGAATGTTGTAAGCCATCTTGGCCTCACCTGCCAAAGTCGCTCGGAAGACTGGTGAGGGACATGTCATTGAGACCGAGCACCGTGAGCGCTCTGAGCTGGCTGAACCCAGCCGGCAAGCGAGGGATCGGGTTGCTGCTGAAGTCCGCGATCTGGAGAGCACGCAACTTCTTGAT
Organism: Chilo suppressalis; assembly: GCA_902850365.2. Lineage (NCBI taxonomy): Eukaryota > Metazoa > Arthropoda > Insecta > Lepidoptera > Crambidae > Chilo > Chilo suppressalis. The sequence goes on along the minus strand of OU963906.1, from coordinate 13,480,323 downwards.
GTCCTCTGGGATGTCGGGAATGTCTGCAAATAAGAGATATGCTTAGCAATGTATAGCCTACTCAAAAAATCTGGTAAACGAATCAAACAACTATATTTTTAAACTTAGTTGCTAACTTTCCCGTACATATCTTTACATAGTATAAAACAAAGTCGCTGCCGGTGTCTTTGCGGTTAGATGTTTTAACTACGCAACGGATTTGAAAGAAGTTTTCAGTAACACAGAGTGATTCAAGAGGAAGGTTTATAATATACATGCCCGAAAACAACATCTTGACCGAAGCGAAGTGAAGGCGGGTGATAAAAAACTTAGCAACGGCTTTAGATAAAGGATAACATTTGTAGGTGATGGTCCGATACTGTTATTACCGTTTCCAAACAATATAATTTTGCAGCCTCACTCTGACAACATTTGCATTAATATATGGTCATGAAGCATACACACCCATAATGCATCAATCGATCAATCTTGGACATAATCGTCCAATCGTCGATCGTCGATCTAGTCGATTGACGCCGGCTTCAAGCGTCAATCCAGATCGTGTCGATGTTTGTGACCGATAAAAAGCTTAGTTTGCCGAAATGTTAGTACAAAGGTGCTGCAGACAATATAACATGGATACTATAAATAGATATTAAACATTGGAGCTGAACTTGTACCCAAAGCATAAGAGGCTAATGTGAAGTAGCGATGTAGATCCAACCAAACCCAAAAGTGACGTATCGAGGTGTAACTTGCCAACCTTAAAGTATCCAACGTATGCGCGTTTGTCAAGCGAGAACAGTATGTATTTTTTGGTTGTAAGTAGGAAAATGCTGAGTCACATAAATATGTTAAACCAAAACAGGAATGCAATTGTTCGACACATTTCTTGAGAATATTTCTCGTTGAAAACCAATGGCCAGAAATCTAGACCTGAGGATGACCTTGCTTTTAGAATTATATCCTAGCGCAGTGTTATTATTACATGTGGTCCATTTGAATTGTAGCTGAAAATTTTGTAGCCATTTCATAGATATCACTATAGAAGAGAGAATGAAGATAATGCGTGCAGAAGTTGGTGATTACGATGATGCGCAGTCTGTTCTACGTATTTTTATTTTTTGCCTTGCCACGATCGACTGAACTTATAGTCGCGATCGACTGGTTGGCCACACCTGCTATATAACATCATGATAAGACTAATAGGAGCGGAGCATCAATGAAAAATGTTGTAAAACGGGAAAAGATATGCCTTTTCAGATCTTTCGTTGCGTGCGCTGCGTAAATAGTTAAAGTTACACAAAAATCATGTATGACTGTATAGAATTGTTCCTCCTTTAAAAGTTCTATAAAAACGTCCGCGACAGCATATGCCCATCTTTTAAGTTCGATTCACTAAAACCTTTTTCCTTAAATTAACCACATTCATCGACTGTTAGGTCAAAACATAAGTCACGTTGCCAGAATGAGTATATTTACGGTATTTTTTCTGAAACCTTTATTCGCAAATAATTAGTGTCGACACCGCAGATTTCATTCTACGAAATTTCGATATAAAAGACATCGACATTGCATTTCATTTCTGAATATGGAGGTAAAGAGGTCGTGGTTCTGGTTTATAAAGGTACCAGAGTCACAATAACCCAGGCGAGGGCCGATTACTCGGTTACGTATTGCTCACCGAGTAAGGACCGCCGAAGGTCGATTGGTCATGATTGGCACACGGACGCAAACACTGCTGTCCTCAGAAAATAATTTGCAATTGTTCCATGTTTTATGACGTTAACCAAAACATTGTAGGCGATTTTCGAGAGCAAGGCCAAACTAACTAGGTAACCACATACAAAAATAACTTAAATTAAAACAATGCACACGTCAGCGCTGATTTGTTTACACATTTCCAATAGGTTTGGGCTGGCAGATATAATTTATTAAGGTCATGGACGTGATATGGGTCGAAAAATTAAACAGTTGTGATTTGTTTAATAATGTATCAAATTGAAAGTTAGAAAAAAAACTAGGCGAACAGATTATGTATATTGGCTTCAATTGAAACCACTACGATAAAAATAAATCTATTAAATGCTTCATGCGTCACTACTAATTTTTCATGATGCTCGTCGTATTTCATTAGATCGCTAGTTAGAAGAACTAAAAATTTGAATCTTTTACGCAACCAGTACGCACAGCGTACCTTGAAAACTTTCAAATATTTTCCATTCAATTTTGTGATAATGATTTCAATGCCTTACTATATAAAACATTTTTTAATAAAATTGAAATGTTATATGCATAAAACGCAACAAATTATTGAATAACCTATTACAAAAAATCCAATAAAAAATCTATGCTTTACCGAATTGGTAAGCTTCGTAGAAAAGGAAAGCTTAATTTGTCTGACAAATAACATTTTCTTTGCATTTATTTATAATTAGGAATCATTTTCCGATTGAACAAGCATTACTTCATTTAATAGTCGTTTGGATTGAGATTTAGTCATCATCATTATATACTATGTATATTATAATACAAGTTATCAGCTCTCGCTTCACTTTGGTGAAGACTAAGAAGTTTTTGAACTAGCACACTTATTATTATAAACCTTCGAAAAAAACTTTGAATGACATTAAAAAATCGACAAAATACATTCATTATGGATCATTGCGAACATAGACTTTGTTTTTAATAATTCTGCAAGAATAACCTGAAAATCCCTTTCAAAAATGCAATTCTATTTGGCTTGTTGTGATCCATTCAGTTTCTTTCCTGTAACTGAAGAACGTCAATTAAGACATGTTTTCAATAAAAACAACTACAAATACAGTAGTGACTAAACTAGTTTTCTAATTTCATGGCGATAACGGTAGACCGGTCCCGTTTCCGGTTCGCGAACGGACAATCCGAATCGCGAGGTGATGCCATACCGTCATCAATTTTATTTGTCAAGCTTCACAAATGGATTGCTTAGTTAAAACTTAGAATAACAATGTTTTAATTAAAACATCGATCGGTTTTCACAACGGAAAATCTAGGTCAAATAAATCGAGTGACTATTATTTTCTTCGGTTTCAGCTACCGATAAGATAAGACATGTAGGGGGCCGCTAACTTTCTTCAATATTTGCTTTTGCACCTTATCTTTTGACGACCACCGTGGGCGTGTGGTTTTTACGCCGGGTTTTAAGGTGTCGCCTACTCGAGAGGTTCGGCTTCGAATCCCGGTGGAGGCAGCAGATGTTTGTGTGATGAATACGAGCATTTGTACTCCAGTCATGGAAGTTTAATATGTATTTCTATATAAATATACTTATATATGTATCAGTATAAGTATTCTATCTGTTACCCTAGATATTTAATTACACAAGCCTACAGTGCTTACTTGGGACTAGGCTAATCTTTCTATTTTTTATTATCTTTGGCATGACAAAAAATAAATACACGCCATATCAAAGGCCGTCCATAATAATACAGCTATGTTTCTAGATCTGTGATTCTAAAAAGATAAAAATATATAGATATAAGAGATGCGAGGTTTAACTCAATGAATTATCCGAAGGGAGTAAGTAAGCAAGATAGAATTCGAGTGGTATGCGGAGAGAGCATCTATTTTAGGAAAGGTACGTGGAATATGTTTCTCTAAGTGCACAGCTTTGTTTATAGGAGGGGTAGATGCTCGTCAATACAGTATAGGCCTGGGGAAACCCGTCTCCGTCTTGCTACTGGAGCGGTTTAAAAACGCACGAATAAGGTATATTTATTTTAAACTGTATATCGCTTTCAAATCAGTACAGAAGATGGATAATTACTAAAAAATTTGCGGTTCTTTATTTTTGGGATTCTATTGTCACGAATCGCCGGTTTTTATTATTGTTGAAAACAGGATATTTTTACTTGCTTTTTAAGTAATCGTAAAAGCGTTCTCTCTTATAAAGGACATGGCTAAGAAACTGCCCTTAACATGTATAAATATTTTGCACTAGCCCGTAACTTTACAATATTTTTTATGAATTATTACGTGTTTATTATTCTCATACGACTTCCGTGAAATAATCCAAAATTCAAAAGTATAAAAATTAACTTCCTGTCTGTTTAAAAAGCAAAATGTTCCGTTTTACAAAATAAATGAACAATAAATGTATACAAAAATGCGAAATTGATGACTCTGTAAATAATTGGCAACATCTTTTATCAAATGCAGTAAGGTGATAAGAGTTCTCATAATTTTCAAGATTGTGACTATCAAAATTTCTGAGCCTTTTTTCATAGAAATTAATAATATTCAGCCATTTATAATTAAATATTACTAAGTATAGTATTTATACATTGCCAGGGCAGTCGCTTATACAAAACTTTACCATGTCCTCTCATAAAGAAACCAAACCCTATATATACAATGTTTGCCATTGTAGAGTTCCATTATTATATTATGTACAAATCCGATATTGGCCTTTAAGTAGGCATTCATTATAAAAGAAAACTGATTAAAACAGAAAATTAATTCTCAAAATCCAATTTTATAATAGCCAAAATAACGGCGCAACAATAAACAACAGCACACGCGAATTGAGAACCTTTTCATTATGAAATTCAAAACGAACGATGATACAACGACAGAGAAGGTTATTTTTTTCGTGTTTGGTATATTTTTTACTTAAATTCTCTTGTTGACAACGAGGCTTATTAAAAGTTTCTAAGCCTTATACAAAAGGTCACAGTCAATATTATATTTTAACAATATTGCGAATGCGAAACAGGAATTCGTGGAATCCTGACATCTTTATCAGGCAGTGGCAGTTCTACAACGTAATACGAAATACATGGAAAAAGGAAACGAGGTTTTAAAAGCTACGCTTTACATTTTGAGATTTTATTTATTTTCGTGCTCACATAAGAAGTGAATGACGTATCAACGAAATGATTCAACCTCATCTGAATTCCATGTACGTGCCATTTTCTAGTCAACACACAATTTTCTGCGTACAGAGACAGAAAACACATCGCAACCAAATTAACAACAGATATCTTCCAGTTTACGAAAACAAACATGGCATACAATGAAACTGTAAGTAATATATGTTGTACCTATGCGCGAAATGAGCAAAAAGGTAGATACTGAAAATATTATAGGTGTTAAGTAACAATTAAATATAGGGGTAGAAATTTAGAAAACGCGGACATTGTTTATTTAATTTATTAAAACGGTAATAAAAAGTATTAGTGGGAAAAAACCAGGACGAAATTTTTGGTTATGTTAATATTAACGTATGGTTAAACTGTACGGATATATGTTAGCATTTTTGCTCGTAAAAGCTCTAACAGCTAACAGTACGGGTTTTGTAGGTCGCACTCTGTTCGAACAATGGATGAACGATAAGGGTTATTAATGTTGGGTGCAGTAAAAGTTATAGTTGCCGGTCAGCCAGCAGACTGTGGTCTCGCGTGGCTTGACACTGAGTGGAATCCCATTAAGGCGATATTGAGTTGTACGAAGCACAACACAAAGCGACGGACGACCGACGGGTCGAATGATATATTTCTCACTCGTTGGGTATTTTCATTTTTGCCGCAAACTGTTTCATAGTCCTGGTTAATCATTTTGATGCTAATGAAAAACCAAATCTCATAGGTTGGTATATAAAATTTTAAATATAATAATAAAATTTGTTGGTTGTTCTTCAACGTAAAAGAACAACAATCTATACAACCTACCTTTAAATTTGAATTTAATAATTTATTACATTCTTTCTGTCCATTCTTTTAAATATATTCTCGAAAAGAAAACCGAAAAACCTAAATGAACAGCAGACAGTCGAAGCTGAAGAAGTATTAAAGCAAGTTTGCCCAACAATTGAGAAATTATAATAATAGCCAGTCATGTTCATACAAGGATCATTGTTCACTTGGAGAAAGAGCCACACCTTGATGGGATTCATTCGATCGTGGTGAGGTGGACACAATGGACACCCTCTGGCGAATTCCAATTTGCAGTACACGCTGCGCTAGCATTTGTAACGTCAACGCGCAGTAATGGTAATGGAACAACGATATTAAATATATTTTTGTACTGGAAAGAAAATCTTTCTCAGAGTAGGTACCTCGCTACACAGTCACCACTAGCTTATTATTGTTCTCATTGGTGGTCATAAACTACGCAACATGAGTGTATGAAAAAAAATATTATGGGTTAATAACTGTTCTAAGCACTTAGCAAAATAACGCTTCTAAACATAAATTGATCATAAAATATGTTAAATCACATGAGAAGTGAAAATCGAAACAATGACAGTATTACTAATAAAGCCTAAAACCGAGATAACATTCCTCCTTTTTTCCTCATTCGCCTGATCGGAGATCGAATCAAAAGACGACACGGGAAGATGAAATGAGAAGAGAACAAAATATGCCAACCGCTCAACAACGCACGTGTATAACTTGGGACACCATATTTTTGGGTAGTTTGATCGTCTTATGAGCACAGAAAACCCCAATATCCACGCTTAAATTATGAATGCTTAAATAGTGTCTTACAGACAGACTAGGCCTGCGGCCGCGGTCAGTTGTATTTGCTTACAATGTCAGCGAGTGTTCCAATACGATCGACCAATAAGGGCTGTGTCTGTGAGACCCTTAAAACATCTCTGTCTACCTGAAGGTCTGTTGCGCTTGAAAGAAATAAGAGAGACCTCGAGAAGCAGAGACTACTTTTTGTCGCGAAAATGTATCTTGAAGGGGTGATATAGGATATTCTAAAATTTTATATAAATAATCAATTTATATTTTACGGTCTCTGACACCAGATTAGGTACCAGCTAACATTTTAATGAACTTATAAACGATTAAATATCATAGATTAAGTGCACTTGCAAAATAGGAATACATGCTCTCCATTACAAATTCCTTCTCTGATCTCTTTTTATTAAATGCTTGAATGGTAGGTATCTTGCAATTGCAGTATCTTTGAAGTTATCCTAAATTATATACTTTAATTAAATAGATTTCATTATAAATTACCTGAAAGGATGAAAAATCTTTGCTTAAATTGAATGAAAGCTTTTCAGAATTACGGGGATAAAGTTTTGTATCTGCACTAGTATGACCCGAAACCTACGATCCATAGTTGCGCATAGAATATTATTAACACAGAAAAATTTACGGCCAGAATCTTGGACCAATAAACCAATGTCAATAATATTGTATCAATATTCATGAATATAAAATTAAACATTCATGTGAACTACTTCTAGAGCTCTCTGGTTTATGAAAAAAAAAAGAAAAATGTACTGTGAAAACAATTGAGCGTTTTCAAAGGTAGAAAAAGGCTCAGACCTTTTGCAAGTACATTTATTTAGCAATGAGTTCTTAGATTTTTTTTCTGTTTCATCTTTATTACATACGTGCCTTTAGATCTCGAAACCTAGGATATAACGAAATAATAAAATGAAACATCACAAGAAAAATCTATAGAACTACTACTTTCGTTTACTGATATTACGTCTCATAAACAACAACAAATTTTAGATTCTTCACGCATAATATGCGTGATTGCATAATTTTGATACCACAGTCAAAATAGTTGCAGACACAGACACGAAAAACTCTTTAATTTAATGTAATAATAGATATTTTTCTCTCTGTAAATTTTTGAATGTTTAACCGGTAAAATTTTGCAAACGCTATGAATTGACAGTGACAGCTGTCACCGAGATGCTTCATGGACCAAGGACGTCGTACTATTCAGCCTTGTTAATGGGTGAAAGAATTATTTATTTAAGTGTACTGAAAACATACACGTAAGTCCCTTTATATATTTGTATGTTCCGGGGAATTTGCGCGCTTCTTCAACTATGCTGTGTTTTAGAAACACATAATAGGTACTTATAAAGTAACAAAACCGGTTCAGCCAGAGAGTGACCTCACTGTCTGTTGATCCGAAACGAGCCTGCTTGCAAGTAGTAGTAGGCATAGATTTGAATCGTAGTAGGTACGCACTACGAGTGTCTACGAGAAGTTAAACGAACGCCGTTTACTTTCCGTTACAAAAATAAGTTTAGAGTTTTGATGGAAATCGATGTTACAGTAAAGAGTGACTAACAATTAAATTGTGGAATGCATGGGAGCGATATGCTCTGGCGGCGAGCACGTTGCGTGGGAGCGGCGAGGACAATGGGCCGGTTCAACAGCCGAGCGATCAGCGAAGCAGCCGACCCAGACTCGACCGCCAAAATCTTCGGGATCTCAGCCGAAACACGACCTAGACGCGACAGGGGTCGGGTCGCACGCCGCTTTTCATCGTAAAAATCGAAATATGTATTGCGTGTCGGATAGGCGCTACGCGGTCTGTTTATTTGCTCAGTTTTTATACCAAATGAATAACTAGACTTATCGCAATGAATTACGATAAGATTGCATTCAATCTTATCAGCTGCATTATTGTAAAGAAGATTTTTCGATTTGTTTTTACCATTCCACATGCTTTTAAGTATGAATAGTTTGAATTCCAAAATATGCTAATAAAAGTATCTGTGAAGGAAAAATCCTAATTAAACTACTGGAAGAGCTCATTCACCCGGCACAGCCACATCGAGCGACGTCCACTCATAGTCGACGAACAAATTCAGGTGCACGCCGCATTGTCAACCAGCTAACATCGGGCGGGCCACGGTCAGAGTTACCAGGTGCAATTTTACGATATCCCCCAAACGGAAAAGGAAACCCCCCAATCGCTTTGTTACAATAAAAACTAGCATTTTTATTGTGTTGACTCTCGCACTTACGATTTGCACGTTGCAATTAAAATAAGTGTGACAAGACAGAGACAGTCAGACTAACTAGCTTGACTGTTGTGAAATCGCTGTGGATTCTTGCATTTAGCCAGGATGTTAGTCGAATGAAAAGGATGTTTATTTCATTGCCTTATACTCGTATATTTTAGAAGTGCTAGCCCCAAAATTCCTCATAATGTATTTATTTTCCCTAACAGTTCCCCAAAGATACTATTTCCCCAAATTTTCCCCAAGAGTATTTTTTTCTCCTAGAATTGGGAAAGAAACCCCCAGTCTGGTAACGCTGGCCACGGGTGGACGTCTCGTTGTCAACCGTAAGGTGAAAGCCGCGGCGCCTCGTAGTGACTCTGCATCGTCACTAGGTTTACATGTATTTTCACAATATTTTATTTTACAAACCGTGAATTGGCTCTAATAGCTGTCGCGCTTGATAAAGAAATGCGTTGCCACCTCGCAGGCAGCGCGCGGTCCGAAGGAGCTGGAGCAGCGCGATTACAAACTAGCGGCCAACACACGGAAGCCTGCGAGCAATGGACGGTCACGGAGTTGTCCACCCGCCGCCAGTGCGGACCTGAACAACTTGTGAGTGAGACGGTACGGAGTTGATGTAGTGAGCGTATATACCCAGAAATCCACACAAAGAATATCAACCACACGCGTTGAGGCGCACGGGTGGGTCTAATGAGCTGCGACCTTTACCCCACGAAAGTAATATTTTATGCAAGCTGGCCTGCTGCTGCGGCTGCGTTCCCCAGCCATCAACGCAAAACTACCTTTAACATTGTTGGCTTTGTAAGTGACATATTTTCAAATTTGATCTATAAGCTAAAGTTGATGTGCTAGAATTCCTTTAAATATTTTTAAGTACTGATCTACTCTTTCGTATTTTATTCGGCACAAATTTGTTTTTGGATCGTGTTAGAAACATTTTTTTTTAAAAGCTATGCAAGGCGAATTGTTTGGAACGTGTATTTTAAATCAACAACGACGATCTTTGCTGATCTTAAAAAGATTTCTTTCACGATGTTCTTAATTGAATGCAAATTGTAATATTATTCAGAATAGAGCTCGAGTTACCTGGGGGCCAATCGCCTAACTGGATTGCTTTGGAAAACGCTATCGCTTACGATTTCATTCTGTTATTTCTAACCGCCGAAATACCTCACGCTCATTTTCTTTAACATTGTTATTACCAATGCAAAAGAAAAAAAAAGAGCGCGAGGCATTTGAAAACCTCGGGGGGCTAGAAGTAACAAAATGAAATCGTAAGCGATAGCGTTTACCAAAGCAATCCAGTTAGGCGATTGGCCCCCTGATACAGTTTTTCTATAACAATGGTGTGCCAGTTTCGAGGCTGCTGTTTGCGAACAAGTTGTTTCCATAACGCAGTTAATAATAATGTGCTACTACTACAAAAAAATCTAATTCTTTGAAAAAAGTACTTAGATCCTAATAAAATTTCTAACATCTATAGAACATTTCCTAGATAAATTCGGCAATGTAATGGATTTGGTTTTGTACCAACAACTTCCCTGATTTTGGTCTTTCTTGTTATAGAGCATTTGTTGTGAAATATTATTTGGTGAATCTATGTGTCCATGTCTGTAAAACCTACAACTGTTATTTGCGTAATGAAGTTAGAACATAACAATGTTATCAGAAATGTATTATTATTAACAATTTTTGTGTTACGTTACGATGCAACTCAAAGTGTGTATGTGAACGCCATGCAATTTACGCAGGCGTTTCAGAATAGCAGCATTGTTTCGAATTTAGAGCGGCACGGCGGTAACTGTTAATATTGCGGAGGTCGGCTGCGGCTGTATACATGGAGTTGTTAGTCCGATGTTGGGCTCAACAGGAAATCTAGTTCATCTACACGGGTCACTGGAATCTCACTCAAACCAGACACCCCGTAAACGTCAAGTCTCCCGGAATCATAGTAAATACATAACAAACAATGATTCCGATAGTCCGAATCATAGTAAATACATAACAAACAATGATTTTAGATCACACTTTTGTTCTGCCAGTTATGATAAGTTTAGCATTTGCCGATATAATGATATGTTAAAAGAGGATGCCAATATTCATTGAGATATAGTGCATTATAAGACGCATAGTTTTTTGTTTATTATTTGTTTGATTTTGCTTCCTATTTAATATAAATACACCTATAATCTATAGACTTGCATTTCCCAAATCTAAAATTATTTGTATTTTTGCATGTGTTCGCTCTGCCTCGCTTTTCCGGAATTCGGTTAAATTTCGCGTAATTTTTCTCATAGAACTAAAGTTCATTGAATTATTATCATTATCTAAAATACGTTACAAGGAAAAATGTTATGATACTTTGCTGATGATTATTACAATTGATATTTTTTTAAAGCATATTTTGATACTTGATGTTTTTCTTGTATAGGGAAATAACAACAAACACTAACGCTCATTCACGTTATACCTATTTGCTTTCAAATCATCATTTGATCAGGATTTCACTTTAAAATTATTTTTCTTAACTTTTCTATTTCTTACTTGTTTCTTAGGTTTTCACGCACATCACTCATTAAATAAAACAAGTTTCAACGGGTTAGATGCACTGATTTTATTTATTTATTTGACGTTTCGCATCCTTTGCAGGAATGCGCCGTCGGAATATTATTTTTTTATTTACATGTATAGGCGCGAAAATAAGTGCAGTGTGTGAACATGCATTAGGGAGACCAAACCATTACATTTGGTAAACGCAGATCCCTGTAACTGTATAACGATTTCTTTCTAGGATGTTACGCGAAGCTACTGAGATTAATAAATATCCAAGTTTCAAAAGGAAGATGGTTGGTATATACCACCAGTCGGGAACCCATTATACAACAAATAAAATCCCAACCATGATTTGCATGTTTGCATGATTTAACATAAGGAGGAGATAGAAAGCCTCTCTGAGTTTGTTTCGCTGGCTCTTTTCAGAAAGGTCTCCCTATTTTGGAACCGGTGGTAGTTTACGGTAGTTAGGGTCAAATAAATAAACTCAAAATTATAAAAAAGAATTAAATAAAGTATTTTATTAATTAGGGACGCAAGGGGGCCTACACAACATCTTTCGAGGTTCCAAGCCAACCTCCCCTGCAAGCGGTGCGTCCTGCTGTATAGCAGACGAGGCCCTGGCGAAACCACCCACCAACCCGCACTGGACCAGCGTGGTGGGTTATGGTCCAATCCTTCCTAAATGGAAGACGCAACATTGTCCCGGCCCCCAGTTCCCGGTAGCCCTGCTATTCCAGGCCAAGGCGGCGGTCTCGGTTACGGCAGGGCAGGGGGTGCTGAGAATCTCCGGGCTACGGTAGGCCGCCAAAAAACACTTAACTTGGCGACATATAACGGTCGCACGCTACGACTCGACTCACATCTAGCTCAACTGGAAGAGGAGCTGAGGCACATAAGATGGCACGTGCTCGGGCTGAGCGAAGTCCGCAGAGAGGGCGAGGACACGCTGACCTTAGAGTCTGGCCATCTGATGTACTTCAGAGAGGGAGATAATCCGTCACAGGGCGGCGTCGGGTCTGGTCAACAAAGTCCTCACTGACAACGTGATTGAAATCTCCAGTGTGTCGACGAGGGTTGCGTACCTCATTATAAAATTAACCAGAAGGTATAGCCTAAAGGTTATACAAGTGTACGCGCCAACGTCGACATACTCGGATGATGTAGTGGAAGAGATGTACGAGGACATCTCTCGAGCCTTACAACCACCACCAAGGCTCACTTTAACGTTGTCATGGGGGACTTCAACGCTAAAGTGGGAGTACAGACTTGCAGCGAATCGATGTTAGGATCATACGGCTATGGGAGTAGGAATCATAGGGGGCAAATGCTCGTCAATTTCTTGGAACGCGAGGGGCTTTTCTTCATCAATTCGTTCTTTAAGAAACAGCCCCAGAGGAAATAGACGTGGCGAAGCCCGGATACTATGACCAAGAAAGAGATTGTCTTTATCATATCGGACAAGAAGCGCATATTCAGTGATGTCTCAGTGATCAATAGGTTTAAAACCGGAAGTGATCACCGACTTCTAAAAGCCACTCTGAATATCGATTTTAATCTCGAACGCTCTCGATTGATGAAGTCAACGCTCCGGCCAAATCTGCTCCAATCGGCCGTTGGTTCTAACGCATTCCAAATGAAACTGGAAAATCGATTCGCTGCCTTGGAAACCACAATTGACGTTGATATCGACGAGGAACTCGACCGAGTGGTAGAAATCCTTCGGGACGAGGGTGCGAAATTCTGTGAGCTGCGACGTACGGGCAAGAGCTCTAAGCTTTCGAAAGAGACTTTGGATCTAATGGACAAGCGGCGAAACGATTCACTAGTCACTTCGTCGGAACAACGGGTTCTGAATAAGTCCATCTCCAAGATGATAAGACGTGACCTCCGACGCTCCAATACACTCTTAATACAGAGAACAATTGAGTAGAACCGGGGGTCCAAAGTCTTCGTACAACAGCTTGGAAGGAGCCACCTGACGAAGTTGACCAAAACAAATGGAGAAGTCGTCACGTCGAAACCGGAGATTCTTTCGGAAGTTTATACCTACTACAAGCTGACCCAGCGAACTTCGTACCGCCCTAAAAAAATAGGGGTTGTCCAGCGGACAAAATTGTGAATCTAAACCATTCTCAGATCCCCTTGAACACACACAAAAAATTTCATCAAAATCGGTCCAGTCGTTTAAGATAAGTTCAGTGACATACACACTCACAGAAGAATTATATATATAAAGATAGCCAGTTATACGCGTCGCACTCGCCCCACCCTACGCCGGATAAGAGCGATTCAAGAGCCACATTAACTCGCCATGTGACGGAGGATCTCCCCGACATCAGCCTCGAGGAGATCGAGGCGGCTCTTGGGCGACTCAAAAATGGAAAAGCCCCGGGGGAAGACGGAGTCACAACCGAGCTTCTGAAAGCTGCCGGCAAGCCGGTGCTGAAGGAGCTCCGGCGTATATTTAATTTGGTCCTTTTCTCCCGTCCTAGGGCGTGGCACCGGAGCTTAGTCCTATTGTTCTTCAAGAAAGGCGATAAAACCTTACTGAGGAACTGTCGACCAATTTCACTTCTGAGCCATGTCTATAAGTTGTTCTCGAGAGTCATCTGGAATCGCCTTGCACGAAGACTTCTCGAAGCTCAACCTGCAGAGCAGGCCGGGTTCCGACGGGGTTATGGCACCATAGATCACATTCACACAGTGAGACAGGTTATACAGAAGACCAAAGAGTATAACCAGCCCCTGTGCATGGCGTTTGTGGACTATGGGAAAGCTTTTGACTCCGTCGAGACCTGGTCTGTTCTTGAGGCGTTGCAGAGGTGCCAAGTTGATTGGAGATATATCGAGGTGCTGAGATGTCTGTATAACGCCGCTAATATGTCCGTCGTGCTCCAGAATGGCCAGACCGAGCCTGTCCTGCTGCGCCGTGGTGTGAGACAAGGAGATGTAATATCCCCGAAACTCTTCTCCGCTGCGCTGCAGGACGTGTTCGGAACGCTCAACTGGAAAAGACGCGGAATAAATATTAATGGCGAATACATCTCACACCTTCGATTCGCGGACGATATCGTCATCCTGGCTGAAACCTTGCAAGACCTACAGGAGATGGTGAGTAGCCTGGCTGAATCTTCCAAACGCATCGGTCTCCGGATGAACTTGGATAAAACCAAGGTCATGTTCAACGAGCTCGTTGATCCGGGACTGGTTGCTGTTAATGGAGTACCTCTCGAAGTTGTTCAGGAATATGTCTACCTAGGACAAACGCTCCGATTAGGCAGAAACAACTTTGAGAGAGAAGCCAATAGAAGAATTCAGTTGGGCTGGGCAGCATTTCATAGGCTTCGTCAAGTCTTCTCGTCACCCATCCCTCAATGTCTTAAGTCGAAAGTCTTCGACCAGTGCGTCCTCCCAGTTATGACATACGGCGCCGAGACGTGGACACTCACGGCTGGACATTCGTAGGCTGGCTGGAGTGAGCTGGATGAGAGTGGCACAAAATCGGGAGCAATGGCGTGCATTAGGAGAGACCTATGTCCAGCAGTGGACGAGCATGGGTCGATGATGATGATGATGATTTTATTAATTAAATTAGCTAATAAATTTATACATAGACGATAAAGTTTTAAAAATCTTCCAATGAAATATCCGAAAGCTTAATAAATAAATATTTCCAACACTCACACGAATTAGCCTAGCCCCAAAGTAAGCACTATAAGGCTTGTGTTATGGGATACTAGGGTAACGAATAGAATACATATACTTTACATATATAAGTATATTTATAAAGAAATACATATTAAACATCCATGACTGGAGTACAAATGCTCGTGTTCATCACACAAACATCTGCCCCCACCAGGATTCGAACCTCTCGAGACGGCGACGCCATGAAACCCGGCGTACAAACCACTCGGCCACGGAGGTAGTAATAAAAGTCTTTCGAAGGTAGCTCGACAAAATAAATAAAAAGTAAAGGATGCGAAATGTCAATAAATATATATATATCAGTGCATCTAACCCATTGAAACTTGTTTTTTTTTTTAAATAAATTTAAGCTACCGAGTTTAGGGTGACATTCGGGAGATCTAACCAAAATTCGACCGAAGACGAAGTACGGTAAAAGCTGCCGAACTTAAAATGAATAATAATTTTGGTGCATTTCTATTAATTATTTTAGCATGTCTTTAAGGAGCCTCAGGAAGGACGGCAACATGCAAGTTGTATTTGTAAACATTTGCAACCGCAAACGATAACATTAACCCATATTGCAGTTTCAACGATATGTTTGCAAAAGTTCGAATAGCTGGTTTCCAATTCAGTTGAATCTAAATATACAAAATGTAATGACAACATGTAGGTTAACTCCCTAGAAATGAAGCATTCCTATTCAGGAAATAACATCGGACGTCCGTCAGACTTGATTCCCAGGAAGATGTTTGATGTATGGTATTTGTCAAGCGAAATTATAGGTTAAAAAAAGATGCCCCTGAGTGCCGCGATATTGCGTTACAATTTATCAAAAGCGTACCCTCGTCAAATAACCTAATGAAGTGAAAAGTCAACTGCCGGAGCTGACGTCAGACGGTTGTATAACTGTACAGAAATACAGCAAAAATAGAATCAACCTGGGTTGTTTAGTTAACATTACGAAACCTGAGTACTTATATGGAAAAAAATATTTAAAGTACGTACATCTATAGCGCTACTTAATTATGCTCCATTTAACAGGTCAGTGTATAATCATTAAGGAGGAAAACGCTATTACCTCAAATTTCAGAACAAGAAGTAACGTTTATATGATAACTAAAAGTGTAAAAATACACTTTAGTTTCGCGGTTCCAGTGATTTATTACACTGGTGTCACTACCGAGAACACATATGGTCTGACCATAATAGTCATAACGTTTGTATCTTTATGAAATAAATCAGGGTGTTGAATATGAATTAAAACTGTTCCAGTATGCTTGTAGTCTCTACGGAAGTTGTGTAAGTATAAACATTTGCATAAATTAATTACTCGTGCATATCAATGCTTATCGGTACACGAGACGATGACAGCAAATAAATTAGGATAGTTTGTCTGGATGCTGGAATCCTCTGGTCACTCATTTATATGGCAAAAAATAGTTAGGTAGGAGGGGAACTAGGTCTTCTGGGTTATGTTTACAATTTACAACATACCCTTTCATTAAAATTATGTAAAGTATAATGAGCATCTATTAAAATTCGTATAATGTGGCCAAAGATTTGAACAGGAAAAACAAACATAACCTTCGTAATTTAGCACTTTTGTTAATTACCCCTCGTTTTCCGAACCTTACTCCTCGTTAGCCTTCTAGTGTGAAAACACATTCTTGTATAATGGTGCTCCATGTGTACGTCATGACGTCAGATGAAGCGGTTAAGAGCGGACGCGAACTGAGAAAATTTTGAGATTAGGTATTTGAAAAAGCTATTGCTATCACGCATTGGCAAATACCGTGTGATAGGGACAACAGTAGTTAACGCTGAAAATTGCGTATCAGTTACAAAAATATTTTTAATTATTATGATTGGCTCTCGACGATAGATGAATTTTTACACAAAGAAAAATTTTGTGTAAATTTTTTTTGTAAATGCTTATTATATCTCCACAGCCGCTAATATCGAAAGTATTTTCATACTGCAAAAGAGAGCTGTTCGCGCCATATACAATTTAAAGGCAAGAGAATCCCTTAGAGAAAAATTTAAAGAAATTAATATTTTAACACTGGCGTCGCAATACATTTATGAAAATTTAATATATGTAAGAAAAAACTATGATGAATTTGCAAAAAAAAGTCAAACCCATAACTTTAACACGAGATTTAAGAACAAGCTTGCCGTTCCATGTTTCAGACTCCAAAAATCAAGAGGTTCATTTCTGGGTTGTAGTATTGCATTGTTTAACAAAGTTCCCCAAGATCTGATTGAGCTTCCACTGACTAAATTTAAATCTCAGATCAAAAATACTCTTATGAATAAGGGCTATTATAAAGTTGATGATTATCTAAATGATCGTAATGCATGGACATAGTGTTTCTTATAATTTGATATTAAATGGGTATTACTCATTTTTCATAACAGTAATATTGTACCTATCTAATGCCGCTTCCTATATACTACTTAAAATGTTAACTATAAAATTAATTGTAACTATTTATATTCTAGATGATGTAATGGAAAGTGACTTCAGACGTATTTCTGAAGTAATTTTTCAAATTGACGACACTGTATATAACAATACAGGGAGAAAAAAACAGCCCTTGCTGAGTTTCTTGCCGGTTCTTCTCAGTACAAGGTCTCCCGCCGTAGTTTTGCGAACCGATGGCGTAGCTTCTTGACCTTCACAAGTGCTTGTAACAGCCTAGACTGAATAAATGACATTTCATTTCATTTCATTTCATTTCATTTCATTTCACACTAGACGTCTTTAGTGGGATTTGTTTAATTTTGGCCTTTTTCGATGGCTTCTAGGTTCTTTGAAATACAAGTTATCAAAAAAAAAAAGGAAAAAAGAAGGAGCACAGAATGAGTAAAATTGTATTTTATGTTTGAAAATCATTTCTTGAGTAATAAAAATCAAGGAGGAATCAGTCGAGAACGTTTGTATGGAAAAATCATTGCCCGCATCCCCTCTTATAGCACTGATTTAGTTAGTTTGCTTAGGAAGTAGCCTACAGAAGTACCCGATACCATATTTGGCGACATGGTGCTTAAGATGTAGGTCAAAAAAGTGGGATATGGACTGTATTCCGGCAGTGAATAAGAATACCACATATCCACCATAATACCATATTTCCATCAGGCGAGCAAGGGAGATAAGCTTGTATACCACATTTTATTTACAAAAAATATTGTTGGCTGGTTATTTTTATTTTCATGAATTTTATACCTAAAGTCTACAAGCACCAGGCTCATTTTCATTTTAAACATACGATTTATATTTAATACTGTTTCCATTTGTTTTTAACTTTAAGTTACAAGCTTACACCACAAATACACTTAAAAGACCTCGCTGCGTTGGCATTAAAACGGTACCTACGTGTACCGCTGCAAATGTGCTTACACAATTTATTTACTTTGTGCTTTCACTGAGTAGTTAGTTTCTTATCCCAAATTCATTAATTTATTTGGAAAATATTTATTTTATATTTATTTAATCCTCACATAGACCACATATTTAACTTAGCATGTTGTAGGTTAGGATATATACTCAGACTATGTAAGCTTTTCAAAGTAATTATCACCCTTAAATTATTATATTTTTCTTACATCAGGTATCTTCTAGATTTTTGCAGCACGGCTATCAAAAACATAAAAAGAATAGAAAGAGAGCAAAGTAACTTTATTAAATCTCTTAAGTTTTGCAACAACGTAACAGATGAATCATACAGTGAAGCTTTGGTCAGATATTACAGTACAGTTTATAAACAGCTTAGTCTTTCTAATCGTCGTAAATGTTTGGCATTATCTTTCTTTTCAATCTCTGCAACTCTCTTCTCAGCAAAATTTTCATTTCAACACGAGTTAGTATCCCGGTGCGCTAATCACGTAAATTACAATTTTTTGTTCCTTCGCCGTTACGCAAATACTATACACGTTATTCTTATACGTGTCGTTCTACCAACGTTTATATAAAAGAGTTCTCTGGTTTAGATCTTTGTAATTTATCTTATTATTATCTTATATTTATCAATAGTTTAAAGAGAAAACTAAATGGTGTATTGAGGAAAAACCAAAAAATACTGTTCATGAAAATCTCTGCTTTTGTTATTAAATGTTTAGTATTTTATGTCAATAAATTGTTTAGCATTAGATGAATACACGTGCAAATCTGACAATGTTAAGACTCTCTTTGCTACTATAACTGTAAATGTTTTGAGCACTGTTTGATATTTAAATATTTACAAATATGCATGTACCTCAATATTATGTAAATGACAGTTTGTTGTCAAAAACACTAAAAAACAAATTATAGTACCTAAATACCTAGTAGCTACTACGACAACATCCAGAATTTTGCAAAATGTTTTATTATTACCAATTGTCGGTTCGGAGTTGACATAATATATACATTCATTGTTTTTTATTATTCCATTGTATAATTTTATGATGACTTAATTGAGTTGTTGCCTCAAAAACATCCAGCTGCAAATCCGTCAGCATACATGTAAATATAATTAACGCGTTTAATAACTGTTTGGCCGCGTTGGACGGAGGTTTATATTATTTATATGGGATCAATTCGCATTCGTAACAATACGCTCAATACGGGTGCGAGTAAGTTATCCACTATTAAATTCAATACATTTATAAACTGCTGAAGATGTCTGGTCATCTTCGCGTCTGAACTCTACCAACATTGAGGTCATGTTGTTAGGAGGGGTGAAGTCATTTGCCTACCTAAACTAGAAAAAATCTTATGGCAATCAGCATGAATTCGGTGAATTTTTCGATTTCAGTTCAATTTCTTCGTGAGGTCGGCTGAGTAAAGACAAATTGGTGTATAATATCCTTTCCACATTTACTTATAACATGACAAACGACCGGAAATGGCGGCTTAGCGTGCATTCTGAAGGACGAAAATAAACCTCATACTAATCTATATTGTAATAAAATTGTTAGTGTGGTACTTGCATAGAAAAGAAACTGTATTTATGGCTAAACTCCACTAGTCTCAAAATTCCAACAGCATCTAATTTGAAACAAGTTAGTAGTATACATAAGTTACTTAATAGTAACGTACGTTACGTAATACTATACTTAAGTTTTGCCAATGTACAATGAATAATTGGAAAAAACACAGAGAATGGAGTATAGGAAAAAATGAAAGCTGAAAATAGAAAAAGGATGCGAGCTAATAAGCCACCTTGTAGCTATTATCTACCGTATTGGAAAAAAATAAATAGAATACACGAGTACACTGACGCCGTTTTTAACAAATCCCGGAGTTGTGCGGTTAATTTCTTTTCATAACACAGGGATGTTGCGCACATTTTTATTATGATTCGAAAAAAGCAGCCAGATTTTGCGCAGAAATCAGTCGAGCATCCATTACGAGAAGACAAATGGTAAGCAGAGATTTGCGACCACGTGCGACACGACACGACCGAGGTCGGCGGAAACCTCATGTGCGCATCGCGCTGCAAATTGCTGTCCTCCACAGAAGCGTTAACACTAGTGATTTCATACTATGCGGTTCACTGTATACCTATTGTATATGGCTTCATTCTCATTTCCTTTGAACGTGTTCATCTAATAATCTCGACACGGAAAACACAGCGCCCCGAGTTGAAGTAGTTTTAGAACATTCGATTATTATTTTAATCAAATTGAAAGCATAATACAATTCTTGAATTGGGAAAAAAATGCCTACCAGCTAGTATGGACATTATTTTGGGATATCAAGAAAATTATGCAAAAAAGCTACGCAGCCGCAGCCGCGCAGTATTCAATGAAAACAACGACATTTACAAAGATATTATGTATTTTCATTGTCTACACGTTATTGTTTTATTCCAATTTATAATTATAGGACTGACTGGGATGGCTTTAGAACCTACTTGGAAACAAATATAAATTAAATCGTGCTTTAAAAACCCCTGATGATATTGACGAAGCCTGCAGATGTATAAAACCGCCTGTTGAATCAATTCAACAGAGATAGCAAACCAAAAACAAGACAAGCTTAAAGTTCAATTGAAATCTAACCCAAGATCGAGGAAAAACGTAGCAATAGAAAGGTCTGCTTGCACTTGTCTCGCCATCCATCCGACAAACGCAAAATGAAAACTATACTCAGAGATTCGGCTAACAAGGAACTGCGATCAAAAATATTATTGCTATCTGCAACTGATGACTCTGAACTAAGGGATTACCCAGAAAGGCCGTCCTCTGTACTGAACATAATCTGTTCAACACTGTATTTAGAAATTATCATGCACCAGCGTTATAGAATATATATCTTTAAATCTAAAGAAAGATTAGTAGAAAAAAATCCACGCGGACCAGGCAGCGGACGGGACTCGAACCCGCACCCTTCGCTATCCGGGCGAATGCACTGACCATTATGCTACCACGGCCCTTTTCGCCGCGTCGAAATTTTCCTAGCCTTAAGCTGCAAGGCAGCGCCATCTCTTCGCATTGTAGGTAATCCACAATGTCAAATGAATACTTTTTCAAGTATTAAACATTTGAAAGAAGAAATAGCAATTATATTTATGTTTTTTTTATTTTTAAGCATTTAACTGCTAGATGTTTAAATCTAAAGAAAGTTTACTAGAAAAAAATCCACGCGGACCAGGCAGCGGACGGGACTCGAACCCGCACCCTTCGCTATCCGGGCGAATGCACTGACCATTATGCTACCACGGCCCTTTTCGCCGCGTCGAAATTTTCCTAGCCTTAAGCTGCAAGGCAGAGCCATCTATTCGCATTGTAGGTAATCCACAATGTCAAATGAATACTTTTTCAAGTATTAAACATTTGAAAGAAGAAATAGCAATTATAGTTATGTTTTTATTTTTTCTAGTAAACTTTCTTTAGATTTAAACATCTAGCAGTTAAATGATTAAAAATAAATAAAAACATAACTATAATTGCTATTTCTTCTTTCAAATGTTTAATACTTGATAAAGTATTCATTTGACATTGTGGATTACCTACAATGCGAAGAGATGGCGCTGCCTTGCAGTTTAAGGCTAGGAAAATTTCGACGCGGCGAAAAGGGCCGTGGTAGCATAATGGTCAGTGCATTCGCCCGGATAGCGAAGGGTGCGGGTTCGAGTCCCGTCCGCTGCCTGGTCCGCGTGGATTTTTTTCTAGTAAACTTTCTTTAGATTTAAACATCTAGCAGTTAAATGCTTAAAAATAAATAAAAACATAAGAATATATATTTCTCAAATCATTCTCATACACAAGCAAACCATCGAATGAAGCGTCGTCATACCGACCTATAAGCCTCTCAGCGAAGTTGTCAAATTATGGGAAAATGTTTTTCTACTTAGGCTAAAAGCGGCCATATGACCTGGTCACCTTACATCAGTTTGTTTTAGGAAATCACCCTTAACTTTTAAGCAAGTACATCATGTATAGTATACCATACAAGACGACAAGGGTTTGAAAAGAAGGAATACACCTCTCTCTTCTGGATGTACAGACTTTTGATTGTGTTAGACATATTATTCTTTTACTCGTACTCAATGAGACTGCCAAGTACCCGTGCAATCCGAATGCAGTCAGTGTAGTTGTCAGCACGAGTGAGGTTTCATTGCAGCCGTGCAAACAGCATTTGTAGTGCAATTTTGCAGTCGGAATGCCGCTGAAATGCAATCCATCTATCTAGAGCAGTGGTTCTTAACCGGAGGTGCGCGGACCACTGGTGGCCCCTGGAAGCATCCGAAATGATTCGCGAAGTCATAAAATAATATTACATAACAAAGAACGCCGATTGATTTACAAATCTTTGGGGGGAGGGTGTGCATATAGTAAGTGGTGGTCCGTGGCAAAATGGAAATTTGACAAATGGCTTTCGTAACTAAAAGGTTAATAACCACTGAAAAAAATATGGCAATTAATAATTACTAATTATTAGGTTTGCAGTCTTCTAGATTTAGATGAAAAGAGTACTTGCCGAGACTATACCTAAGGCCGTATACAGAAAGAAAGCCGAAAGCCGATCGGCGCTTATCGGCGCCTATTGGCGCTGATCCTTTTTCTATAGGATGTATAGCTGTTTTTCGCATTTTTAAATAAACATTTTCTAACAAAACCAAATCATCGTCCGATGAGTCCGACATTTTGCTTGATTATCGGCGCCGATCCTTCCTACATAAAAGGAAGCCGATTAA
This sequence comes from Chilo suppressalis, assembly GCA_902850365.2. NCBI lineage: Eukaryota > Metazoa > Arthropoda > Insecta > Lepidoptera > Crambidae > Chilo > Chilo suppressalis. The sequence goes on along the minus strand of OU963906.1, from coordinate 13,457,139 downwards.
AACAGATCAAGCATAATGTCGGACTCATCGGACGATGATTTGGTTTTATTAGAAAATGTTTATTTAAAAATGCGAAAAACAGCTATACATCTTATAAATAGAGAAAGGAAACGTTTCGGAGAATACCATCATTTATTTGTAAAAAAATTGAAATTTGATGAACAAAGATTTTATACATATACAAGAATGATTCAAGAAACATTTTATTACATTTTGGATTTAGTGAAAAACCGTTTGATGAAAAATTGGTGCAATTGGCATAAACAACCAATCCTTCCAGAAGAAAGACTTGTTGTCACCATTCGGTAAGTACGAAACAAATAATTTTAGCGCTTAGTTAATAAAAGATAAAGTTATTAGATTTATAAAAAGATAAATCTAATAGATAAGAGAATCTAAGGATAATAATTCAAATACAAATTATTTATTATTCGGATCAGCGCCAATAGGTGCCGATAAGCGCCGATCGGCTTTCGGCTTTCTTTCTGTATACGGCCTTACGCATGCCGAGGTAAAAGCATTTGCATAAAAATCTTCGGGGGTTACAAATTCTTTGCCAAGATAAATAATTACTAGCAAAACCTTGTTATTTAATAATTCGCAAGACGCAAAGGAACTCGGTCTGAAGCAGTCATTTGCTTACTTGCGCTCTGATGCCAATTAGATCGTTAAAAGCGACATAGATAGTATTATTCATTATTATCATCAGCCTTTATGTCCCCATTGCTGGGCACAGGCCATCCCTATAAAATAAACAGGGAGATTGACCAATAACGCGGACCCAGTGTGGATTGGAGGGTGCAAATGAAGCAGAGACCCACGGTAAAACGTGCCTACCGAACCACTGAGGAGCTCGAGAGAAAGTAAAAGGAGATTGCTCAAATTGGCCTAAATAAATAGATGGTAGGCAACATCATAAAGTCTATTGCCATACATTTTTCGCCAAATACCTCTATAAACACATTATAAGCTGTATATATGTTAGACTTTAAGGTATCTATCTTTGGGCCTACGTTGCCTGACTATAAATTAATAAATAAATAAAATTATAAGGTGTGATACACTAAAAATCTAAAATATAGTTATCTTAAAAACATAACAAAAATAATGAAGCTACTGAATATATGGCTATAGAACCTAAATCTCTTAGCTTTCTTTGGTTAACGAGAGTTTAAAAATTCTCTCTAATCTGTGGCTCATTCACAATCATCACACAGTTTCTGTCACAGAGTACCTTATTATAACCGGAAATGACACCTGATTTTAAAAGTTACTCTTATGCATTAACTTTAAAAACAGGCAACTATCTGTTAATCTACATGCTCTATATACCTGAATCTAATCCATAATTTCGGTACTTGGCTTGATTTCCCTAGTTTACTATATAACTTATTTGTTTTTTATTATTTTAATATATTCAGTGTATATGGTTTATAGAAGTTCTCAGGGGTGTCCGTCAATAATATTCGTTTCTACAGTAATTTTTATATAATTTCGAATCTAGGAAACAATTTTTGATGATTATTGGTCTTTAGGCCAAACATGTATGGCAGCTGAGCAATCTCCTTTTGGTGACCTATTCTATGACTGGCCATTACTAAACATGCCTAACTTGCACGACCGCGGACCAAACGCACTTACCACTGCCTCATGGAACTACTCTACTCGTCCTTTTTTCATTTTAATTCTCATACATTAAAACCGCACCTGCAACGTACGCCAAACTATGCAATAAATGATGTATCGACAATTCGGCACGCACCATGCATACAAAAGTTGTACCTGTGATGCCTGTACGGTAGGACGGCCTTTTTGGGAAAATTTAAAAGACAGTGGAATGTACCTATCCAGTTTTAGCGGTAGGTAGATACGTCAAACTATCCGTAAACTATAATAACATCATGAGAATACAACTCTAATAGTGAAACTAATTAAGTGTCAGGTGATTAAGGCATAATGACTCAATCTGCATTCTGTTCTTCATTTATACAATGGAGTCTGATTTATCCTGGTAACGTTAATAAACACGAAATTGTAGTGATTTATTTATACCTCGATGAATGAGAAGCCCATGGCCTAATGAATATCTAAGCAGTAAAAGTACCCACCACGGCTTTTATTAAATTTCTTTTTCTAAAGGACCTTTAGTAAAAGAAATTCAAATAGTAATTGATCATCATAGTATCTCAAATCTTTTTAACTAGTAAAAAGGTAGAGCATCTAATGGAGTTATAATTACATAATACAAAATAGTTTAGTTTAGCTGCATCTATTGTGACTATAGACGACCTCCGTGGCCGAGTGGTTTGTACGCCAGGTTTCATGGTGTCGCCGACTCGAGAGGTCCCGGGTTCGAATCCCGGTGGGGGGAGATGTTTGTGTGATGAATACGAGCATTTGTACTCCAGTCGTGGATGTTTAATATGTATTTTCTATATAAATATACTTATATATGTACAGTATATGTATTCTATCCGTTACCCTAGCATCCCATAACACAAGCCTTACAGTGCTTACTTTGGGGCTAGGCTAATTGGTGTGAATGTTGAAAATATTTATTATTTATTTATTGTGAAGTGGGGGTACCTTCCCCAGATAGTTGTATTTACGGCATTCAAATATAATTATGATTGTGATTTACAATCGAATGCTGTGCACTACTAGGTACCTACTAGGCATCATTGGTTCTCATAATATTTATAGTACCTACTTGAGCATGAAGATCAGAGCAATGTTAAAGATGTCTATAATATTAATTAAGAGGAAAGGTGATGAGTAAGAGAGTTTATACATAGAACATCCATTTTCACAGAATAATTTTTAACAGATCTGTCACTACTGGAGCCTATATTCACACAGCATTTACAGGAACGATTTAACGGATCCAACACTACTGAAGGTAAATTTCACATTGTCGGCTGGGTGTAGCACACTGCACTCCGGAATACTGTATTGTGTATGAACTCGCTCATACAACTACATATGCCATCAAATAACAGACCTGTAAAACAGATTACTATATGTACCCTAAGAAATACTTGAACTTAAATTATAACTTACCATTTCGTGATACATCTAGTTCAACCAAGTTTTCGAAGTTCTGTATATCCGGTGGCAGTTTGTGAATTTCATTGTCACTAAGACCTAATCTTCTTAATCGATGAAGTCTGAAGAAGTTCTGTAACAAAGCCATAGAAAGTGTTAAAATTTTTGGATACTTATACTTGTTTTCTTCTAAAGTACTGAAGTGACAGAAAAAATAAAACAGTAGAACACCAATTATCCGAACGTTGAGTAAGCAAATCTAGTCTTAAGCATAACATTAAAAATTAAAACCAAGTCATTTTTGTTTTGTTTTGTTCTAACAAGTTGGAACTCGCTGGAGTCCAGATATATTTCAACTGTTATGGTTGAAAGCTAGAGGCAAGACACTACAAGTTTTACTATTCTTATTTTTGTTTTTCTCTCTCTATTATTGTATCTAGTATTGTAGAACTGTGTTTGTTACACTTAATAAAGCTTATTCTATGTGTGACAGTTCCTTTTTCTTTATTACTAGGCTAAGTCCAATTAGCAGTATTTTCGATTATCGAATCGACCCCGGTCCCAATTAAATTGGCTAATCGACGTTCTACTGTATATAGCATATAACTTTTTAGTATAGTGTTTCAACCTGACCATAAAAATTCAAAAAAAAAACTAGCCAAGTGAGAGTCAGCACTACACCAACTACATAAGCCATACCATTGTAAATTCTAATTATAATGATTATAAAGATAGAGCAAAAAGCACTAGACACACAAATCTTGTTTGTATGATGTGGTGGCAATAGAAGTAGGCACTGAAAATGTCAACTGTTCACTTTATGAAATAGAGGCTGGCAGGGTGTCGGACAGCCAGTGAAGTGGTGTATGTAATAGGGTTATTTAGTTTCTCAAAAACTCACCAAGAGTAAGCTTAACTCAAACCAATGAACTAATGAATAAGAGGAAATGGTTTATATTTCCTAATAAATCAAATCACTGATTTATATTTGTTATTATTAAACATGAAACTGCTAGATGTTTAAATCTAAAGATAATTATAGATTAGACAGAAATATTATTGCTATTCTTCTTTCAAATGTTTAATACTTGTAAAGGTATTCATTTGACATTGTGTGTTGCCTATAATGCAAAGAAATGGCGCTGCCTTGTAGCTTAAGAGGCTAGAGAAAATTCGACAATTCCGTCAGGGCCACAGTAGCATAATAGTCAGTGCATTCACCTTTATTTACAATATTTCTTTAAATTACTGATTTGTTAACACAAATTGCCCAATTTATTATGCCTACTATCAAAGGAAACAGGCGAACGACAATCATATTAGTTTGTGAATATTAATATTGCAAATTATTAATTGATGAATAGTTTGCTAATATATACCTATTCTGAAAAAGTAAAATCATATCAACAAGCAATTTTAATCAAATAATCTTTGATTGTTCACCAAGAAGAATTATTTACCTTGAAAAAACTGGCCTTTTGTATATTCACAAAAAAAAATACTAACAGAAAATAAACCAAATTACATTGAATTTGCATTTATATGAAGCAACAGGTTGATTACACTGGAGAGTATCTTTTCACAGTGAATGTTA